>CM060681.1:103974500-105203000 GCA_030686995.1 Artemisia argyi
GGTCTTGGCATCCATACACAAGCATATCAACCAGTGGAGCACATGAGTTTTTGTGATTGATAATTGAAAACAATATAGTCATGCTTTAATAACTAATGTATTCCTAATCTACATCGAATGTAAAATAAAGCCCATGCCTTTCATTATACGTAGTATATTTTTTCCAAAACCCTAATATCACTCATTATTTTCATTATCACACACACGATCTTTTTTTCTTTTCTGATTTGATTGCAGGTTGTTCGTCTTCTTTATTGGTAATATGTATCCAGGTATGTTGTTTATAATGGCTTCATGTGTACACAAAAACTGCTATTCATTTGTATGTTTTTTTTCTTTTTTTTTTCAGCACCAATCCGATCAGGTATGTTGTTTATAATATTTTTCAATTCTTTATACAGAGTATTTTTTATGGGAACACATATGACGAGACTGATAATAGAAGTATGGTAACTTTGGATACATCATCAGTCATCCGACTCACTGTAATTTTGGTTAATTTTATTTAGAATGCCGGGTTTAATTACTTGAAATTCTCAGATGCATTTGTTATAGTCAATAAGTCTCTTCTTCACATTGTTGTTAACTCACTGTAACAAAGGGTTCACCAAGTCATTGAAAGACTTGGTGAACCCTTTGTTAAATCAAAGGAACCAACAGTTTAATAAGGAATCCAGATTATGTTCATAATACTGAATTTATGAATAGAGATTTATGTATATTTTGCAATATTTTAACAAGGATCCTTACCAGTAGACCAACTTAATTTTTGAGTTATATCTTCCAAAACCATAAATATAATGTTCAAGAGAATATTAATACACAAAAATAATGCATAGAAGATAATTGTTTTTGTGAGCGAATTTGTTAAAAGCCTGTTGATGATACGTATACTCTTAATGTGGGCTTTTTCTCAAATCCCTAATGCTAACCATAGTTTTTGTATCGTATACTCTTAATGTGGGCTTTTTCTCAAAACCCTAATGCTAACCAGAGTTTTCATATGGTAGTCGATCTTGCCAAACGGGCTGCAGGTGAGAAGAAACGAAGGAAGATCATTTGATATATTTTTCTTATAGATAAATTCGTTAGAATATATATATGCTCTATGATTTTAGCTTTTTATCATATATACTCGACATTCCGTATTAATCTCATAACAGAATCTAAGCAATTTTTTACCTATCGACAAAACCCTAAATCTACTCAACTCAAAGAGGCGTCAACAAAAAGGTTACTTTAAAATACTAAACGTGTTCTTTACAGGAAAAAAGGTATCACCATTAGTTGTTATTGGTTGAGATTGCTTGATTGGTTATGTGAATATGTAATAGGATTGTTTGTGATCATGAAGCATGAGTTCTTAGAGAACGTTGTTTATTGACTGTTGTTTGTTGGCGAGCAAAGTATTTTTTTAGTTGCGTTTATCCTTTGGGCTTTTTGCGACGTCTTGCTGTTTCAGGTATTTTCAGTTAAGAAAGGCATTGAGAAGTTATGCAAATATATTGAATGCTCCTAAAAAGGTTACATAATAACATTGACAGTTTAAAGTTTTATTGATATCTTTCAAACTTTATACACATAGTTTTTATGTTTGGGCAGCAACATAGGTCAGAACCATTGTATCAAGCATTGATTGCATCTTCACCACTAGAAGATTCTAAAAGACTTGAAAGAGTTTTGCTGTAATGGTACTGCTGTACATGATAAAGAATTGAGTAAAGTGATTTGCGTTTGGTTATTGATGCTTATTATTACATGTCCATTATTTTGTATGTGTAGCGTGTCTTCTTTATAATGGATCTTATGTGTGATTGGATGTGCATCGGCACTGTTCAAAGCCTACTGCTATATGGAATTGGCATCCACAATACACATTGAATACAAATTCTAGAAAATAGGTTGCCTATTAACAGATTACGTTGGGTGCATCCACTGTATTAGTGAGCTATGAGATGCTGGTGGCACAACAAAAAATAAAGTCGTTTGGAGAGATATCACCATCCAAAATCTTGAGTCAGTTTCATCTGAAAATTTGTAAGTTGCCTACCTCATGATAACGAGTACATACCTTTTTGTAGTGTCGACACTGTCAGATTTACTATTTGGAACAAAATGGAAAGAACTTTTAACATGGAAGGATACTCAAACACAAAGAAGCCAGTAGTGATAGACTGATAGCCGTGAGTTCATGTTGGGTGAAAACTTACGGAGGTAACATCGTTGAATCATAGCTTTCATTAATACCTTTGCTGTATATTTCTTTTTAGCACACAACTGACTTAACACAAGCCTGCAACTTTCGAGCATGCCGGAGACATATTACTACCTAAATCCAGAGATTCTAGAAACGCAGCAGATACACAGCGTGTAAGTAACTAAAAAAATTTCAACAGTAAATATAAGCAGTCTCACCGTATAAAACTAATATAAAATCACAGAACAGGTACACTTCTTGGATCCACCAGTCATTCCAAATGTCCAAACACAATGATACATGGACACAGAGCGAGAGAAAACAAGAAACCGTGTCACGTTATCAGAGCTCTTACATGAAAATACTAAAAATCAACATGTATGTAATAAATGTTTGCAATTGGTTGTTGTAAAAAAATATTTCTTAATACCTGATGCGCATTTTGCTAAAGTATAAAATTAGCGTTGTCAAAGTATAAAGCTTGTGATTATATGGCTGTTAGACCACAAGTACTTTTTTTAAAGAGTTTCCTTTCATAAGATACAATACACAAAAGACATTTCCCACTTGAAAATATAGTGCTCCAACCACTGACACAATTGCAAACCAGGCCCACGAACTATTGCAGACGAAAAACAATAAGATAACTGATTACATAAGTGCATTATACCAAAGATGAAGAAATAGGAGTCGCATAGATTGCAGCCCAATTGTGCTATAAATTGTGTCAATGGTTTTATATGATGACTTACATTAGGAGGAGAAAAGCAATTGAGGAGATGGTCAGAGTTGTGAAGATTGTTGGGTTGGTTTTGATTACGATTTGCAAGGTTGGAGGCTGCTCAGTTACAGATCGACAGTGTTCTTCTAGTTGCAGCGTTAATAGGTGAGCACTTCACTTATTCTTAAGTCATTTGCCTGCAACATACCTACCATAAATTGTAACTGAAAACACCAAACCCCATTTTCCAATTCACTGTTTAACGTTAACGTTCTGAACCTCATAAACCTTGCTATCATATTGCATTATCACATTTTATTCTATGCAAAGTGTCCATTAATCTATATACAAAGAAACTCAGAAACATTGTAAATGGTGGCGTCTATCATCGCAAATTTTCAACATTATGGTAGAGGTGGATGAGTTTGCTGATTCGTTTATAGGACACAAAAGTAAGGTTTAATTTGTTTAGTTAATGGATGTTCTAAAAGGGATTTTCATGTCAAAATGCAAGAGGACATGTATAAGAGGTTTCAAGAGTACAACTGTGGTTTGCAGAATTAAAATAAACATCTTCAAAATATGCTCAGGGAATCTACGGGTGCCAAAAGATATGTGAAGAGTGAGAAAGTTGCGATATTGCTAGAACTCGGCATGGATTCGGGTAACATCTAAATAATCAACCTTTTATATGTTTGTTTTATTGGAGTATCCATTTGTAGGATGTAATGTAAGATAGTTCAATCATTTAGAATTTGTAATCGTTATGATATTTAAGGAACGTGTTTCATTCATACAAATTTATCTTTATTATTATAAATCAATTGGATTATAGAACCAAAGAATGCTGAGTGGATTCTGCAAGCAAAAGAAGCCTTCTTGATATTAAAAGGCGATGTTAGAAAAGAAAGAAAAGCATGCGACAGTTATTGAATTATATTAGCATTAGGTTAATCAGGACATAGAAATTACCTAATTTTTTACATAAGTTCAGGTTCAAGCCTTTTAAGTTGGTGCAACTTAGATTCAAATGCTGAAAAAATAAGATACTTGACTAAGGATTTCCCTTAGATTTGGGAATTAAATAAAGACTTCTCAGAATCTTACAACAAGGTTGAAGCAACCCAAAAGGTTAATCTTTTGAAGGTCATCATGCTCTATATGGAATTCTGATTCTTTAGTAGTTGAGTTAGCACAGTCAATGACTTCTAACTTATATAATGAGAAAAAGGCATCAGTGATATCTCCTGATGGTAACAAACCATAAACAAAGCTTATATGTTACTATTAAACAAATTAACAGCTAATTATGCAAGTCTTAAGTTCATGACTAGAAGATTACTTAGCGTAATTTTGGAACATGAAGCAACACGAAGTACAGTCAATGTATTAGATAGTGTCCATATCCACGCAATACATTTTGCGGGCAAACGGTGATGAAAAATTAGTTTTTTTTATGGTTTATTATAAGCCGAGGTTGAGGTGGTGGATAATGGTGCAGAAATAGAGGTGCAAAATCAGATGACTATTTTTTGTCTGAAGATGAGGAGGAATTTGACAATGAGGCTACAATTGTTCAATCTATCAGGCAGTTATCTAATGAGCACGAGGCTACTCGAATTGAGTCACTGCACTGGTTTTCAACCCTCTTGAGTAGACATCGTTTAGAGGTAACATTGGAGCATCATTATATTAGTTCCTTTTTTATGACACCATTTGCCCTTTTGTCGATACTTTTTTATATGTATTTTTAGTTTTTATTTTGTGCAGTATAAGAGTTTGGTGTGAAAATATCTGTGAGCGGGGGGAATATTTACTATTAAATGAAACAGTAAAACGCAGCCTCAGTTTCATCTACCAAATTCATTGAAGGGTTTATTCCTCATGGACTGCAGTGTGTGATTTCCAATTCTAAACCTTTTTACTATTAGATGAAACAGTATAACGCAGCCTCAGTTTCATCTACCAAATTCATTGAAGGGTTTATTCCTCTTGGACTGTAATGTATGATTTCCGATTCTAAACCTTTTTCGTACAACTTCCTTATGCTTTTAGTTTTAGGTGTTGATGAGTATAACGTCTAAAACCTATCTATAAAACTAAAGAATGAGCAAAAATGTTCCAAACAATTCTTGAAATTTGTTATTGTTAAAGCGGTTACAAGAGAGAATGGTATGAAGACATACTGGATTGGTTTCTTTCTGAATATGGTTGTTTAACCTGCTCTTTCATGGAAATCATGAACGAGTTGCAAATATGCCTTGGGCAATACCCATGAGCATTCGATATATATAATATATCATGGGTATCTTTTTTTCCTTTATCACCGACTGTTGTATTCCAAACAAGTGCTTGCAGAGTTGCAGCCCTACAAGAACTTCCATTGCAGTGCGTCGCGTTGAACAAATTGTCTACTTGCAACTCAATATTTCCTCGAGGTTTTGATTTTTTATACTATGTTTATAACAGTATATGGAAGCTTCAGTTTATATCTCTCTTTTTATTATTCTTTTGAGGGTGACGACCTCTGTATGTGATAATTTCACTAAGTAGTATATGCCTATTGATGTCTCTCTACTGTATTACTTTTTTTTTTCATGGGTTCTTACGTTGATTAATTTAGTTATCTTTTTCTCTTTCAGATTTTGATGTTTAGCAAAATGAAAAACTGAGGTTTAGTGTTTGTTTCAATGGGTTCACATGACGAAGCATTAGCAGCTCTTACAAATCTTCAATCATATGTAAGTATAGTAAATCTGGAACTGCATCATTGCTAATATCTTTTAACACTTTGACTTCTATAGTTGAACTTGCTATTTTCCAAATTGATTGCTATAAATTATGTAGAAAGGGCTACTAATAACAGAATCTTTGGACACTGATCATCCAATACTATTTCTAGTTTTAATAAATGATTTCCTTTTTAAAAAAGTGGAAATCAAATGTATTATTAAAGATGCACATTTTGTTTCTTCTATTGGCGTCCTTGACTAAAAATCTTGAATTTATCATTATCTGTTATCATGGGGATGAACTTTATGGCGTTTCTCATGGGATGAAATATTTGACTAAATATTCTGTGACAATGAAAGAAAATTTTACTATATAGCGAGATTCATAGCATTCCTTTCGGAAAAGCACTCTTATCGTTTTCCTTTTATTTACTCTAAACAAAAATTGAATCTTATTCTTTTTTACGTGGGATCTAGGAATTTATGGGTAGAACTCTTAATATTATGTGGGCAAAGCCATAGAAGAATAATCCATCTGCCCTTGCACAACTGAAGCCAGTTCATGTGCACAACTTATTTGTTGCAAACTTTCCATTTAAAGTAAGATCAAAGGACCTTATGGAGTTCGTCGGTGCTGAAAATCCAAATGTCATATCTGCTGAGATTATATTCAATGAAAAGCCATGAGGTTCGGCTGGTCATGGTTTTGTTTCGTCAGTATAAAATAAGAGGATGAGGCTTCACTCATCGCTTTTCAAAGAAAGGTAATTCTTTTGAATCTTTGACTAATCTCCTTAAATATGCTTTCGGGTCAATTTCAATTAGCTAATATTTCATGTAATTCAAGTGGCTAACATTTTAGAGAATAGTGAAATGGGTAAAATAGTTCAAAAAAGTTAAAGTTAGTTGCCCAGTGTGTATCAAACACAACCTCCTAATCAGCTTTATATATAAAAAAGGTTCAGTTGTAGTAAGAGTATACTTTGTCCATAAGCAAATTGGCCAAGTGGAAAATACTTAATAAGCTACACGATAGGAATGAAAGCTATGGTGTAATAGATAGAGAAGAAAACTATTGAACACCACACGAGACATCAACCATTACATATGTGAAAACAAAAGACAATTACTATCAAGTTACTAAATCCGAAGATTGAGGAAAAGTAATTCTCTTTGTGTATTTATTTTATAAATCATTAATTATACTTTTAAACTGACTGACTGAAGCTAACTCCTGATCGTCAACGGGCTGAAGATAGAAAGTTAAAGAAACTTGTGAAACGTGGAGCAGGGCTGCTATTTCTAATAATGTTCATCATATTCAGGTGATTATCAGTGGAAAGCAAGCGTGCAAAATGAATATGCTACAAGATTTGAAGACTAAATTATTAGACATGAATTATGAGTATTTTTCTATGCAAGGTGTCATGAACGACATCAAATATTCCCTCCTACATGATATGGTAGGACACGGAGGGATGTTGCAGCTCGAGCTATGCAGGGTTGGCACTCCCACCGTCTCTTCGGTTTTGGTGAGGTTAGTAAGCCAATCATTAGGTTTTATTGACACTGATTTCTATTTATCTACTCCTTCAGTTGAGTCCAACATGTAATTTGACACACATCTATTAGCTTAAATAAAGTGTTTTGATTATTTTTCAAAACCTGAATATGTGAAGTGGATCATTCTATGAAAGCTTTACGAACTGAAACATCTAGGCAGTAAGGCTCAATTAAGAAGCTTGAGGAGAAGTGGATGAACAATCAACCAAGACATGGAACTAATGGCTTTAGTAATGGCTGTCATATTGGAGAGGTAAGCGAGAAGCAGCCAAGCGAATCAGATGTATTTATACAGGTGGCTTCATGCAAGTGTAGCTCCATGTATCATCTAATGCTTAGCCTCCTAATATGACTTCATTTTCTTTTATGATTCTTTTTTCCTATTCTTTTTGTACCTCTTTGGTACTGCTACAAAAGTACCCAAACAATACTAATGTCTTTTATTTTTGGATGGTTACATCTATCTGTAAGGTTGAAAGATTAGAACATAGACATAATTATGAAGACAGTTCAAACGTAATGAATCTTAATACTTAAGTAACAATCATATCACTTCACTTTCTGTTTCATTTGAATTGCGTGCTACAGGGATATGAGCAAATTATATCAGTTGTTGGATTGTACCAATTGCATATCTTTTTATTCTTCTTGGCGCCTTTCATGTATTTTATAGTACAATCACTATGATTTTTGGAAGAGCAAAGGTTAGAATCATTTATACTGTACTTGCATCTGATTTTAAATAGACCCTTAAAAATAAAACTAGCAAGAACTACTAAATGCTTTTAACTAACCTATTGTTTTGTTTGGTGCAGTCACCAATTGGATCGCTTAAAGCATCAACCAAACACCACCTCATAGCAGCTATTCAAACACAGCCTGACAGCAACCATCCAAACACACACATACATCAGCCATCCCAACACTCCCTGACAACAACAACACAACCGGTTAGTAGCCATCCAAACACCCCCTAACAGCAACAAAACAGAAACCTTAATGCAGCCATCCAAAAACCCCATGACAATATCATTTGGTGTTTTTGAAGAACAAGGTGAATCCTTGAGATGAAGTGACAATAGTGCATTTATATCGATGGAAAAAAGATTTTGCAAAAAACTTAAGATGGCTCGGCCTGCAAGGATTTCTAAGAACTGAAGTAGGCAGACCCTTAGATACAACTTATGAAATGTTACTAACAGCGTCAGAGTTAAAAGAAGTATTTTCTTGCTTAGATACTTTAGATCCGGAATACTTAAAAGCCCAATTGGTGAAAAGTGAAAGGTTGTTGACATTCTTTGTACTTACCTGAAGCTAATTTTTGACACAGCGAGTCTGCTGGCATCATCAAGCGTCCCTACAACTAATACTTTTTTTAACGAAGCATGGAAGCTTGAGTTAGATCTAACATCATTTTCACTACTGTTATTCATTTTGTAAAAATAAAAGGTGCACTTAATATTTATTTCATATTGTAGGATTACAGGTCATTGGAGTGTGTCAACAGTCTTAGATGTGGATTATGCATTGCACATCCAAACAACTGATGATGAGTTTCCTGAAAAAGTGGCGGTACAGATGAACAATACTCATCCGACACTATGCATACTAGAATTGCTGAGAATATTGATAGATTATAAGGGTCTAAGCTGGAAAGAAGCATGGGAAATCACTCAAAAGTAATGTTTTATTGTAATATGAAAATATTCTTTTTTTTTTTATGTATTTGCGTCATTTAGTTTATTTATATACTTGTGTCAGAATCGTAGCATATACCAATCACACTGTTCTACTCGAGGCTTTAGAGAAGTGGAGTTTGAATCTTCTGCAACAACTACTTTCTCGACATGTAATTTTATATATTAATCTATAACATACATGACATTTATGTGTGTGTTGTATTATCTATTGCAGCACTATACCATCCATCTCATGTTGGTACACATAGTGCGATCGGGCAAAGTGAAAGTTGGTATGCTGCAAACCATTCAATAAAGCACCCTAGATTCGAGAGTAGTTATTCGTGTATATCACTTTGTCAATTTTATAAATATGATTTTTTATTTTGTCTTCAATTGCTTATGCTCTAAACATGCCATCTAATGAGAGGAAAAGTGGCATAATGGTAAATACATGCATGTCAAAAGGTCAATGTTCCCCGTAACTTGTCAAATGCTTATCTTATGAGCTTATGTACTTCTTAGTTTCTGGTTATTAGAGTAAAAAAGTTGTTGGGCTGGGTACCAGTTTAAAACGGGTTTGTTTCAGATTTTGACAGGTTGGCTATATGGTCTTTGACTATTGGTGTGTGCTTATTCACACACATTTTTCTGTTCATATTAAGACCAAAACAGACACAAACTAACCATAAATGCCAAAGATATTGTGTTTTTATGTTTGTGATCGTGCAGGAATGGATATTTCAGAAATTGGCAAAAATCAGGCCAAAAAGGACAAAAATGAGCACGAGTTTGGAAATCATGTCACAAGCCAGAGCCGGGGAAGCAAATTACCACTTTTGAGCTCAGATTGTCAAAACACACCTTGGAGAATCACAAAATGCCAAAAATAGTCCTTGGAACAAAAGTTTGCAAAATTGGCAGAAATGATCCCTCAAGTTTAGAATTTGACAGATATAGCCCTGAGCATTAGATTTTGGAAGAAAAAGTCAACTATGGTCCTTAGAATTCACAAGTTGTCAACTTTAGTCCCTGGGTGAAAAGTTTGAGGAATCTACAAGTTTGGTCCCTAAAGTTTCAAATTTAGTATAATTGGTCCCTAGAAATTTCAAATATGGAAAAATCAAATTTGGTCCTTGTATCATTCAACCTTGGCAAGAAAGGACCCTTTGTGAACTTTGGAAAAATTAAATGATCAGTCCTTGGAAAAACAGCAAATTACAAATTTGGTCCTTGTGATAACTTACTACACCAAACGGATTCCCTTTACAAAAATCCAATCCACAAACATAATCCACCCAACTCCTAGGCCCAATCTACTCCAGCCCAATCCACCGTTTAATATTAAACCAGGTCAAACAACCCCTTCCCTCTTATCCCAAAACCACCCTCACCCCTGCAAATACTACGCTGGTATTCCCACTTATCCACCACCCTCACCAGTCAAATCCACCGCCCAAACCCATCACCCATCACCTCCACCACCCCTATAACCCCTAGCCTTCACCCTCACAGAGCCCAATTGGCCTGGAATTATTTTGGCGCCAAAATGACTTAAACGACCAAGATGAATTCCACTAATCCAAGGGTCACAAATAGAAGTAGGAATGAGAGAGAAACTCACCTCAGTCCTTATAAGTCAAGAAAATTGAAGAAAGAAGCAGTTAGTTAGCTAGAGTAGTCCTTAGTGTAGTTTCAATGTCATTTTTAAAGTAATTTCATTGTTAGTTTAAAACAATTGTGATCAACTTTTCTAGTATAATTTCAAGTTTCTTTAATAGTAATTCCAAGCTTTGTTGTTGAATTCAGTATATACCACATTTAGTGAAAATTTCGTTTTGACTCTAATGTTGTTGGAAGTTGTTGATTTCTGTTTCTTTGGACTCAATTTAGCTTATTAGTAAGCTTTTATAAGCTTCAAAAGCATTTTAACTTGCTTTCAGTTAGAATCTCAAACATACCAAAAATAGTCTATAAATCAAAAGTTAGTTTCTAAGGAAGAAGAAACAAGGGATCATGGTTGATTTTGGATTGCAATGGTTTTAGAACCTCAGAGGAGTTATTAGGATGGTCATTGGTCCTTGGTTAACTGCTTTGTGCTTGGAATCCATTTGTACGCTCATTTTTCCACTATTTGTTTTTTACTGTGTAATAGCTCATTATCTGCTTTTCCTTATTTCTTTATGCTTATTTGGTGTTAGTTAGTCATAATATTGCTTTTTAGAGCTTGCTTATTAAGCATATTTCATTGTTGCTCATATGTTCATTTAACTACCTAAATCTCAATAATTGCATGATAGTGTATTAATGGTTGTTTTTGGATAATCTTAGCATAAAATCAGTTGTATCAGCTTACTAGACAACTTTGAATAAATCTCATGGTCTTAATTTTTCTTATGCATTGAAAATCACAATTTCAGTGTTCTTAAGGAGTGTTTGGGTCAGGATTTTATTCCATGTTCTCGTTGTTGCTTTGCTGTTCATTTGGCATAAGTAGGCTTCATTAGGTGTGTTTAGGTTAGTTCAAGCATAAAATCCAGTACCTTCTCGGTAAAAAGTCAACAAGACCTTTAATCCCTCTTAATTGTTCACTGTGAGGACTTTAGTGATCAAGGTTACTCATAACAGATCATTAGTTGTTGTTTTAGCATAAAATCATCTAATATTTGCTTAATACTACATAATAAGTCACTTAGATTCAATAGAAACTAATAAAAGTCAACTTAGCTCATATACTTAAAAAATTAAAATTTCATTGGTTGTCAGTTTTTTAATTTTTGCTTTTAAATTTCATGACGTCATTTTTAAGTTTCAGCCTTTGAGCTTCTTGATTCTTAAAATATAGAAGCTTAACTTTTTCATGCATATTGTAGCTTATTTTTGTGATTTTTATCAAGTGCTTATTTAAGGCCTTTGTTTGGCCTGTTTTCACAAGGCCTGCCGTGCACCAGGGGAGGCAATTTCACAAGCTCTTCCTCTGGAGCTTCTAACTTGTTCTTCACTGCATAATAGCTTTAGCTTTTAGTGGTTTTGGGAAGCTCACAGTCCCATTTTATTATGCTTGTGCTTATTTTCCCCTGTATTGCTTATTTACATGCTCATTTTTAGCTCCAAAATCCTCACCACTGAACCTATCACACTGAGTCATCAGTGTAGTTGAGCTCACTTCACAAGCTCTCTGTGAGCTTGTGTGTAGACCTTAGCTTGTATGGTTGGGATTTTTGTAAAGCTCATACACCAATCTCAAAGGTTTAGGGCTTATTAGCTACTTTCAAGCTTATTAGATAAGCTAAAAAGTAGCTTGTTACTTGGGCCATCTCACTGAGCATACTGACCCATCAGTGTGTTGGTGCCAGATTCACAAGGTCACCAAGAGCTTATTTGTGGGCCCCAGGACCTGAAACTTGGCTCATTTGGAAGCCCCCCACCCTAGATTTTTGGACCAAGCCTTGCCTTGGATCCTTGATCATCCCTGTGGGCCCCACATTGGCCTGCAGTTGGAGTAATTGGACTGTTTGGTTTGAGGCTTGGTTTGGAATTGCTTATTTTCTTATTTAAGCTTATCAGTATGTTCTTTTATGTGTTTTAGCTTGTTTCCATTGTCCTTAATATATTTATAGCTTATAGTATCTTTGGTCTCAGCTCACAGCTTATTATAAGCTTATTTGGGCTTGAATTCTCAATTTTAGTAAAAAAGCTTAGGCCGTTAAGCACTTAAGCTCACCAAATGCTTATTTTTGAGTTCCACAGAGTTCACCTTCACAAAAGTTCATTATTTCCAGTTATTAAATAGGGTTGTAAAAGAAAAATCCAGAAAAATCAATTTTAAAAAAAGTGATAGCTTCTATTTAAGCCATTTTGCTTATTTTTCAGCTTTTTCAAAAAGCAATTTTCAATTTCAGATTTTTCTTAAGTTTATAATATATTAAAATACTTTAAAAAAATTGCATAATTTCTGAGTTAACTTAGTATTTATAATAATTAATTTAAGTTTAATTAGTTTTAATTAAAAAAAATCAAAAAATTACTTTTCTTTCTGCTTATTTATAAGCAATAGTACCTTTTTATATTTTTTCTAGCTTTTATAATTAGTAAAGTATTTTTAGAAAAATTCTCATAATTTTTACTATTTATTTAGTATTTTTCATAATTAAATTAGTTAAAGTAGATTTTAATTTTTAAATAAGTAAATAATTAGTAAAATAGTTTAAAAATAATTTTTATAAACTTTTTATGAATTTTTTGGATATCTGTAATAGTTAATTAGTTTTATAAAAAATTTCATAATTTTCTAAGTTACTTTAGTATTTTTCTTAATTTAAAATTAGTTTAAACTAGTTTTAGTTAATTATTAAATAGTTTGAGTAGTTTTTAATTAATATTAAATAATAAAATGATCAAAAAAATTTTTTTTAACATTTTCTTTTAATATTAAGTTTGTAAAAATTTTATTTATACCCCCTCTAGTTTTATTTTGTTTAAAGCTCACCTTTTTCCTAGCACATAATCGTAATTGTATTTATTTCAGTTCACGTTTATATCTATATGTATTCATGTAATTGTTAATACTATTCATTTGTCTTATTCTCAATAAATCCAGTAGTGTAATAAACTCCAAATCATTATTTGTTACTTCCCTCAATCACTTAATCTCTCAAAACGTTTCAAAAATACAATTTCAATCTCGCTGGGACATAACGACCCGGGAAAATACTCTGCTTACATCGGATCATAAATTGATCTCTCCTCTCCCTCAGGTTTGACCTGTTGAGCATCCTTGGTTAATTTGGACTGACTGTAAGGGAGGAGTCAAATTTTGGCACCGCTGCCGGGGAGGTTGTTGCGTGTTTTAAAAAAGTTTAGTAGTTTAGTGATTTTCAAAACCCTCCTTGTACAAATTTCACTACTTTGTAAATTTTTTGTAAAAATCTTAATCATATCAGAAAAAGTTCATTTAACACTTTTCCTAAAGTGTTAACAACACCAAAAAAATCATAAACAAGAAAACAAATCGTGAAGTTAAATTACTTCGCTTTCTTTAAGATTACAACCTATACATGTGGTAAACGGAAGTTCTGACATTAAATTGCGAACTGAAAAGAGATCCATTCTTCTCTTCTGCCACCCTGAGAGTAATCTTAAAGGAAACGATTTCGGTTAACGAATCGATACCAAAAATATTTCCAAAAGTTTTTTCAAACACACACCCAAAAAGCCAAAAACATTTTGTTTTTCTGTTAATAATTACATAAAATACATTGTCGAAAACCTAGGCAGAATACCTACCAACTGGGGGTATGAACATTAATAAGTTCCCAAACCAAAGATAAAAACTTGCCTTTGAATCCTTATGAATTGGTGTACCTTTTTCAAAGAAGCCATTCATACTATGATTATTGGTTTAAGTTCCCAGTTGTTTTATCTCGGTCTTGTTTTAATTGATTTTGTTTTTAGTGCATGCGCACTAAACATGTTTTTCAAAAATACCAAAAATATTCACCTTTACCCTCTCACCTTTTTTATTCTTTATCCCTTACCCTCTGTAACCCTTTGATTCTTTCTATGTCTTATCCCCACCATCTTGATTTTCAATGGTGTGGTGGTCCTCATAATGGTGGTAATTGTCCTAATTGTGGCATGGTAGAGTCAGGAAACGGGTCTGTCTATAACCAGGATCACTATTCTTACCTCACAACTGATTTATTCCATCAGCCCCCACACCATGAGATACAGACATATTTGTGTGAATTGTGTGGAGGTCCTCACCAAGGATTTGAGTGTCAAACCAGAAACAAGTTTGTCTATGAACAGTTTTCTGGTAAAAATCAAACTTTTAAAAATGACCAATATCCATATTATTCACCAAATCAATCACAACAATCATATTGTTGTGAGTACTGTGGAGGTCCACACTTTAGCTCTGATTGTCAAACAAGGAACCCATTTCCTTGTAACAATTACGACTATTCATATCATGACCAACCTCCACAGTACCAAATGATTCAAACAACTCCTCAAATCCCGCAAGACCTTTGTCTAGACGCTCTTGAGATATTGAAAGAACTTAAGGAGTTGACTAATACAACGTTTCAAAAAGCACCAAGTTTTTCTTTTGTATATTGTGGGGGTCCCCACGATGATTATCAATGTCGACCATACTATGAACCTGATCAGTGTTCTAGTTTTAACACTTCCAGTGTTGACAAAACCCTACCCCCACAATTCCCAATCATTCAAAATTCTCGCGATAAATCTATTGCAGAATTACTTGCTGAAGAACGTGCTACTGGAAACGGAAAAAGCATGGAAGAATTACTAGTCAAAGAGCGATCAGCTAGAACACGTGCCATATTTCGCAATGCTGCTCTTCTCGATGACGATGATGACAATGATGATGAAGATACATTACAAGTTTGTAATAGTTCATCAAGTTCATAAGTTGAAATTCCATCCATGGAAAATCAGGGAGAAAAGAATACTAAGGAATTACTAGCCGAAGAATAAGTGGAACTTGTACAATCCATGAATGCTAGTCCTTCTCAACTCCCTCAGTCTGTTGTTGTCACACCCTAAGTTCCCACTAACTCTCTGAGCATGGGGGACGAGCATCTTAGCACTATTCCTGAAAAGGAATCGGACGAATTCATAAAGTCTAGTGTTGAGAACCTTGTCCCAATCCCAAGTGAGTCACAGGGAATTTTTGATCAAATGTGTGATTTTCCTTCCCCTCTTGAGTGTTCAAAAGATCATTTTGAGACTTTCTCCGGTTCTAATGATGATTGTACATCTTATGGAGACATCGAGTATGTTGAGGCATCACTTCCAAATTCTAATGCTGATCCTCTTCTTGAGGAATTCACCGATGAACTCGCTCACATCGATCCACTTCAACCGGGGAGTGACGATGATCTCTTTGATTTCGAAGCCAATCTAGGAGAGATTGAAAGTCTTTTATATCATGATCAATCACTCAATTCTTATCCCAACATCGAGCTTGGTAATTCACATAATGATGACAATTCTTTATCTTGCGGAGACATCAATTATGTGGAGGAACTACCTTCTGAGCTCGACAGTCCAAAAGAGGATGTTAATAATCTTGTTCCTGAAACATTCAAAACAACTATCACTAATCCTTTGTTTGACTTCGAATCTGAATTTACTTTAATCTCTGATAATCCAATCTTTGATAGTCAGATAGAGGAAAGTGATGAGTCCGTAACGGAACAAGGGTTCACAGTTGTGCTTCATGTGATTGATTCTCTCCCCGAATACGAACCATTCATTTTTGAGGGGTTATTTGAGCAAAATGATTTACATCCCTTGCCACCCGAGAGTGACAAGGTTTCGTCTGAAAATTTTACCGTGGTTTATATTTCAAACTCACTCCTCTCCAAGGATAAAATCTTCAAACCCGGTATATTTCCTTTTGAGGAAACTCATATAAAGTTGACTCTCGATAAGAATTTAAAGTTACAAACCTCATCCGAGGAACTTCTAATTCTGGAGTATGATTACTTTGATCTTAAGGAAGATCATAGTCTCGGGGGAGATGCTCTCATTTATGAAAACTTTCATATTAATGACAAAGTTCCCACCCTCCCTCTCGGGATGTTTTCTAAACCAAAGAGCTTAACCGATAAAATCCAAAGTAGTGCAACTGCACTTGATCCTGAAAATGAAGATCTTGTCATGATGGTCATCATGACTTTCTTCCTTTTCTTCACGTATCCCGTCACTTCCCTTCTTCTAAACTCATTTGGGAGTGAGGATACCATATTTGACCCCGACATCTTCAGTTATCATTCTTTCAAGCCGGGTATATCTCATCGATGTGGAACTCTCATGTACTTCAATGTTTATCCAAACATCTTGAATGAAAGTCTGATGGAGATTGTCTCTTCCACTTCTTGCTTCCCCAAGAACCAATGAATTCGGGGTCGAGTCAAGCTAGTGACTCGGTGAACAAAAACATTAGCAATCTCATGACCCATGTTTCCGACTTCTCTCTTCTTTCTAATAAAATAACGATAAGAAGGAAATCTCTTCTGCATCTTTTGTCTGTGGTCGTTGTTGTGTTTGTATAGGTAATTGTTCCTGATGCATGAAGGCTCTCGTGCTCATGTTTTTGTCCTTACTTCATAAAAGCTTCATTGTTCAAGAAATCTGATATCCTTTACTAACGTTATCTTTTGGCATAATTAATAAACGACCTTAGATACAACGTCAGATGACCCTTGCCTTTGAAACACTGAGGACAATATTTAACTTTAGTTTGGGGGGGGGGGGTATCTTCGATTTGACTTGCACCTTTTATGTGCCGTTTACTCATGCAACTCCGTTTTTCTCGAAAAATCCAAAAAAATCGGAAAAAATCATCAAAAAGTACCAAAAAATTGAAAAAATTTGAAAATTTTCTGCAAAAATATAATAAGTTTTGACACTTTGTTTGACTTTCCGCTGGGTAGAGTAGGAATAGAAATTTTGACCTGACCGGGCGTATTGAGCCCTAGCTTGTTCCCTTAACTCATTTAGGCTAAGCGTCCACGAATCTCATTAATTGAGGTAGTGACCATCCGAGTATTAGATTAATTGACTAATCGCACCAGCGAGCTAGTGTGTGACTTGGTGACCATCTGTTATGCAAATAACGCGCCAGCGAGCCAAGAAGTGAACTAGTGACCATCCGTTAGTTGAAGCGTCGAAAGACTCGTGCCCGCGAGCTACTAATATAGAGTTTGTTTAGAAGTTAGATGCTAAACGTGGAGTAGTTGGTTCTCTTTAGAGCTCATCGTAGGTACTTGTGGCTTTTTGCTCCCACAAAATTGTCTCACCCTATATCTGTAAAAAGAATAATTAAAGACATTATGTTTTGATGAAACTTAGTTCTTTATCTTCTTAAGAGAATCATTGTTTTAAAAATTGGGTACACATCAAGGTCGCGTAATAAATAAAGTTGAATTATGAGCTGCAATTCTAAAAACGGGGCTTTGAACCTCTCTTCGGAAATATGTGAGGTCTTGATCTAAAACTTTTGAGTCCTCATTTTAGGAATGTCTAGAGTGGAAATACCCATGTTATGTAGGAAAAGTTATGTCTCAAAAAAATATTATGAATAAGAGTGATCCGTGCTTAAGTGTTAGACAAAGTTGATGGCGCGTGAGGTGCATGTACATGGTCCTAGACCAGACACATGAGATGCACGTGTATTTCTCCTCAACTAATGTCTATAAGTCTGTAGAATCCCAAGCCCTTGATGTGGAGCTCATTTTTAAAGCAGCGATTCTCGAGAAAAGATAGAAAACTACTTAGCTTCTTGATATGGTATCTTTATCGGAATAAAAATTATCGAAACGAGAAACTATGAAGAAATTCATATCTCAACAAAAATAAAATAAATAGAGAAAAATAGGAAAATGGGAGCCAGAGGTTATTACCAAGGTTGCAAAAATCATGAATCGGTAGTCGGGCGGTCGACCACCTTGTAGCTTGTAATCGGTCTAGGCGGGATTAATCGGTGATTAATCGGATTGGCATTTCTGACAAATTTTGGTTATTTCAGGCAAGTTTTATGTATTTTCGGTGAGTTTTAGGTATTTCCGGCAAGACATTTTCAATAAAAACAACTTGTGATAGATTTAAACAGTTACTATAAGTGATAAAAATAAGTTTACTGCGAGTTTTGGGTACTTCTGGTAAGATTTATAGGTTTCCGGCAAGTTTGACCACCATTGACCGCCGCTGATCGCCGTTGACCATGGTTGACCTATTTGTTTGACCTAGTTACATAAATCAGCAAGGTCGCTCGCCTTGTAGCGCGTAATCGGTGATTAATCGGCCTTGTAGATCTTTTTTTGCAACATTGGTTATTACACAAGTAACTTCCATGAGTAGTGTTAGCATCTAACTTGTAATTAAGCTATGAATTCGTTTTTACGCTTAGCATGGGAACTCGTGAAAAATCAGGGACGATGAATCTATCCGTATGGACACTTTTCTTTGAGCTGTGTTTCCTACTCTGTGACCCTAAACGTTATTGAAAAATGATGAAAGTCAAACATCTCGTCACACAACAAGTGTAAAAAGTACGTAAATATTAGTGTAGGAAATAAAGCTGAAAAACGGAACGTTCTCAAGAATAAATGATTTTGTACTCTCTTTTGAACATTTTGCTACTTCTTTAATGTCAATAAAAAGAGTTATGAAAATTATTTATCTTGTGGGGCGTGAATTGATCCCATTGCATGAGGACACACCAATACCTTAGTCTGGGGGGATTTGGTGTATGCTTATTCACACACCTTTTTCTGTCAATATTAAGACCAAAATAGACACAAACTAACCATAAATGCCAAATATATTTTGTTTTTGTGTTTGTGATCGTGCATGAACGGATATTTCAGAAATTGGCAAAAATCAGGCCAAAAAGGACAAAAACGAGCATGAGTTTGAAAATCATGTCAAAAGCCAGAGCCGGGGAAGCAAATTACCACTTTTGAGCTCAGATTATCAAAAAACACCTTGGAGAATCACAAAATGCCAAAAATAGTCCTTGGAGCAAAAGTTGCAAAATTGGTAGAAATGGTCCCTCAAGTTTGGAATTTGACAGAAATGGCCCATGTGCATTGGATTTTGGAAGAAAAAGTCAACTGTGGTCCTTGGAATTCACAAGTTATCAAATTTAGTCCCTGGGTGAAAAGTTTGAGGAATCTACAAGTTTGGTCCCTGAAGTTTCAAATTTGGCATAACTGGTCCCTTGAAATTTCAAATATGGAAAAATCGAATTTGGTCCTTGTACTATTCAACCTTGGCAAGAAAGGACCCTTTGTGAACTTTGGAAAAATTACAAGACCAGTCCTTGGAAAAACAACAAATTACAAATTTGGTCCTTGTGATAACTTACTACACCAAACGGATTCCCTTTACAAAAATCCAATCCATAAACATAATCCACCCAACTCCTAGGCCCAATCTCCTCCAGCCCAATCCACCCTTTAATATTAAACCAGGTCAAACAACCCCTTCCCTCTCATCCCAAAACCACCCTCATCCCTGCAAATACCACCATGGTATTCCTACTTGCCCACCACCCTCACCAGTCAAATCCACCCAAACCCATCACCCATCACGTCCATCACCCCTATAACCCCTAGCCTTCACCCTCACAGGCCCCAATTGGCCTGGAATTATTTTGGTGCCAAAATGAATTAAACGAGCAAGATAAATTCCACTAATCCAAGGGTCACAAATAGAAGTGGGAATGAGAGAGAAACTCACCTCAATCCTTATAAGTCAAGAAAATTGAAGAAAGAAGCAGTTAGTTAGCTAGAGTAGTCCTTAGTGTAGTTTCAATGTCATTTTAAAGTAATTTCATTGTTAGTTGTAATTTTTAGTTTAAAACAGTTGTAATCAACTTTTCTAGTATATTTTCAAGTTTCTTTAACAGTAATTCCAAGCTTTGTTGTTGAATTCAGTTTTTTACCACATTTAGTGAAAATTTTGTTTTGACTCTAATTTTGTTGAAAGTTGTTGATTTCTGTTTCTTTGGACTCAATTTAGCTTATTATTAAGCTTTTATAAGCTTCAAAAGCATTTTAACTTGCTTTCAGTTAGAATCTCAAAAATACCAAAAATAGCTCAAAAATAGTCCATAAATCAAAAATCAGTTTCTAAGGAAGAAGAAGCAAGGGATCATGGTTGATTTTGGATTGCAATGGTTTTAGAACCTCAGGGGAGGTATTAGGACGGTCATTGGTCCTTGGTTAACTGCTTTGTGCTTGGAATCCATTTGTAAGCTCATTTTTCCACTCTTTGTTTTTTACAGTGTAATAGCTCATTATCTGCTTTTCCTTATTTCTTTCTGCTTATTTGGTGTTAGTTAGTCATAATATTGCTTTTTAGAGCTTGCTTATTAATCATATTTCATTGTTGCTCATATGTTCATTTAACTACCTAAATCTCAATAATTGCATGATAGTGTATTAATGGTTGTTTTCGGATAATCTTAGAATAAAATCAGTTGTATCAGCTTTCTAGGCAACTTTGAAAAAGTCTCATGGTCTTAATTCATCTTATGCATTGAAAATCACAATTTCAGTGTTCTTAAGGGGTGTTTGGGCCAGGATTTTATTCCATGTTCTTGTTGTTGCTTTGCTGTTCATTTGGCATAAGTAGGCTTCATTAGGTGTGTTTAGGTTAGTTCAAACATAAAATCCAGTACCTTCTTGGTAAAAAGTCAACAAGACCTTTAATCCCTCTTAATTGTTCTCTGTGAGGACTTTAGTGATCAAGGTTACTCAGAACAGATCATTAGTTGTTGTTTTAGCATAAAATCATCTAATATTTGCTTAATACTACATAATAAGTCACTTAGATTCAGTAGAAACTAATAAAAGTCAACTTAGCTCATATACTTAAAAAGTCAAAATTTCATTGGTTTTCAGTTTTTTCATTTTTGCTTTTAATTTTCATGACCTCATTTTTAAGTTTCAGCCTTTGAGCTTCTTGATTCTTAAAATATAGAAGCTCAACTTTTTCATGCATATTTTAGCTTATTTTGTGACTTTTATGAAGTGCTTATTTAAGGCCTTTTTTTGGCCTGTTTTCACAAGGCCTGCCCTGCACCAGGGGAGGCAATTTTACAAGCTCACCCTCTTGAGCTTCTAACTTGTTCTTCACTGCATAATAGCTTTAGCTTTTAGTGGTTTTGGGAAGTTCACAATCCCATTTTAATGTGCTTGTGCTTATTTTCCCCTGTATTACTTATTTAAATGCTCATTTTTAGCTCCAAAATCCTCACCACTGAACCTGTCACACTGAGTCATCAGTGTAGTTGAGCTCACTTCACAAGCTCTCTGTGAGCTTGTGTGGTTGGGATTTTTGTGAATCTCATATACCAATCTCAAAGGTTCAGGGCTTATTAGCTACTTTCAAACTAATTAGATATGCTAAAAAGTAGCTTGTTACTTGGGCCATCTCACTGAGCATACTGACCTATCAGTGTGTTGGTGCTAGATTCACAAGCTCACCAAGAGCTTATTTGTGGGCCCCATGACCTAACACTTGGCTCATTTAGAAGCCCCCACCCTAGATTTTTGGAGCAAACCTTGCCTTGGATCTATGATCATCCCTGTAGGCCCCACATTGGCTTGAAGTTGGAGTAATTGGACTGTTTGGTTTGAGCTAATTTGGGCTTCAATTCTCAATTTTAGTCAAAAAGCTTAGGCTGTTAAGCACTTAAGCTCACCAAATGCTTATTTTTGAGTTCCACAGAGTTCACCTTCACAAAAGTTCATTATTTCCAGTTATTATATCGGTTTGTAAAAGAAAAATCCAGAAAAATCAATTTTAAAAAAATGATAGCTTCTATTTAAGCCATTTGGCTTATTTTTCAGCTTTTTCAAAAATCAATTTTCAATTTTATATTTTCTTAAGTTTCTAATACATTAAAATAGTTTCAGAAAAATTTTCATAATTTTCTGAGTTTATTTAGTATTTATAATAATTAATTTAAGTTTAATTAGTTTTAACTAAAAAAATCAAAAAATTAATTTTCTTTCTGCTTATTTATAAGTAATAGTACCATTTTATATTTTTCCTAGCTTTTATAATTAGTAAAGTAGTTTTAGAAAAATTCTCATAATTTTTACTGTTCATTTAGTACTTTTCATAATTAAATTAGTTAAAATATATTTTAATTATTAAATAAGTAAATAATTAGTAAAATAGTTTAAAAATACTTTTTTTTTTAATTTTTTAGGATTCCTGTAATGGTTAATTAGTTTTATAAAAAATTTCATAATTTTCTAAGTTACTTTATTATTTTTCTTAATTTAAAATTAGTTTAAATTAATTATTAAATAGTTTAAATAGTTTTTAATTAATATTAAATAATAAAATTATCAAAAAAAATTAATTTTCTTTTATTTAAAATTTTCTTTCAATATTAAGTTTGTAAAAATTTCATTTTCACCCCCTCTAGTTTTATTTTGTTTAAAGCTCACCTTTTTCCCAACACGTAATCGTAATTGTATGTAATTCAGTTCACGTTTATATCTATCTGTATTCCTGTAATTGTTAATACTGTTCATTTGTCTTATTCTCAATCAATCGAGTAGTGTAATAAACTCCAAATCATTATTTGTTACTTCCCTCAATCACTTAATCTCTTAAAACGTTTCAAAAACACAATTTCAATCTCGCTGGGACATAATGACCCGGGAAAATACTGTGCTTACACCGGATCATAAATTGATCTCTCATCTCCCTCAGGTTTTACCTGTTGACCATCCTTGGTTAATTTGGACTGACTGTAAGGGAGGAGTCAACTATGTTACTATCAGATGACAATAAGTATACCAAATTAGTCTGATATAGTCTTTGGCTGTCAGAGGGTGGCTGGATGGAAAACGTTACAAAGGCATATGATCTATCTACACGATAACCATTAACTAGTTTTCTAGAATTGTTTGTTGTCACTTTTAGCTTACTATATTGTTAACCATGGTTACCAAACAAGTCAAACAATGCCCAATGATAATAAGATGTAAATATTATATCTCATTACCTTTTCTTTTACAATGACAAGAGGATTGATGACATAATTAGTTTTGTGACATGTGGGATAAGTACTTCAGCTTCGGTAACACATACCAATATGCTTAAAAATTGGACGTTTAGTGTCACTAAACATTGCTATCTGGAATCACTATATGATTTAATTTTGTTCATTAAATTCGATATCATATTGTTTTCAGCATTTTGTTTAATATTCACCACTCGAATTGTTTCATTCATTTTTTGTGAGAGGTTATGCATACTTCCAGTCCTAAATATGTTGTTAAATATTGAACATTTAACTGTTTCATGCTTGCTTTATAAGGGTGAAACTGAGTTCCCTCTTTCTTTGTGTTGTTTTTAACCACTTTGGGCATCTCAATGGTTCGGATAACTTTATCGTTACCATTCTATTTTAAAATTAAACAGCCGTCTTATTTTTAATGTTAATAGCTTGGGCCCTCTAACTGTGTATTAAAGTTATAAACTTGAACAATGTGATATTTTTACTTTCTTTCTGCTACCGACGTGTAACCATGATCACTGGAATTGGTCTATTTTGCAGCTATCGAAAGGCTTTATGTATGATGAAATATGCTTATCATCATGGACTTTCAATAATATCTTTTATATATACACCTGGAGCTTTTGTCGATTTGAAACCAGAGGAGCTTTGACAGGTAATCTATAAGTTATTAAATCCTAAAAAGTGATGCCATGATCATCTTCAATTTGTATGCATTGATAATCGGCAAAAGTGCAGATGGTATTCATGTGTGTTTGGCATAATACTGATATTTATTTGTGTGTTTGGAAGAAGGTTCAGTCTGCAATCTAAGGCTTTGGCCGTGATCTGCACTACTGTATATTTTGGTCCTGGTCACGTCATAACCTTTGAAGTTTGATGAAACTAAACACCAACTATAAACGATGTAAGATGTTTGAGTGTTTTTACTTATTCGAAGTCTGAAAATAGCATACGCATTACTTCTTACCAATACGACTGTTTTGTTTCGCTAGTGATGTGTTCTGTCCCATTCTTGGTTGTGGAGCACACTTGAGATCATTGGCAGAGTTTGAAGGTCATTACAATGCACGGAACACAGCATGTTGCTCTATCAGCTCTAGAGTATACCCCACATCTCACCTGCTTAATATACATGTATCTGAAGTGCATGATTGCTTCTTTCAAGCAAAAGTTGCACGAGGTTATGATATTGCGTTTTTGAGTGCGTATCAAAAATATACACAAAGTAGACGTGAGTGGAATTAGCTAATTAATCTTTAGGAAAAGTTTAACTTGCGAAAACTCGTGAATACAATATATATATGTGATACCAGGTAAGTGATTACCCGGGTCATGTCCCAACGAGGTGTGAATGGGCAATATCGTGTGAGATTCGTGATTAAAATGCTTGTAAGGATTGGATTTGATTATTTGGTATTGTGAACTACAGGAAATTGCAAACAACGTACGAAAAATAAAATACATGCAACTAAAACATGAATTTAAACAAGGAATGAAAATTGAAACTCAAAAACTACTTACAATCCTACGGGAATGATAAAAGGAAAACTAGGGAACCCTAAACGTAAACTAATTTTAAAAACGTGAAAGTTAATTAAAGAAAACACGAGTGCACAAATAAAAAGTGAATAGAGAGCTACGCTAATCCTATGGGCGTAAAAATCATTTTTCTACGACTCTAATGATGAAGGAAAATTTTTGGAAAAAGGAAAATATTTTTTTTGGTTTTTATATTTTTTATTAGGAATTTAAAACTAAATTTAACTAAATAAATCATGAAAAGTACTAAACACTAAGGGAAAATTCTGAAATTTTTTGTAAAAGTCAAATATGCTAATAAGAGGTAGGGAAAAATACGAAAATGAAATAAGCAGTTAAAAATAAGCAGAAATAAGCAATCTATTAGTTGATGAGTCTAATTAACAAAAGAGAAGAGTACATTAAATACTAAATTAAGGAAACAATCACAATAATACTAATGAGCTCAGTTGGTGGGGGTGTTTGCTGTGTGGTGTCTGCTGAGAAAGGCAACCCAGGTTCGAACCTGAGTTGTTCCATTTTTTCACAAACATTTTTTTTCTTTGTTTTCTTTTTGCAAAATATTTCAACAACGATTTAAAGCAACTTTTATAAACCAACTTTTACTAAAAATCACTGAACAACCTAATTGCAAACCTCAAAATACAAACAGTTCATGTTTATATTTTATATGAGATCTTTTGAATTTGAACAGTCGACACTATCAACAAAGAAACAATAGCCAAAAACTATAAACAAACACAACTTAACAACAATAACTAACAAGCAAAAATCAAACAAATTCAAGAATTAAACATGCTCAGCTAACACTTGCAACAAAGGAATTGGGTCAAAATGGGCTGCAATATACACGAGACCACAACAACATGAGCCTAAAATTACAAAACTAATCCTAAATGAACAAATTGCACCAGCAAATAAGCACGATTGGCACAGGTTCCTGGACTGCTCAAACAAAACAGTCCTAATGGGGGTTTGGGCAAGCTTAAACTGCTTATGGAAGCCAGTGGGGGGGGGGGGGGGAGTGGGTGTAGGCAAAAATAAGCTACCAACTAGTATCCTAAGTGAACAATAAGCTAATGTTTGAACGCCTACTACTACTGGTTGCTACAGAATTCAAGATCTAATCCGTTAACTCACTTAATCATCACTAAAATCCAAGAACAAAGGGTTGGTATATACAGCAAGCTGCTGGGTGAGAATGGGCCAAACGGGGAGGATTATGACCTGTGAACGTAAACAACAACTATGCAAAGTAGTGATATCCTATTTAAAGCTAATGTGACCAAAAAAAAAATACCACTAATAAACCTTAAAACAGACTCTACTCTAATGACTTAATAAAATCAGTTTGCATAAAGAAAATGGGAACAAAAGTTTTGAAATCCCTAAATCTATACAAAACTTGAAAGTTTTTGATCTAAAACTACTAACAATAGCAAATTTAAGCTAACTCATCTCACAAACTTGGTTAAAACGGGTTTAAACTAGAGAAGTGATCTTAACCCCAAACACCCCTTAAAGGCGACTACTTGGACCTGTTGGCTGCTGTTGGAGTTTTAAATAGAAAGACAGATTTATGAATTGAAAACTTGTAGCCTAATGGTTTTAACAGAGCATATCTACCCACATAAGGATAACTGACAAGATTAATAAGCAATTTGCAGAAGTGAAATAAGCTGAAAAGTAATTTTTAAAAGAACTTGAACTTTGCATTAATCTAGAAATTTGAGTACAATAAACCTTCCAAACTGAGATTGAGCAATAACAATACTAAAAATTTAAGCTAAAAACTAAAGTCCTACTTGAATTAAAACTAAAAACTTCCTTAATCCTACTACTAACTACTTCTCAACAATGGCTACAAGCCACTATATTTATAATACTGATGGGGCTTCTAGGTCTCTTCTGCTACTTGTTGTATTTCTTTAGATATCATCTCCACCACAGGATCCTCTTGGGGGAACCTCAATCCTTGGATTGTATATTGGCGCCAAAGTGGTTTGTTGACTGATGACTTGGAGGGGCAACATGTGAAGGTTGTCTTGGAGCAGGTGAGGGGTGCTTTTGAGGTATTGGGGAGAGGGGTGGAGTGTATCAGGGAGGTGGCGTGGAGATGGTGGATTGTTTGGCGGTTAATGGGAAGCAGAGGTTGAAGAAGGTGATTGTATTTAACCAGGTGTTGACTGGTCAAAGAAATTGTTTAATTATAAAACGCAAAATGGTTTGGGTTTGGGCTAGTAAGGGAATTGGGCCATAGGTTAGATTTTGGGTTTATGTTTTTTTTGGTTTAGATTGTACAAAGGGCATTAGGTTAAGTGGTAAATCACAAGGACTAATTGTGTAAATTTCTGAACATGAGGGATGATTCTGCCAACTTTCCAAACTTGTTATAAGGGTATTTCTTGCCATATCTCAATTTCACAAGGACCTTTGAAGTTCATTCTCCCAAAATTAAATATTCGAGGACCAAAATTGCCAAATTTTGAAACTGCAGGGACCATTCTTGTAATTTTTCCAAAATTTTACCCCAAGGACCATTTGTGAAGACTTTTACTTTCCAAGGACCATAAATGACTTTTTCATTCAAAATATTTGCTCAAGGGCCAATTCTGTTAATTTTTGAAAGTTCAGGGACTGATTTTAACTCTTCATATTTTGCTTGTTTTTCGTTTGTTTTCAATCCTTTATACCTGAAACACACAAAAACATACTCCATGGATAGTTGTGATGTTATTTGACCATTTTGAAGTGTTTTTGATCGTTTTGACTCAACAATTGGACGAAAAGATATGTGCAAAAAGGCACATATCAAATCCCCCACACTAAGCAATTGCTAGTCCCTAGCAATTTTTTTGAAAATTTAATGGATTTGAAGTCTCTTTACCAAAAGCCAATATTTCTGGAGTAGCCAAGTGTTTCGGTTCAAGTAAGAACTATGGTCCATCTGATAACTATGTGATTTTGAGCAAACCAACAGCTGTAAACGGATTTGATTTGTCTTTACCAGAAGCCAACACAGAAGCCGTTTGCTTCTGGACTAGCCAACTCTTGATGGACACAGTCAACATCTTGGTGAGTTGATTACCAATTATGGTTTTCCACTGCCTTTACCACAAGCCATAATCTTGCGGGCTAGCCAACTCTTTCACTTTTTAGGATATGGCGAGTTGAGATACCATACAATTTTGGGCAAATTGTAAGCCATAAACGGATTTGATATATCTTTACCAAGAGCCATTTGCTCCTGGATTAGCCAATCCTTTTGTCGTTTAGACATGGCTGACTGATAACCACAAAAATTTTGAAGCACAAGTGAAAAATTTTAAAAACTTTTGCCAAAAACGGGGGTCCTAGATAGTAAAATGTGATAAAATTCGCTAGAATACCCCCCACACTTAGAATGAATATTGTCCTCAATATTCAAAGTCCCGGCTATTATGCCGACTCTTTGAACGTAAAAGGGCAACATCACAAGCTAAATGTGAAAACACCATTTTTGTTTTTCACTTTATTGGTAACCACAGTAGGGGTAACTCCCCCACACTTAGGGTGATAACCCATATGCATGCTACTGTTTTTTTTTACTGAGTCGCTAGCTTGACTCGACCCCGAATTCATTGGTTCTTGGGGAAGCGAGATGTGGAAGAAACAATCTCCATCGGACTTTCATTCAAGATGTTTGGACAAACATTTGAAGCACATGAAAGTTCCACACCGATGAGATAAGTATCCGGCTCAAGATAATGGTAAATGAAAATTCCGGGATCAAAGATGGTATCTTCATTCCCGAAGGAGTGAAGAAGAAAAGAAGTCACCCGGTAGGTGAAGAAAAGAAAGAAAATCATGATAACAATCATGATAGGATCTTCTTCCTCGAGAGCAGGCTCATTAGCCTGAATTTGGATTTCAAGGGTTAAGCTCATTGGGTTAGAAAACATCCCGGGAGGGAGGGTGGGAATTTGCAAATCCTCATGATTGAGTGCATCTCCCCCCGGGTTACCATACTCCGGAGGAATCATGATATGAGTGAGTTCACCGGAGAACTCCTCATGAAGAAAATCTTTCACAAGATGTAAATCTGTGAACTCATGTTTCGGAATAGACTCATCACAATCCTCGTTCTGAATATAAAAGAGTGGATTATCAGAAATCAAAGTGAATTCGGATTCGAATTCAAATAGAGGATTGATGATAGTAGTTTTGAATGTTTCGGGAACAAAGTGATTAACATTCTCTATTGGACTGTTGGGATAAGAATTGAGTGAATGATCGTGATATAAGAGATTTTCAATTTCTCCCAGATCGGCTTCGAAATTAAAGAGACCATCATCACTTCCCAATGGAAGTGGATTGATGTGATTGAGTTCATCGGCGAACTCCTCAAGAAGAGGATCAACATCAGAATGCGGAAGTGATGTCTCAACATATTCAATGTCTCCATAAGATGTATAATCATCGCTAAAATCGGAGAAAGTCTCAAATTGATCTTTTGGACACTCAAGAGGGGAAGTAAGATCACACATGTGCTCAATAATTCCCTGTGACTCTCCTGGGATTGGGACAAGGTTCTCAGCACTAGACTTTATGAATTCATCCGATTCCTTTTCAGGAATAGTGCTAAGATGCTCGTCCCCTATGATAAGAGAGTGAGTGGGAACTTCGGGTGTGATAACAACAGACTGAGGGAGTTGAGAAGGACTAGCAGACATGGGTTTTATAAATTTCATTTGTTCTTCTGCTAGTAATTCCATCATAGTCTTTTCTCCCTATGATTTTTGGATTGGCGGGATTTCAACTGATGTACTCGATGAATCTTTTTGAATAATAACAACGTTATCTTCATCAACATCACTGTCATCATCGTCATCAAATAGAGCTGCCTTGCGAAGATTGGCACACATTTTAGCTGCTCGTTGCTCAGCCAGTAATTCTTCCATGCTCATATCGTTTCTAGCATCTCATTCTTCAGCAAGTAATTCTGCCATGGATTTCTCACGAGAATCTTGAAACGATGTAGTAGCCAATTCCTCCTTAAGTTCTTTCAATGCTTCAAGAACCTCATGACAAAGGTTTTGCGGGTATTGAGGAGTTGCTTGGATAATTGGGTACTGTGGAGGTGGGTTTTGAAATGAATAGTCGTAATTGTTACAAGGAAAGGGATTCCCTGTTTGACAATCCGAGCTAAAGTGAGGACCTCCACAGTACTCACAACAGAAAAACTGATGTGGCTGTGAGTCGTATGTGCTAGAGTCATAATTGTTATCAGGAAACTGCTCATAGACAAGCGTGTTTCCCGATTGACTATCAGAACTGTAGTGTGGGCCACCACAGTACTCACAATAGAAAAACTGTTGAGTCTGGCTTGGTGTATTTTGATATGAAGCATCATTGAGATTTGGATGATATGATTCTTGCTCGTATGAATGTGATGGGTAGTTGGAAAAATTTGAGGAGTCGTTGAATGAGTTATGATTAGGATCATAAGCAAATGAATTCCTCGAACCACAAAACAAACAACTTCTGTCTCGAATATCATTACCACATTGTTCACATGTACACCAACGACATGGCAACCCGAAAAGCGGCTCACCACAACCGACACAAGGAATAAAAGTCAGAGGTGGGACAAGTGGTGTGCTCTGAGAGCTAGGAATTTCCACCACTTCCGTTATGGTCTCTGGTTTTTGTTCTTGATAAACGTGAAGATTAGGCAAGTCGTTCTTTTCAGTCACTGCTCTAAGCTCTGTACGTTTGCTTGACAAACCTTTAACTGTAAATCCTGAAAGGTTAGGATCAATTCTTGATGGTTTATCATTAATAGCGCGTATCTCAGGCAGTGATGGGTAGTTGGAAGAATTTGGTGAATCATCGAGAGAATTTGGATTTATGAACAAATTGCACGTAGTGCAAAAGCTATTACTACAATTATTTCCACACTTCTCACAAATACACCGGAAACAACGATAGCCATTCTCAATCGGACTTTTACAGTGAAAACACGTATAGCCGGGAGACGCCATAAGAATTATACATGAGAGGGGTATAAGAAGGTAGAATCAAACGGATAGAGGGAAAGGAAAAATATTTTTGGGTTTTTCGAAAAACACATCAATTAAAACGAGACCAACTCAAAAAGACAATGGTGAACTTAAACCAATAATCACAATGTAAATGGCTTCTTTGAAAAAGGTACACCAATTCACAAGGATACAATGACAAGTTTTAATCTTTTGTTTGGGAACTTATTAATGTTCACACCCCCAGTTGGTAGGTGTTCTGCCTTGGTTCTCGGCGGTGTGTTTTATGCTTATTTTATTTAAACAAAGAAAACCGGAAAATCTTTTTGTATTTTTATATGATAAATATATATACAAAAGAAAAGGAAAATATTTTTGTGTTTTATACCTTTTTTTTTTTTTTTTTTTTTTTTTTTTTTTTTGAAAACGATAACTTCTTGACGAAGGTTCTACAAGTCACTAATCGTTAAAATCGTAACGATATTGTCGCAACACAACCTCCCCGGCAGCGGCGCCATTTTGATATTGCGTTTTTGAGTGCGTATAAAAAATATACACAAAGTAGACGTGAGTGGAATTCGCTAATTAATCTTTAGGAAAAGTTTAACTTGCGAAAACTCGTGAATACAATATATATATGTGATATCGGGTAAGTGATTACCCGGGTCGTGTCCCAACGAGGTGTGAATGGGCAATATCGTGTGAGATTCGTGATTAAAATGCTTGTAAGGATTGGATTTGATTATTTGGTATTGTGAACTACGGGAAATTGCAAACAACGTACGAAAAATAAAATAAATGCAACTAAAACATGAATTTAAACAAGGAATGAAAATTAAAACTCAAAAACTACTTACAATCCTACGGGAATGATAAAAGGAAAACTAGGGAACCCTAAACGTAAACTAATTTTAAAAACACGAAAGTTAATTAAAGAAAACGCGAGTGCACAAATAAAAAGTGAATAGAGAGCTACGCTAATCCTATACGATGAAGGAAAATTTTTGGAAAAAGAAAAATATTTTTTTTTGGTTTTTATATTTTTTATTAGGAATTTAAAACTAAATTTAACTAAATAAATCATGAAAAGAACTAAACGCTAAGGGAAAATTCTGAATTTTTTTGTAAAAGTCTAATATGATAATAAGAGGTAGGGAAAAATACGAAAATGAAATAAGCAGTTAAAAATAAGCAGAAATAAGCAATCTATTAGTTGATGAGTCTAATTAACAAAAGAGAATAGTACATTAAATACTAAATTAAGGAAACAATCACAATAATACTAATGAGCTCAGTTGGTGGGGGTGTTTTCTGTGTGGTGTCTGCTGAGAAAGGCAACCCAGGTTCGAACCTGAGTTGTTCCATTTTTTTACAAACATTTTTTTTCCTTTGTTTTCTTTTTGCAAAATATTTCAACAAGGATTTAAAGCAACTTTTACAAACCAACTTTTACTAAAAATCACTGAACAACCTATTTGCAAACCTCAAAATACAAACAGTTCATGTTTATATTTTAGACGAGATCTTTTGAATTTGAACCGTCGACACTATCAACAAAGAAACAATAGCCAAAAACTATAAACAAACACAACTTAACAACAATAACTAACAAGCAAAAATCAAACAGATTCAAGAATTAAACATGCTCAGCTAACACTTGCAACAAAGGAATTGGGTCAAAATGGGCTGCAATATACACGAGACCACAACAACATGAGCCTAAAACTACAAAACTAATCCTAAATGAACAAATTACACCAGCAAATAAGCACGATTGGCACAGGTTCCTGGACTGCTCAAACAAAACAGTCCTAATGGGGGTTTGGGCAAGCTTAAACTGCTTATGGAAGCCAGTTGGGGGGGGGGGGGGGGGAGTGGGTGTAGGCAAAAATAAGCTACCAACTAGTATCCTAAGTGAACAATAAGCTAATGTTTGAACGCCTACTACTACTGGTTGCTACTGAATTTAAGATCTAATCCGTTAACTCACTTAATCATCACTAAAATCCAAGACCAAAGGGTTGGTATAGACAGCAAGCTGCTGGGTGAGAATGGGCCAAATGGGGAGGATTATGACCTGTGAACGTAAACAACAACTATGCAAAGTAGTGATATCCTATTTAAAGCTAATGTGACCCAAAAAAAATACCACTAATAAACCTTAAAACAGACTCTACTCTAATGACTTAATAAAATCAGTTTGCATAAAGAAAATGGGAACACAAGTTTTGAAATCCTTAAATCTATAGAAAACTTGAAAGTTTTTGATCTAAAACTACTAACAATAGCAAATTTAAGCTAACTCATCTCACAAACTTGGTCAAAACGGGTTTAAACTAGAGAAGTGATCTTAACCCCAAACACCCCTTAAAGGCGACTACTTGGACCTGTTGGCTGCTGTTGGAGTTTTAAATAGAAAGATAGATTTATGAATTGAAAATTTGTAGCCTAATGGTTTTAACAGAGCATATCTACCAACATAAGCATAACTGAAAAGATTAATAAGCAATTTGCAGAAGTGAAATAAGCTGAAAAGTAATTTTTAAAAGAACTTGAACTTTGCATTAATCTAGAAATTTGAGTACAATAAACCTTCCAAACTGAGATTGAGCAATAACAATACTAAAAATTTAAGCTAAAAACTAAAGTCCTACTTGAATTAAAACTAAAAACTTCCTTAATCCTAGTACTATCTACTTCTCAACAATGGCTACAAGCCACTATATTTATACTACTGATGGGGCTTCTAGGTCTCTTCTGCTACTTGTTGTGTTTCTTTAGATATCATCTCCACCACAGGATCCTCTTGGGGGAACCTCAATCCTTGGATTGTATATTGGCGCCAAAGTGGTTTGTTGACTGATGACTTGGAGGGGCAACATGTGAATGTTGTCTTGGATCAGGTGAGGGGTGCTTTTGAGGTATTGGGGAGAGGGGTGGATTGTATCAGGGAGGTGGCGTGGAGATGGTGGATTGTTTGGCGGTTAATGGGAAGCAGAGGGTTGAAGGAGGTGATTGTGTTTCACCAGGTGTTGACTGGTCAAAGAAATTGTTTTATTATAAAATGAAAAATGGTTTGGGTTTGGGCTGGTAAGGGAATTGGGCCACAAGTTGGATTTTGGGTTTATGTTTATTTTTGGTTTAGATTGTACAAAGGGTCCATTAGGTTAAGTGGTAAATCTTAATGACTAATTATGTAAATTTCTGAACATGAGGGATGATTCTGCCAACTTTCCAAACTTGTTATAATGGTATTTCTTGCCATATCTCAATTTCACAAGGACCTTTGAAGTTCATTCTCCCAAAATTAAATATTCGAGGACCAAAATTGCCAAATTTTGAAACTGCAGGGACCGTTCTTGTAAATTTTCCAAAATTTTACCCCAAGGAGCATTTGTGAAGACTTTTACTTTCCAAGGACCATAAATGACTTTTTCATTCAAAATATTTGCTCAGGGGCCAATTCTGTTAATTTTTGAAAGTTCAGGGACTGATTTTGACAACTCTTCATATTTTGCTCGTTTTTCATCTGTTTTCAATCATTTGTACCTGAAACACACAAAAACATACTCCAAGGATAGTTGTGATGTTATTTGACCATTTTGAAGTGTTTTTGATCGTTTTGACTAAAAAATTGGACGAAAAGATATGTGCAAAAAGGCACATATAATAACCTAAAAATCCAGTTTAACTTTTACGAATAATCCATAACCCATCATACGAAAAATTTTATGTATATTTGAAATCTAAAATATATATATAACTCGAACTATATACGTAAATTAAATCTCGACTACGTTAATTACTAAACGTTTGGGCTGAGTTTTGGAATGCAAGCATACTTGACCCAACTTTATTTCTTTTGGGCCTCTACACCAAAATCCATAGGCCGGCCAGGACAAGCCCAACCTCTTCCTATATTATTTTTTGACCGGTTTATATATTTTTTTCACCACAACAAGAAAACACGACATTCTTTAGAAACCCTAGAAAAGTTGCGGCCTCCATTTTTGTTTCTTCTCCACTCGATACACTCACAACACCTACTAAACCCTAGAGATAAAAATACAGTTCGGCTGCCAAAACTCCTCTTGGATCGAGCTGTAAATCAGGTACAAAGGGGGCACGACTAGGAGCATAAAAGGGCGGTTATAAATTGTGGTGTTTTGCTCGGTCTCGAATTGCTTTTGGGCGCTTGGGAGTTATTACAGGTTCCAGTCGTGGTATCTTGGTTCCTTGTTTTTCTTCATACGATTCATCGAGGGTAACGAGTCAAACCTTTGTGTCGCTTCCTTTCATTTTGATCTCTTGATTCTTGAAAAATCTCGTCGCGTGAAAACTTAGTAGATCGACTAAAACAAAAATTGATTTGTACCTGCATATACACGATTTAAAACTCACATGATTAATCAACCTATGTGTGTTGTTTTATGAATCAGTTGTACGCATAATTTAACCCATGATTACTTGACATCAACATGCTTCATCTAAACCTATACTAGCTTAAAAGAGAAAAATAAAATGCATGCTTTCTTTCTAATAGTTTCTGAATCGCAAATGTAACACAAAGGAGTGTCTCGGATTTTATTTTGGCGTCGCGAGTTTTATTGTGTCGCTGCTTATGTTTTAATCGCAAAACATTAAAAGGGAAGCATGTGTAGAACAGATATAAAGAAAGCAAAAGTGAAGTATATATGTGCATGCATAACAGGTAAACTATATGTATATATAACTGATGTGGGAACCGAATCTTATCGTTTCTTTAAATAGGATAATACGAATGGACACTCATGCTACATAAATATGTTGTGATCACAAATATTATTAAACAAGCTACAAGTAAAAGGGAATGCATGCATGTGTGCGTATAATATATGTCAGATGTGAAGTAATGGGTTGGAACTTGTTTTATTTGGCAAATTCTTAATCAACAATGAAGGTGTTTGTCTCGGATTGTATCGCGGATTTGTTTTACTTTCAAAATATAAGGGGTGTCGTGTGTATAAGGATGAAGTGAGCCGATGTCGGGGTATAAACAAGTCTTACATGATTTTATAAAAGAAATTATTGGGTCGTCGTGGCCTAAATATTAAGATCGTGGGTACGTTAATAAATTATTTAAATTATGATGACGGGTCCAAAATTTTTATCTTTATATTAAATTATTAAAATAAAGTTTAAAATAATTTTATTTGACTTTTAATATTTAAATTTGATAATTTACATTTTAGAATCTAAACTTATAATATTGACATTTTAAAACCTAAAATATTATATGGGTCATTTTAACCTTAAAGATAATTAATTGTCAATCGTAACCTTAAAGTATTAAATTATGATTGCGGGAACTTACTAAATGTGGAAAATTGCTAAATTGGGAAACCTGCCTAAAATAGAAGTTACAAAATGGTTAAGTTATTTACTAAAGTTGGAAAGTTACTAAAAATGGACAGCCAAATAAAATGAGTAATCTGATTTAAAATAAGATATTAATAATAAGACGATCATGAATTCGTGTAGATTCGCTAAAGAAGGAGTTTGCTTTCGATCCTTATGTTCTGTTAAGTGTGCACTAGCGGTCTAAGGTACAGATATTCTGACCTTTTCAGTAAAGGTTTCTCATGATCTCTTTTCTCTTGCTATCTTTCATTATTAGGGTTCCCTATGCCATTGCTATGAAACCCTTTTGTTTTTGAACCTTTTCTGTGATGAACCTCTGTTTTATCTGAACCTTCTTATTTGACCTTCTGATATAACCTTCTGATTTGACCTTTGAATTGAACTTATGATATGAACCTCTGATATGTATTTTGATCTGATTATTATGACCTTAGTTCTGTATCATTTTATGATATTCTGTATGACCTATTCTAGTTTGACACCCGAGCCAAATTTATTTCACTAGGCATGGGGGTTCCATGTCCGTGTCAGAGATGCACCTCTGACATGACTCTAGGGCAGTAGAGTGATGTTCTGCCACGTCCCCTTTCTGTTATATTATGTGCACACTTTATGATATGATATATTATGGCCAATCTGATTTCTGTGGGGGCGTATGGATGCATCCTAGATCTGTTTCTGTTATCTGTATCTGGTGATTGATGCTGCGTGCATGCACGTCCTTCATAACTCTGGTAGGTCTCCCCTACATATGCTGCCTTATGTGTGATTATGACTATGACTATGATTATTTTGAAGGCATTATTATGAAGGCTTTATATCTGTTTCTGGGCTCGTGGTTGATGACTAACCTTTACCTTATCTCTTATTACTAATTCATACTTGCCTTTGATTACATTATGTTATTTCCTTTATACCTTATTCAGTATTCATTTCTGTTTCATTATTACTTCGTTGTTATATCTGTTCACTGGGCTTTTTAAGCTCAGCCGCATTTCTTTTCACTGCGGCAGGTTTTAGAGGGAAGCTGGGATATGAGTGAAGAGTGCATAAGAGCTTAGTGGACTTTACCTTGACAGCTTTATTCCGGATTAGAGATGCTTAGAAGTGTTTACGTTTTAGACTTAGTTTTGTATTGTTGTTCCTTTGTAACCTTGTATTTCAGTTTATTCCTTTGTAACCTTTGAAATCCATTTGTACTACTTAAGATGTATGCTTGTGTTTGCTTTGATATGTCACCATAATGTAGTACTTCTACCCTTATCGGGTTAGGGTGCTACAACACATATCAGGTTACCCTATGGTAAATTCTCTAGCTTATTGTATTGTAGTATATAAAAATGTAAACAAACAGTTTGGAAGTGACCAAAGTATATTTTAAAATAAATACAACTTTGTAAGTCACTCTATTTAAAAACTTATACTGAATAATACAACTGCAATAATATACTTTTTTTAAGCATACTTGACAAATGGTATATGTAAATTGGAAAAGTAAGTTGCCCGATTGTCTAATGTATCTTAACATGTTTTGTGGAACTGTATGAATGAACCCTCAAGTGCCCGTGCTCGTGTTGGGCTTACCAGATTGACTGTGGCTAAACACTTCAGAGATGCTGATGGTCAAGAATTGCTCTCTTTATTGACAACATTTTTAGAGTCAACTTTCAATGACACCTGGAACTATGCATGTGTTATTGTTCTTTTACAATCCTAATATAGCAATTCTTAATTGCAGTTTTCTAAAACCTAACACAGTTTATAAAAAAATTACCATTTTGACCCATTACCCAACCCTATTCATTTTTGCATTTCATGTTAAGTCAAAATGGTGCAGGCTGCGAGCGGCGATTTTGCAAAAGAATTTGAATCCGAAGCCGATGAAATCATATCAATTAGAGCAAAGGGTATTTAGAAGGTGACACAAGATACGAACCAGATTAAGGATAAGGTTGGATGATATAAATATCCTACTTTTCACCGTGTTCAATAGGATATTTTAGCTTCAAATTTTTTCTGTTTATCATTTTATTTATTAAGGTACTCTTGAGCTTTATAGTAGACTCAAGTCAGGAATTGAAAAATTGGAAAGCCAGATGCTAAAGATCAGCAATATGAAATATGTAAGTATATGTGGCAATTATTATTTGACATTAACGTAACTTGAAGGGAAAAGAGAAAGTGTATCATTTAGCATCAATAACAACAAAGCTATATAAACTGAAAACACAAATCAAATCAGAAAGAGTTATTCATGTTAACGTAAATCGATCGATCCATGCTTTTTCTACCCTTCTAATCCCATGAAAGTATCTCATAGTGTGCTCATTCAAATTTGGAAGTAACCTTATATTACATATTTCTTAGGAAAAACCCATGAAAAAAAATTGCAAGTTAGAAGGCGTTCTTTATTGGGGAGACATAAGTGCGAAAGCAGGCTTAGACAATGCACATTCTTTTAGGATGAACAATCCCCTAGCCGCACTAAAATCTCAACTAACATATGGTCTTGATAGCCTTGACATTCCGCAGGTACACCCCACATTTGTATGTTTAATCATTGAATTATAATAAATGTTCCCATTTGTATGACCATATGACTTATGTTAAGCTGATGTGTTACATCGATAATGTATAAGTTAGTCATACTGCTTTAGTTTTAGTTTGTAAACTAAAATTACTTGTGTGGTATAGAAAGTGTGTTAATGGCAAGCATTTTTTTATTTTTTTGATAACTGAGTCATTGCTTAAGTTCAGTGATTGTGATCTGCTTTTCGATTCTGTTGATGAAAATCACTATTATGTTTTTTATTTTAAGATAGTGTTTATGATTCGCTTATGGGATAGTGAGAATACAACTCTTTGTTACTTGATTTTGCGCTTCAGATCAAGACCATCTTTTGACACCGTTATTGTTTGTTTTTTTTACACAAGCTTATCTTGTGATTGATGCATTTCAAGATTTCCAAAAACATATTCATGCATAGGAATACGAGGGAATGCCACAACATGGAAGACCGTTCATGAAGGGGAAGTTGGTGATTCATTTTAAAGTCGCATTTCCTGAAACAAATGTGTTGACTCGTGAAAATGCAAGATTCTCAAGACCATTTTACCCAGTGGAGCAAGCACAAGCTCATTTAAAATGACAACTAATGATTATGAAGAAACCATTTTATGTGATGTAAACATGGAAGAAGAATTAAGAAGGAAAGAGCGTCAAAGACAGCATGAAGCTTAAGATGATGATGAAGACGGCGAATAGTCGAAAATGCAATGTGACGATTGTAACCAATAGTAAATTATAAATTTTGTACGTTGTGTGAAATGTGCAACTCTTAGTTTGATTTATGGGTATTTTTTTAAATGTACCTATCATGAATTTCACTCACATAATCTTATATGGATAAGATTTAACCAAACAACCCCATACTTTTGGTTGACTGCAACTTGTGGACGTATTTGATACTATGGTTTTTGTACTCGATTTAAGTTTGTGTTTTGGCATATCCAGTATGCTTTTTTTTCACGACCAGAGATGTTAAGGCTATTGAGGAATTAACTTGGGTAAATACAGAGCCACAACCACTAATGAGTTTTAAGGTTTAGCAGGATTGAATTTGGTGAAGTAAATGATGGTAATGATCCGGTTAAAAGGGACAATGAGGATTTCATTGTAAGTATTTATCATTATTTTAACTGAAATTAAATTGGTTGTTTGATTTCTGATATTTAATATAAATTTTATTGTAAATCACCCGCTACTGGATTTACGGTATGATATTGGTCCGAGAGTTGGCGACAATTTTTACATACTTATATCATATTTTGAAAGAACCAATCACTGCGATTCCACGAGGAAATTTATTATTCTACTGTGTTGTTATTTATGACGTTGTGACTTATCTGATGGCAGATTAGGTCACGTGTGGAAAACCATGTGAGATTGTTTCATCTGTATTTTTTGATTACATTTAGAGTCTTAATGTATGTTATTAATGAGTCCATAATGTCTAACTTATAATATCTTCTATTATGTTGTCTAACTGAAGTTATAAATGTCGCAGTAATGGGTCAAAATTAGGCGCTTCAGTGAAATGTGCCGGCTGTCAAGGTTCTGGAATGAAGGTGTCAGTCAAGCACCTTGGCCCATCTATGATTTAGCAAATGCAACATTCATGTAAATAAGTTTGTAAACACGAAGGTTGTCAAGCTTTTATATTTTTTTTCTCATATTCGATAAACGTATATTTTTTTTCGTTTCTAATCCATTCAATATACAATTTAGTATGTTTATATCTACTGTTGAATAAAAGTTAACATTTATTTCTTTCCATTCTTAATGCATCCAATAATAAATTAATAAAAGTAAAAGTAAAGTAACTCCCAATACCGTCTTCCACGGGTTATGGGTCCCAATACCGTCTTCCACGGTGTATGGGGGAGGTTGATATGTAGACAGCCTTACCCCTACCTAAGGTAGAGAGGCTGCTTCCGGTTCTACCTAAGGTAGAAAAGGACCTCCAGCCTTTTGTAGGGAGTGAGGATCGAACCCTTGACCTCTTGGTTGAGAGGCAAGGGGTTTTCCAACTGATCCAACCCTACTAATTATCCAATAATAAATTAATGATCCACAATAATTTCCTTATATGTTATTTACCGATAACTAATACCTTCGTACACATATATCTTGCTATTCGAAAAGTGTTTAGTCATGAAATAACTTTTAGTATATTAGTAAAAATATAATCCTAAAACCTTTTATTATTCATTTCACGATTCAGTCAATATTATATGAAATATTTTCAAAGGAATTCATAATTTATAAATTTCAGAATCTAAAAATGTATACACAAATAAGAGCTTAAAAATATTTATGAGTTAATTTGAGTTAGCTAAAACCATGTAAATTAAAATTATAAGTCATGCTCGTCCGCTTGCCCGTCCAGCTAGCGGGCTTCGAAGTCTAGTGTGTGTGTGTATATATATATATAAATATATATATATATATATATATATATATATATATATATATATATATATATATATATATATATAGAGCAAAGGGATCAGGTACATTTTTGGATTTTACTGCGGGTGTATGGATGAATCTCAACCGTCCATTTGGAAAAGGTGGAGTGGCAATATCGTAAATATCCCATATTTTTTTAAAATCGTTAATATCACAGTAGTTTTTTTTTGCGGAATAAAACTCAAAAAAATATGAAAAAATTAAAAAAATAAAGAGGACAACAAATAATTAAGAATTGCTGAAAAAAATTTCAAAAAAAAAATTGTTTTCATAGTTAAACGTATTGTGATATTAGTGTCCGATTTTGACTTTTTTACAAAAGTCAAGATCAGATCTTGATATCACATAACTTTTTTTAATAAAAAATTTAATATCACAATAATTGTTTTGATATCACATAAATTTTTCCTTAATAAAATTGTTAATATCGCCTTAACTATCATGTGTTTTTAATAAATTTCTTAATATCACCGTAACTATCATATGTTTTTTAATATGACAGTTCATTTTTACATGTAAAAAAGCTTAGTATCACGATTGGTTATATAGTATTACCGTTTTATAAATATCACCATATCATAATATCGTTAATATCACCGTAATTATTAAGCTTTCTTAATATCAAAGTTAACTTTTTTTAATATCACTATAACTTTTCTTAATATCGTAATAAAAAACAGTGATATTAAGTTTTTTTACAAATATCAAAGTAACATTTTTAAGTAATATCGTTAATATCACGGTAGGACTCATAATATCTTTAATATCACGGTAGGAGTCATAATCAAAATTAAAAAAGTGCTCAGAAAAATCTGAAAAAAAAATGAAAGAATACAACAATAGTAAGGATCACTCAAAGGGAAAAAAATTTAAAAAATCATTTGCATGGTCAATTGATTGATAGAAGGTTGCTTTGGATTTTGACTTTTTTACAAAAAGTCAAGATCAGATCTGGAATGGGCGGCCCAGATCTGTCCGCACATCCGCACTAGAAAAAAGATCCGCACCAGATCCTTAGTGTGTGTGTGTGTATATATATATATATATATATATATATATATATATATATATATATATATATATATATAGTGTACAAGCTTCAAATAGATAAAATAGGTACACATGTGGACCGTTGGATCAAACTTGATAGATGAGATCAGATATTAAATAGATGAGTGGCACAATTGTAAAAAAGTGAAAGACAATTGCATTTGTGTACCAATTTTTTATAAGAGCATATATCAAGTTATTGATCATTAAAGCACTCTCATTTACAAAAAAAAATAGGTAGCAGCAACATTAACGCAACCCCAATAATTCAACCGGATACCATGAAATTCACAATTAACATCATAATCCCTAAAACGAGCAATCAATCAAAAATCCCTAAATCTACGTTCTACATTTTTTCTTTAAATACAGTTAGCAAAGGTGTATTTGCAAAGTATTAGAAACTAAGTATGGCGGGTTTTGAACCCCAAGTGATCGACAATGGGAATGAAGAAGAAATAGTGCTTGGTAATTGATACATTGTTCATTTTTTTCTTTTTTATTTTTTCAGTCAGTGTAGATTGTTAAATTAGTTTTTGGTTTTTGGTTTCAGTCCGAAAAAGTGGAAGGTTGTCAAATCATAGACGACCAAACAAAGATAATGAGGAATATGAAACTATCGATCTAACTCTTGATGGAGATAGTGAAGATGAACAAGGTATTGTGTATTTGTTCTTAAAAAAGATACGTTTTTAATTATTGGGTAGTGAGTGTCTTGATTTATGTGTATTAGCTACTTGTTGTGTATGACTTGATTTGGTTGTATAGGGTTCTAACCTAACTTATGTGTATGAGTCCAATAAGTTGTGGAAGGTACTTAGATAAATGTAAGTTTCATATAGGTTTTGAGAATAAGCTATTAGATGAGCATGTCTACTAGTTGTGTACGGCTATTTTTGAAATAAGCTAGTTGTTGATTATGTGTATTAGTTGAAGTAATATGTTGGGTATTGGTTATTAGGTGTTTTGAAGCAAACTACTTATAGTGGTTGTGTGTTGTAGATACAGTTAGGTGTTTTGATTATGTGTTGCATAATTGCTTCTAATTGATTATGTGTATTAGCTACTTAGCTACGTATAATTGTTTTTGTGTATTAGCTACGTATAGATGTTTTTAAATATTAGCTATTAGGTAAGTATGTGTGCTAGGTAATTATGTGTATTAGCTGGAATAAACTTATGGGTGTGTAATGATTCATGTGTATTTGTCGCATCAGTGTGTACTAGTTGCTAAGGTTTCATGTGCATCACTTGAATACATGATATGTAATAGTTTCGTGTGTGTGTTAGTTTATTAGGTTTAATCATGTGCTTTTTTAGTATACTAAAGAGTGATAGTTTATTAGATGCGGTGCATTTATGTTTGGTAGTCTAGAACATGTGTCTTGGTAGTCTGCAACTTATGTGTTTGATGCGTATTGTCTGTTTAGTTTTCTGCAAAATGAGGTTTGGTATGCTGCTAATTGATTGGTAGTATACTACTTTTGCAAATTGTGTGTTTGGTGAAGCTAATTTATGTGTTATGGTTTCGAAATTGTGAACTGATGTGAAATTTTGCAACCTATGTGTTTGGTACATATGTTTTTTTTTATAATGAAACTACATCTGTAACTAGGGGTGTCATAAATCCCGACCTGACCCGGACCCGAGCCCGAATAAGGATAATCGGGTCGCGTTACTCGGGTCCAAAATCTAACTCGGGTCAACCCGCTTAACCTGAGTACGAATTAGGGTCGGGTATCGGGTTGAAAATACTTTGCCTATTCGGGTTCGGGTCAAACCGATTTACCCGAGTTTTTTTTCCTATGGTTTTATAGCTGTACTCGATCTTGATTGGTATTTAATTTGCAAAAGGCCTACTGATGTAAAATGCCTACTGATGTAATGATGTTTCCTACATCATACTCCAATGGTAGCTTATATTCTGATGTACTGATGTTGTAGCCTACATCATAAATATAAATGTTTCATGTTGTAATATGATGTACTTATCTTGATTTGTTGTTTAGTATGGTTGGTATTTTATTTTACGAATAAGGAGGCGGTGTTACATATGATTTTGACTGATTCGGTTACTTTGTTTTTAGATTGTTTTTGTTTCATTTGGATTATTTATCCATTTAAAGATGTTTGTTTTTATGTTTTTGATCTGGGCTTTTTTTGTGTTTACTTGAAAAAACTGATAATAGATGACAGATGTTACCTTGAATTTATAATGTAAAATTGTTATCTTTACTTAACTAAAACAACTAAAAAATCCAAGATGATGATGGAGTTATTGACTTCTCTTTGCTCCAATTTTCATGAATGCAGGCTGCAAGTTGCTTAAAGCAATTGTCAAATATCACTTTGCTTATTGTTTACATACAGATTGTTGATTTTGGCCTTTTCATTTTATAAGATCACTCGTCAAACAAGTGTTACGAGTTACGACAATAAACATCAGGCTAGTTACTATCATTGTACGATACAATCCTCAAGCTTTAAACACATAAATTACTACAATAAAACAACAGGCTAGTTGGTAAATGGGACAAACACTAACCCGACCCGACCCGACAAACCCGACCTCAAATAGGGTCGGGTATGGGTATACTAATTTTAGCCTTGACCCGACTTGGACCCGACCCGTTTGACCTGAACCCGACCAACCCGACCCGATTAACACCCCTATCTGTAACTTCCTTTTTTATGTATATCAGATCTCTTATGTATAAAAAACTCGCGTATGCTTACCAAGTAACCTTTAATCTAGTTGTGGTGCGGTTAATTTTCAAACATGGAATTCTGCATTATAATTAGCCCAGTTTGGGTATTTATTTAAATAGAATTGTGCATTAGGCTGATAACAGTTTGGGTATCTCTTATGATTTTTTTTTATTTAATTTATGTTATAACAAAGCAATTGAATTTCATCTAGTGTATGTTTTGTGTTTAATTTAATGTGCATTCCAATTTTTTTTCTTTGATTTATAGAATGATAAATGGTCGCGTTCAACCATATTTAAGTTGGATGTGCAGTAGAAAGTTTGTGTATGATTCAGTTATGTTTCTATAGAATGATAATGGGTAGAAACTTTTATGTGTGATTTACTAGAAATTGGTATTATAGAAGTGCTTGTGTAATATTAATTTTTGGTCGATACACGGCATCAGTCAATGAAACCATGATTGTTGTAAGATAGTAAGTCAATACGGCTTTAAAATACGAAGTCAATTGTGTTGCAAACTTAAACTTCCAAGCTGAACCAATACAATAGCATTTATCTGCATACTAACTAGGTTGCATCTATTAACTTTTAACAATCAACTCTTTTAAACAGGCGGAACGATAAAGCTTCCACATAAATACTCGGAACTTGTTGATCCGCTTCTTGAGGGAAAATACACACAAACCGATCTAAGCAAAGTGCTAACCATAGCAGCCATGTGCCTTAGTATGGTTGCATCAGCCCGTCCGTCAATAAGTGATGTAGTTGCAGCATTGTCTTGTCTTATGCAAGATCCAGTACCATCAACATGACTCAATGAAGGTGCAAGATAATATGCTAGAAGTTTGTAAGAACAGACACAATCTTTGTGTACCAAAAACACACCAAAGTTTGTTCCCTATAAAAAGTTAATACAATATTCGAATGTTCACATGTAAGGCATGTAAATAAAGTGCTAACATCTTTGCGAAAGAATTCGTGCATTCATTAATTTATATCCGAAATAATTAATACTTAAATCATTGTCACAAACAAGTACATTCTTGAATGGGAGGACGATGTCACAATAATGTTTTTTGCTGATGTGTCGTCTACTTTGTGTGTCGTTGGAGGAATTGTGTTCGCTGGAGATGGTTTAAATTGAGGAGCTTGTGGGACAGCACCTGACCTCATTGTCATCTCCAAGTTTTGTATCATAGGCACTGGAAATAATAGAAATTTGATACAGTATTTGTGAGAATCCATACAAAATTTATGACAATTAAAAAACATGGTTAGAAAGGTTGACTTACTAATAAGGAGACAACAAAAGACAAAAGAAAACTATGATTTTTCATTCCATAACTTAGGATCACATTTTTTGGCATTTAACATTTAACGTTTGAGTAACTGATTAGTAGGGATTGTTGGCATTTAACATGGGATTAAAATGAAAAAAAAAAAAAATCAATGGGAAAAACAAAGATTACTATAATACCCTTATAGTAAATATCTAATTAATTCTAATTAATTAATATTATTTATTTTGATCTCATCTATCAAGTCTGATCCAACGGTCCACATGTGTACCTATTTTACCTATTTTAAGCTTGTACACCACATGAACGCAATATATATATATATATATATATATATATATATATATATATATATATATATATATATATATATATATATATATATATATATATATAGTGAGGATCATATGCGGATACCTTTTTTTAGTGCGGACGTACGGATTAATCTGGGCCGCCCATCCAGATCTGATCCTGACTTTTTGTAAAAAAGTCAAAATCCAACGCAACCTTCAATTAATCAATTGACCATTGAAACGATTTTAAATTTTTTTTTTTCCTTTTGAGCGATCCTTACTATTGTTATCTTCTTTACTTTTTTTATTTTTTCAGAGTTTTCTGAGCAATTTTTTGTTTGGTGATTATGAGTGCTACCGTGATATTAGGGATATTATGAGTGCTACCGTGATATTAACGATAAATTACTTAAAAAGTTATTAGTAAAAAAAAATTAATATCACTGTTTTTTTATTACGATATTAAAAAAAGTTACGGTGATATTAAAAAAAATTAACTTTGATATTAAGAAAGCATGATAGTTACAGTGATATTAACAATTTTTATTAAGAAAAAGTTTTTATGATATTAAAAAAATTAATATCACTATTTTTTTATTACGATATTAAAAAAAGTTACGGTGATATTAAAAAAAATTAACTTTGATATTAAGAAAGCATGATAGTTACCGTGATATTAACAATTTTTATTAAGAAAAAGTTTTTATGATATTAAAAAAGTTATTGTGATATTAAATTTTTTATTAAAAAAAAAAGTTTATGTGATATCAAAATCTGATTTTGACTTTTTTACAAAAGTCAAGATCTGATCTTGACTTTGTCAAGATCAGATCTTGACTTTTGCTGATCTTGAGTTTTGTAAAAAAATCAAAATCATACGCTAATATCACGATACCTTTAACGATGAAAATGATTTTTTTTTGAAAATTTTTTCTGCGATTTATAATTATTTGTTGTTCTCTTTATTTTTTTTAATTTTTTTCAGATTTTTTTGAATTTTTTTCAATAAAAAAAGCTAGTGTGATATTAACAATTTTTAAAAAAGTCAGGATATTTATGATAATGCCACACCGCTTTTTTCAGATGGTTGACTAGATGGAGGGCTAAGATTCATCCGTACATCTGCATTAAAATCCAAAAACGTACCGGATCCCTTCCCTATATATATATATATATATATATATATATATATATATATATATATATATATATATATATATATATATATATATATATATATATATATATATGTTGATACAAAAGTTGGGCATTCCTTGTTTGGGTTCCTGTTCTCGTACCAATTAGATCTTAATGCTTGAGACCTGCGCACTAAGAAAGCAAACAAACACCGTTAGGCTTATCGTGGGATTGTCTCCCACGATTATCCTCCGGCGTAAGAGTAAGAAATCGGTTTTAGGGTTGTATTGAAGAGTTAGGGTTGTAGATCGTACCTCAACGAGAATTGTGATATTCTTTATATAGGCACGGAATCCTTGTAGATTTCATGCTCCTTACTCTTCGGCGTATCACGCTTATCCGGTCATTGATCTTTATCCCATAAATAAAAGATCATTATCTAGACCATAAATAATATATTTGGGTTTGGCCTTTCGTGAGCCCAAACCATTAGCATGGTAGCCCAAATCCTTATTATGATAGCTCACTCGTGATGGGCTTGGGCGTTAGTAATGTCCCTTAATCGGGCTCGTGACCTGAGTATGGACTATATGCCATCATGTCCCCCTAGTCTAGTATGCACGGGGCGTAGCTGCGTATGCTAGACTAATAACTATAGCGGTAAGCGTGGCGGGGAAGCTTCTAGCATTTCCCGCCAAAAAGAATATACGGTGTATCTAGGCTTAAAACGTCCCACGTATCCCTCGAAAAACGTGAAAAAGTGCTGTACCTTTTGGTATTCTAGCCACACGATTAAGTGAGTGGGTTCCACGTGGCACCCATCCAAGGCTAGGGGTAACCCTATATAAAGGGTTCCCCATTTTCACTGTGATTAGCACAGTAAAAACGCCATTTCCTCCCTTTTTGAAAATCTTCTAATACGAATCAAGAAACCTAGTATCTGTGAAGGTAATAGCGCGTGCGTTTCTTGATCAAAGCATATTTTGGAAAATGGTTCGTCAATTAAACGAATTTATTTCCGAAATGGACGAGGATGAACTCCGCTAGTTCACCTCCGACTATTTCATACCCCTCGCGTTGCATCCGGAAGTACCGGAGGTAGACGCATGTATTGCAGACTTCCCTGAGGGGAAGATAGGGGTATACACGTGCTTTTTTGAGTTTATGAATCAGCGCGTGCCCATATCCCTATTCTTGAGTGACGTGCTCAACTTCTATCGTCTTCATATATCTCAGTTGCACTGTATAGGTGCGGCGAGAATAAAATTTTTTGAAGTAAACTGTCGTTTACTTGCTATAAACCCAACCATCCATCTCTTCCACGCGTTTTACCACACAACGTGGTCAAACGGGTGGGTGTCTTTTTCGAAGAGCGTAGGGCGCCTTCAATGTTATACGGAGAAAGTAGACGCCCTGAGGAGTTGGAGGGAGAGATTCTTCTGGGTGGATAGTAGAATGTTCCCCTGGCTCTTTGAGTTTTATACTCAGGGGACGCTACCAAAGGATGAGCGCCCCGACCCCGGGACGTACAATATGGATGATGCGGAGACCATCAATGCTAACTTCATCCCCATCAACTTCTATCCCGAGGATTTTTTGGTACACATAGGGATTAGCCGCAACTTCTTTCAAGGCGCGGACGAGGTGCCAACGTTTTTGGATGAGAGTGGCCAGGGTGGGTACTTGTCCTTCCTTTCCTTCGCATTTGTAGTGTAAGCGTCCTTTTATATTGCAGTTTTAATAGCTCCATTTGTTTTTGTTGTTTGTTGTTTGTTGCGCATAGATGGACTGGTTCAGTTTGGTGAAGCTGTCGAAGCCTACACAAGTAACGGTGGGAGTGCGTCCTTTGAGGGAAGGTGAGGCGCTCATTCTAGAAGCTACAGCTGGGCGCACCTATGCGCAGGAGGACCTGGCCAACGTCGCCCCACCCTTGGTGGTAGCGACTCCTGTGCAGAATGTTCCTCCTCAGGAAGTGCCAAACCCTGAGCCTGCGCGCATTGATTCTTCTGAAGGTGTTGGAATCTTCAAAGTTGATACTGACTCTGAGGAGGCGAGTCAGGGAGTGAAGCGCAAGGATTCTAGGGATGGTGGCGAAGGCACCTCCAAGCGCAGGCGCCACATTATTGTTGTGGATGAGTCCACAAATGAGGAGGCGTCGCTATATATGGTTGCGCGTGACACTGCTGAGACCTCCTCTCTCGTGTAAGTAATAATGTCACATTTCTTCTTCTCTCTCTCTTTATTTTTTGTCATTGATATAATGTCTTGACTTGTTACTCTTTTTATGTAGTGACAAAGCTGCAGGGGGTGATTCAGCGCATATGGAACAAGTGCCACCTAAGGTGAGTCACTCTCTCAGGTGGAGGAGCCGTTGAAGGGGAGTGAGGAGATGTCTGCGCAGGAGCTGATAGAGGAGTTGAGTGTGGCTGCTAAGCACCAGGCCAAGTTGGTTGCTCATCTCAAGGTTCAGTATGCTGGGGAAGGTAGCAGCAGCGCGCAGAAGGATGAGGAGATTGCGCTACTGAAGGCGCAGTTGGCTGATGCACGGGTGGAGGTAGAGTCAACAAATGTGTATGCTGCGCAGCTTGCTGATGAGAAAATGTCCCTGCTTGCCCAGGTAAGCCGAGAGCGTTCTGCGTTTGATCAGTACAAGTCCTTTTGTATGTGGAGGGTGAAGTACCTGGAGCAGAACAGGAGCAAGCATTTTGCTCAATTAGATAAGTTCCGTAAGGCTGTGGAGGTTGCCTTGGAGAAGCAGGAGGGTAAGCTGCGCAAATTGAGCATCGAGTATGATGAAGGGCTATACCCTCATTTGGTGTCTGCTATTGCTGAGCGCAGGTATTGTTGATTTCTTTACCAGTTGTTTGTGTTTAACTCCTTTGAAATTATTATCTTGTAATGCGTGTGTTTTTGTATCCTTAGGTGGTTGATCAGTCACGGTCTTCGCTTGGCTGCTATGGGCACGCTAGAGTCCCCAAAGGTCCTTGAGGCTTTTGGGGATGTCGTGAAGTGTGCCTTCGTGCGTGGCAAGGCTGAAGCCATAGAAGAGCACACAAGGGGAAGATGCTGACTGTGTCCCCCACAGAGGTGCCAGGGTATGCTGGAGATGGCTATGCTGAGCTGGTTGCGGCCATGGAGAAGATGAAGATCTTCGAGTTCCCCCACATCGCCCAACTGGAGCGTGACCAGGATTACCCTATTAATGTGATTATGCAAGGGTTAAGTCTGGCGAGGCATATAGCGGAGGACGCCGAGGCGCATCCTGACTTCTTTTTGAAACCGGATGAGTCACAGCTACAGGTGCCCGTTTTTGCGCGCCCACGTGATATGTTGAACCCTTTCGCCCTGGTGAAAGAAGTATCCTTGAAGAAGTCCTTGGAAGCTTGTGCGGTGTTGGTGCAGCGCATCTTCCGAGGTCTGATAGGATTCCTGTCAGCGTGCCGACAGTGTCGTAGGAAGATAGTAGCCTGTTGAGAAGGCTTGAGGAGGCTGGGCAAGTAGCGTCCACTGCTAGTAGTTCAGGGCATAGACGCACACGCAGCATGTAGACTGCTATAGGTTCACCTTTTTGTTGTATATTTTTGAATTTGTATAAACCCGTAGTTGATGAATAATAATATTAGTTTCTGTACGCATGTTTGTATCATCTTGTTTGTACTTAGATTATTTGTCTTTTCGTGAAAGACTTTCCAAGAGTCAAGTTGTGATCAAAACGTACTTAGAAGAATATATTAAGTCCTTAACTTAATCAGTGTATAAAAAATTCATAAGTATATGGATTAACTTGCAGCGTGCTGCAAATACCATATCAAGGAACCAAAATTCTTGGCTCCTAATTTGCTATACGTGCACAGTGTGCGTTGTTGCGTATCCTTTGTGGGATACGCATTAAACTTACTTCAACGTCTTGAGAGTAAGGTGTTTAGCAAGGATGCGTGATCCAATGTTGATGGGTTTGCAACCCTCTTACTCAACGAGTTATTTAGTTGGTTTACTCATCCTTTCTGCCATCGTGGGTCTTAACAAATGCATGCACGCCATGTAGGAAAAATATAAAGTAACAATATTAAGACATAAATAAGATGTAAGCAATAAAGTTAAATGTGTCGCGGAGTTAGCTAGAAACCACGATATTTTATTAATTCTTGCAAGTTTTTGAAAGTAAAAGACGATTCCCCTAAACAAAAGATAATGTAAATACACAGACATTTATTAGGCACTTATTAAAGTGCAGAGGTGTCTGTGTGTGGGCCGTAGCCTTTCCTAAAGATAGCATCTTTTGAGATTGCAAATATTCCAAGTACGTGCTTGCTCATGGCCATCCATATCACGCAGCTTGTATGCGCCTCTGCCTAATGCTTCTGTGACCTCGTAGGGTCCTTCCCATTTTGGTCCAAGCTTTCCCGTATCTTCTGCGTGGCTTGCATCATTGGCACGGTACACAAAGTCTTCTGGCCTGAATGAAGTGTTTCTGACTTTTGCATCATAGTACCCCTTCATCTTTGACTTGGCTCTTGCCTCACATATAGCTGCGCGCTCGCGCCTTTCTTCCAATAGATCCAAATCTATACGTCGTTCGTCGTCATTGGTTGTAACATTGACTTCCGCCGTACAAATAGTTGGCATCCCAATTTTGGTTGGGATGACGGCTTCTGTCCCATAAACAAGAGAGAATGGTGTATCTCTAGTGCTGACTTTGATTGTCGTGCGGTGCGCCCATAAAACATGCGACAATTCATCCACCCATCTTCCTTTGTGTTTGTCAAGACGCGCTTTTATTCTTTCTCCCAGGCTACAGTTCGCGCGCTCAACCAGACCATTGGTTTGTGGGTGTTTAACTGACGCGAAGTGTTGTGTGATATTTAGCTGTGTGCACCAATCTTTGAACAGGTTATCGCAGAATTGTTTTCCGTTGTCAGAAACAATTTCTCCCGGTAGTCCAAAGCGACATACGATGTTGTCCCAAATGAAGCATTTGACCTGGTTGCCTGTGATACTTGCTACTGCTTTTGCCACAATCCACTTGGTGAAGTAGTCTATAGCCACGATGAGAAACTTTAGTCCCCCTGCTGCAACAGGGAAAGGGCCTGCAATATCAATACCCCATTTATAGAATGGCCATGGTAAGGTGATAGGTGTCAGCTCTTGTTGTGGTCGGCATGGGATAGGTCTGTGGACCTGGCAGTCGCTACATTTCTTTATCATGTCCCGCGTATCGCGATGCATAGTAGGCCAATAGTATCCTGACCGCAAGGCTCGAGCCATAACGGACCATGGTCCTGAGTGCATACTGCATGAACCAGCGTGGATCTCTCGGAGTACATAATCTGCCTGAAGAGGTCCAATGCACCGAAGCCATGGTTGTAGGAATGAACGTCGATATAGGATACCATCTCGAAGTTCGAACTTCTGCGCTGTGCGCCGTATCCGTCGGGCGTCCTTCTGTTCCTGGGGTAATGTCCCCTTGCTTATAAATTCGATGATAGGTGTCATCCAAGTAGGATCCTGCTCTTCTATCACCATGGATATCTTCATCTCTGAGATGGATTTGTTCTTCAAGGTTTCCACCAATACTTGTTTTGACAGGTGCGCAAAGCTTGTGGATGCGATTTTACTTACTTCATCCGCTTTTCTGTTTTCCCCTCTAGGAACTTGTTTGATGGTGAACCTGTCAAAGTTCTGGATTAGAGATTTGGTCTTGTCGAGGTATTGGATCATGTTATCCTCTTTAGCCACGTATTCGCCCAAAACATGATTGGCTACTAATCGGGAATCGAAATTTGCTTCTAGGTTAGGTACACCCATTTGAGTTGCAATGCGTAATCGAGCAATTAGGGCTTCATATTCTGCCTCATTGTTTGTGGCTGTCAATTCAAAACACAGTGCGTAAGTGAATTCTATTCCTTCTGGGCTGGTGAGGATAAGGCCTGCGCCTGACCCATCCACGCACGAAGATCCGTCCGTGAATAGAACCCATGGTTGTAGCGCTACCTCGCTCTTTGAAGGTGGAGTATCGGTATCTAGTTTTTCAATGATGAAGTCTGCCAATATCTGCCCTTTAATCGCAGTGCGTGGTCTATAAGAGATGTTATGCTCACTTAGTAACACACTCCATTTTTGTAGCCGCCCCGATGCGTCGGATAGGTTGATTTGTAATCACTGCTATTGGATGTGCTTGAAAGTATCTGCGCAATCTTTTTGCTGCAAATACTAAAGCTAGGACCAGCTTCTCCATTGCGGTATAGTTAACCTCTGTCTTTTTGAGTGCTTTGCTTACAAAGTATACTGGTGTTTGTATGGAGTTCCTATCTGTCAATAGCACCGCGCTGACTGCTCCATGAGTTGCAGACAGATATATGATCAATTCTTCCCCTGGTCGGGGTACGACTAGTGTGGGAAGCGCTGCTATATGTTGCTTAAGTTGATGAAAAGCTTCTTCCGCCTCCGCAGTCCAACGAAAGTCTCCCTTTTTTGTACACTTCGTGAGTGTTTTAAAGAGAGGGAGCGACTTATCCGCTGATTTGGACAGGAATCGATTTAGCCCAGCTAATTTTCCGTTCAATGACTGGACCTCTTTCAATGTGTGTGGTGAAGGGAGTTGGACGACAGCCTGTGTTTTTTATGGGCAGGGTTTAATGCCATCGGGCTCTATCAAATATCCGAGAAACATGCCTTCTGTAGCGCCAAAAGTACACTTCTTGGGGTTTAACTTCATATTGATCCTTCCCAGTGTTTTGAATGTTTCTTCAATGTCGCGCACCAACTCTTCTTCCGTATGACTCTTTATAACAAGGTCATCAACGTAAACCTCCAGGTGGCGGCCCACTTGCTTCTCAAATGCATTGTCTACTAACCGCTGGTAAGTGGCTCCCGCATTCTTTAGGCCAAAGGGCATCTTTGTGTAGCAGTAGACCCCTTGACTTGTGTGGAAGGCTATTTTCTCCTCATCTTCCTTGGCCATCTGAATTTGGTGGTACCCTTTGTATGCATCTAGGAAGCATTTAAAGGGATATCCACACAAAGATTCTATCTTCCAATCTATCTCTGGTAGTGGATAGCAGTCTTGTGGACATGCTTTGTTTAGATCAGTGAAATCCACGCACATCCTCCAGCTGCCATTACTCTTCTTTACCATTACTGGATTAGAGAGCCAGTCATGGTAGTAGACCTCTCGCATGATGCCTGCGTCTACCAATTTGTGTACTTCCTCTAAAATGGCCTTTGCGCGTTCTTGAGCTTGGCCGCGCTTTTTCTGTCTTATTGGAGTATATCCTTGTCGGATTTCCAGCTTGTGCTCTGTAATCGATCGTGGTACGCCATTCATGTGCTTTGGTTCCCATGCAAAGATGTCTAGATTTCTTTGCAATAGTGCGCACACAGCCACTTTGCCTTTGTCAGACAGCGATTCTCCAATTGATATCTTCTAATCCGGATAGTCAGGGTGGATTGCGACATTCAGGTTTACCACTTTAGTTGTGTGCTGCTCTGGAGTGCGCGGGGTCTCACTTGTCACTGTGTTGCACTCTTGAGGTGACACGGTGGCATTGTAGATGGTGACAATGCCTCCTTCTACTGGGAATTTGAGCATCCCATGTGCTGTGGACGGTACCGCGCGCATGGCTGATATTCCTGGTCTTCCAATAATGCCATTGTATGGCGAAGGAGACCAAATTACCATAAAGTTCATCCAGGCTGACGTAGAATGTTGCTCATTACCAATGACCAAAAGTAATCGTAGTTGCCCCATGGGCCATATCTTTTCTCCTGTGAAACCAGTCAGTGACGTAGTGGCCGGAATTAGCTGACTTCGTATATCAAGTCGCAACCTTTTGAAGCAGTGTTCATACATGATATCTGCTGATGCTCCTCCATCAACATACATGCGGTGGATATCGTGATCCTCCGTATGTATCTCAATGGTGAGCGGTTCCATGACTGAGTTGTCCGCAGTCAGAGTGGGGAAAGAGATTTCGCTCCCATAGGAAAACTTTTGGCTGACTTTTTGTCTCGTCTTTCGCTGCCATGATTGTATCATGTAGATTGTCTCCGCCTTGTCTTTGGGTGTCTCTTTTTTGCCCTCATTATTCTGTTTGTCCTTCCCCTCTTTGATGTTTTTAACGAGGTGATCCATTTTACCTTCTTTCACTAATTTGTCAATTAGTTGGCGCAATTGGACACATTCGTTGGTAGTGTGGTCCTTTTGTCCATGGTATTCACAGTATTCGCTTCCTACGCGCCAATCTTCTGGGGTGCGCATTGGTGGAGGTTTCGGGAAGTTTGCTCCTTCTGTCGCGAATATCTCCCTTGGGGTCTTTGTGAGTGGAGTGTATTTGTCGTTATCCCGTCCACTTCCTTGATTGCGGTAGTTCTTGCAGCGGCTGCTACTCTAGTCATTGGATTGTCTTCTAGGCTGTTCTTGTGACCTATAGGTTGAGTAACCTTTTTTGCTATCCGCAGTAGCTGCTTCCCCTTGGATAAAAGATCTGGTGCGCTTCATTAGTTCATTAAAGGTTTGGGGAACTTTATCATTTATTTTCTGATAAGTTCTGGGTTATTGATCCCATTCATGAACCCTGAGATTTTAAGTACTTCGGGGCATGCCTTGACATGTATGCATTCATCCTTATAGCGCTCCACATAAGCGCTTGTGGATTCCCCTTGGCGCTGTTTTACTCTAGCAAGTTCGACAGGGTTCTTGGCGCACTTCTTTCTTTGAGTAAAGTTCAAACAGAATGCTTTTCGCAACTCTTCAAACCCGTTTATGCTTCTTTGTGGAAGCTTGCTAAACCAAGTTCGCGCATTCCCTACTAACGTGGAGTTAAATATATGGCACCACACAGGTTGTGGCCAATTTTCGATAGTAGCAGCTGATTCAAAAATTTTTAAGTGGTCATCAGGATCACCCGTCCCATCATATGTTTTAACATTGGTGGGCATGCCAGTGTCCTATTTCTTTGTCCTCGTTGTCCGAGGAGTCGCTTGAGGAGGAGTTGCCCCTTTTGCGGCGCTTGCGCCGTTTTTCCTCGGAGTCCGAGCTTGGGGGGGCTTTCACTTGGGGAAGTCCGTATCCCAAGTCTATCATGAATTCTTCTACTACCAGACCTTGAAGAGCTCTCGCTTGGTGAGCGTTGCCGTCCAAGTCTATCCTGCATCCTGCTGTTACCAAGTCTAGCGTGGACATTGGTACGCCTTCCATTGTCTTCATACTCCTCTGAGTACTGTGAATCAGATGCTGCATCATCTATAGCTTTCCTTTTAAATCTAGCGAATACTGGAAGTCTACGGCTATCTTTTTCGCGCCCCTCCTTTTGGTAGCGCGATGGAGATGTTTCGTATTCTGGGCCAAAGTTAAGCCGGGCTTGCAGGCTCGTTTCGTAATTTTGAGACACAAAATTACTTAGCGTTAACTCAGGCGCATCCTCCTCCAGTGCAAGGATATCTGTCTCCACATTAGGTCCCCTGTCTCTATTAGGCGTGCATGGTGGCACAGTAGTGTCCACAATGGGTGCCGTTTGGTGGGGCGCGGTGAAGAGAGTACGCTGTAGATCTTCCACGCTAGGGGCCGCCGTAGTGGCCTGGGTAGTCCCTGTGGGTAATTCTACCGTGGGGAGGATTAGATTTGGGCCTGATTCTTGGTGACTGGGCGCACTGGTTGTTCTAGAGGCCTGCTTAGAGGTCGAATCTTGATGTTTTCTCCTCTGGGGATCACCATGTGTTTTTTCCAACTGCGGAGTCTGCTGGCTTGAGTTTCCATGTTTCGTCATTCTAGTTCTTAGTGTAGGGTCCCACGGATGGCGCCACTTGTTGATACAAAAGTTGGGCGTTCCTTGTTTAGGTTCCTGTTCTCGTACCAATTAGATCTTAATGCTTGAGACCTGCACACTAAGAAAGCAAACAAACACCGTTAGGCTTATCGTGGGATTGTCTCCCACGATTATCCTCCGGCGTGAGAGTAAGTAATCGGTTTTAGGGTTGTATTGAAGAGTTAGGGTTGTAGATCGTACCTCAATGAGAATTGTGGTATTCTTTATATAGGCACGGAATCCTTGTAGATTAGTGCTCCTTACTCTTTGGCGTATCACGCTTATCCGGTCATTGATCTTTATCCCATAAATAAAAGATCATTATCTAGACCATAAATAATATATTTGGGTTTGGGCTTTCGTGAGCACAAACCGTTAGCATGGTAGCCCAAATCCTTATTATGATAGCCCACTCGTGATGGGCTTGTATATATATATATATATATATATATATATATATATATATATATATATATATATGTATATATATATGTATATATATATGTATATATATATATATATATATATATATATATATATATATATGTATATATATATATACATACATATATACATATATATATATATATATATATATATATATATATATATATATATATATATATATATATATATATATATGTATATATATATATATGTATATATATATATATATGTATATATATATATATATGTATATATATATATATATATATATATATATATATATACATATATATATATATATACATATATATATATATATATATATATATATATATATATATATATATATATATAGAGAGAGAGAGAGAGAGAGGTGATCTTTTGAGAAGGGTCCTTACAATGAGAAGGCTAGGAAGCCACCACAGCCCGCCATGTGTCCCTAATTAGACTTTCATTAAGATTAATACTTGCAGGTGTATTTTAGTCATTCTCATCCAACCTTATATAAACATTTTATCTTTCATTTATCTTCATTTTCACACAGTTCCTCTCATCTGTTCCTTCGATCCTCCCCATTACCACCGTCACTCTCCTCCACCTTCCCCACCGCCACCGCCAATCTCCTCCACCTTCCCCACCGCCGCCGCCACTCTCCTCCACCTTACCCACCGTTCTCCACCATACCTTCACCACTGGTAACCACCATTATCCTTCATCTTCATTATCTCATAAGATTCGATTTCTTAATTCAAAGAGTATCATCAACCTGATTCAAAGTCAACAAATTCAACATCTATTTTTGAGATGCCGATTCATTCATCAAACTCTACTAAGTGTAGTTCTTCTAAAGTTAATGAATGTAATCTCCTGATTCAAACACCTACTGTTTGGTTTATGTGTTTTTGTTGATTTTATTCAATGTTTGATTTAAAATTACATCATGTTTTCTTCTAAATCTGGAACAAATTGTAGAAAAATATAGATATAATACATGTTTAAGAAAGTTGCATACAAGGTGTTTGATAAAATGTTTCATCAAAACTTTATAACTGTGATGCAATAGTATTTTATATTATGATGCAGTAAGTTTTTTACTTTAACTGTGATGTAGTAGGTTATTTGTGTTTATATGTTTAATTATTTAAGCGATGCATTTAATTTTGAACTGTGATGTAGTACGTGTTCAGTTTTCATGTATAAGGATGTATTAGGTTAAGCGTTGGTTTCGTTATGTCTGTAATGTTTGACTAGTTTATGCATAGTATGTTTTGGATTTTGAAAAGTGTTTGTGCGATTATTTGAAATGATGATGCAGTTGTTTTAATAAATTGATGCAGTGAGATGTATTTTGAAGTAAATACTGTTTGGTTAGGTCGTGATTAATGTGTTTTAGATTTCAAAAAGTGTGTGTGACTATATTTGAATGTCTGATGCAGTAGTTTAATGAATTGATGTAGTATGATGTGTTTTGCGGAAAATATTGTTTGACTAGGTTGTTCGTAGTGTGTTTTAGATTTCGAAAAGTGCTTGTGTGAGTATTTGTAATGATGATGCAATAGGTTTAATGAATTGATGCATTAAGATGTATTTTGAAGCAAATATTGTTTGACTAGGTCGTGCTTAGTGTGTTTTAGATTTCGAAAAGTGTGTGTGAGTGTATTTGAATGCCTGATGCAGTAATTTTAATGAATTGATGTAGTAGGATGTGTTTTGAGGCAAATATTGTTTTGCTACATTTTTCATAGTGTGTTTTAGATTTCAAAAAGTGCTTGTGTGAGTATTTGTAGTGATGACGCAGTAGTTTTAATGAATTGATGCAGTAAGATGTATTTTGCAGCAAACATTGATGTAGTATGTGAATAAGGTTTCACTAGGATATACAATGGAAATCATACGCATGATATGGAAGCTTGTTCTTAATTTGTTTTTGCTCCAATTGATGAGTTGTTTCCAGATGATGCCTCATCTCATAGGCTTGGGCGGGATCCCAAATCGATTAGTCATTTCTTTTAGATCTCTATACAATCAACTTTTGAGTGAAATGAAAGAGTTATTGACTAAAGCTGAAACTGAGTATGATGACGTATAGCCTATATTTGGGCCGCAAGCCCAAATGATAGACATTACTTACACTTAAGCCCATCACGAATGGGCTACCATGATAAATGGTATGGGCCGCAGTATTAATACTTTGGGCTCATGAAGCACAAAGGCCCAATCTAACCCACCGGGTACATGATAAGGATTATCTATTCAAGGAATAGATATCCTTACCTCGGATAAGCACCATGCGTGCGAAGAGTAAGGAGCAAGAAACACGGTTTCTTAGCCCTATATGTAGAATCATACGATTCCCGTTTAAGGTACGATTCACATAATCCCTAAACTCTTCAACCAAAACCTAAATTCGATTACTTACTCTCACGCCGGAGTCTAATCGGGGGAGACAATCCCTCGATAAGCCTAACGGTGTTGTTTATTTTCTTAGTACGCAGGTAACAAAGTGCTAAGGAACGAATTGATATAAGAGCAAAGCCCAACAACCAGGTACGCCCAACTTTTGTATCAACAAGTGGCGCCATCCGTGGGACCCTACTAAGAACTAGAATGACGAAACATAAGAATTCGAGCCAGCGGACTCCGCAGCCAGAAAAACGTGACCATCTGAGGAAGAATCAACAAGATCCAACCTCCAGACAAGTCGCTGGGACAACCAGCACACCTGGTCACCACGAGGCAGGGACAACCCAACCTCCCCCAGCGGTAGAACTACCCAGGATTACTTTAGAGGTCCCCAGCGTTGAGGAACTCCAACGCACCCTCTTCACCACTCCTCATCAGGCTACACCCGCAGTGAACAACACTGTGCCGCCAGGCGCTCCTGAACGGAACAGGGCGCCTAACACTGAGGAAGAAATTCTTGCAACAACTGAGGACGCACCGGATCTGACTTTGGGGAACTTTGTATCCCAAAATTATGAAACATTAACTGCCCTCATGCAAGAAGAAGCAACAAGAAGAGCAAACACGGACCTACAAGCCCGACTTAATCTTGGTCCAGAACGCGAACCATCACCACCACGCCACCCGCGAGGAAGACGTATAGAACGTACCTCTGTCCATGATAGGTTAGGTGCGGTACCTGACTCACAAAATTCTGGAGACAGCGGTAGGCGCACCAATGTCCATTCCAGACTTGGCAGTCGGGGAATACACGATCGATTAGGGCCTCAACATTCGCCAAGCCAAGGATCTTCCAAACCTGAAAGTAGGCGAATACAAGATAGATTGGGGAGGAGGAGATCCCCAAGCAGAGATCCCTCAGGCTCTTCTTCTGAAAGAAGCCGGCGCAAGCGCCGAAAGCGAGACTACTCTTCTTCCAGCGACTCCTCGGACAACGAGGACAAAGAAACAGGACATTGGAAGTCAAGAGGAAGACGTCGCGAGGAGGAGAACGAAGATATGTCCCTCCCATGGCGACGCCAGAAAATTGACGCGTTTACGCGACGCATCAGCGATTACTCAGACCACAAACGCAGGCGCATGCCCGCTAACGTAAAAACATATGATGGAACAGGTTCATGAATGGAATTAATAATCCAGAACTCATCCGAAAGCTCAATGATAGAGTTCCACAGTCTTTCGATGAACTCACAAAACGCACCAGATCCTTTATACAAGGAGAAGCAGCTGCTGCGGATAGCAAAAAAGGATATTCAAACTATAGGCAACAAGAATAGCCGCGGAGACAATCCAATGATCAAAACAATAACCGCGGCAGGAACTACCGCAGTGGAAGAGACAACGACAAATATACTCCTCTCACTAAAACTCCAAGGGAGATATTTGCAACAGAAGGTGCGAACTTCCCAAAACCACCACCAATTAAAACGGCAGAAGAAAAACGCCAAGGTAGTGGATACTGCGAGTACCACGGCCAAAAGGGCCATACAACTAACGAGTGCGTCCAACTAAAACAACTAATCGAAAAATTAGTGAGAGAAGGAAGGATGGACCACCTCGTAAAAAACATCAAGGAAGGAAAAGAGAGACAGAGAAATGGAGGCAAGAAAGAACCCCCAAAGGAAAAGGCTGATACTATATACATGATACAATCATGGCAGCGCAAAATAAAGCAAAAAGTCAGCCAAAAATTCTCTCCAGAAAAAGAGATATCCTTCCCTACAATAGCTGCGGACAACGCAGTCGTGGAACCTCTGACCATTGAAATACATACAGGGGGACACGACATCCACCGCATGTATATTGATGGAGGAGCATCCGCAGACATTATGTATGATCACTGCTTCAAAAGGCTGCGACCTGAAATCCAAAGTCAGTTGACACCAGCTACAATGTCACTAACAGGATTCACAGGAGAAAAGATTTGGCCCATGGGGCAGTTACGTTTATTGGTGGTCGTAGGAGATGAACAACACTCAACCGCGACATGGATAAATTTTATGGTAATAAAGTCTCCTTCACCATACAATGGTATAATTGGAAGACCGGGAATATCATCCATGCGCGCAGTACCATCCACAGCACACGGAATGCTCAAATTCCCAGTTAAAGGAGGAGTGGTCACTCTCTACAACACAACGGTACCACCAAGAGAATGCATCGCAGTAACAACTGAAGCGGAGACTATTCCAGAACAGCGCACGGAAAAATCGCCAAATTTAAAGGTCGCTATTCACCCAGATTATCCGGAACAACAAGTTTCGATTGGAGGATCTTTATCTGACAAAGGTAAAGCAGCCGTATGCGCACTCTTGCAAAAGAATCTAGACATCTTTGCATGGGAACCAAAGCATATGACGGGAGTACCTCGCTCTATCACAGAGCACAAGTTACAAATCCGACAAGGATACCCTCCAATACGACAAAAGAAGCGCGGCCAGGCACCAGATCGTGCAAAGGCTATTTTGGAAGAAGTACACAAGTTAGTAGACGCGGGCATCATGCGCAAAGTGTACTACCACGACTGGCTTTCAAACCCAGTTATGGTAAAGAAGAGCGATGGTAGTTGGAGGATGTGCGTGGACTTCACGGACCTCAACAAGGCATGCCCGCAGGACTGCTATCCACTGCCAGAGATAGACTGGAAGGTCGAGTCCTTATGTGGGTACCCCTTCAAGTGCTTCCTAGACGCATATAAAGGGTACCATCAGATCCAAATGGCAGTGGAGGAGATATCAACGGTGATAGAAGAACAAAATCCTATGTGGATGACACCTATCATCGAATTTATTAGCAAGGGAATCCTACCCCAAGATAATAAAGACGCTCGAAGAATACGGCGCACAGCGCAATGATTCGAATTACGCGACAACGTACTCTATCGGCGATCTTTCTTACAACCATGGCTCAGATGTGTTGGACCCCTCCAAGCAGACTACGTACTCTGCGAAATTCATGCTGGGTCATGTAGTATGCAGTCAGGACCACGATCCGTGGTGGCAAGCGCTCTAAGGTCAGGATACTATTGGCCAACAATGCACCGCGACGCACGCGATCTAATAAGAAAGTGCAGCAACTGCCAAGTACATAGGCCTATTCCGCGCCGACCACAGCACGACCTAACACCAATCACCTCACCATGGCCATTTTACAAATGGGGTATTGACATCGCAGGACCTTTCCCCGTCGCAGCTGGAGGAATAAAGTTCTTCATCGTAGCCATAGACTACTTTACAAAGTGGATCGAAGCAAAAGCAGTGGTGAACATTACAGGAAACCAAGTCAAGCGCTTTGTTTGGGACAATATTGTCTGCCGCTTCGGCCTACCAGGCGAGATCGTATCAGACAACGGAAAACAATTCTGTGATAACCCATTCAAAGATTGGTGCGCACAATTAAACATCACACAACACTTTGCTTCAGTCAAACACCCACAAACCAATGGCCTAGTTGAGCGCGCTAATCGCAGTCTGGGCGAAGGCATAAAAGCGCGCCTTGACAGACATAAAGGAAGATGGGTAGATGAGCTCTCGCACGTCTTGTGGGCGCATCGTACGACAATCAAAACCAGTACTGGCGACACGCCATTCTCCTTAGTCTATGGAACAGAAGCCGTCATACCAGCCGAGATAGGAATGCCAACTATACGCACGGCAGAGGTCAACATCACAACAAATGACGAGGAACGGCGCATAGACTTAGATATACTGGAAGAAAGACGCGAACGCGCAGCTATACGTGAAGCAAAGGCTAAGGCAAAAATGAAGAAGTATTATGATGCAAAAGTCAAAAACACTTCATTCACACCAGGAGACTTTGTTTACCGCGCCAATGACGCGAGCCACGTAGAAGACACAGGCAAGCTCGGACCCAAATGGGAAGGACCTTACGAGGTCACAGACGCGCTCGGCAACGGCGCATACAGGTTGCGCGATATGGAAGGTCACGACCTAGCGCGCACTTGGAACATCTGTAATCTCAAAAGATGTTACTTTTAGGCTACGGCCCTTACACAAACACACTCACACCCTACGAGGTGCCCAATAAGTGTTTGTCTTTCTTTTCTTTTTTAGGAATTATGTTTTCCATTTTTTCAATAAACTTGCAAGTATTAATAAAATGTTATGGTTTCTAGCTAACTCCATAGCGCACTTCTACTTTATTGCATATATGTCAATATTGTCTATCTTATATTTTTGCCTACATGGCGTGCATGCACCACTTAAAGACCCACGAAGGCATAAAGGATGAGTTAACCTACTAATTTACTCGTTGAATAAGAGGGTTGCAAACCCATCAACATTGGATCACGTATCCTTGCTAAGCGCCTTACTCTTGAGACGTCAAAGTAAGTTTCACATGCGCACCCCACGACGGATGCGCATATACCAAGTACACCGTACGAGCTTAGCAATATAACGAGCCAAGACACTTGGTCAAAAGTAAAACTTAGCAAACAATGCAAGTATACTTAAGTCACGCACTTAAAAGACTTAGTCAAAAATAAAACTTAGCAAACAATGCAAGTATACTTAAGTCACGCACTTAAAAGACTTAGTCAAAAATAAAACTTAGCAAACAATGCAAGTATACTTAAGTCACGCACTTAAAAGACTTAGTAAAATAATCAAACTTAGCAAACAATGCAAGTGTATTTAAGTTAAGAGCTTATAACAAAATGTATCTTATTCCATATTTATTAAATTACAAGGAAAAATACATAAGTTCACAAACAACCTATATGCTATGGCGGTGATCATGGCTCTCTTCTGGAGCGGCGGAACTCCCCGCCTCCTTCAGCTTACTCAACGTTATAGCATCCTGGAGCGACACAGTTGGAACACTCACGGCAATGCCATCAGATCGAGGAAGGTGCGCAGCACCGATACCGCACATCACAGCCTTGCCCTTAATACCCTTCTTTATGGCAACCCTTTGCTCGTGACGCTCTAGCACCTCCTTCAAGGGGACTTCCTTCTCCAGTGCAAAAGGCTTGAGGATATCACGCGGCCGCGCAAAAACTGGGACTTGAAGCTGCGAGACATCAGGTTTGAGATAATAATCTACCTCCTCTTCAGCATTCTCCCCAAGATGACGCTGCAACGTCAGACCCGCCATGAGCACATCTATGCGGTCATCTTGGTCGCACTCCAACCTCCCTATATGCGGCAACTCAAGAACCTTCAGCCCCGCCATCGCCTGCACCATCTCGTCGTACGCCGTTGAGCTATAACCAGGAATCTCCGCCAAGTCTTTCTCCAACAACTTGGCCTCACGGAGCTCCTCCATGACCTGCGAACGGCCACGCGCCATCGCGCAGTGAACAACCTTCCCAAAGGCTTCCACCACCTCCGCAGACTCCAAAGTACTCAGAGCTGCCAGACGAAGCCCATGGCTGATCAACCACCTGCATTCACAAAGTGATAATAAAGTAAGATACGCAATAGAGTGAACAAGCAAATTTAAAAGACAAGGGCGTAAGAATACCTGCGCTCGGCTATCACAGACATAAGATGAGGATACAGCTCCTCGTCATACTCGATGCTGAGGGCGCGCAGCTTCTCCTCATACATCACGAGCGTCTTCTCCATGCGCTCCTTGAACATTTGCAGGCTAGCATAATGCTCTGCCCTTTTTTCTTCAAGATACGCCCTCGACCACGACGCTTTTGCCTTCACCTGCTCAAGCTTCGACCTCGCATACAGCAGGTCCGCCAAAATGCTCATCTTATCTTGGGCGATTTTCTCAGCATACGCCCTCGACTCCCCAAGCTCCACTTGCGCATCCGCCAATTGTGCGCGGAGGGCCACCAACTCCTCCTCCTTCTGGGCTAGAGCACGGCTCTCCCCAGCATACTTTCCCTTCAGCTGAGCAACAAGCTCAGCTTGGCGGGCAGTGGTCGCAGCCAGCTCATCCATCAGCTGCTGCGCCTCACCACCATCAACAGCCTCGGTATTCCCCTCCTTGTTTTCGTTCTGCGGAGAGGAAACCTCATCGTCCTTCGCGTCGTCATCCCTACGGAACAAAGACAGTCAACAAAAAATTACAACAAGTAATTGCAAAAAAAAAAAAAAAGAGAGAAGGAATGCACACTTACAGAAACGGAGAAGCATCAGCCTTCAACCGTGCGCCAGAGGTCGAAGTTTCTTCCGCGTTCGACTCTGCGTCTTTGATGACGTGTCGACGCCTCTTGCTGGTGCCACTGGTTCCAGCCCCTCCCTTGCGCTTTAAGTTCTGCGCAACCTCTTCCCTCAGCACCTCCTCAGGTTTCAGGATCCGAATACTGTCAGATGACCCTGAGCGCGCCTCCTCGCGCGCCACTTCCACTTCAGGCACCGCCTCCACAGTGGGCGCCACCACTACCTCTGGCGCCACACTCTGGACGGGCGTCACCACAAGTGGTGGCGTGTCCTCGGGGACTGTCGCGGGCAGAACAGTCAAACGCCCAGCGGTCGCTTCCAGCAAAGGCAGCTCCCCTTCCTTCAGAGGACGCACCCCTATGGTCACCTGCTTTGGCTTATCAAGCTTCACCACCGCGAACAAGTCCATCTCTGCACATACAAAAATGAAGCAAGAAAACGACGAAAGATTAGTTGGTAAATGCGCGAATATACAGAATGAAAAACTTACAAACAATTACAAAGGATGAACACCCACCCCGGCCATCCTCACTCAGGAAAGTGGGAACCTCATCTGCTGCGCCAAAATACGCGCGACTCAATCCTACATGTACCAAAAACTCCTCCGGATAGGGGTTAATGGCCAATCGATTGGCATCTAATGTCTGCGCGTCAGCAATCCTATAGGAACCGGGTGCAGGACGCCCATCCCTTGGTAAAGACGCCTGAGTATAAAACTCAAAATTGGAGGGAAAGACCACGTCGTCTACCCAAAAGAAATATTCCCTCCAATTCTTAAGGGCGTCAACCTTTTCCGTGTAACATTGAAACGCACGCGGGCGCTTCGCAAAGGACACCCAACCGTTTGACCACGTTGAGTGGTAAAAGGAGCGGAACAAGTCCACGGTTGGTTCTATCGCTAGTAAACGGCAGTTTACCTCAAAATTCGACACCTTCGCCGCACCTATACAGTGCAGCTGAGAGATGTGGAGGCGATAGTGATAGAGCAAATCGCTCAGAAATATAGATATAGGTACGCGGTAGTTAGCGTACTCGAAAAATTTCGTGTATAAACCTATCTTCCCTTCGGGGAAGTCGGCTATACACGCATCGACATCTGGCGCCTCTGGATGCACATCCAAAGGCACAAAATAGTCGGAAGAAAAGCGCATCACGTCCTCAACAGACAACGCAGAGCGAAACTCCTCTAATTGAACGACCATGTTCATCTTAAAACTAAGTGGACGCACACAAAGATTACCTACAGAAGTTCAAAGGTTTTCTAGCAAAAACGCTCTCAAAATGAAGAAGATGAATAGTGGTTGTGTGTGTATTTTACTGTGTGGTGAAAATAAAGGGGGGCGGCACTCTTATATAGGGTGGTAAAAACCCTAATTCACGCCCACGTGGATCCCACTCACAGTAAACGTGTGGCTAAAGGTACAACACTTTTTCCCGAATCCCAAGTGATACGTGGACACCACCCCCGATTACCGAGGCAACTATTTTGAACCTGTTAGGTGCATTGCACCTCCAAAAAGGCGGTAACAATTTGTTCATTCTCCCGCCACGCTTACCGCTGCTTACATTAAGTCTAGTACCCGCGGCCACGTGCCGCGCATACTAGACTGGGGGGACATGATGACGTATAGCCTATATTTGGGCCGCAAGCCCAAATGATAGACATTACTTACACTTAAGCCCATCACGAATGGGCTACCATGATAAATGGTATGGGCCGCAGTATTAATACTTTGGGCTCATGAAGCACAAAGGCCCAATCTAACCCACCGGGTACACGATAAGGATTATCTATTCAAGGAATAGATATCCTTACCTCGGATAAGCACCATGCGTGCGAAGAGTAAGGAGCAAGAAACACGGTTTCTTAGCCCTATATATAGAATCATACGATTCCCGTTTAAGGTACGATTCACATAATCCCTAAACTCTTCAATCAAAACCTAAATTCGATTACTTACTCTCACGCCGGAGTCTAATCGGGGGAGACAATCCCTCGATAAGCCTAACGATGTTGTTTATTTTCTTAGTACGCAGGTAACAAAGTGCTAAGGAACGAATTGATATAAGAGCAAAGCCCAACAACCAGGTACGCCCAACTTTTGTATCAACAGAGTATGTTGTAGTGTATAATCACATCATTACAACTTCGTACAATAAAATGCATTGTTTTCGTTCTGCAGGAATTTAATGAAAGGTGGGAGGTGGATCGTTACTTGAGTACAAGCGATTAACTTATAGATAACACATACCGGTTCTTTGTGGCACTACCAAAGGAAAGAAGTGCAGTTTCAAATGGTGAATTTAGGAGAAAAATATCTCAAGTGGATGCAGGCGTTATAAGCCATCTGAAAAGAAAATGTCAAAGGTGGTTATGATGAATTTAGGAGGCAAATATATTAAGTGTATCTTAAAGTATTACTTACAAGAAAATTTTGTGGTTGTAAAATGTATATCATTTATTAATAAACATCAATTAAATAGTATTTCAGTAATCATTCAATATGTTCGTCATCTTTCTTTTTTTACATATGTAATGCATCATGGTTATTGCATCTTTTCTGTTATTGTTTAGTTCATCATTATGCAGTAGATGTATAAATTGTGGTGCACCAGTTAGTGATGCAGTAGATCTATACACTTTGATGCAGTATTTTATACATTGTGATGTAGTAGCTTTTAACACTTTGATGCAGTAAACTTATAGCACTATGATGCAGTAAATAAAAAGTGGATTTACTTGCCATATGTTTCCATATGCCTCATCATTACTGGTACTCCATAAGTATTCAATAACAAATAAAAATTGAATTTACTTACCAACATTCCTGATTTTACATTGTGATGCAGTGAACTTACATCATTGTGATAAAGTAGATTTTATCACTTTGATGCAATAAACTTATAACACAATGATGCAGTACATCTACACATTATGATGCAGTGAATTTATTGTTACACCCCGTGACTCCTGTCATTCATTTATAAACCGACTAAAATAAATTATAAAACAAACATTGAGACTATTTTTAGAAGAACTAGACTCCAATACTTTTAAAATGAATGGTGGCACCCTAAAGTGCACTATGACCCCTAATGTGCACTGTGACCCCTAAAGTGCACAATTTTCTTAAAATGAACCATAACACTTTTATTTAACATAAAAGCAACTTAAACCTATATTTAAACAAAATGAGTGTTTGGTTTATGGTTAAAAGGTTAATTTTATAGTTAAAGGTGATATGTTTAAGTGTATTATGCAAATGGGTCAAAACAGGACCCATCACTTTGTAAAGCACATTTCTGCGGATCATTATGACCAAGTTTATGTATATATTTGATGTTTATAATGTTCTAATGATTTCTGGAATTTTTGGTGTTATCTCACGTTATAGAAGTTGTTTTTCCGGAAAATAGGTCAATAGTGCACCAACGGGTCATGCAGAAAAAAGGGTGTTTGAGACAAGGTCCATTTTAACCCTTTTTGGGTCAAACGGGTCCAGAACTTTGGGAAACAAGGTATAATGTATATTAAAATTACCGCATCATCATTACAAATAATCACACACGCACTTTTCAAAATCTAAAAACTACTACGTCACTATTAACATTTACTACATCAGTTCATTAAAATTACTGCATCATCATTACAAATAATCACACAAGCACTTTTCAAAATCTAAAAACTACTACATCACTTTTAACATTTACTAAATTAGTTCATTAAAATTACTGCATCATCATTACAAATAATCACACAAGCACTTTTCAAAATCTAAAAACTACTACATCACTTTTAACATTTACTAAATCAGTTCATTAAAATTACTGCATCATCATTACAAATAATCACACAAGCACTTTCCAAAATCTAAAAACTACTACATCACTTTTAACATTACTGCGCCAGTTCATTAAAATTATTGCATCATCAGTACAAATAATCACACAAGCACTTTTCAAAATCTAAAAACTACTACATCACTTTTAACATTTACTGCATCAGTTCATTAAAATTACTGAATTATCATTACAAATAATCACACAAGCACTTTTCAAAATCTAAAACCTACTACATCACTTTTAACATTTACTGCATCAGTTCGTTAAAATTACTGCATTATCATTACAAATAATCACACAAACACTTTTCAAAATCTAAAACCTACTACATCACTTTTAACATTTACTAAATTAGTTATTAAAATTTTTGCATCATCATTACAAATAATCACACAAACACTTTTCAAAATCTAAAAACTACTACATCACTTTTAACATTTACTGAACCAGTTCATTAAAATTACTGCATCATCATTACAAATAATCACACAAGCACTTTTCAAAATCTAAAAACTACTACATCACTTTTAACATTTACTGCATCAATTCATTAGAATTATTGCATCATCATTACAAATAATCACACAAGCACTTTTCAAAATCTAAAACCCACTACATCACTTTTAACATTTACTGCATCAGTTCATTAAAATTACTGCATCATCATTACAAATAATCACACAAGCACTTTTTCAAAATCTAAAAACTACTACATCACTTTTAAGATTTACTGCATCTATTCATTAAAATTACTTCATCATCATTAAAAATAATCACACAAGCACTTTTCACAAGCTCCACCATAGTCATGAGATGCATCCTATCATTCTCGGCTTCTCCAAGTAATGCTTTAATCCAACCGCCACTTTGCTAGAACTTGCATAGAGATCTCAAGTGCAGCAACATCCCACCTAGCATGCAGAGGGACGGCTGCTACAGTATCAAGCATCATTGCTTTTGCTATAAAAAAATCTTTGGTATTACTTTGTTCCAAGTAAAATGCTGACCCTTAAGCAAACCAGCAACCCACAATAATGACCACCTGTGTCCAATACCTACTACAGTACCCGCTACATATATTAACATCTAGGATTTATACATAATAAATGCTATCTGTTTAGACCCCATACATGAGTAAAATGGGTCATACCGAGTGAGATTGGCGCTATGCCAAACGCTCCTTTAACTTTTAAAAACTACTGCATCACTTTATAAAATTTACTGCATCACAAATAAACAATTTGAAAATCAAAATTGGTCTAACCTAAACTAGTATTATATGCCTTATAAAGGACACAGCTGCATCACTTTATCATATCTACTGCATCACACATTCAGACAGACACATAAACAATTTTCAACGCTTAAAAAAGAATGCGCCTAACCTGCTTATGCTATTAAATTACTTATAAAGGACACTACTGCATCACTTTATCAGATTTACGGAATCACACATTTAGACACACATAAACATTTTTCATCATTTTAAAAACAACGCGTCTAACCTAAACTAGTATTATATGCCTCATAAAGAACACTACTGCATCACTTTATCACATCTACTGCATCACACATTCATAGGCACACATAAACACTTTTCAACACTTAAAAACAATGCACCTAACCCGATTATGCTATTAAATTACTCATAAAGGACTTTATTGCATCAATTTATCACATCTACTGCGTCACACATTCATACATACACATAAACACTTTTCATCGCTTAAAAACAACGCGCCTAACCTGATTATGCTATTAAATGACTCATAAAGGACACTACTGCATCATAGAAAAGCACATCTCAGCAACTAAATCATACTAAGCATGAGCTAATAAATCCTCATATGTTGCAAAACATAACCTCATACAACTCTTCTTTACAATCACTGCATTAAGCATTCAAATACATAGAAAAGCACATTTCGGCAACTAAATCATAGTAAGCGTGACCTAATAAAGCCTCATATGTTGCAAAATATAACCTGATGCAACTCTTCTTTACAATCACTACATTAAGCATTCAAATGCACAGAAAAACACATTTCGACAACTAAATCATACTACACGTGACCTAATTAAGCCTCACATGTTGCAAAAGCTAACACACTTCATCTCTTCTTTTAAAACACTTCATTAAGCATTCAAATACATAGAAAAGCACAATTCGAAAACTAAATCATACTACGTGTGACCTAATATAGCCTCTGATGAGGCGAAAAGTGTACCGCTTTTAAGGGGTCATTTAAGCCCGAATTCGTGATTATTTGATCAATTACTGCCCTAAATCGTTCCTTTTGTCATTTTAGGTACTTTTGAGGTGAAATATGGAAAAGGAAGAATTTTGGACATTTTTGGAGCATAAAAGTGAAGAAAATGGCAAAGTCTCAAAATCATTGCTGGGAATTGTGTTAGGATTAAGAAAAAGGTTCGGTCACCCCATGAATTTACATACTTAGCGTAGCTCTTAGTTTTGTATTTATTAGATTAGTTATTATAGTAATAGATTAGATATTAGTCACACCGTGGAGGACGGACGGGTCTTTACCCACTGTACACCTGATCCACAGCCCGCAGGAGGGCGTATAATGTAAGTGTATATATACCCCTTCCCACACAAGGGAAGGGTTAGTTGATTTCATAATAACACACACCTCAAAGGTGTTTTTCTCTCTCAAGAAATCCTCCCATCTCTCTCTTTCTCTCTTTAAACTCTCCACCATGTTTACCTTCATCTTCCACAATCCAAGACCTCCCGAACCACAAGAATCAACATGTATTACGATCCTACAATTGGTATCAGAGCCAAGGTTTCATCCTAGGATTATTGGTGCTCAAATTTGTAGTTGGTTTTTGTGGTTCTATTTTTTTGGTTCAAATTCTATTGCCTAATTCATCCTTATTTGAGCTTTGTTTGTGGTTATGGTTGTTACACACTACAAAAGCTTAGTTTAGTCATTGGATTTATCATTTCATCTTTTTTGTGGCTGTTTTGGACTGAATTCGTGGCGTTTTTTTAAGGATATTCTTGGTTGAGATTAGTTTGTCACTTGGTAGAGATTAGCTCAAAATCGGGAAATAGACAAAAATGATTGACTGTGACTGGTTTGTTTTCTTTTGGTCTTGCGCTTACCTCTTATAACCTGCGTTTAATTTTTGTCTTGCGATTAAGTCTGATTTTTGCAGATAATTCAAGTTAGCGTTTACCTCTAGGTAGCGATTAACTCGTGTTTAGCGGTTAGCTCATTAAGTTGCGGTTAACTATTTTATTCTAGCAGTTAGATCTTGATTGCAGTTTCTGTTTTGCGACTACCTCGTTCTTTTTATTGCGGTTACCAGATTTATAACCAAAAACAAAATAATAATCTTACGATCTCAGTCTCTCTTTCGTATGGCACAATTGCCCATTGACCTTCAAAGATCTTTTCGAAAGCAAATCATCCCTGATCTCTTAAGCAAAAACTAAAACGAAAATAAATTTAAAAGACGAGTTGATCTCAGTGATCTCAGTTTGTTCTCGTTTATTACAGATCCTTAAAGATCTTATGAATTTGAACAACTACACCTCATTGATCGACACACAATATTCGAATACAACAATAAATCAAAAGATCTCAGTTTATTGTTCACTTGATACCAACTTTTAAGGATTTCATCCGTGTGAACAAAAGATACATCATTGATCTTTGTGAAGTATGCAACTTCTTCATAATATCCGAATATTAATGAAAGAGTTATAGCAAGAGTGTTATACTCATTTCATTCATTCAGTTTCAAGACAAACTCAATGGAAAAGAGATACCTACCTGTGGATCTTGATGTCATGTCTTACCTTGTTGCCGCTGGTCGAAAATAAAAGTTTCTTGAAGCCAAACCATTAGGGTTCACGAATCTTAACAAGAGAATGAAAAGGATAATGGACGAGTTCGATTTGTCTTTTATGATCTGTGATGATGATAAGCGTTTAAGTGATTGAGTAAAGAAAGGGGGCGGATTTGTTTTGTCAATGAGATTAGGGTTAGGGATAAGTGTTTAAATGACTTATTAATACCAGAGAATTAGGGTGTTGTGGTGATGGACCGGGTATAGCTATTGGATGGGCTAAATGATATAGCACACAAAACTTTGGATTGGGCTGGTTTGTATGATCCGAAATTGTATTATTTTTTTTGGGTTGCTAATGGATTGATTTGCTATACACGAAATTACTAGGCTGAATTGAATAATACAAAAGTGTTATACGAATATGGTTTAAATATGCACTTTGGTATCATACTTGGTAAAAAGAGTTGTATTTTGGCATTACAAACTTTACACGGGGATACGTTGTTGACATGATTGGGATATTTCAACATACAAAACCCTAGTTCGATCCGCAGAACCGGGGGTTATCTAAAGAATTTGGGCATATTCGGTAAAAGAACCTTATCAAGATTCATTTCACATGTCAAAGGCTAGTTTTTGGTAATTGAAACGTTTATGTGACTGCGAGGCTTGTACTATATACTACGGGATTGGAAATGAGGTTGTATTTCACAAGTTCGTGCGCTTATGCATCTTCGTTTCTTTCTTTCTACTGCACAAAGATAACTTGTTTGAGCATTTATTGTTCATGATGAAGACTTGACTATCTAGTTATTTTTGTGTTTCTTCTCTATATATACAAAGTAACTATCACTTTAAGTGTCTCACATAGTTGAGGATAGTTCAGGTGGTTGGATACTCATATATGTTTGATGTTGTGGTATATGGTATACACCGTTTTGAGTCGCGCGTTTAGCACAAGTATAAGTTGAGGGACTTATGTAATATACGTCATCATGAGATCGTGGTACATGGTTATTTCCCCAAGTGGTCACAGCAAAAGCCAACAAATACGAGGTTGGGTTGTTTGCCAAATAGTTCAAAGGTTGAAATGTGATCAGCAACTCTCATGGGATATTTGATTCTACAGAATGTCAATGATACTTCACAAGAGCTTCTCGGGTATATACACGTCAAATGATGCTTCCAAAAGCTGGAAACCATCATTAGGGGAGAAAAGTGTACTTTGATGATATAAGGTCAACCTCCGGCGGTTTGCTCAACTCAGCGGTCACTTATATTTCCAGCGGTTAGCTCTTGTATTGTGGTGACTAAGCAGTGAGTTTTTTTTGTGATTTGTTAACTACTTGTGCTTGGTGACTTGTTGTAACTTAAGTCGTTTCGATTAATCTGATTGTGATTAGATGTTGCAAGTTAACTCTTACGACTTGACTTATCACGATCAGATATATTGTTACTTGACTTGTCGCGACTTGACATTCAGTACAAACTGTGACTTATCTAAAAATTCAACGATTTGGTGGTGTCCAGCGATTAACTCAGTTGTGAGATTCTAGTGATCTGTTAACTACTTGCGCTTGGTGAATTGTTGTGACTTAAGTCGTTTCGATTAGTATGATTGTAATTTGACGTTGTGAGTTAATCTTCACGACTTGACTTATTACGATCAGATCTATTGTAACTTGACTTGTCGCGACTTGACACTTAGTGTTAATTGTGACTTATCTAAGTTCTCATTCTAAGTTTATTTCACATATTATGTCTTTCGGTTTCTTCTGTTGACTTTAGTAAAATCCCGGGAAAGAATCGATTTCTCGATTTAAGTCACTAGAATTGTAAAATCCCGTTTAAGACTACATCATGACAACTACGGCTTCAACTGATGACATTCAATCTGCTGGGTCCGATACCCGACCTCCTATGATCGATAAGATTGATTATGAATCGTGGTCTCAACGGTTTTGACTTTACTGTCAAGGGAAGGAGAATGGGGAAAATAGTCTGAAATCAATAGATGAAGGACCGTTTCTGATGGGCACTTCTAGAGACACAATTTCTACCAATGAAGATGGAACTATCCAGAACAAAGTAAAATGCATTTCCGGATCTTAATTGATTCTGGTGCTATGGCTGCAACGTCAAAAGAATGATAATGGGTTTACTTCATGTATTGTATGAGTTTTGACATACTTCATGGCATTTTGGTTATAACAAATTTTTATGGGGTTATGTGTTTTTGACAAGATTGGGATAAAACCATTATCAAAGTTCATTCAAAACATCAAAGAGGCTAGATTTGGGCAGTTAAACCACAAGATGTGACTACGGCGTCAAGTCATTATTATTTATTTGAGGTTGAAGTGAAATTTCACGGGTGCGTGTACTTAGTATCTGAAGATATCGGGGTGGTTGGTTGAAGATTCTTCGAGATCCTTGTTCGAGCTTTTAACCTTTACAATGACGAAGACTTGGATATCTAATTATTTTTGGGATTCTTCCTTTTTTGGGTAAAAGGGTTATTACCCTGGCAAAATGCATTAACCAATAAACGTTTAAGTACAACGGATGAGAGTGAATCTCTCATCTCGGCCCGTTACATGGGCAACAAACATGCTACAAACAGCAAAAACCAAACACTAATCATAAGAAAGACAAACCAATCTTATGACCTACCAAACTAAAAAAACATTACTTTCTACCACGACCTTGGAGATTAATATCATACATGTCACAAAAGTCATCCAAGTGTCCCGGTAGATCATAAACTTGAGCAGCATAATCATCATCCATGAAATCTTCAAAATCATAGCCGCCGCCTCCTGAAGCAAGATAACTAGAAGTCACCGGCTCCAAAACCTCATCATCCTCACTATCCGAACAAACCACATCCCCTACCTTGGTAAATGGGTTCTTTAACTTAGTAGCAGCAACCGAAGGAGTAGAAGAAGAACTAGGCTTATTACCACCAATAGAATCAGATCCTACCTTGTCCGCTACCTTATTAGTACCACTTGAACGTTCCAAATCAGCCTCTCCACCAGCAATACCACTTAATGCACCACTCACTTGAGGTCCTACCTTTTCCGCAACCGTAGTACTAACACTAGGACGTTCCAAATCAGCCTCACCACTAGGGATACCATTTGATGCACTAGGAACATCATTCACAACAGAATCTTGAGCATCAAGCACCCCAAACGAGTTAGACGTAGGCACAGACGAACCGCTTGCATTAGCCACTTTAGAAGAAGTGGTATCTTGAGTTTTAGTCTTAGCAACATATATTTTCTTTTTAGGAGCTAGTGTGGGCCCCTTACTCATATTAATACCACTTGACAACTTCTTACCTTTCCCTTTAGCCTTCCGATTCTGAACTTCCTTAAAACCATCATCATTCCCTTCAAACGAATTAGTAGGAACAGCATCATTAGTAGAACGGACCGTCTCCTTGACACACTTTGGACAACCATTACGATCATGCCCAAAAACTTTACACATTGAACAGTGAGGAGGCTTCCATTCGTACTCAACCTTAATACATGCAGAAATAATTCCACTATCATCCTTCTTTGGTATAGCCATAGTCACCTCATGCTTTAATTCAGATTCGGATGATATTTCCACTAAAGCACGAGCATAGCTAATACGGCCCCATGAATCAAAACACATTGAGCTTATAAACGCGTCCAACATAATAGGTTTACCAACCTGAGTAGCAATCAAGCTCAAGCCGTCTTCAGAGTAAGCAAGCAATGGCACATTGTGCAATTTAATCCACACGGGTAATTTAGTAACCTCACTCTTAGCCAGTGACATTTCAGGAGTCCATTTAGTAAGAATCAAAGGAGAACTCCGAATTATCCAAGGACCCCGTTGCATCACGTTATCAACACCTTCTTTTGAATCAAATTTAAAGAGGAAAACCCCATCATCATTTTTCATCACTTTCTTCAAACCAAACTTACCCCACGTATTAGTGACATAGTTTTGAACCAACGGGAATGCAATATTCTTGCCAACAAAGAAACCAACAAGAGTATTATCATAACGGTTCAACACACCCTCCATAGCAGCCTTTGGAAGTAAAGTATCATGGTTCTCAATACGCACCTCATTAACCAAAGACCGAAAATTAACCTTCCTCGTTACCCTTTCCGGATTCACCACATTAGCAAAAGAAGTAGATCCACTCATATTAGCACTTGGTTGAGAACCGGCAACAGTAGAACTAACACCCACGTTATTAGAACCAGCAACATTCGAACCAGCACCATTAGAACTATTACCACTAGCCTTTAAAACCCCCTCCACATTAGTACCATATTTCTGAGTTTTCATAGCCTCGCTAAAACTAGAAGTAGAGGTAGTAGTACTTTTCACATTAGTGCTGTAACACCCCAACCCGATAAGGGTAGAAGTATTACATTACAGTGACATATCAGAACAAACACAAGCATATGATTTATACATACAAAAGAAATTCAGGGTTTACAAATGGAAAATCTGATACTACAAGGTTACAAAAATAAATACTAAGTCTAATGAGGTGAAACTCCATCTAATCGTCTCTAGTCCAAAGCATAGTCTTCTAAGTCCAGTCACACTCTCTTCCCATAACCCAGCTTCCTACTAAAACCTGCCGCAGGAAAAGGAAATGCGGCTGAGCTTAAAAAGCCCAGTGAATAGATACATATACAAAGCAATGATAATGAAACAGAACCAAAATATAGTGCATTGGGGAATAGAATAAGGAATAGATAAAAAAGTAATAGAATAGAAAGAAGAAAGGATAGTCATCTACCACGAGCCCTGAAACTCAAAGTCATAAATCTCAAAGTCATAATTCTCAAAGTCATAATCTCAAAGTCATAATCTCACAATCAGAGGGGATACCTCTCAGGCAACCAGATAATATGAGGGGTGTCCTCATGTATCATAAGGGTGGAGTGATCAGCTCCCAGGGGTTGTGAAGGGCATGTATAGCACACAGTACCAATCACCTCAAAGTCAACTCAAAGTCATAGTTAAATCCACTAAGCATACATGTCTAGGATTGCAACCCATACGCCCCTTACTCAAAGTCAATCTCAAAGTCATATACTCAAAGTCATAATGGCCATAATAGTAATCATAAAAAGGGACGGCGTGAGAAATCACTCACCCACACATGAGTCATGCCAGTGGTGCATCACAGACATGCCTATGGTACCTCCATAGGTAGGGAAACATAAATGGCTCGGGTATCAAACTAAGAGTCAGGTCTCAAAGTCATGCAAAAGGTCATATAGCAAAGGTTTATCTCAAAGTCATCTCAAAATCATATCAGAAATAGTATTCAAGGTCCGTTCAGAGTTCATCAGGTCAAGGTTCATATTCAAAAATCAATTCATGGTTCAGTTCAAAAGTCCGTTTCAAAAGTTTCTATTAAAAGTCCAATTTAAATAATCTTTTAAAACAGTTTTCATAAAAATGGTCTTTCAAAATATAGGGTTCATGAAAGTGAAATAACCTTTCTTTTAAAAAGAATTTTAGCATCATTTATAAACATCTTTTCAAATCGGTTCTTCTCAAAACATTTCCATGGCATAATTAAAAGGTTTTCATAGCATGGTTTCATAACGGAGGTCATATCAAGTGGGATCAACAGAGAAAGTTCAAGTAAAGGGGATCATAGCAATGGCATCAATTCAGGAACTAACGGATCAGAATATGAAAGAGATCATGAGAAACCTTTTGAGAAAGGTCAGAATATCTGTACCTTAAACCGTAAGTGCACACATGACAGAAACATAAAGGTCGAAAACAAAATTCCTTCTTCAGCGAATCTACACGAATTAATGGTCGGCTTGTTATTAATAACTTATTCAATTCAGATTTCTCATTTTAGTCGGCTTTCCAGTTTTAGTAACTTTCCATTTAAAGTGACTTTCCACTTTTAGCAGGTTTTCATAAATAGTAAGTTTCCACTTTTAGAAAGTTTCCATAATTAGAAAGTTGAGTCATTATTAATGGAATCAAAGTATCTTTTAACATATTTACACATTTGGTCCTTAGGGTTTCATAACTTTACCCTTTTACACCCTTATATTTCCAAAATTACACTTTAAACCTTTTAGTATTCAAAGTTACACATTAAACCCTTAGCTTATCCATTTTACATAATGATCACTTATTTTATCATATTATACGAATGGATACTCAAGTATTCATAATTTACACATTAAGTCCCTCAAGTTATAAAAGTTACATATTTAACCCTTTAATTTACAATTTCAATCTTTAATTATTACTAATTACATATTATGCCATTAAATTATCAAAATGACACATAACTCCCTGAATATATTAAATTACTCAAAACAGCTCCAAGTTTCTGAAAATTACATGTTTAGTCCCTCTCTTTTAATTATTTTCAAAACAATCCCTAATTAATCATTAAATACATTTTAATCCATTTAAATGCAAAACTTACACATAGCACCCTCATCTTATATTTTTGTCGAATAGTATACAGCCCAAATAAAGTTCCAGAATTAACCTTTAAGTTTTAAAGTTTACAAAACTCACCCAAAACCTTTTAACACAAATCGCATGACATAAAATCATGGAATTAAAACCCTAATCAAACCTAATCCATTTTTAATCATTTCCAGCACATTAAAGATCATTAATCATTACAAAAACAAGCCCTAATTCATAAAATCAAATCGTATGGATTTTTCCCTTTTATTTATACACGTTTTATTTAAAAATCGATAAACCAAAATAATTCGAAAACACATGATTCAAGCCATGATAATTCTTCCAATAATTTTCCAGATCATATTACATTATAACAAGTGTAAATAAATTTTATTAGGAATTGTTATGGATCGGAAGGTATATTACACAATTACACTCGTTTTTAGGGTTTTAAATCACGAAAGGGATGTCGTGCATGCATGGATCGAATCCAACAATTTATTTGATGTTTATAAGGTATAAAGGGTCTGAGAAAAATACCAAATCAATTTTGGAACGTGTGGAAACAGCAGTTCGATCAGATGTATACTCGATTGGCCAAAACACTCCAAAAATCGTCACGACTTCACCAAAGGCATAGCAACCTTGAAACCAATTTTCGTGGGTCTTATTACATGTAAGGAACATCAGAAAAATGATAGATGAATTATATAGTGGTCGATTGAAGCAGAAACATTTTGCCTCTTTTCTAGGGCTCGACAAAGGAAAACAAATGCTACGATCGTGTAAGGCTTCAACAATTCGAATGGGATTTTTCTTGGCTTCTTAGGATGTTGATGAATCACAGAAAAATGCTTGAGAGTGATGGGAGAGTCGAATGGAGGCTTGGGAATATTTTCTTGTGTGTTTTGTTTATTCGGTATTAGGGTTTGGAGGAAAAAGGGTATGGGTTGACTTTTATTTTGATTGTGCCGAGTAGCGGGGGGGGGGGGGGGGGGGGTTATGGGCCATGAATTTCGTGATTTTAGCTTGGGTAATATCTCTTAATAATTATCTTCTCAATTTACCATATATATATCATTTAAATCAAAATAAAACTAATTAAAATACATTTTTACCTTAATCGGCCATATAGGGGCATTTTGGTAATTTCACCACTTGTGTAAATGTTAAATGTAATAGTTAAAATTATTTGGATACATAACTTGTGCATTGTTTGAAGTTTGGGATTTATTTGGAGACTTTATAAGCTTTTAAATAAGTTTCAAATTGGTAAGGGCAATTTGGTCTTTTCACATGTTCTTAGATTTTAGGTGTTACAAGTGCCACTCGAACCACCCAAACTGTTCAAAGACGAAGACGCCATATTAGCAATATCATTATCAAGTTTATTCATGGCCTCATCAAAATCCTTATGCGCGTTAGCAATTAATTGCTCCACATTTGGACTTATAGAATCAATAGGCTGTTCCGACACACTAGGCTGTTCCGTAGTACCCAAATCACCCATAACACTTTCCTTATTCACCAAATCAGGCCCTTTAGACACATCACCATCAATATTGTCGCCCTTAACCCCAAGACTCCCATTCGAATCACAATCAACAAGTGAAACCGGCTTCACTTGTTCAAGAGTCGCATTAGGAACATGTGGATCAATTACAACAGATTGGACAAACGTACCATCAACATCAATTGGAACCGACTCCTCTTGATGTGTTGCAACACCCCTAACAGCTTACCTAGGCTGAGTAACATCGGCTTCCTCAGCCTCATCACCTTTCAATCTTATCATACGAGCAGCAAGCTCTCCAACATCAACATTAGGAATGTTAACCACCTTCTTAGCAATTTTAGGACTCAAAAAACCTCTATTCATCTCTCAACAACCAGCAGCAAACCAAACAAACAACAATCAAGACAACAGCACGCATAAAACCAATTAAGAAGATAAAACCCTAATCAAATCGATTAGGGTTTATAGCGATTCACTCCAAAAACTAACCACCCACCATAATAAAAGTCGATCAGGGATAGAATGAAAGAATTGAAACCAATCGACCCTAAATACAGCCCCCAAAACCGACTTAAAGAATAGTCGGTTTAGATAAATTCCAAACGAAACCCTAGAAAACCTAAAATACGATCCAACAAAAAACGATACTAAACTGATTCTAATCACTCCAAATCTGACAAGGATCAATAGACACGAATGTAAATTAATCACTAGAACAGATTAGAGCAAAAAAGAACAAAGATTTAGGATCGATTTAGGGTTATTAGGGTTTTGGTCGTTTTTTTCTCCAGAGAGAATGAGGGTTTTTTTTTTACAAAAAAAATTAGATTTTATTAAACACTAAAACTATTTTTGGGATTCTTCCTTTCTATTACCACAAAATAACTATCATTTTAAGGAGTTACGTTGTAGTGCTCAGTATCACACGAAGTTGTGGATATTAAAGAGGTGATGTACGTCTTATACTTGATGGTTGGTTGGTTGAAGAGTATAGAGTACTTAGGGATTCGATGTTTCACGAACTCTCTACACCGCTCTTTGTCACACATTATTGCAAGCTTAAGTCACAAGTTCGGGTTATTTTACTTCAGTCTCAAGTTCATCATATTGGGTTTTTCTCCATCAGTAGTAACGACATATAGCCGATAAAATGATAATGGGGTTGGTAACAGGTTAGCAGAGAGAAGAAGAAAAGAGAGAGATGACGTCTGAACACTTCAGTTCGGGCCTCGTTCTTCAACATAATGGCGTCTGCAGATAACACTTCAGGCCCTATTCCTCAAAGAAAAGAAAGGTGTACGTTTCAGTGCGGCTTATCTTAGAAAGAAGAGAAATCTTCTTATTTATGACCATTCTCATCAACAAGCTTCATGCTTTTCCCATGTGCGTACAGTCATTAAGTGGATCTACATACATTGGATTATGTTTTTGTGCTTCACTTATTCAATCAAAAATTGCAAACAGGTATATGCAATTTTTGAGGGGGAGAAGGGAAAGGATGAAGATACTACATGTTGATGATGGTTGTAGAATGGTCATTCGGCTCTTGTACGCAGATATTTTCTCCTTCTAAGGTTTAACATATTTCAATAAGTGGTTTAGGCGTATTACAAGCTTCATGGAACTCTTCATTTGCTAAACCATTGATGAGGAAACAACAAAGAGAGGTTGCTTCAAGAGTGTCCTAATCATCTTCTTAGCAGTATTTTTTGGTTCTACACACACATTTATGCTGCATCTGATAAATTTCAACCATAACGGAATCTCAACTATGGCATAAAGGTCATTGCATGCCAATTTTGAGGGGGAGAATAAGCATATGTCCTTCTCCTTTCGACTATGGAAAAAATGTCATTAGCATGCCACTTTTGAGGGGGAGAATAGGCGTGTGTTCTTTCTCTTATTTCGTGGGAGGAGAAATGTGTATGCTGGGGTTATAAATCACGAAGGGATCGAGCTTAATTATTCATGTTGGGGAGATTGGTCTCTACCACTCCGAAATATTCCGTGGTTTGTTACTCTGTTCATGTTCTATTGTCACTTTTGGGATTCGAACTTGGTGTTATCATTTAGTACTCCAGTTGATTGACTGATTCAGATAAATAAGAAGATGGTTAATATCAAGACCCTCAAACGTGATCATGACGTTAAAGTGTTGAATCAATAAAAGGGGATGATCAGTTTGAAGGGGAGCCGATTCAGAAACTTCGTAAGTTATTGAAGAAGCTCTCTACATACGATGACCTAATTGAGGGGGAGCAAACTCAATTAGTCATCATTTCATGACTCCTGAAATCTTCAGTTCAGGACTCATGGAGGGCTTATCGACATTTTCTCACGGGCTAATATTATTATTGATAAAGGGCTTCCAGTTATAGATAAAAAGCTTCCAGTTAATGCTTCATGTACACATAATTATTATGATTCCGATTAATCGCAACCATCAGGGGAGAGGAATGTGTACACCAAGGATGCACAACAAGTTCACGTGATCGGGCTTAATCACTTATTCCGAGATTGATAACTGCAGAGATGATAAGTGGTTCAACTTGTTACTTTGGTACTATCATTTCATGTGCACGTCACGGGCTGATTAATCACAACCATCAGGGGAGAGAGAAATGTGTACATCAGGGATGCACAACAGGTTCACATGATCGAGCTTAATCAGTTATTCCGGAGTTGATATCCGCATAGATGATCAGTGCTTCAACCTGTTACTTTGGTGTTATCGTTTCTTCTTGTATTTGGTACATGTGTACACTATGGGCTAATTTGGTATATGTAATATAACTGGAAAGCATTTGGTGAGATGGAGATGTTGATATCCTATTCCCCAAATGGACAACATTGAAGAAGGTCGTGTCTAGAGTCTGCTCTACATTCTCCGCTACGTGTTAGAAGACTAACGACGATATGCAATTAATTATCAAACGAATTCTTCATATTCAAGGAACTCATCTGAAAGGTTTCCAGTTTGGGGGAGAGCACCAATTAGGGGAGAGTGAAAAGTCTACGTTAATCCCTAATTAGATGTGCGTACATTGCTCTTCAGCAAGTTGATTCTCACAGGATACATTTGAGCTAATTTTGTTCTTCTCACGAGATTTCAAGAATATGTGCATAAAATGTGTTGCTGATTCTGAGGTATCAAAACCAGCAAGGGGGAAGGAGACATACATCGGAACGCACAACAAGTACACATGATGAGCTTTATACCTCATCTTAATTGAAGTTATTCCGGGAAGACAAATGTCATAACCGCAGAGAAAATCAGTGTTTTAACTCGTTATTTTGGTGTGTTATTCCAACTACGTGGGGGAAGAGATGTAATAAACAGTTTCTGATGACAAAAGACGTACACAATGGATTGTGTGTGTACTTCGGGTTTCTGAGCTTCATATAATGAGACTGATTGCATCATTTCAACTACTTGGGGGGAAGTGGTCTCTGGATACTTTTTGGTACGCATTACTTCAGCCTTCAGCGGGAAGAAAGATGAGAAGTACTATTCAAGTGTGAGATGATACGTTGCTGAGCTATCAAAGCTTCACATTGAGTAGGCTCAAGTTCTAACGACTATTCAGGAGCCTCGAACGCTTTGGTGGTGAAAGTTTAAGAGATGTTGACTACTGACTTCTACTACGCGCAGACTGATATCCTCTTTTCGGTACTCATGGCAACATCCTCTTAAACTGCATAATATCCTTTTGTACATATTTTAAAGCCAAAAATAAAATATAAAATTATAAAACCAATAAAATCCATAAAAATCGATAAAAACATAAAAATTCCAAAATTATTCTTCTCGCGACATGTCTCTCGTATAATCAATATTATGTACGTTTATGAAAATGTCATTCAATAATGGCACGGATTCATACATATGCTTGAGCGAGAGTTTTTCTATCTTTTAAAATAATGTTTTCTAAAACATGTCGTTTCTCAAAAATTTATTTCAAAATGGCTTGCTATTACTTCAGATAGCAACCCGTTCTTCAAAATGGGGAAAGCATGTCACCAAAAAGACGGCTGTTCCTCTCACTGGGTGATGTACGTTTCAGTGCATCATTTCTTGTAAAAGAAGAGAAGTCTTCTTTACATCACGAATACTTTTCCTTCAATGATTCTTCGGAAAAGTATTTGTTCTAAACTTGGTGGTACCATGATTTTTGAAAATCAATCAAACTTGCAATTTTATATAATACTTGCCTCTCAATCGATGCCAAATGATTAATCTTTTGATGAAAAAAAAAATGATAAATTGAAAATGGGTCATCAATTGAGGGGGAGAATGATTTAAAAAATTATATATCATCAAACCATGATCTTTGTGCATTAAAAGCAGTGAATGGTATTGTTATTTGTGAGAATATGAATTTTTCATGAGTTTCTCGTTAAACTCAAAATCATTTATAAACTCATCATTTTTGACACATAACATGCTCCCTCAAGGATTGAGGGGGAGCAAATGTATCGTCTCATAATCAGTCATTCTTAAATCTGACCACATTTTTCTCCCAAAATCTTTAAACGTATTTAAATCACTTGGGATCACAAATCTCAAATGGTTTGAAATTTTTGATCGGGGGAGAAAATGTGATTTAAATATGAAATCGGATTAAAATGTGATGTTTTGGACATAATTGTATGCTCTCTCATATGTGCTAAACTCTTTTGTACATCAATGCACATATTGAGGGGGAGCAAATGGTTTGTAGTGACTAAAAGGACTTAGCATCTCATGTGAGTGCATCTCAGGCTTAACCAATGAATTGACGGAACATATACTATCATGAATCGAAAGGACTAGTCCTGGACGGGTAATAATTTCAAGCTGGTCTAACCAGTGATGTAAGCGTGTCTCGAAGAGGACTTGTCTAAGTAGAGTGTACCGTTTCGAGAAACCTTTTATTGATTTGATCGGGCCGGGTAATAACTTCAAGCTAGTCTAACTAGTGATGTAAGCGTGTCTCGAATGCCCGTTCATGTTCACTAAAGGTGAATCAATTCAAAAGTGCAAACTCTTCGCGACATGTGCAAATTTTCAAATCAAAACATATGAGCACATGTTAAGAGGGAGCATTTGAAATTGGTAAAACTCTCAACGTGTTAATAAAATGTGTTTCTTAATCATGAACACGGTGAGAGAATTTTCAATGATTTGGTTAAATGCCAACATAGGATAGTTATGAAGTTATAAGGTGGCTAAGGTTAGGAAAACCGTCCTATGATCCGCCAGAGCCGGAGGGATCTACCCAAGGACAATACCCAATAGATAGTATTAGAAAGTCCTTAGGTATGATTATGAAAAAAGGAGTAATGTGAGAAAGGAGAAAGAAGGGGTTGAAGAATTAAAAAGAAATGAAATGAGAAAGGGTGAAAAGAAATAGCCCTCCAATTATTCAACCTTAGGGCAGAAACCGGGTTCAATTCACATGCTACTGGTGGTTACTAAGGTAACACTGGTATTGAAGACAAGACGTCATGGACCCAGTGACGCACTGCACTAAACCTTCTAGCCACTCAAGTTCTCTTAAAAGGACTTGTGTCATTCTCACGGGGAACCGGTGTAATCTATCAACTTATCTCTTAGAGATGGTTGATATTGAAGCAGGAGACCTCTCCCTAGTCTCCACATAAGAAAACCAAATTATGCACTTATCGAGTCTAGAGCCACGAGATGCATCAAAAGATCTCAATAGGAACACTGAATACTTTTGCACTGGTGGTTCATTATCAAGGACACTAGTTGCACATTTGAGAGTCCTACGTAGATCTTAGCAATCTACCAGAACATTCATGAGAAATTACTGATGTGATTTTCAGTGATTGAATGGAAATTCCTGCCAGGGTCAACATCAAACAGCCCTGAAAGCAGGTTACTTCGGTAATTACTTGTGGATTACGCTTAGTGGTCGCGGCGGTTACCAATGGTCTACAGTCGTGGAGTGAACTCCAGCGACTCACCCAGTCGTTGATTTACTTAGGTAGATCGTGTAAATCCTCTCGGGGGTTGCCGATTGGGAATGGTCTTGGTAAGGGTTAGAAGGAGTCTTCACACTATGCTGTAGATGATCTCTAATTCCAAACTTGTAAGTACCGGATGATTTGTTGCTAACTGTTTGCTTGCAGGAATTTCTGACGGTTGAAGTAGATTGCTGAAAAGATGCTGATCCATCACCTCATGCTCACACTTCGACATCTTAATCAAGAAATCATGATCATTTAATGGGCTTCATCTATGCTTCCACAACACTGATGCTGAAGATCATGATCCTAAAAAGTGTGAACATGTCGTTACAAAGATGTCTACGTCACATGGAGACGATACTGTACAAAGATGACTTGGAGACAAGCATTTGGATGACAAACTCAGAGAATCGTCAAGGAAAATCCAAGATATAAAACAAGTCATCAAAAGTCCACTGCTGGAAGCACAAAGAGTAATGACTTTGAAGAATCAACGGATACAAGCTAGAGCTAAAGATCAATTTATAATGCTAAGATTCTATTATTTTTTTTCTGGGGTGACCTCCCTTAGGGGGAGATTGTTAGGATTAAGAAAAAGGTTCGGTCACCCCATGAATTTACATACTTAGCGTAGCTCTTTGTTTTGTATTTATTAGATTAGTTATTATAGTAATAGATTAGATATTAGTCACACCGTGGAGGACGGACGGGTCTTTACCCACTGTACACCTGATCCACAGCCCGCAGGAGGGCGTATAATGTAAGTGTATATATACCCCTTCCCACACAAGGGAAGGGTTGGTTGATTTCATAATAACACACACCTTATTACACCCAACTATGGGCGATTTTTCTCAAAACCGATCCTTCTCTAAAATCGATCTCTAATCCTCTAATCTTGTCCTAATCCTTATTATTAGGATTCAGACTTGATCGAGATAGGGTTTTGGTTTTTTGGTTTTGTGTTAATCGCTGTTTTGTTTTTTTAGGGTTTTCATCTAATCGATCTTTCCTATTCTCCTGGTGCGATTTAATTATGAAAGTCGGTTAGGGTTCTTGTGTTATATTACCATGTCTCGACTTTTGTTGAGGCTCATGATTTAAAGATTGCCGTGGATCTTGGGATTTCTTGTAATCGTTTTCTAGGGTTTCGCTTTTTCGGGTTTAGCTTGTTTTCATACTTTTTGTTATCGGTATGGAGAAAGGTGGTTTGGAGAAGGTGGTTAAGTCTATCAATCCGAAGTCAAGTTTGCTTGGGGATGCACCAATTCTTAAGTCAATCCTTAGGAAGCCTGTTCGTAATGTACCTGCTAATGTGTCTTTGTTGATTTCTGATCCCAACAAGGTTACTTCGGGTTCCGGACCTGCTGTTGTTAGTGAGTCTAAAGCTGGTGAATATTCATCGATTCCTGCTAGCTTAGGTGAGTTGAACGAATCAATGGTGAACCCTAGTAGGCATATTGATGTTGATTTCCCACCATTGAACTTGTCCTCTTTGGGTGTTGCTGCTGGTTCCCAAGTGCATACTGCTCCGCGGTCTACCAATGCTCTTAATGAGCCTATTTTACAAGTTTTTGATGCTAATTTGCCGGAGGGTGATGGTATAAGTGTTGCTACTAATGCTGGTAAGAGTCGATTATCCACTACTAACATTTCTATGGATCATGTGGGTACTATGGCCTCTTCCCCTAATGGTCCTAATATTCAAGAGTATATCAAGAGTAAACATGATGTTATTGAAGGGCTGTTTGGTGTTTCGCTTAAATCAGCCAATGATCTTGATCTATTCCTCAAGGGTATTGAAGAGGGTAAATATCCTATATGGCCTAATATGGATAATGAAACGCGTTCACAAGTGTATGAGGCTATGTCTGGTCTAATGGAGGTCTATGTACCTAACACGAAGGTTAATGCTTCTAATTCTGATGTAAATGGCAATGATATTACTACTAATGTTAACGTGGAGGTAGTTTCTACCTCTCCTTCTAGTTCTTTGGTTGCTGAGGCTGTTTGTGAAGGTGTTAACGTGTCTATTCCTAGAAGAATAGTTGAAAAGGTTAGTGCACGCCTGGAGCACACTCTATTTGGCTACTTTATCGGTAATAGAATGACGTTTCCAGTGGTTGATTACTATGTTAAGAATAATTGGGCTAAGTATGGTTTGAAAAAGATCATGATGAATGACAAAGGTTTTTTCTTTTTTAAATTCGATACTCAAGCTGGTTTAGAATCTGTTTTGGAAAATGGACCTTGGATGATTTGTAAATCTCCAATCATTCTCAAGAAATGGTCTATTGGTACTAGCTTATGTAAGGAAGAGTTGACTCGCATTCCGATATGGGTTAAACTGCATGATGTACCTCTCCAAGTCTTTGAAGATGATGGTATTAACTTGATTGCTTCATTTATTGGCAAACCTATTATGTTGGATTCGTACACAAGTTCTATGTGCAAGGATTCTTGGGGTAGAAGCAGTTTTGCTCGGTGTTTAATTGAAGTGGGTTCAGTGGATGAGCTCGTAGAAGTTATCACTATTGGTGTCCCCTCTCTTACAGGGGATGGTTTTACTAAAGAATCTATCCGGGTTGAATATGAATGGAGGCCTCCTAGGTGCACTTTATGTAAGATTTTTGGGCACAACTATGTGCATTGTACTAAAAAAGAGACTACTCCCCCTGTTGTTACTACTTCAAATGTGGTTCCTCCTGTTTATGATGGTTTCCAAAAGGTGAGTCGTAAGAAGAAAAAAGGTAAAAGCCAGTCTAGTATTGTTGGTACTTCTGTCAAACAGACTATCAGGTATGAGCCAAAGAAGACTACTAGTGAACCTAAAAAGGTAGCTACTAGTAGTGTGCCTACTTCGTCATCTAAGTTGAAGTCTAAAGGTCTCTCCTCTAAGGGGGGTGAAGTGTCTACATCCAACCCTTATGATGTTCTAGCTACTGATGAAGATGGTGAAGATGATTGTGTTGATAACATGTTTGATGAATCAGCTAATTTATTCCCTAATGTTGCTTATGGTGGAAGTTCTTCTTTCACGGATGATGTTGCTGGTTAGCTTGATTTGTTTTTGTTTTTGGTCTAGGTTCATTTTGTTTCTAGAGTTGTCATGAGCTTTTGGCATGTCAGAAGCTCTAGATTAGTTGTCTATCAAGCTGTATTTGCTTGAGGTTAATGTGGTATTCAGCCACATTCCATTTGTACTCAATCGTTTTGGTCTTTATATATTTACCAGGGTGCAGGATTACTCCCCTTTACCCAAAAAATAATAACATACACCTCAAAGGTGTTTTTCTCTCTCAAGAAATCCTCCCATCTCTCTCTTTCTCTCTCTAAACTCTCCACCATGTTTACCTTCATCTTCCACAATCCAAGACCTCCCGAACCACAAGAATCAACATATATTACGATCCTACAAACTGTACCTGACGACGTCAAGACTTCATACATGACGCCGTCAAGCTTGGCAAAAGAGGTGGAAGTGGAAAATATAACGTGACGGCCTAGAACATTTTTAGTATAATTGGCCTGACGGTGTCACCAAGGCCATCAGGGTCATGTTACAAGTGACGGCCCAGAGCTTATTTCTACATGAAGGCGTTAAGACTGGATCTAGGAAATACAACTCTTAACTTGGCGACGAGTTGACGGCGTTAGACCCTACAAAGTGACGCCGTCAGGATGTATTCTCTATATATATTTTTCCAATTTTTCATTGTAAAAGAGTGGAACATTAGGAGGAACTTTACTACAAACCCTAGGTCGTATTTTCATCATATTGAAGGGGTTTCAAACCCTTCTTTCTTCCATGTTTGAAAAAAGATAAGTCTTCCAATAATCATTCAGTATGTCTATGTGTTGTTTGATTCTATCTTATGCTTGTCTTTCTTTTAACATGTTAGGCTAGGTTTTTATTGTGTTTGCTTAGATGTAGTGAAACCTAGATGTTGATTATTGGTTGATTGTTTGCTTATAATTGTTGTGGATGATTGTATTCGATGTTAGGCTTAAGAAAACTGGTAGACTTCCATTGGTAACTTGCTCGAACGTCTTAAGAAACATGATCGGAGGTGTACTACGATTTTTGGTTGTATTTAATGCATAAGTGAATTCTAATGATCCCATGTTAGGAGCTTTTAGTCGGCTGGACATAGGAGTGAGGTAGGATCTTATGGAGTTAGGGAATATTGTACACGGCCCTACGACTGGTATTAAGGAATATAACCCGTCATCCATGCAATTGTAACAAGCTAATCAATCGGTAAAAGATATCTAGGGAGTAATGAAATATAAGTAAACACATTTTCTCTTATTATTGTTTCCACCACATTAGTTTAATTTCATTTATTTTTATTTTATTTTGATTGCAACTTTAGTTATTTGGGTTAGTTGACTAGCAACTAATTCCGCCCACTTCTTTAAAACCCGAGATTTTACTTGCTTTCATAAAATATAAAAAATACAAAAATAATCATCCCTCACCTCTAGACCTAGTTTAGTAGGCTTTCTAATCCTAGCGACACTATTCCTGAGTTGAACGATCAATCCCCCGGTACTTGTCACTATACTATACTACAACGATCAGGTACACTGCCTGGCAGGGTTTGCAAGCTTCTCAAGATCCCTTGAGAGGTAAAACCTGTTGCGAGGGCGCAATCCCGCGTATCAAGTTTTGGCACCGCTGTCGGGGATTGTCTATCTTTACACTTATTCCTCAACTTTCGCAAAAGAGTGCGGCGCCATCAAGTTTTTGGCATCGCAGCCCGGGGAATAGTTATTGTCTAGGTTAGAATTTCTTTTTATTAGGTTGAGGCGTAGGGATTGCACCAGGCTTTACCTCTCGAGGGATCTCGAGAAGCTTACAACCCCCACCAGGCAGTGTACCTGATCGATGTAGTATAGTATAATGACAAGTACCGGGGGATTGATTGTTCAACTAGGATTAGAAAACCTAAAGACTAGGTCTAGAGATGAGGGGTGATTCTTTTTGTATTTTTATATTTTTTAGAAAGCAAATTAAAATCTTGGGTTTGAAGGATTTGGGCGGAATTAGTTGCTAGTCAACTAACCCAATACTAAAGATGCAATCAAAATAAAATACTAGAAATGAAAATAAACTAAATTAAACTAAAGTTGTGAGCAATATGTGGGAGAAATGTGTTTACGTTGATTTCACTACTCCCTAGATATCTTTTACACGTTAATTACTTGTTATAGTTGCGTGGATGACGGATTGTATTCCTTAATACCATTCATGGGGTGGCTTACTTACTTCCCCAATCCTATCAGCGCCTACTTCACTCCTATGTCGAGCCGGCTAAGAAGCTCCTAACATGGGATCATTAGAATTTACTCATGCATTAAATACAACCAATAAAACCTAGTACACATCGGTTCATCTTTCTTAAGACGTTCAAGCATGTTACACAATGGAGATCTGCCAGTTTTCTTAAGCCTAACATTGAAATCATTCATCAAATACAACCATAAACAAGTAATCAACACATAATTAACATCTAGGTTTCATTAGATCCAAGCAAACACAAGATAGATCTAGCCTAGCATGTTGAAATCAAGACAAGTAAAAGATATAGACAACCAACAAATAGACATATTGATTGAATTAAGAGAAGACTTATCTCAATAGCACATGAAAGGATTCAAGGGGTGAAAACCCTTGAAAATACTGTAAAATACGAGCTAGGGTTTACAAAGTTCGGCCCTAGGGTTCTGCACACAAGTTCCTCTCTAATGAATGAAAAATAGAAAACTATATATAGAGTTTAGAAGGTGACGGCGTCAAGAACATATGTCTGACGCCATCATCTCGCCGCCAAATAGTTCCTCGGACTGCCTAGATCTGGGTCTGATGCCGTCATGTATACACCTTATGCAGGCCGTCACAAAATTAACTCTTGATGCCCTTCTTGTGACGCCGTCAGGTTTGCACTGGGTCGTCACCACTTTTACTCTTGACGCCGTCATGGTTTTCCTCTTGACGCCGTCAGGTACTGTTCTCAGCTTGGAAAATTAAGTCTTTGGCGTTTTCTTTTCTTTTGTGCTCCAAAAACGTCTGAATTGCTTCCTTTTCCAGATTTCACTCCCAAAGTACCTAAAATCACAAAAGGAACGATTTAGGGTGATATTTGATCAAATAAATTCAATTCCGGGCTTAAATGACCCCCTAAAAGTGGTTCATCTTTCGCCTCATCATATACCCTTACACTTGAGATTTGCTTGTCCTCAAGCAAATGCGCTTTTATTCTAATCAAAATACAAGTTAGGGGTCATTTAACACTAACATAAAAGTAATTACAACAAATAATCGTTCCACTAAAGACCAAAGACAAGCACGGAGGTCATATACTAGCACCTCACAAATAGTGTTTAGATACTCACATCTCTCGAGGTGTAATAAAGTAATATCACATTATGGAAATGGAAAACATCTCTCACTATATGTCATAGCAAAATAGATTACCATAGGCTTGGGAAAGGATCAAACCTCCACCACATGGCGTAAGCACCTAGGATAAACTATCAAAGAGGTCTTTTAAAGGGTTGTAACGTTAGGTGTAGGGATATGGAATACACGGTTTTGTTGGATATAGGCAGTCTTTACTGGTGGCGAGTTAACAATCTTGGTTAATTACATGTACAATAAGGCGTTGCTAAGCCAAGACTAGACTTGACTTAAGCTAATAAATGAAAAAAAATAAACATAGAATGAAAAGGGATGGTAGTCCGTATGTTTTTTTCTCTTTTTCTTTTTCTATTTTTTTCTTTTCTTTTTCTTGTTTTTTCGATTTTTTTTTTATTTTTTATTTTTTGCATACACTCTTACCCTACCATCCAAAATAATACATCATAGGGAATGAACATTCCCCTTACACTTGAATTTTTACATACTTTACAATAAACTAATCTAATGACTCGAATTAAGAAAATCAAAACACTTGGAGTACTTTTAAGATTAACGCACATACGGGGGTAATATATGATGTTCTTCCCCATTACTCCATAAAATAAGTACTTTACCCATGAGTCCCAGTTGTCCCAAAATAATATGTACAAGGATATGACTCGACTTAGCAATCATGTAATCAATTAGATAATTAACTTAGGGTTTAACAAATAACAATAATGCACTAAAGATGAGTGCATACACGGAAGGCTAAGGCGATTTGGGTGTACATTTAAGTGAGGTGTAACAAATTCTTCCTTTAAGTAAGATGCTTAAGTTAGAAACGAAAAGATAGGCTCGGAGGGGTGTACTAGGGGTTTCGTGTACTAAAAATGAGTACAACGCTAAGGTGTGGGAAAAATTAGTTGACTTAACTAGCCAAGTAATATGACTTAAATAGTCAAATAATTATGATATGGGTTTAACACAAGGGTGATCCTAATGCCTCTTATCATGTAGTAAATCCTACTACACGAATGTAGTCTCACTAGTGGTCTCGGGATGCATCACTAACGCAAGTTCTAGAATCTAAATGCTACCGGTACACTCATAAGCACTAATAGTAAATGCTTTTCCTATCAAATCTAAAGGCGAACCTCACATATTTGGGTGGAAAATTTTTCTGAATGATACGGTTATGTGCTAGTCATACAATCTCCTATCCATGAGACGCTTGCTATGGCTAAAGTTTCACTCCTAAATGTTGTAAAAAATTTTAAATTTGGCGCTAAAATTGCACTAACAAGTATTTCTCATAGTTTTATTACACATCTACTATCAAACAAACAAACTCAAGCGAAAGTGTATCTGTAAGGTATCATCATTTTACCCTCCCCTTACACTTAGGATGAACATTGTCCCCTATGTTCAAGTAAAGAATGTAAAAGTTAAATAAGTAAAAAGAATGAAATCAAATACTCCCCTGATTCGCTCGGTATGGATAATAAGGTGGCCAGGTTAGATCTTCCTCCAAGAAAATGAACAATCAAAGCTTCCCTTCCAGAATAATAATCATCTTCTTGTCATACATAACCTGTAAATCTTGCGAAAACAGACAAGGAAACCTCGCATAAAATTGGCGGCAATCTACATATGCTAATAAAACCTAGAAAACAAAATAAGATATAATGCTTGTGGAATGATGTTTGCAGATTTCCTGGAGATTATAAAACTAATAATTCAGCAAAAACTTTAAGACTCCGTTAGAAAAACAAAACTGGTAAAATTTCCAGATTCTTACACGTGACGCCGTCAAGAGTAAACTCGTGACGCTATCAGAAGTGTCATGCACAAATTCTTATGTTGTTTCTGGAAAATTTTTGGAAAAACTTGGTTCTACTTCCTGGAAAATCCTGTAAAACTTCATTATGACTCGATACAAGCATTTGACTCTAACAAATACGAATATACATGTTCACTTAATATTGTGGAGAATCATGATCGGTTTGTTTCTTAAAAACATATTTGGGGTTTCCCCTTACACTTATCTTTTGCAAAAATACCTTTGGATGAAGTTAAGACTAGGCCAAACAACAAAATAAAGTATTTCTACTATTTAGTTTTGAAACATGATCTACCAACAATAAAAATAAAGCATGCATACGGAAGCAAATAACAATCAAACAAAAATAAAAATCACATACAATCATGGGTTGCCTCCCAAGAAGCGCTTTTCTTTATTGATGAGTCTTGTAGCTAGACTCAAGGTCATGGGTTACTACGTGACCTCATCCCTTGAGATGATGTACCCCATGTAGTTGTGATCATTACTATTGTGGTGGCAGTGCCTCAATCTGTCGATACTTGCAATCACTTCTCCACCTACTTTACTTCTTAGGTTAGCCATCCCATCTTGGCTCATGCTCTCAGTTGTGAAAGGCCCATACCACCAAGGACTCGGTTTATCGGGTGGTATCGTTATTTCTAAGTGTCTTAAGAGTACTAAGTTCCCTTCCTCGAATGGCACATGGCTTCTTGCTGGTCGATTGTGTTCGAACTCGATGTGAACTTCATTGCTTTTGCTTCTTTCATGTTTAGCCTCCTTGTAGCTTTTGATTCTTGCCTCCCATGCAAGTATTTTCTCTTGAGCACGAATAGGTGACGTGTCAATGTTGTTCTTGAGCTTTCTCCAACTCAAACTCTCATGCCCACATCGCGGGGTCATGGGGAAGCTAATCTTTCTTTTTCCTGATTTAAGCTCAATTTTCCTGCCTTCATACTTAATGACAGCCCTAGCGGTGGTGAGGAATGGTGCCCCAAGGATTATTGGCATGCACTCATCTCCCTTATCATCGATGATCATAAAATCAACGGGGTACATGAATCCTGCGACATTAACTAACACATCTTCTGCGATTCCTAGGGGGTGTACGTAAGAGTGTCCAGCGAGGGATAACCTAACACGAGTGGGGGCTGGCATTTTTGACGTTAGTTGGATGTAAATAGTTAGGGGCATAAGATTTACTTCCGATCATTGGTCGGCGAAAACATTAAGATATTTCAAATCCCCGATGCTAGCTGGTATCTCAAAGTTCCCACACGCCATCTGCTTAGTAGCCACTTTTTGTACCAATAGTTTCTCGAATATTGGCCCCTCAGGTAACGTATCATACTCATTTTTTCCCCCTTCCTCCTTCTCAGAACCCTGTTTGGAAGGTTGGTTACGTCCGTCACCCTTTATCCAATTTGTTATAGTGTTTTCGTTTATATCATGTTTCAGGTAGTAACTCAAAGGTTGGGATTTTGGTGGCTCTTCTAAGGTTTGTTCAGTAGGGGTTTCTACCTTCTCATTATCCTTGTGGGCAATTATGATGGAATTAACAAATCGGGTAGTGGGGATGACACTTTCTTTCCTTAGTAACATCCTCTCGGGGGTTCGCTGGTTGGTATATTCTTCCATTAGGCTCATCATCTCATTCATTTTCTCTTGTATCTCCTCTTTTTGCTTATAAACTGCTTCCTCGAATCTAGCGAGCCGATATGAATGAGTTGCCATGTATTCTCTCATTCTAGCTTCAAACTTCGGGCTAAGTTTCTCGGGGGGGGGGGGGGGATAAGGTGGGGCATAGTTTTGAAAAGTCTCGACATTCTCTCTAGAGGGTGACTCTGATAACGGTGTTGGAGTCGTTTTCGAGACAGAATTGGCAGTAGCCCGCCTAGGACTCAGGGGTCTCCTTTGCCTTTCCTCAAAATAGTCAACTTTTGCCTCGAGTTTGCATAGGAGTTCATCAGGGATTCCGGTAGTCCCTTCAGGTGTTGAGATTGCGTTGATGGCCGCTTTTATAGTATGATTAAACTCCCACATCTCTTGATTATTGGCGGCAAGCTCTTCAATAATTGCCCAGGACTCCTCGGCGTTCTTATCATGCAATCTACCTCCCGCGGCCCTATCGATTGTAGGTTTAGTGTGATAGTCAACATGGTCGTAGAAAATCTGAACTAATAACCAAAGGTTTATACCATGATGAGGGACCGTATGAAGGAGATTCTTAAAACGAGCCCATGCTTCGTAGAAAGTTTCACCCTGATGTTGTTCAAACATCAAAATGTACTTTCTAAGCATTGCAGTCTTCCCCGGTGGGAAGAATTGGGTAAGGAAGCGATTGGTGAGATCATCCCATGAGGTGATGGATCCCGCGGGTAAACGCTCAAGCCATTGACTAGCTTGATCACGTAGAGAGAATTGGAATAGGCGTAATCGGGTTGTCTCTCTAGTTGCAACATCTAGGTCTATGGAATCTACGATTTTAAGGAAGTCCTTGAGATGTTGATTTGGATCTTCGGAACGAAGTCCATGGAATGCACATCCGCTTTGCACCAACCGGATGGTGTCGGATCGCAAGGGGGTCACATTGGCTCCGGTGAGCTCAATAGTGTTTCGATAGCCTTGGTGGCTAGGTCGGGAATACTCTCCTAAAGTTCGGGGCCTAAGAGGTTCTAGTGGTGGGTTTTGTTGTGGTGGGATGACGGGTTCAAAGATGTTCCCATCGTCCATGATGTCGGGTGGTGAAGAGTTACGAACAAAAACACGAAGAAATAAGATAGACTAAAGAGAACCTAAAAAGTAAAAATAAAATCTTACTAGAAAGGAATCTAGCAAGTAGACCTAATAAAAAGAGATTCTAACCTAGACAATAACTATTCCCCGGGCTGCGGCGCCAAAAACTTGATGCATAGGGATAGCACCAGGCTTTACCTCTCGAGGGATCTCGAGAAGCTTACAACCCCCACCAGGCAGTGTACCTGATCGATGTACTATAGTATAATGACAAGTACCGGGGGATTGATCGTTCAGCTAGGAATAGTGTCGCTAGGATTAGAAAACCTAAAGACTAGGTCTAGAGATGAGGGGTGATTCTTTTTGTATTTTTTTATTTTTTAGAAAGCAAATTAAAATCTCGGGTTTGAAGGATTTGGACGGAATTAGTTGCTAGTCAACTAACCCAATACTAAAGATGCAATCAAAATAAAATACTAGAAATGAAAATAAACTAAATTAAACTAAAGTTGTGAGCAATATGTGGGAGAAATGTGTTTACTTAGATTTCACTACTCCCTAGATATCTTTTACACGTTAATTACTTGTTATAGTTGCGTGGATGACGGATTGTATTCCTTAATACCATTCATGGGGTGGCGTACTTACTTCCCCAATCCTATGAGCGCCTACTTCACTCCTATGTCGAGCCGGCTAAGAAGCTCCTAACATGGGATCATTAGAATTTACTCATGCATTAAATACAACCAATAAAACCTAGAACACATCGGTTCATATTTCCTAAGACGTTCAAGCATGTTACACAATGGAGATCTGCCAGTTTTCTTAAGCCTAACATTGAAACCATTCATCCAATACAACCATAAACAAGTAATCAACACATAATTAACATCCAGGTTTCATTAGATCCAAGCAAACACAAGATAGATCTAGCCTAGCATGTTGAAATCAAGACAAGTAAAAGATATAGACAACCAACACATAGACATATTGATTGAATTAAGAGAAGACTTATCTCAATAGCACATGAAAGGATTCAAGGGGTGAAAACCCTTGAAAATACTGTAAAATACGAGCTAGGGTTTTCAAAGTTCGGCCCTAGGGTTCTCCACACAAGTTCCTCTCTAATGAATAAAAAATAGAAAACTATATATAGAGTTTAGAAGGTGACGGCGTCATGAACAAATGTCTGACGCCGTCATCTTGCCGCCAAATAGTTCCTCGGACTGCCTAGATCTGGGTCTGACACCGTCATGTATACACCTTATGCAGGCCGTCACAAAATTAACTCTTGACGCCCTTCTTGTGACGCCGTCAGGTTTGCACTGGGTCATCACCACTTTTACTCTTGACGCCGTCATGGTTTTCCTCTTGACGCCGTCAGGTACTGTTCTCAGCTTGGAAAATTAAGTCTTTGGCGTTTTTTTTCACTTTTATGCTCCAAAAATGTCCGAATTGCTTCCTTTTCCAGATTTCACTCCCAAAGTACCTAAAATCACAAAAGGAACGATTTAGGGTGATATTTGATCAAATAAATTCAATTTCGGGCTTAAATGACCCCCTAAAAGTGGTTCATTTTTCGCCTCATCATAGGTCTACTTGCTAGATTCCTTTGTAGTAAGATTTTTATTTTTATTTTTAGGTTTTATTTAGTCTATCTCATTTCTTTGTTCCTTTGTTCGTAACCATTACCATATAACATCATGGAAGGTGATAATATCTTTGAACCCATCAACCCACCATAATAAAACCACCCACAAAACCCACCACTAGCAAACCAACCTCCTAGACCCCGAACTCTTGGAGAGTATTCTCGTCCCAGCCACCAAGGCTATCGAAAAACCATTGAGCTCACTCAAGGAGCCAATGTATCTCCCTTGCGATCCGACACCATCCGGTTGGTGCAAAGTGTAATGCCCCGTAATTTACATAGTCAATTAATTATCGCTAAACATGAAGTAATTTATTATGAAGGTCTAATTAACCATTTTCATGGTAAAATTTTTCTTACAACTACGAATGATTTCGTCAACTAATTATGTGACGTAACTCACATTTCATGTGGACGACACCGCACGCGTACCAACACTATATTAGTAATGACTTAGGTCCAGTGATTATTTTTTTTTCGGAGTCAATAATTTCGTTTTTATGTTAATTCATAAAACGTTCCCAAAAATGTATATCTTGCATTTTTGCTAAATCGGGGAACTACGACCACACTTTGAGCTCAAACGGGACACGAAATACATAAATTGAACTCAAAATAAATTCCCTCCCTAATTCTTTTTATCTTGGCGCCCATCCAACTTACTAGCATTCACATGTTATCCTTAATACTTGTACTAGACAAAGACATGTAGCACCTTATACCTTAACATAGAATGGGTAAACACCTTTTCTTACATCAGAAAACTTGGTCAAAGTTTCCACTTCTTTCTTTTAATCTGTTTGAACCACATGGACCATCATACGTATTCTTTTTCTCTCACAAACATCACAAGAATTTTATAAAAAACTTGAAAGAGACCTTTTGTAATTTAACCTTAAAGGTAACACATATCAATACACATACAAAGAAAATGAGAAAAAGCTTTCCTTCCTCAACCCTATAAACCATCGGATCTAAAACATATCCACACAATTCATTTTTCAACAAACTTTACAAAAGCAAGCTCAAACATAGGTCACATGATGTCCTTGACGAAAACATTAGATAGTGACTTGTTATATTAAAGTTGGTTTTTAAAGCATGCTCCTTTCATACATTAGAAAAGTGTAGTCCAAGCTTTCCATTTTTTTTTACTTCTTAACTGTCGAACCACAAGGACTAAAAACACACATTCCAACTTTGATAATTACATTTAGAGATAGTGACAAAAGATGTAGCTTACTACAAATAGACACACCATTGTGTCTCCCTTTAAAAGCTTTGGACAAAACACCTTTTATTTGTTTCTTTTATTCTGCCGAGAGGTTCACAAAGCACACAAACAATTATTTTAGAAAACTATCACAAACTCAAGAAAGCTTTGGAGTTGGAATCTAGCTTAGTTTATCCCTGTGTTCGTTTGGTTCTAAATGGGTGTTCTTGGTTCATATTAGTCGTCACACGCATCAACCCTTGTAAGATTTCTTCTAAACTCAAACATATGTTTTATCTTATATTTATATGACTTGATTCTTGATTACAATTATTACTTATGTAGATATGTCAAAGGGTTGAAAGTATAAATTTCTTCTTATTAGTCCATATATGAATCGACTCATACATAAAATGGTGTAAGGTTTGTTGTTGTTGAACTTGTGTGGTATTATTGAACTCCTAAAGCACTAATAAGCTCAAAAAAAATAAACTATTGCTTAATTACAAGACTTTCGACTATATCTAATTTATGAGCTTATTTTAAACATTTCGGACTGGAATAATTGTGAGGGAATATAATCTAAGAAGAACATAGGTGTTGGCTCAAAACTTGAAAAGTGCTTAACTGATTATTTAGCTTATTAGCTTACTTTGTATACTTAATAACTTATTTATACTCTTTTTGGACTACATACGGATCCAACTAGACAAAAGTCTTGTTTTCTCTCCTTGTTGCTGCGTCTAGACCATCAGCCCAATGAGGTCCAATGGGTGTTCATCAAATTACACTTACTAGTCAAAGATAAAATGCAAATATCGTCCCTTGCGGTTTCTGTTATCTACCGAATGCGGACCCAGCTCTTACTTTTTGTTGTCCACACTTACTATTGCTTATTATAGCTTATCATAAGTTTAATATGACATATTTTTGACTTATTTTGATGTAAAAATCAAATCCGTGGCCTCTTTGACTCATTTGATGAAAAAATTCAATCCGCGGCCTCTTTGACTTATGCCGGTATAAAAATCCAATCCGCAACCTCTTTGACGTATTTTTATATAAAAATCCAATCCGCAGCCTCTTTAACTTAATTTTATATAAAAATCCGATCTGCAGCCTCTTTGATTTATTTTGACATAAAAATCCAATACGCGACCTTTTTGGCCCATTTCGGAACTTATTGATTTAACTTATTTAAATTTCATGAGTTTCGACTCATTTCAATATTTATTGCTTATTTCGTCTTATTGGGCTTATTGGCCCAATGAGAGGTTATAGAATTGCTTATTGGATTATTAATTGGTTTTGACTTAATCTTGAACTTACTATATCTATTTAATATTTGACATATGCGTTTAGCATATTTTTAGACCATTTAAAATGATTTAAGTGGGAAAATTTGCAAAATTTGAGATTTTTGAGAAACGAATATATATAAACGGGTCGTGCCCAATTTTCATTAAAAATTCTATACTTTTTTCACAAAACCCGGCAAAAAGATGAAAACGAAACATTATTCATATAAACTAACTAATATAGACAATTTCCATCTAACACTTATATGTATATACATATTTTTAACTAACAACATACTTGCATATTCCGACAACGTCTATTTATTGTAATATTTACTTGTGATTACTTTCCGTACATAATCTTTTGACTTCTTTTGAATTGGAGTATGTTTCGTCATGTATAGTTTCCGTATATACGTAAATAATTCTATGCATTTTTTCAAGAGCCAACACGTACAGACACTTACAAAACTGTTTTAAACTCAAATGCTGCCACACAAGCAAAAATAACATAAACACCTCAAACTTTTAAACTTATTTAAACTTCATCGAATCTTAAGCCTGAAATTATAAACTAAACTTGCCATACTAATCTAGGTCGCGTGTCGGTGCTGTACCCTTACACTATTTGACTTTACTCTGTTCAGCCTACTTTACTGTGGTGAGTCGTAGCCCCTCTTTTATCTATTTTGAACTCTTTGGGGGAGATGCATGCTCGTTTTACTTACAAATTTTACTTGTTTATCTTAAATATTTTACTCTATTGATGAAACACTGTGTTTGTTTATTGAAACATATTACATGCTACACACCTGAACACAAGTATTTTTTTGGATGCTACCCTGATTGCTATTGCCTAAGTTAACACCTGTCACAACTCACCATTTCAGGTCATTTCAGGTCATTTCCCGAACTTTGGAAAAACACTATTCATCAAACACTATTCATCAAAACACTATTCATTAGTTTACTATTCATCATTTTTGGTGTCAGTTTGACATTCTGAGAAGCATTCAGAAATTTTACTATTCACGGAACACTATTCATTGCGGGAAAAGATTTCATCATTCACGTGCATTACACATTTCATCGTAAATTTAGTTTACGGGTATTCAAATTCGCGTAACCGTATTGGTTCAGATGCGAATTCATGCATTATCAGTAATAACATTTCATACGGACTGGAGATAGTCTGCATATCATTATGACAGCATTTTCATGTTATACCATTCTTAGGATTTTCAAATTATTATATTCAGTACATTTAACGTTTTTACGTATAAGTAATTATAGTAAACGTTAACACTCGGTTTATACACGACGAATATATCTAAATATTCCCACAATGGTCCCGACATATTTTTATATCCATTTTAACATCATAAAAGTTATAACATTCAGTTACCCAGTATTTTGGAAATTTATTTTATTTATAACGTACGCGTATGAATATAACGACGGTTTTCGTGAAAACTAAACAATAATCACCCGATCACTCAGTAAATGTACCCAACATATTTTTAATATGTTTTTATCATTATTATAACATTATTTCATCCCGGTTAACTTCGTGAACATTTATTTCTAATAAAACCGGTACCCGATTGTAACTAAAAACACAAACTAGCACAAATTCATGCAAGGTTTTCTAATTAAATCACAAGTACCCTACCCCCCCTTCTACCCTTGAAAAACCGGCCATGAGCCACCCCTTTTAACCTTGGGCATTAATTCATTAGTTTTATACTAATAAACCTATTAAAACCTAACTTTACCAAATTTCCTAAATCATAATTCATTTTTTTTAGCTAAGAACAATTTTCATCTCATCTCTTCCATTCTCTCTTCATCCCCACGACCCAAATAAATCACCAAGATCAAGTGATCATTTTTCATAAGTTAAAACACTAAACTTGTTCCTTTTACTTGCCTAATCAAGAATCAAGCAACAAAAACACAAGAACATCAAGCATAATCATCATATAATCATCTCATTTTATCAAGTAAGTAATCAACTTTATTTTTTCATGGATCATCTTATATTTACTTGTATTACATGATTTCCATGCTAAAAACCATGTACAACTAGCTATACCACCCTTTATTTTGTCTAAAATGAAACATACAAACCCTAACTTTTTAGTTATGAATCCCCTTGCTATAATAACTTGGTTAGGAGTCCATGGCACCCTAAGAAGGTGTATGGTAGGATTAGATTAGCTATGTGGTGATTACAAGAGGTTTGGTGATGGTAGAAATTAGTTTTAAACCTTGAAAACTTGATTTGGAACCTATTTTAGACATGCTGTCCCGTTTTGTAAAAATCTGGAAAATCAGTAAACACCAAGGAAACTTTGGCAAAATTTTAAGAAAATACTTTCAAAAACGAATCCGTAGGCGAAAGAACGGATTAAAAAGAGCTTATAACGAAGAAGTTATGATTTTTGCAAGATTGTTGACGAAAAGTATTTTTCTGAAAATAGTTGCTGTTGGACGTTTTTCATTGGACAAAAAGAGACTTTAGACGTAACCCGGAGGAGCCGAGCTTTCCAAAATATATTACTACATACTAAGACGTAACCGTGGATATAAAGAACAAGTAAAACGGACAAGTAACGACAAAGATATTCACGTTTGAATATCGGCTAAAACCATTTTTATTTGACAGCTTTTAATAAGAAGTGGCACAAAAACTACGAAGTACATTTATAAGCTAGAAGTAATATTAAGTACCAAGCTTTATAACTAATGTAGGATTAGTTATTACAAGTATATTTTCATCATTTCAAGGATTACAACCCGAGTATTTCAACGCTAACATGGAAACATACGATATATATAAGTATATATATATTGCAACTAGCTTATTATATTTTCTAATAGCAATATTTTTCCAAATTCTTGGATTATATATTTTGATAACACAAGTGTTTTTCAAAGAGTAGAGTGGTATAGGAAACATGTGCATGGATATTCATAACATCATTTCATGATCTAAAGTAGACCGTTCATCATTCACATTAGGTTGCGGCTAGTGTGCGCGCCTTGTTTTTCAGCTCATTACATGTTCATGGTACCATCATATTGGGTTGCAGCAGCTAATTGTTCATTGGTGTTCATTTCATTTCATCACAGTTTCATCAGTTGAGGTGAGTTTTCATAGCCCCGTTTTCAATTCAACATTTTTGATTGTTTTCAAATCCCACGGGGGGAATACATTGCATCAATCATTTTAGTACGAGCCCAAGTATTCAAACATGTACATAGCTTAAGTTACCTTGCCATGTGATAAGTCCCCTGTAACATCATGAACCGTTAATTTACCGTTAAGCGAGAGTGAGTGGATAGATCTATCGAGGGTGACGCCTCCATCCGTGGTAGTGATTACCAACAGTAAGCGGATGCATGTCATGTCTTTTACATTTGAATGTTTCGGCAGAACATTCGGGAGGGGCATAGAATTTCATCAGTCATAGCTTCGGTGTCATGAGCTTAAGGCTATTGTACTATTTTATGAGATTTTTATCTTGCACTTTTACTTGTGGTGGCCGTACATCATTACATTTTACAAACCTATGGAATTCACCAACATTCGTGTTGACGTTTTAGCAATGTATTTCAGGTTATTAAGGGCTCATGTGACATGCATTTGGACCTTCATGGAGTCGCGGAGTCGACGCGTCTCATCATTATTTCATGCACTTATGTAAACGTTTGATCTAGTATGACTTGTTTTCATAAACTTGCAACACATTTTGGGGACCTCATTTTGTAAACTCTGGATTATTTCAATGATCAAATGCAGTATTTTCCAAACTACACTTTAGGTCGTTCAATGTAACTGTAACTGTGGTGCTATGACAGACACCCCCAGGTATTCCATTCCGCTGCAAGTCAGGTAAATTGGGGGTGTGACAGATTGGTACCAGAGCTAAGGTTATAGCGAACTAGGATGTATCTTGGACCCTAGACTATAACCGCATCATCATAGCATCTCATCATTTCATCATAAGTGCATAATCATGATACATGTTGTTTCATACATACCCTGTGCGAGTTATTTATACTCATATCCGTATATGTATATCATTTTATTGACCTGGTTCACAAGTGACATGTCTTCAGATACTCACCCTGATATTCTTTTATCGGATTCCGACATTGAAGATGCCTTGTCATCTTCCACTACCATTATACCACCAGTTGCATTTACACCACCATTAGTACTATTGATTTGCCATAGGAACAGGGTTTTCCTATCATTCAGCCCGTACATAGAATGCCTTTTGGTAGTGTATTCAGAATTAATCTTAATGGACTTATTAGGATGCTTATTGCAAGGAAGATAGTGTGTTTTCTTTCCATCACTAGTAGGGCACTTACTACTCAGGTACTATCACCACCATCGGTTACTTATTACACTATTGGCCTTCCCACAGTGTGTACTTTAGTTTTACCTTTTGGATGTCTCGAGGTAGCGCGAAAGAGGGTAGTATTTCATTCACTAGTACTATCATTGTCATTTCCCTTTTCCATTCCCACTTGCCATGAACTAGATGACACCTAGTAGATAATACCAATATCACGGACTCAATAGAAACATCCGCAGATTCTTCAGGAATGGTTCAAAACCTACATTATCTAAGATTTGATAGATGTGCAACTTCAGACACCACTTCAGGACTATCTCGACCTTATGATGCCACAAACTTGATTTCACACAGAAGGACACCAGGAAGTCGCTAGACCAGATTTATATCCTCACTAACTTTTACTATTATTACGCGAAGCAATTTTCATGTTACTTGAAAGAAAACATCAGGACACCATTTTTATAACAATGCGTTGAACACCATCTAAAACTTTTGATAAAATTTATGATATTTTGACAAAATCCAACATCGCATCATTAGTCCTCAATTATACATAGCCTGATCACCTATGTAAAATTCAGGAAGGATTATGCCATGAAGGAAATAATTACCTTTTCAAAGGATTGTTAATAACAATCTTCATTCGAAAGCTTTGTAAACAAAGGAACTCTTCCATAAACATCCCTTTTTGCCGAACTATCCCTGGATACTTACCCTACCTGTCACTCACTTAGCCAGTAAGTTGGATTTTCCCATTTACTTCCCTAGAAGAGACTTTCCATATCAATTACATGCATGATTCCTCTATACAATAGAAGCAACGAAAGGATTACAGAACTACTAACCAGGACTAGAAGTATATAGTGAGAGAATTCATAACTCAACAACAATTCTAAGATACTGCAAGAACATCCGAATCACCATCTCTGACTTAGTTGTCAAATTCTATCATTTAAAGGTACTAGCTAGACTGAGCTACAGGATTGAACTCAATATAGATGTCCGTAGGACAACACAATAGAAATAAACCAAGCTTCTAATTGAGACTGTAGAGCATTTCATTTAAACATGGCCTCATCCATACATAAACTTTCCTGCAGTAAATTTTCACAAAGGACAATTGTTTGAATCAAGAATATCGATGTAGATTCCTTTAAGGCATTATGTCTAGAAATTTCAGATAACCTCACCTTCATATTAAGCAAGGGATCAAACCAGAACATATCTCCTCATCTACATGGGAAAACAGAATAGACATTCATCGACACAACATCAAGTGATACCTTCGTCTTGCCAATTACAACGATAAACTATTTCAGGACTTAAGTTAGTCTAAATACCTATGCTTGTAGTTATGCCAGATAACCACCAATAGACATTATCCAACCCCAGGAACTAAGTGTTAGACATCTATGCATTTAAGCGAACATTTCCTATTCTACCATTTTATCCTTTTCAGTGTTTTCACTTTTAAATAAAGTTGATGCGTTTACATAAATCACCTACCTTGTGGAAAAATGATTTCTGAAATTCCTATTTTGAACAAGTGCGATCCTTTTTGGTCAAACTTTAGCAACACTATTGTACAATGAGAAATATACATAGATATCAAACTTTGGTAAGCAGTCTTAATCACAACATGTTTGAAAACATTTTTTCTACTTCATAACTACTGAAATTTTGAATCATCAGGAAAAATATTACTCAGTAAATCATTTGCTCCATTTTCTAAATTCGTTTATTCAGAAAAAGATTTCAACCAAAACTCATAATCGCGAGACAAATTTCCAGAACAAACTTCCCTACAACATCGCTTATGCATTTAGGATTTTGTGACTTGACAGTAAAGAATATTGGTATATGTGATGAAGGAATTAGGAAGGACATCACAAATTAATCACGAACTTCAGTAGTGGAGACCAAACCCACTAGACAAAGAAGGACATATGTCTTATCATCCGTTGGAACAAAACACAAGGAATCAAAATGTTACCTATATTCTATCCCTTCAGATAACGCCAAGTTCGAAGGACCGAACGTTATGGAATTAGTCACAAAGGTTTATTGTACCCATTTCAGTTGTTCCTGTTAAGAAAACCGAATTCACCGTGGACTTCAGGTAATCATTTCAGGATTTCCTTCAGAAACCCATTTAGATGTGAACATCACCTATCACCCTCAGACCGATGGTCAAAGCGAGAGAACAATTCGAACATAGGAAGGTATGCTCAGAGCATGAGTGATTAACCCTAGAAATGGTTGGACTAATCATTTAACATAAATCAAATTCATCTACAACAATAGTTATCACACCAACAGCGAGAAACTGGCAGAAGTTAGATTGGTACATAACACATATCATTTGGATTGGGTATCCTGAACAACAAACCATCCAGATTCAAGTGGGAGAACAAACTAAGTTAAAAGCATTGCCTTGGATTGGCATGATACAAATTGGATAACAAGAAAGGTTGAACCTTTAGCATATTGGACTATTTAAGATTCATTTTAGAATCGACCAACTAGCATACAAACTTGAGTTCTGGCAGAATTCAGCAGTATATATTACCAGTACCACATTTAAAACATTAAGAAGCGCAGACCATCGATTGATGGGCCAAACTCAGAAAAAGCTCAACTCACTAGTTCAGTAGGCATTCATGAGATAACCAGAAATTTTCTACAAGTCAAGAATCAGTTACAAGTTCAATAAGTCGTAAACCATTAAAACTTCAAGTTCTACAGAGTTATGCAGAAAGTTCTGCCTGGGAAAGGCATGTTATCATTCAGAAAACTTGGAAAGTTAAACCCAATATACACTGGACCATTTATATTTTGACAGAGAAGGCATAGTGGCCGTCAGACTTGAACATTGTCAGAGAACAACAGGATTACACGAACATATTTCACATTTTCAGATCCCCAGAAATGACTTTCAGATGAGTCACTCATGATTCCATTGGAAGGGGTCCAACCCAAATGACAATCTCAGACCTTGTAAGAGAACCAACAGAAACCATGGACCGTGTGGTCAAACAGTTGAAACAGAGTCGAATTCCTATCGTTAGAGTTCGCTGGAATTCTCGAATATCATCACCTTTTCACCAATATGTTTTCAGAGACCAACATAAACTGAACTTCGGGACGAAGTTCCTTTTAGAGGGGAAGACTGTCACAACTCACCATTTCAGGTCATTTCCCGAACTTTGGAAAAACACTATTCATCAAACACTATTCATCAAAACACTATTCATCAGTTTACTATTCATCATTTTTGGTGTCAGTTTGACATTCCGAGAAGCATTCAGAAATTTTACTATTCACGGAACACTATTCATTGCGGGAAAAGATTTCATCATTCACGTGCATTACACATTTCATCGTAAATTTAGTTTACGGGTATTCAAATTCGCGTAACCGTATTGGTTCAGATGCGAATTCATGCATTATCAGTAATAACATTTCATACGGACTGGAGATAGTCTGCATATCATCATGACAGCATTTTCATGTTATACCACTCTTAGGATTTTCAAATTATTATATTCAGTACATTTAACGTTTTTACGTATAAGTAATTATAGTAAACGTTAACACTCGGTTTATACACGACGAATATATCTAAATATTCCCACAATGGTCCCGACATATTTTTATATCCATTTTAACATCATAAAAGTTATAACATTCAGTTACCCAGTATTTTGGAAATTTATTTTATTTATAACGTACGCGTATGAATATAACGACGGTTTTCGTGAAAACTAAACAATAATCACCCGATCACTCAGTAAATGTACCCAACATATTTTTAATATGTTTTTATCATTATTATAACATTATTTCATCCCGGTTAACTTCGTGAACATTTATTTCTAATAAAACCGGTACCCGATTGTAACTAAAAACACAAACTAGCACAAATTCATGCAAGGTTTTCTAATTAAATCACAAGTACCCTACCCCCCCCCCCCCCCCTTCTACCCTTGAAAAACCGGCCATGAGCCACCCCTTTTAACCTTGGGCATTAATTCATTAGTTTTATACTAATAAACCTATTAAAACCTAACTTTACCAAATTTCCTAAATCATAATTCATTTTTTTTAGCTAAGAACAATTTTCATCTCATCTCTTCCATTCTCTCTTCATCCCCACGACCCAAATAAATCACCAAGATCAAGTGATCATTTTTCATAAGTTAAAACACTAAACTTGTTCCTTTTACTTGCCTAATCAAGAATCAAGCAACAAAAACACAAGAACATCAAGCATAATCATCATATAATCATCTCATTTTATCAAGTAAGTAATCAACTTTATTTTTTCATGGATCATCTTATATTTACTTGTATTACATGATTTCCATGCTAAAAACCATGTACAACTAGCTATACCACCCTTTATTTTGTCTAAAATGAAACATACAAACCCTAACTTTTTAGTTATGAATCCCCTTGCTATAATAACTTGGTTAGGAGTCCATGGCACCCTAAGAAGGTGTATGGTAGGATTAGATTAGCTATGTGGTGATTACAAGAGGTTTGGTGATGGTAGAAATTAGTTTTAAACCTTGAAAACTTGATTTGGAACCTATTTTAGACATGCTGTCCCGTTTTGTAAAAATCTGGAAAATCAGTAAACACCAAGGAAACTTTGGCAAAATTTTAAGAAAATACTTTCAAAAACGAATCCGTAGGCGAAAGAACGGATTAAAAAGAGCTTATAACGAAGAAGTTATGATTTTTGCAAGATTGTTGACGAAAAGTATTTTTCTGAAAATAGTTGCTGTTGGACGTTTTTCATTGGACAAAAAGAGACTTTAGACGTAACCCGGAGGAGCCGAGCTTTCCAAAATATATTACTACATACTAAGACGTAACCGTGGATATAAAGAACAAGTAAAACGGACAAGTAACGACAAAGATATTCACGTTTGAATATCGGCTAAAACCATTTTTATTTGACAGCTTTTAATAAGAAGTGGCACAAAAACTACGAAGTACATTTATAAGCTAGAAGTAATATTAAGTACCAAGCTTTATAACTAATGTAGGATTAGTTATTACAAGTATATTTTCATCATTTCAAGGATTACAACCCGAGTATTTCAACGCTAACATGGAAACATACGATATATATAAGTATATATATATTGCAACTAGCTTATTATATTTTCTAATAGCAATATTTTTCCAAATTCTTGGATTATATATTTTGATAACACAAGTGTTTTTCAAAGAGTAGAGTGGTATAGGAAACATGTGCATGGATATTCATAACATCATTTCATGATCTAAAGTAGACCGTTCATCATTCACATTAGGTTGCGGCTAGTGTGCGCGCCTTGTTTTTCAGCTCATTACATGTTCATGGTACCATCATATTGGGTTGCAGCAGCTAATTGTTCATTGGTGTTCATTTCATTTCATCACAGTTTCATCAGTTGAGGTGAGTTTTCATAGCCCCGTTTTCAATTCAACATTTTTGATTGTTTTCAAATCCCACGGGGGGAATACATTGCATCAATCATTTTAGTACGAGCCCAAGTATTCAAACATGTACATAGCTTAAGTTACCTTGCCATGTGATAAGTCCCCTGTAACATCATGAACCGTTAATTTACCGTTAAGCGAGAGTGAGTGGATAGATCTATCGAGGGTGACGCCTCCATCCGTGGTAGTGATTACCAACAGTAAGCGGATGCATGTCATGTCTTTTACATTTGAATGTTTCGGCAGAACATTCGGGAGGGGCATAGAATTTCATCAGTCATAGCTTCGGTGTCATGAGCTTAAGGCTATTGTACTATTTTATGAGATTTTTATCTTGCACTTTTACTTGTGGTGGCCGTACATCATTACATTTTACAAACCTATGGAATTCACCAACATTCGTGTTGACGTTTTAGCAATGTATTTCAGGTTATTAAGGGCTCATGTGACATGCATTTGGACCTTCATGGAGTCGCGGAGTCGACGCGTCTCATCATTATTTCATGCACTTATGTAAACGTTTGATCTAGTATGACTTGTTTTCATAAACTTGCAACACATTTTGGGGACCTCATTTTGTAAACTCTGGATTATTTCAATGATCAAATGCAGTATTTTCCAAACTACACTTTAGGTCGTTCAATGTAACTGTAACTGTGGTGCTATGACAGACACCCCCAGGTATTCCATTCCGCTGCAAGTCAGGTAAATTGGGGGTGTGACAGATTGGTACCAGAGCTAAGGTTATAGCGAACTAGGATGTATCTTGGACCCTAGACTATAACCGCATCATCATAGCATCTCATCATTTCATCATAAGTGCATAATCATGATACATGTTGTTTCATACATACCCTGTGCGAGTTATTTATACTCATATCCGTATATGTATATCATTTTATTGACCTGGTTCACAAGTGACATGTCTTCAGATACTCACCCTGATATTCTTTTATCGGATTCCGACATTGAAGATGCCTTGTCATCTTCCACTACCATTATACCACCAGTTGCATTTACACCACCATTAGTACTATTGATTTGCCATAGGAACAGGGTTTTCCTATCATTCAGCCCGTACATAGAATGCCTTTTGGTAGTGTATTCAGAATTAATCTTAATGGACTTATTAGGATGCTTATTGCAAGGAAGATAGTGTGTTTTCTTTCCATCACTAGTAGGGCACTTACTACTCAGGTACTATCACCACCATCGGTTACTTATTACACTATTGGCCTTCCCACAGTGTGTACTTTAGTTTTACCTTTTGGATGTCTCGAGGTAGCGCGAAAGAGGGTAGTATTTCATTCACTAGTACTATCATTGTCATTTCCCTTTTCCATTCCCACTTGCCATGAACTAGATGACACCTAGTAGATAATACCAATATCACGGACTCAATAGAAACATCCGCAGATTCTTCAGGAATGGTTCAAAACCTACATTATCTAAGATTTGATAGATGTGCAACTTCAGACACCACTTCAGGACTATCTCGACCTTATGATGCCACAAACTTGATTTCACACAGAAGGACACCAGGAAGTCGCTAGACCAGATTTATATCCTCACTAACTTTTACTATTATTACGCGAAGCAATTTTCATGTTACTTGAAAGAAAACATCAGGACACCATTTTTATAACAATGCGTTGAACACCATCTAAAACTTTTGATAAAATTTATGATATTTTGACAAAATCCAACATCGCATCATTAGTCCTCAATTATACATAGCCTGATCACCTATGTAAAATTCAGGAAGGATTATGCCATGAAGGAAATAATTACCTTTTCAAAGGATTGTTAATAACAATCTTCATTCGAAAGCTTTGTAAACAAAGGAACTCTTCCATAAACATCCCTTTTTGCCGAACTATCCCTGGATACTTACCCTACCTGTCACTCACTTAGCCAGTAAGTTGGATTTTCCCATTTACTTCCCTAGAAGAGACTTTCCATATCAATTACATGCATGATTCCTCTATACAATAGAAGCAACGAAAGGATTACAGAACTACTAACCAGGACTAGAAGTATATAGTGAGAGAATTCATAACTCAACAACAATTCTAAGATACTGCAAGAACATCCGAATCACCATCTCTGACTTAGTTGTCAAATTCTATCATTTAAAGGTACTAGCTAGACTGAGCTACAGGATTGAACTCAATATAGATGTCCGTAGGACAACACAATAGAAATAAACCAAGCTTCTAATTGAGACTGTAGAGCATTTCATTTAAACATGGCCTCATCCATACATAAACTTTCCTGCAGTAAATTTTCACAAAGGACAATTGTTTGAATCAAGAATATCGATGTAGATTCCTTTAAGGCATTATGTCTAGAAATTTCAGATAACCTCACCTTCATATTAAGCAAGGGATCAAACCAGAACATATCTCCTCATCTACATGGGAAAACAGAATAGACATTCATCGACACAACATCAAGTGATACCTTCGTCTTGCCAATTACAACGATAAACTATTTCAGGACTTAAGTTAGTCTAAATACCTATGCTTGTAGTTATGCCAGATAACCACCAATAGACATTATCCAACCCCAGGAACTAAGTGTTAGACATCTATGCATTTAAGCGAACATTTCCTATTCTACCATTTTATCCTTTTCAGTGTTTTCACTTTTAAATAAAGTTGATGCGTTTACATAAATCACCTACCTTGTGGAAAAATGATTTCTGAAATTCCTATTTTGAACAAGTGCGATCCTTTTTGGTCAAACTTTAGCAACACTATTGTACAATGAGAAATATACATAGATATCAAACTTTGGTAAGCAGTCTTAATCACAACATGTTTGAAAACATTTTTTCTACTTCATAACTACTGAAATTTTGAATCATCAGGAAAAATATTACTCAGTAAATCATTTGCTCCATTTTCTAAATTCGTTTATTCAGAAAAAGATTTCAACCAAAACTCATAATCGCGAGACAAATTTCCAGAACAAACTTCCCTACAACATCGCTTATGCATTTAGGATTTTGTGACTTGACAGTAAAGAATATTGGTATATGTGATGAAGGAATTAGGAAGGACATCACAAATTAATCACGAACTTCAGTAGTGGAGACCAAACCCACTAGACAAAGAAGGACATATGTCTTATCATCCGTTGGAACAAAACACAAGGAATCAAAATGTTACCTATATTCTATCCCTTCAGATAACGCCAAGTTCGAAGGACCGAACGTTATGGAATTAGTCACAAAGGTTTATTGTACCCATTTCAGTTGTTCCTGTTAAGAAAACCGAATTCACCGTGGACTTCAGGTAATCATTTCAGGATTTCCTTCAGAAACCCATTTAGATGTGAACATCACCTATCACCCTCAGACCGATGGTCAAAGCGAGAGAACAATTCGACCATAGGAAGGTATGCTCAGAGCATGAGTGATTAACCCTAGAAATGGTTGGACTAATCATTTAACATAAATCAAATTCATCTACAACAATAGTTATCACACCAACAGCGAGAAACTGGCAGAAGTTAGATTGGTACATAACACATATCATTTGGATTGGGTATCCTGAACAACAAACCATCCAGATTCAAGTGGGAGAACAAACTAAGTTAAAAGCATTGCCTTGGATTGGCATGATACAAATTGGATAACAAGAAAGGTTGAACCTTTAGCATATTGGACTATTTAAGATTCATTTTAGAATCGACCAACTAGCATACAAACTTGAGTTCTGGCAGAATTCAGCAGTATATATTACCAGTACCACATTTAAAACATTAAGAAGCGCAGACCATCGATTGATGGGCCAAACTCAGAAAAAGCTCAACTCACTAGTTCAGTAGGCATTCATGAGATAACCAGAAATTTTCTACAAGTCAAGAATCAGTTACAAGTTCAATAAGTCGTAAACCATTAAAACTTCAAGTTCTACAGAGTTATGCAGAAAGTTCTGCCTGGGAAAGGCATGTTATCATTCAGAAAACTTGGAAAGTTAAACCCAATATACACTGGACCATTTATATTTTGACAGAGAAGGCATAGTGGCCGTCAGACTTGAACATTGTCAGAGAACAACAGGATTACACGAACATATTTCACATTTTCAGATCCCCAGAAATGACTTTCAGATGAGTCACTCATGATTCCATTGGAAGGGGTCCAACCCAAATGACAATCTCAGACCTTGTAAGAGAACCAACAGAAACCATGGACCGTGTGGTCAAACAGTTGAAACAGAGTCGAATTCCTATCGTTAGAGTTCACTGGAATTCTCGAATATCATCACCTTTTCACCAATATGTTTTCAGAGACCAACATAAACTGAACTTCGGGACGAAGTTCCTTTTAGAGGGGAAGACTGTCACAACTCACCATTTCAGGTCATTTCCCGAACTTTGGAAAAACACTATTCATCAAACACTATTCATCAAAACACTATTCATCAGTTTACTATTCATCATTTTTGGTGTCAGTTTGACATTCCGAGAAGCATTCAGAAATTTTACTATTCACGGAACACTATTCATTGCGGGAAAAGATTTCATCATTCACGTGCATTACACATTTCATCGTAAATTTAGTTTACGGGTATTCAAATTCGCGTAACCGTATTGGTTCAGATGCGAATTCATGCATTATCAGTAATAACATTTCATACGGACTGGAGATAGTCTGCATATCATCATGACAGCATTTTCATGTTATACCACTCTTAGGATTTTCAAATTATTATATTCAGTACATTTAACGTTTTTACGTATAAGTAATTATAGTAAACGTTAACACTCGGTTTATACACGACGAATATATCTAAATATTCCCACAATGGTCCCGACATATTTTTATATCCATTTTAACATCATAAAAGTTATAACATTCAGTTACCCAGTATTTTGGAAATTTATTTTATTTATAACGTACGCGTATGAATATAACGACGGTTTTCGTGAAAACTAAACAATAATCACCCGATCACTCAGTAAATGTACCCAACATATTTTTAATATGTTTTTATCATTATTATAACATTATTTCATCCCGGTTAACTTCGTGAACATTTATTTCTAATAAAACCGGTACCCGATTGTAACTAAAAACACAAACTAGCACAAATTCATGCAAGGTTTTCTAATTAAATCACAAGTACCCTACCCCCCCCCCCCCCTTCTACCCTTGAAAAACCGGCCATGAGCCACCCCTTTTAACCTTGGGCATTAATTCATTAGTTTTATACTAATAAACCTATTAAAACCTAACTTTACCAAATTTCCTAAATCATAATTCATTTTTTTTAGCTAAGAACAATTTTCATCTCATCTCTTCCATTCTCTCTTCATCCCCACGACCCAAATAAATCACCAAGATCAAGTGATCATTTTTCATAAGTTAAAACACTAAACTTGTTCCTTTTACTTGCCTAATCAAGAATCAAGCAACAAAAACACAAGAACATCAAGCATAATCATCATATAATCATCTCATTTTATCAAGTAAGTAATCAACTTTATTTTTTCATGGATCATCTTATATTTACTTGTATTACATGATTTCCATGCTAAAAACCATGTACAACTAGCTATACCACCCTTTATTTTGTCTAAAATGAAACATACAAACCCTAACTTTTTAGTTATGAATCCCCTTGCTATAATAACTTGGTTAGGAGTCCATGGCACCCTAAGAAGGTGTATGGTAGGATTAGATTAGCTATGTGGTGATTACAAGAGGTTTGGTGATGGTAGAAATTAGTTTTAAACCTTGAAAACTTGATTTGGAACCTATTTTAGACATGCTGTCCCGTTTTGTAAAAATCTGGAAAATCAGTAAACACCAAGGAAACTTTGGCAAAATTTTTAAAAAATACTTTCAAAAACGAATCCGTAGGCGAAAGAACGGATTAAAAAGAGCTTATAACGAAGAAGTTATGATTTTTGCAAGATTGTTGACGAAAAGTATTTTTCTGAAAATAGTTGCTGTTGGACGTTTTTCATTGGACAAAAAGAGACTTTAGACGTAACCCGGAGGAGCCGAGCTTTCCAAAATATATTACTACATACTAAGACGTAACCGTGGATATAAAGAACAAGTAAAACGGACAAGTAACGACAAAGATATTCACGTTTGAATATCGGCTAAAACCATTTTTATTTGACAGCTTTTAATAAGAAGTGGCACAAAAACTACGAAGTACATTTATAAGCTAGAAGTAATATTAAGTACCAAGCTTTATAACTAATGTAGGATTAGTTATTACAAGTATATTTTCATCATTTCAAGGATTACAACCCGAGTATTTCAACGCTAACATGGAAACATACGATATATATAAGTATATATATATTGCAACTAGCTTATTATATTTTCTAATAGCAATATTTTTCCAAATTCTTGGATTATATATTTTGATAACACAAGTGTTTTTCAAAGAGTAGAGTGGTATAGGAAACATGTGCATGGATATTCATAACATCATTTCATGATCTAAAGTAGATCGTTCATCATTCACATTAGGTTGCGGCTAGTGTGCGCGCCTTGTTTTTCAGCTCATTACATGTTCATGGTACCATCATATTGGGTTGCAGCAGCTAATTGTTCATTGGTGTTCATTTCATTTCATCACAGTTTCATCAGTTGAGGTGAGTTTTCATAGCCCCGTTTTCAATTCAACATTTTTGATTGTTTTCAAATCCCACGGGGGGAATACATTGCATCAATCATTTTAGTACGAGCCCAAGTATTCAAACATGTACATAGCTTAAGTTACCTTGCCATGTGATAAGTCCCCTGTAACATCATGAACCGTTAATTTACCGTTAAGCGAGAGTGAGTGGATAGATCTATCGAGGGTGACGCCTCCATCCGTGGTAGTGATTACCAACAGTAAGCGGATGCATGTCATGTCTTTTACATTTGAATGTTTCGGCAGAACATTCGGGAGGGGCATAGAATTTCATCAGTCATAGCTTCGGTGTCATGAGCTTAAGGCTATTGTACTATTTTACGAGATTTTTATCTTGCACTTTTACTTGTGGTGGCCGTACATCATTACATTTTACAAACCTATGGAATTCACCAACATTCGTGTTGACGTTTTAGCAATGTATTTCAGGTTATTAAGGTAGCTCATGTGACATGCATTTGGACCTTCATGGAGTCGCGGAGTCGACGCGTCTCATCATTATTTCATGCACTTATGTAAACGTTTGATCTAGTATGACTTGTTTTCATAAACTTGCAACACATTTTGGGGACCTCATTTTGTAAACTCTGGATTATTTCAATGATCAAATGCAGTATTTTCCAAACGACACTTTAGGTCGTTCAATGTAACTGTAACTGTGGTGCTATGACAGACACCCCCAGGTATTCCATTCCGCTGCAAGTCAGGTAAATTGGGGGTGTGACAACACCCTTGCCAAAAGTCCCTCATATCATGAACCATTAATCACTTGCGAGTGAACGCGAATTTAGTGAATAGATCTATTGGCAGTTGACGCCCCATTTGAAGTTAGCCTGAAATGGTTACAAAATGCATTTTATTTGAATATAAATAGGAAGTTGGCAAACTCCTACTACGACGAGGGCACTATCACCCACATCATTTCATGGTGTGGACTATTTATATCATTTATAATATCACCCGATGTTAAGGTTTGCGTGTCATGAGGCTTAGGGCAATAATTATTATCTAATTTCACCCCAAAATTGTATTCGTTGCAATTATATTATCTAATTGGAAAACTTGTGCTTCAAATGTTTTCTACAAACCCCAGGGAATCACCAAATCGAACGATTTTATGCTTAGCAGATGATGCATAACAATTTAAACATTACATAACATATATTAATGACTTATACTTACTACCACGGGTTGTGTTACAGTCACCTCTTCCCCAAACCACACACAATTGACGAATCAGGGTTAAACCACTAGCCGTATTAGGAACGACTCCCTATAGTACCTAAGAGGAAAACCTTCTAATGGAAGTAAACAACGAAGGAACCCATGAACCTTTAAGCATACAATAAGTTAGACTTCTAAACCAACGGAAGCCTTAAGACCTTACGGAGTAACTTGAACCACTATCCTCGGAACACATGATCCTTCACTCATCCCTAGGGAATATTAGTTATCTACTTCCTTCTTATAAAATAATACACTATGTCACTAGTAACATACGAACTATTTTCAACTATCCTACAATACACTCTACGAAACGTTTTACTACTCTCAAAATTTCGGCCTTACTGTTCTTTTATAAACAATGAATCGCTTTTCCTAATGTCCTATAAACTGTTTTACAAATCATTTCACAAGTTACTTTATAAACTAATTTGCTGTCTTGCAACTATATCGCAAACTACAATTTTGCTATTATCTTGTAAATAATAAATTGTTTTCTCATTACTCTATAAATTCTTTTACAAATCAGTTTATGAAATATTTTTACAAATCATTTTGTGGACCAGTTATTTGTATGTAAAGTGTTTTTATGCTATTACCTTATAAACAGAATAACCAATATCTTCTTTTGGAAATAAACTAAACCCTATAAAAAAATCACGCATCTCTATCAAAAACTATAGAAAGCAATCCACCGATTCTTGTTCCCAAGTTAACTACTCGTTCCTTGCGATTAGATTCGCTTATTAATCCACAACTTTCACTTGTAACCAAGGAAAACACCTCATGACATAATATCCGATTGACTCGTTCATTTCAGACCACTAGCACAACAATACAGGTCATGGTATACCCCAGTACTGCCCAAGTAAATTAAGTATCACAACTATAAGATTCACCCGATATTTAGCCACCAAACACTACCAAGCATTGGAAACTAGACTTTATCCTTGGACCTTCAGAAACTTATATAAATGTCATACCCAACTATACCTTCATCTTTAATGATTTCACTTTCAAATATCTTTCTTTAAAAACAAGTATATATCGACTACAAAAATATTTTTCTGAGATACTCATTTTGTGGAGTTAAAAAGTTTCTCTGGTCAAACTATATCAAAACCTCTGCATATTAAAGAGCGACTAAGTAATATATATTTTTTTTGTGAAGGTATTTTATCTACACCATGCTTAAATACCCACACTACTAAATTATATACCTATTTTATTTAGACCTTATCAAACCTTCGTATGTTAACAAACGTCTAAACATTGATTTCTATGAAATTGTCTTATTTACACCATATATAAAAATTCGTTCTACTAAACTTTGTATTTTTCAAGGTCGCATTAATTTACCCAACTATTAACCTCAAAAAAAAAAAAAAAAAAAATGTGTCTTCTAGGTTTTCGATTTAGTCAAATTCGTGAAAACGCTTACTCAAATAAAAATTTCGAACAAAATTTTATAAATACCTCTGAGCAGGAAAACGCACAATCCCAGAACCAATCTTAGGACCAAACCTCGAAAATAATTGCTACACTTACATACATCCTGACATGCCTAAGATTTACAATAGCAATATGTTATACCTTGACATCATTCCTTCAAAGTACGACCTTCCCACTCACCCTATAAGATAAGATTCTCACCCTGGTAAAAGCGGGTGGATTGAGATAATAAATTTCTCAGGAAACGACGTGCCCTTTTGGAGTTATAGATAGCATAACCTTTTGGGGACGGGACATCACTTTAAATTGGAATAATCAGAGGTCGCGTCCGATAGTAAGACCCTTAGCTTTCACCTGTAGCAAGCAAACATCCTCCGACAAGAGTATCACCCACCCTTATTTCCCAAGACAACCCTGGCAACTTCCACAACTTAGAATTCCGAGACGGAATTCAGTTTAACGGGTTGGTACTGTAATACCCCGTAATTTACCTAGTCAATTAATTATCGCTAAACATGAAGTAATTTATGGTGAAGGCCTAATTAGCCATTTTCATGGTAAAATTTTTCTTACAACTACGAATGATTTCGTCAACTAATCATGTGACGTAACTCACATTTCATGTGGACGACACCGCACGCGTACCAACACTATATTAGTAATGACTTAGGTCCAGTGATTATTTTTTTTTGGACTCAATAATTTCGTTTTTAGGTTAATTTCATAAAACGTTCCCAAAAATGTATTTCTTGCATTTTTGCTAAATCGGGGAACTACGACTACACTTTGAGCTCAAACGGGACACGAAATACACAAATTGAACTCAAAATAAATTCCCTCCCTAATTCTTTTTATCTTGGCGCCCATCCAACTTACTAGCATTCACATGTTATCCTTAATACTTGTACTAGACAAAGACATGTAGCACCTTAGTTTTACCTTAACATAGAATGGGTAAACACCTTTTCTTACATCAGAAAAACTTGGTCAAAGTTTCCACTTCTTTCTTTTAATCTGTTCGAACCACATGGACCATACGCATTCTTTTTCTCTCACAAACATCACAAGAATTTTATAAAAACTTGAAAGAGACCTTTTGTAATTTAACCTTAAAGGTAACACATATCAATACACATACAAAGAAAATGAGAAAAAGCTTTCCTTCCTCAACCCTATAAACCATCGGATCTAAAACATATCCACACAATTCATTTTTCAACAAACTTTACAAAAGCAAGCTCAAACATAGGTCACATGATGTCCTTGACAAAAACATTAGATAATGACTTGTTATATTAAAGTTGGTTTTTAAAGCATGCACCTTTCATACATTAGAAAATAGTAGTCCAAGCTTTCCATTTTTTTTACTTCTTAACTGTCGAACCACAAGGACTAAAAACATACATTCCAACTTTATAATTACCTTTAGAGATAGTGACAAAAGATGTAGCTTACTATAAATAGACACACCATTGTGTCTCCCTTTAAAAGCTTTGGTCAAAACACATTTTATTTGTTTCTTTTATTCTACCGAGAGGTTCACAAAGCACACAAACAATTATTTTACAAAACTATCACAAACTCAAGAAAGCTTTGGAGTTGGAATCTAGCTTAGTTTATCCCTGTGTTCGTTTGGTTCTAAATGGATGTTCTTGGTTCATATTAGTCGTCACACACATCAACCCTTGTAAGATTTCTTCTAAACTCAAACATATGTTTTATCTTTTATTTATATGACTTGATTCTTGATTACAATTATTACTTACGTAGATATGTCAAAGGGTTAAAAGTACAAATTTGTTCTAATTAGTCCATATATGAATCGACTCATACATAAAATGGTGTAAGGTTTGTTGTTGTTGAACTTGTGTGGTATTATTGAACTCCTAAAGCACTAATAAGCTCAAGAAAAATAAACTATTGCTTATTTACAAGACTTTCGACTATATCTAATTTATGAGCTTATTTTAAACATTCTGGACTGGAATAATTGTGAGGGAATATAATCTAAGAAGAACATAGGTGTTGGCTCAAAACTTGAAAAGTGCTTAACTGATTATTTAGCTTATTAGATTACTTTGTATACTTAATAACTTATTTATACTCTTTTTGGACTACATATGGATCCAACTAGACAAAAGTCTTGTTTTCTCTCCTTGTTGCTGCGTCTAGACCATCAGCCCAATGAGGTCGAATGGGTGTTCATCAAATTACACTTACTATTCAAAGATAAAATGCAAATATCGTCCCTTGCGGTTTCTGTTATCCACCGAATGGGGACCCAGCTCTTACTTTTTGTTGTCCACACTACTATTGCTTATTATAGCTTATCATAAGTTTAATATGACATATTTTGACTTATTTTGATGTAAAAATCAAATCCGCGGCCTCTTTGAGTCATTTGATGTAACAATTCTATCCGCGGTCTCTTTGACTTATGCCGATATAAAAATCCAATCCGCAACCTCTTTGATGTATTTTTATATGAAAATCTAATCCGCAGCCTCTTTAACTTAATTTTATATAAAAATCTGATCTGCGGCCTCTTTGATTTATTTTGACATAAAAATCCAATACGCGACCTTTTTGGCCCATTTCGGAACTTATTGATTTAACTTATTTAAATTTCATGAGTTTTGACTCATTTCAATATTTATTGCTTATTTCGTCTTATTGGACTTATTGGCCCAATGAGAGCTTATAGAATTGCTTATTGGATTATTAATTGGTTTTGATTTAATCTTGAACTTACTACATCTATTTAATATTTAACATATGCGTTTAGCATATTTTTAGACTATTTAAAATGATTTAAGTGGGAAAATTTGCAACATTTGAGATTTTTGAGAAACGAATATATATAAACGGGTCGTGCCCAATTTTCATTAAAAATTCTATACTTTTTTCACAAAACCCGGCCAAAAGATGAAAACGAAACATTATTCATATAAACTAACTAATATAGACTATTTCCCACTAACACTTATATGTATATACATATTTTTAACTAACAACATACTTGCATATTCCGACAACGTTTATTTATTGTAATATTTACTTGTGATTACTTTCCGTACATAGTATTTTGACTTCTTTTGAATTGGAGTATGTTTCGTCATGTATACTTTCCGTATATACTTAAATAATTCTATGCACTTTTCCAAGAGCCAACACTTAGAGACACTTACAAAACTGTTTTAAACTCAAATGCTGCTACACAAGTAAAAATAACATAAACACCTCAAACTTTTAAACTTATTTAAACTTCATCGAATCTTAAGCTTGAAATTGTAAACTAAACTTGCCATACTAATCTAGGTCGCGTGTCGGTGCTGCACCCTTACACTATTTGACTTTACTCTGTTCAGCCTACTTTACTCAGGTGAGTCATAGCCCCTCTTTTATCTATTTTGAACTCTTTAGGGGAGATGCATGCTCGTTTTACTTACAAATTTTACTTGTTTATCTTAAATATTTTACTCTATTGATGAAACACTGTGTTTGTTTATTGAAACATATTACATGCTACACACCTGAACACAAGTATTTTTTTTGGATGCTACCCTGATTGCTATTGCCTAAGTTAACACCCTTGCCAAAAGTCCCTCATATCATGAACCATTAATCACTTGCGAGTGAACGCGAAGTTAGTGAATAGATCTATTGGCAGTTGACGCCCTATGAAGTTAGCCTGAAATGGTTACCAAATGCACTTTATTCGAATATAAATAGGAAGTTGGCAAACTGCTACTACGACGAGGGAACTACCACCCACATCTTTTCATGGTGTGGGCTATTTATATCATTTATGATATCACCCGATGTTAAGGTTTGCGTGTCATGAGGCTTAGGGCAATAATTATCATCTAATTTCACCCCAAAATTGTATTCGTTGCAATTATATTATCTAACTGGAAAACTTGTGTTTCAAATGTTTTCTACAAACACCAGGGAATTACCTAATCGAACGATTTTATGCAAACTTTACGAATCTACTCAACTATCGACCTGAGTAGTTCAACTGATTTTTATACAAACACTACTAATTCAATCAACTATTGACCAGGTTAGGGCAAACAACCAAACGAACGATGGGTGTATGACAACGTAATCCACTATTTACTTCATTATCTCAGAAACTCGAATCAGTTTAACTGTTTTTACATAAACTCTATGAACTCACCAACCTTTGTGTTGACACTTTTTAGCATGTATTCTCAGGTTTCCTAAGGTGATAACTTACTCTTGGAGGCACTTGGCAAATAACATGGCATGGTCATGGATTACACTGATATAATTGGGACCGCTTAAACTCTTTTATGGGCCTATATTTTCCGAACTATTTCCAAATGATGTAAACTAAATGTTTCGACTATGAAATTTACTCTTAATGGTTGAGTTAAAACCGTTCTTTGTTCCTTGTGTTGTGATACAATTTAGTAGCACCCTAGTGACATGTATGCTTCCGCTGGACCCGTATTTTAGGGGTGTTACACAAAGCGGATGTGCATTCCATGGACTTCGTTCTGAAGATCCTAATCAACATCTCAAGGATTTCCTAAAAATTGTAGATTCCATAGACCTTGATGTTGCAACTAGAGAGATGACCCGATTACGTCTATTCCAATTCTCTCTGCGTGACCAAGCTAGTCAATGGCTTGAGCGTTTACCCGCGGGATCCATTACCTCTTGGGATGATCTCACCACTCGTTTCCTTGCTCAATTCTTCCCACCGGGGAGAACTACCAAGCTTAGAAATGATATCTTGATGTTCCAAAAATGTCAAGGTGAAACTCTCTATGAAGCATTGTCTCATTTCAAGGACTTACTCCAAAAAGTCCCTCATCATGGCATAGATCTTTGGCTCCAAGTCCAAATCTTCTATGACCATATCGATCTCTCCACAAGGCGAACCATTGACTAATCGGCTGGTGGCAAGCTACGTGATCTAAGTGCGGAAGAATCATGGGAACTCATAGAAGATCTTGCTCTCTATGACAACGAAAGTTGGAATGATCCCCGTGATTTGAACAAAAGGGTCAAGGCAATATCTTTGCCTTCGAACAATTCTAGCACTCCCGATCATAGGATCATGAAACTTGAGGACCAAGTCAAGTTTCTCATGAAATCCTACGAAGCTCCTAAGCCTTCAAGCCAAGTGAACAAAATCACTTCTTCATGCGAATTATGTAGTGGTCCCCATGACACTCGTGATTGCGTGGAACTCCCCGGAAAAGCTTTTGTGGATTACGCATCCTCGCGTACCGACGAAGCGGGAGACAAGTGGTACACTTTCAAACCAGAGCCAAACCCTTACGGTGATTCCTACAATCCTTCTTGGAAAAATCACCCGAACCTTAGGTGGAAACAAAACCAAAACATGCCCCAAAACAATTCTTCCAATCCACCTAATCGTTACCAACCAAACGGTCCACCCTCTAACCGTACTTTCAACAACAATCCTTCCAATAACTATGGTAGTTAGTACCAATAATCTTGAAGGATCGATGTCCAAGTTTATGGCATCTCAAGAAGCTCGCATACCTAAGTTTGAAGTCGAATTCAATAAAAAACAGACGGAGATGACCAATAAAATTGACAACTTGTTGAAAGCCCTCAACAACCAAGTGCTAACAGCGCCTAGGAAGGACACTAGGGACAATAGTAGCTGTATCCAAATTAAGGACCCCTCATCATCCAAACACGTCCACTTTGTCAATGTTGTCGCCATTAAGCCAATAGATAAGAATACAGAAGAAAGTAACAAGGATGAAGTTGGAATAGAAACTAGACCTAAGGATGAGATTAAGGAAGTTGAGGATATGAAGGAAGAAAAGTTAAAGGAAGTAGAAAATGTAGAGAATTACTTTGATAAGTTACCCATCAAGGAAGAACGGGAATACCATAAGGATCTATTCGATGACCCCGATACACCATACATCCTTGGTTCACCACTCATCAAAGCGGTTGATCCCTCTAACATCAACATACCATGCAATATTGGGCATATGCATGTGTGGAAAGCTTACATCGATCTTAGATCTCCCATAAACATTATGACTAGGACCTATTATAATTGGGTAATGAAGAAGCAACTTGGGTATAGGATGATGCCTAACACGAGTTGGATGAGTAACTTTGTGGGACGAGTGAAAGGATTACATGTCTTTGTAGGAAACTTCACTTATGTTACCGATTTTGTGATTGAAGAGGATATTCGTCCGGTAATAGATGGCTGTTTAAGTCAAGTAGTATTCGGAAAACCGTTTGTTGAGGCCTCTAAGATGAATTATGACCCGTCCCTAAGGATAGTTAGATTCAAGGATGAGAATGATGAAATAACTTACCAAATGCCCTATAAGATTGAACAATTTTTTAACAATTCACATTTTCAGGTTAACTAATATTCCCGAAAATTTCACTATTCATTTTTACTATTCACTTTTACTATTCATTTTCCCGAAATTTGATTTTGGTTTCATGGCCTCGAGTGATAAATCATTTCCATGGCAAATAAAAAGTTTGACACTCATCAGATCATTTTCGCGAAAGTTATTAAGGAATTACACGTTTTAGGGTAAAACGTCATCCAAAAATTCTACGCACAATGAAACTCGACCGCGTTAATTTTCCCCGTATCAGAAAAATGTTTGATACACTCATGATTTATTTGAGAATAAATCATGACTGAGAAAAACATGACCAAATAAACCTCGGGCGTGAAAAACAGGAATTTTCGTTTTTAAGCATTTTTACTCAGCCGTAACCTTAGCCTATACCTGCACCGCGTTTCTAAGACGATTTGAGTTTTCACATTTTTGGAAAAAGTCAACATATTTTTCCCTCCTCCTTTGACCAAAAATCATTCCTTGATTTTATAAATCATTCCTTGATTTTTAGGCTTACGGTTTTATGTCTAAAAGACATTTAAATACCAACCGACACTAGACTGAGCCCAGTCTAGACATTATAAGTCATTTTAAATCATTATTATCGTATTAGAAAAGTAACATTTTACTTTTCTCAATTTTACACAATATTCGTACGTTTTATGTATTACGCGTTTTAGACCCGTGTTTTCAGTTTTAGCAGGGTTTTAGCACCCCAATGGAACCTACCACTCATTTTATATCTTATTATGGAGTATTTTGACAAGTTTAATCATTCTTCCAAGTTTCGTATTTTTACGATACCCGGTTTTACGTATTACGGATTAATCGTTTACGGTTAGCATTTTACGGAGTCAAAACTAGCTCCATAAGTAGGATAATATCAACAAAACCAACTCATCCTTCCTATCTTCTTGTGAACCGTCATATAAGGGGGGGGGGGGATTCACCTTGTGGCTTGATCTTGACCATTGATCCTTAGATCATTACAAGTGTTGAACTTGGTGCCCAAGTTTAGGAATTTCCTAGTGACTTCCTAACCTCCTCAAGGCCATATAAAACCCCCTCCTCCCCCTCCTTTGTACGCCACCATCACACACACACAAACACCATCTCTTTAGCAAATTACTTCCAAGTTTCATGCAAGAATCAAGTGCAATATCAACACATAAACTCTAGTTTGGTTTTGATTCATCAAACTACTTCCAAACCCTAGAAACTTTGGTGATTTCTCTTGAGTTTGAATCTACTCAAGTCACCTCAACTTTCATCATCTCTCTTTCAAGAATACAAGTGTAGAAAGATTGCTTGAAGTGAAGTAGGGTGAACCTAAAGTCTGTCAAAGTCCTTACCTTACATGTTACTTACCTTTCTTGTAGAAAGCCAAAGTTGTAAGCAAACTCTAATACACTTCCTTGCTTACATATCATTCATGCTATATATTGTCTTATGATTATGTCCATGATGTATAAAAATGAGTAAAACAAGTATTGGTATATATATGTTAACTTATGATAAGTAAACAAGTAAACTAGTAACTTTCTTGGAGAACCAAAACCAAAATAGTACAACTATGATGTTGGACACTTACTTACTATTAAAGAGGACCTAACAAGGAAACCATAGCAATTTGAACCACCTAAAACGAGTACACGAGTCAAAAGTTATGACCATTTGACGTTACCAAAACTTTGCAGCAAAACTGCCTAAATAGTTTCTGTGACAGAACCTTAAACACTCAAAAAGAGGCCCTTCTGGTCCGTTTCATGAAAAAGTTAAAGCACGAAAGTTGTCCGAAATCACGTTTTCTTTAGAAACTCAGGTGCACGTCTCCAAAAAACCAATAACGAATGAGATTTTTGTCAGTTTATTAACAGCTATTTTACATATATATATGACTATATAATGGTTATGGTTTATAAAGACCAAAGAGGTCTTATGACCTAGAATCAAGACCACAACCATGGCTAGAGCCAAGGTTGAGTCTCAAGACCATGGAACAATGACCAAAGGTCATGGCAAGGCCATGACTAAATGACCATATAAACTTACTTAGGCGAAAACATGAGCCAAAGAGTTGGCGATAACTTGAACATACAATTTGGATCTACTTCATCTAAAGAACCATGAAATATTACTCATACAAGTTATAAGAAACTTACCCTAATAACAATCTTCATGTAAAAATAAACTTTCCTAAGTTTATTCAAATATTGGACATGTAATTTTTCGGATCAAAACTTAAATATATATATATATATATATATTATCAACTACTACAATAGTAGGGAGCCTCATGTGAGGAGTTCATTGTGTAAGCCGTCGAGATGAGTTGTGGATTTACGAATTAAAGTGTCCTGGCTCCTCGAACGTTTACTACATGACTTCTGAATTACGTCGGCCCGAACGGTAGTAAACGATATATAAACTATACATGTTTCATGAATCATTTCTTTTCAAAGACTTACACTATACATTGTACCACATCATTGACTAAATGCAAGACATATATAGGCAATTCTTCATATTCTTAGACATTATTCCAAACCTAAGTTGCAACAATTATTCTAGGTTGCTCGTAGAAGTTCTCACGGCATATCCATCATTCTCATTATACATCATCCAACTCACGGTGAGTTCGTAGCCCCACTTTCTATTGTTTAACTATTTTACAAACCCATGGGGGGATACATGCTATTATTTTTCTACTCAAACACAATGCTTTCTACTGTATGCTACCCGACTATGTTTTATTGTCACTAAGTAACGATTGCCATGTTCGAAGTCCCTATATCATGAACCATTAGTCACTAGCTATAGTGAGCGCGAATATTGTGAATAGATCTATTGGGATTGACGAATCCCATTTGTGTTGAACAACTGCGAGTTCAAACAAATGCACTATATTTGATAGTTTGAGGTATAATGGCAATATTACCTTGGTAGGGCTTCTATAATGCCAATTTTTGGTTCGATGTTAATGCTTTGGTTGCATGAGCTTAGTGAAATAATAACGACTTTTGTTTTCTAACCATGAATGTGTGATTAATTACCTCACATTACGATTATTGTGTTCAACGATTTAACTACAAACTTAACGATTTCCACTCAACCTTTGTGTTGACTGTTTTAAGCATGTATTTCAGGTCCATAATGAACGAGGCTGGCACGGAGGAGCACGGATATTCAAGAGGGCTATAAATTTTATTATCATTCAAAAACTCATTTAATGTAAATTGTAAACATGGAACCATCTGGGACCTCATTTTGTAATCTCTGATATTTATATAATTTGAATGATAAATCTTTTAAAAACGACTCAATTAGAGTTCGTTTTCTATTATTGTGACTATTGTGCCGTAGAGTAACACCCAGTTTGAATTCCACTGCATCCATGAATTGGGGGTGTTACAGATTGGTTCCAGAGCCATGGTTATAGAGAAACGGGTATAATTGAGACCTAAACTATAACCACACATACAAGCAAAAACATTTTTATAGCCTTCCGCTCTCCGTTTCTTCCATCCTCCAGACGATTATGGACTTATTAAGCATTTTATACTACACAAACATGTTAGCACATGGATATATGTACCCTTAACATAATTGAGCATTTCCCCGTAAGCGTTTTATACTACATGAACATATTAGTATATTGATATATAAACTCGGTTTATTTTCAATCATTTATCTAAACAATGGACTAAACATATCTACGTATGCCTATTCTAGGGCATTTCGGCACAACCACATCCTCCCAATCATGTTCCTACTCCAACATTTTATGTCCAAGCTATTGTAACTAATTACAATGGTCTTTTCTATTTCCCGGACATTGTATTATACAATGGTCTTAATCATTTCTCAAATGTTTTGAGTCACACAATGGTCTAACCTACTTCCCAGACATTGTGAATTGCACAATGGTCTAATCTACTTCCGAGACATTGTGATTTGCGCAATGGTCTCTGGAATTATTCTATCACATCATCAATATCATTTCATATGATATCAAAAACCCATCACAACCTATCGATTTCAAAATAGAAATATGATATTTCTAAAGGATAAATAAATCCATCATCTACAAAAGCTGGAGTTTCTCTACATTCATCAAAGTTTTCTTCTGAAACCTTCATTGTTAAAAGTTCATGATCCTGGCCAAGTATGGACTGTTTTAGAATTACTTAAAACTTCCTTTCCACACGTATCTACCCGTTCTATCCTCTATGCAATGGAATGTGAAAACATAGGTTACAAGTCTTGTATCGGCGGGACTTGCAACTGAATGGTTTGACATCGCCTTTGTTTAGTGGACAGTTTCTCAAAAGCAACGGACATATCACAAGTATACCTAATTTAGGTATTTGAAAATTTTATCAAACCTCGGCTAAATATAGACTAGTCACCTATATTTAACCTAGGGACAGTGGAGCATAGTCTGACTAACTATGTTCGACTTAAAATTTTCAAATACTGAGAATAGTTGTACTAGGGTTATCTTTAGATTGATTTCCTGCTTGAACTCGATAAACCACCAGAATTCTTTAAAACGATCTAGAGACACGATAGTGTCTTACCACTCAGCAAGATCTTAACACCTTATTTATACTACCTAATTTCATTCTTGAAAGATTTCATTTATGAGATAATCCGAACTACTATCTTGGGATAGTTATCAATTCTTCTCTCTTATCCCTTAGAAGTACTATCATGTTTAGGTCCTAAGGATACCATTCCATCATAAACCTTTAAAATTTCTTAAAATTTTAAAGCAAACTTGACATCTCTACCAATATTAATGTTAAGCATACATTACACACTTTTGTTCATCAACATATCACATCATTATCTTCACAACCGTTGCAACCACAAGCACATTAACAGATCTTGATGCACTTTTAAAGCTCAAATCATCCTTAGTTACACCACAAGCACCCTCATCAGCTTTACAAGATTGAATATTCATCTTGTACTTTTGGAACACCAGTATCATCTCGTAATACACTACCTTGTAACTCACTGGCTAATTATGAATGTTGTGTTGGGAATTCTTAAGTAGGATGATTTATAATTATTTGAATGGATTGGGATGCCTTTTCATTTAAATAAAGAAATTGTAAATCACCGAACCATATGTTTATATTCCTCTATTTACATTGTTTGGGATGCCTCTCTATGTAAATAAAGAATTATAAACAAGTGGGCTTATTTGTATCCGAAATAACATAAGTATGAAGTCAATAAACACTAGGTACAACAACAAATTACCTACTAGGCTATGATTGCAACTACTATCCCAATTTCTGTTTAATATTCAACTACTATATCAATTCCTATTAATATTCAACTGCTATATCAATTTCCTTTGATATGCGACTATTATACGAATCTCTATTAATCACTCTTACCCTACCTTTCCTGCATAAAAGTAAAGCCTCATCCTACGCCATACACTGAAATGACAAATCAAACTAAATCACTGTAAATCCCAGACTCTAGTCCTCATAAGTAACCACACCTCTTCATCGACACCACTCCAACATATAACACACATAGAACTTCGGGACGAAGTTCCCCGTAAGGGGTAGAGACTGTAACAATTCAAATTTTCAGGTTAACTACTATTCCCGAAAATTTCACTATTCATTTTTACTATTCACTTTTACTATTCATTTTCTCAAAATTTGATTTTTGTTTCATGGCCTCGAGTGATAAATCATTTCCATGGCAAATTAAAAGTTTGACACTCATCAGATCATTTTCACGAAAGTTATTAAGGAATTACACGTTTTAGGGTAAAACGTCATCCAAAAATTCTACGCACAACGAAACTCGACCGCGTTAATTTTCCCCGTATCAGAAAAATGTTTGATACACTCATGATTTATTTGAGAATAAATCATGACTGAGAAAAACATGACCAAATAAACCTCGGGCGTGAAAAACAGGAATTTTCGTTTTTAAGCATTTTTACTCAGCCGTAACCTTAGCCTATACCTGCACCGCGTTTCTAAGACGATTTGAGTTTTCACATTTTTGGAAAAAGTCAACATATTTTTCCCTCCTCCTTTGACCAAAAATCATTCTTTGATTTTATAAATCATTCCTTGATTTTTAGGCTTACGGTTTTATGTCTAAAAGACATTTAAATACCAACCGACACTAGACTGAGCCCAGTCTAGACATTATAAGTCATTTTAAATCATTATTATCGTATTAGAAAAGTAACATTTTACTTTTCTCAATTTTACACAATATTCGTACGTTTTACGTATTACGCGTTTTAGACCCGTGTTTCCAGTTTTAGCAGGGTTTTAGCACCCCAATGGAACCTACCACTCATTTTATATCTTATTATGGAGTATTTTGACAAGTTTAATCATTCTTCCAAGTTTCGTATTTTTACGATACCCGGTTTTACGTATTATGGCTTAATCGTTTACGGTTAGCATTTTACGGAGTCAAAACTAGCTCCATAAGTAGGATAATATCAACAAAACCAACTCATCCTTCCTATCTTCTTGTGAACCACCATATAGGGGGGGGGGGATTCACCTTGTGGCTTGATCTTGACCATTGATCCTTAGATCATTACAAGTGTTGAACTTGGTGCCCAAGTTTAGGAAATTTCCTAGTGAATTCCTAACCTCCTCAAGGCCATACAAAACCCCCTCCTCCCCCTCCTTTGTACACCACCATCACACACACACAAACACCATCTCTTTAGCAAATTACTTCCAAGTTTCATGCAAGAATCAAGTGCAATATCAACACATAAACTCTAGTTTGGTTTTGATTCATCAAACTACTTCCAAACCCTAGAAACTTTGGTGATTTCTCTTGAGTTTGAATCTACTCAAGTCACCTCAACTTTCATCATCTCTCTTTCAAGAATACAAGTGTAGAAAGATTGCTTGAAGTGAAGTAGGGTGAAGCTAAAGTCTATCAAAGTCCTTACCTTACATGTTACTTACCTTTCTTGTAGAAAGCCAAAGTTGTAAGCAAACTCTAATACACTTCCTTGCTTACATATCATTCATGCTATATATTGTCTTATGATTATGTCCATGATGTATAAAAATGAGTAAAACAAGTATTGGTATATATATGTTAACTTATGATAAGTAAACAAGTAAACTAGTAACTTTCTTGGAGAACCATGACCAAAATAGTACAACTATAATGTTGGACACTTACTTACTATTAAAGAGGACCTATCAAGGAAACCATAGCAATTTGAACCACCTAAAACGAGTACACGAGTCAAAAGTTATGACCATTTGAAGTTACCAAAACTTTGCGGCAAAACTGCCTAAATAGTTTCTGTGACAGAACCTTAAACACGCAAAAAGAGGCCCTTCTGGTCCATTTCATGAAAAAGTTAAAGCACGAAAGTTGTCCGGAATCACGTTTTCTTCAAAAACTCAGGTGCACGTCTCCAGAAAACCAATAACGAATGAGATTTTTCTCAGTTTATTAACAGCTATTTTACATATATATATGACTATATAATGGTTATGGTTTATAAAGACCAAAGAGGTCTTATGACCTAGAATCAAGACCACAACCATGGCTAGAGCCAAGGTTGAGTCTCAAGACCATGGAACAATGACCAAAGGTCATGGCAAGGCCATGACTAAATGACTATATAAACTTACTTAGGCGAAAACATGAGCCAAAGAGTTGGCGATAACTTGAACATACAATTTGGATCTACTTCATCTAAAGAACCATGAGATATTACAAGTATTTGTCATACAAGTTATAAGAAACTTACCCTAATAACAATCTTCATGTAAAAATAAACTTTCCTAAGTTTATTCAAATATTGGACATGTAACTTTTCGGATCAAAACTTATATATATATATATATATATATATATATATATATATATATATATATATATATATATATATATATATATTTTATCAACTAGTACAATAGTAGGGAGCCTCATGTGAGGAGTTCATTGTGTAAGCCGTCGTGATGAGTTGTGGATTTACGAATTAAAGTGTCCTGGCTCCTCGAACGTTTACTACATGACTTCTGAATTATGTCGGCCCGAACGGTAGTAAACGATATATAAACTATACATGTTTCATGAATCATTTCTTTTCAAAGACTTACACTATATATTGTACCACATCATGGACTAAATGCAAGACATATATAGGCAATTCTTCATATTCTTAGACATTGTTCCAAACCTAAGTTGCAACAATTATTCTAGGTTGCTCGTAGAAGTTCTCACGGCATATCCATCATTCTCATTATACATCATCCAACTCACGGTGAGTTCGTAGCCCCACTTTCTATTGTTTAACTATTTTACAAACCCATGGGGGGGATACATGCTATTATTTTTCTACTCGAACACAATGCTTTCTACTGTATGCTACCCGACTATGTTTTATTGTCACTAAGTAACGATCGCCATGCTCGAAGTCCCTATATCATGAACCATTAGTCACTAGCTATAGTGAGCGCGAATATTGTGAATAGATCTATTGGGATTGACGAATCCCCTTTGTGTTGAACAACTACGAGTTCTAACAAATGCACTATATTTGATAGTTTGAGGTATAATGGCAATATTACCTTGGTAGGGCTTCTATAATGCCAATTTTTGGTTCGATGTTAATGCTTTGGTTGCATGAGCTTAGTGAAATAATAACGACTTTTGTTTTCTAACCATGAATGTGTGATTAATTACCTCACATTACGATTATTGTGTTCAACGATTTAACTACAAACTCTATGAATTCCACTCAACCTTTGTGTTGACTGTTTTAAGCATGTATTTCAGGTCCATAATGAACGAGGCTGGCACGGAGGAGCACGGATATTCAAGATGGCTATAAATTTTATTATCATTCAAAAACTCATTTAATGTAAATTGTAAACATGGAACCATCTGGGACCTCATTTTGTAATCTCTGATATTTATATAATTTGAATGATAAATCTTTTAAAAACGACTCAATTAGAGTTCGTTTTCTATTATTGTGACTATTGTGCCGTCGAGTAACACCCAGTTTGAATTCCGCTGCATCCATGAATTGGGGGTGTTACAAATTTCGTCTTCTATCAAACCTTGAAAAGGAACACAAACAAGCGGTTTACTATAGGAATGATGAGGATAGACGTAGAGGAGTAGACTATGTCATGAGTAGAATATTCGGTTTCTACAAGGAATGTTTGCAACTAGGTCCGGAATACAAAACTAAGATTGAGGATGACCTAGAGAATGTGATCAATGACGAGGTCACGTAATAGCCCGTGACCTTATGTCTAGCTATAAGACTCGGTAATAAAGAAAAGCGCTTCTTAGGAGGCAACCCATGATTTGTGTGTTTTTATTTGTTTGATCTTTATTTGTTTGATTTTATTTGTTTCCGTATGCGTGTTTTATTTTTATTGTTGGTGGCTCATGTTTCAAAATAAATTGTGAAAATGCTTTATTTTGTTTTTAACTTCGTCTTAATTACATATAAAGGTATTTTGCAAAAGCTAAGTGTAAGGGAAATCAAATTTTTTTTATAAGAATGAAAATGAGCATGATTCACTACAATACTGAATGAGCATGTATATTAGTAATTGTTAGAGTGAAATGCTTGTATCGAGTCATAATGATGTTTTGCAGGATTTTCCAGGAAATAAGGCATAAATTTGTCCAGAAATTTTCCGGAAACTTAACATAAGATTTTTCCAGGAACATTCTGACGGCGTCAGGAGTTACAACCTTACGGCGTCAAGTGCTAAAATTCTAAAAAAATTTGTGAGTTTTGTTTAAACCAGAGTCTTAAAGTTTTTGTCGATTCTTTGGTTTTATAAACTCCAGGAAATCTGCAAACATTCATTCCACAAGCATTATATCTTAAATTGTTTTCTAGGATTATTTTTTAGTATATATAGATTGCCGCCGATTTTACGCGTGGTTTACCTTGATTGTTTTCTTAGGTTTAACAGGTTATATATGACAAGAAGATGATTTATATTTCTGGAGGGACGCTTTCAAAGTTCATTTTCTTGGAGGAAGATCTAACCTTGTTGACACACTATCCACACCGAACGAATCATGGGAGTATTTGTTTTCATTCTTTTACCTGTTTACTTTGACATCCTTTAATTGAACATTGGGGACAATGTTCATCCTAAGTGTAAGGGGAGGGTAAATGATGATACCTTATAGGATACAATTGCACTTGAGTTTGTTTGTTTGATAGTAGGTGTGTAACACCCCCAATTCATGGATGCAGCGGAATTCAAACTGGGTGTTACTCGACGGCACAATAGTCACAATAATAGAAAACGAACTCCAATTGAGTCGTTTTAAGAGATTTATCATTCAAATTGTATAAATATCAGAGGTTACAAAATGAGGTCCCAAATGGTTCCATGTTTACAAATCACATTAAATGAGTTTTGAATGATAATAAAATTTATAGTCCTCTTGAGTATCCGTGCCCTTCCGTGCCATCCTTGATCGTCATGAACCTGAAATACATGCTTGAGAGGTCAACACAAAGGTTGAGTGATATTCATAGAGTTTGTTTAATGTTTGAACACAATATGTTGGTAGTATGAGTTAATCAGACTCATACACATGTTTGGAAAACAAAGGTGGGCTACGTTGTTATATGCCCGGAAAAGGTATTATCACATTATTCACTAAGCTTATGACACCAAAACGTTAACGGGTACCAATATCGATCGGCGGTTTCATCCCGATAGGTATGTTGCTGTAATACCCAGGTCTCAAATATTAATGCATTTGTATGAACGTATTCACTACAAATGGGATTCGTCAATCCCAATAGGCCTATTCACAATATTCGCGCTCACTATTGCTAGTGATTAAATGGTTCATAACAAGGGATCTCGGTTCAGCAAGGCAGGTACTTAGTGATAATAAAACAATCAGGCAAGCATATAATTTGAAAGCATTATGTTCGGTTAAAATAGCATGTATTCCCCCCAAGGGTTTGTAAAACTTTGAAGTAATGTAAAGTGGGGCTATGAACTCACCTTAAGTAAGATAGCAAGTAATGAATGCAACGGTTGAATCGTGAAGGTTTCTACGAGCAACCTATAATAAAATGTTGCGACTTAGGATTTGAGTACAGAATATGAAGTAGTGCCTATATATATATCTTGCATTTAGTCCATGATGTGGTATGATGTATAGTGTAAGTCTTTGAAAGTAATGATTCATGAAACATGTATGTCTTATATATCATTTACTACCGTTCGGGGCGACATAATTCAGAAGTCATGTTAGTAAGCGTTCGAGGAGCCAGGACACTTTAACTCGTAAATCCACAACTCATCTCGACGGCTTACATAATGAACTCCTCACATGAGGCTCCCTACTATTGTAGTAGTTGATAAAATATATAGATATAAGTTTTTATCCGAAAAGTTACATGTCCGATATTTGAATAAACTTAGGAAAGTTTATTAGTACATGAAGATTGTTATTAGGGTATGTTTCATAAGTCTTGTATGACCATTGTTCCTTGTAATATCTCATGGTTCCTTTTAAGTGAAGTAGATCCAAATTGCTTGTTCAAATAATCGCCAATTCCTTGTTTCATGTTTTCGCCTAAGTAAACTTTCATGGTCATTTCGTCATGGCCTTGCCATGACCTTTGGTCATTGTTCCATGGTCTTGAGACTCAACCTTGGCTCTATCCATGGTTGTGGTCTTGAATCTAGGTCATAAGACCTCTTGGTCTTTATAAACCATAACCTATATGTAATGACTTTGGTCTAAAAATGGGCTGTTAAGAATTTGAAGAAATTATCACTCGGAAAGCGTTTTCAGGGCTCGAGCTTCTTTATTCATGAACGAAAATGTCGTTCCGGACAACTTTTGTGTTTTAACTTTTTGATGAATCGGACCAGAAGTATGACTTTCAAAAAGTCAGAATGCAAAACAGTGTGGTTTAGGCAGTTTTGCCGGAAATCTTTGGTAACTTCAAATGGGCGTAACTTTTGACTCGTATACTCGTTTTAGGTGGTTCAAATTGCTATGGTTTCCTTGTTAAGTCCTCTACTGTAATATGTAATGATCCAACATCATATTTTTACAATTTTGATCAGGTCTTACCAAGAAAGTCACTAGTTTACTTGTTTTAATAACTTATCTTGTCAATCAATTACAACAACTTGTTTTACTCACTTTTATACATCATGGACATGAATACAAGACATAATATAGCATGAATAATATGTAAATAACATGAACATGATTATTCAACAAGAAGTATGTTAGGGTTTGGCTTACAACTTTTGGCTTTCAAAGATGAAAGGAAGTAACTAGTAAGGAAAAGGACTTTGATAGACTTGCTTCAACCCACTTCACTTCATGCAATCTTTCTACTCTTGTAATCTTGAAAGAGAGATGATGAAAGTTGAGGTGACTTGAGTGGATTCAAACTCAAGAGAAATCACCAAGTATATGAGGTTATGGAAGTGTTTTGATAACCTAAGATCAAACTAGGGTTTCTACCTTGAACTTTCACTTGAACCATGCTATAATTTGGAAGAATTAAACTAAATGTGAAGTGTTGTGGTGTGTGGGACGTTGGAATGACCAAGGAGGGGGAGGAGGGGTATTTATATGCTAATGAGGAGGTTAGAACTCATGACTAGTCAACACTTGCTCACCAAGTTGAACACATGTTCACATCTTAAGGCTTAAAGCATGGGATTAAGCCACCTAGGGGCTGAATCCCCCCCCCCCCTAAGTCGGTTTGCCAAGCTTGGGGAGCAAGGGTGGACTTTTGATGATATTATCCAAGCTTATGGAGCTAGTTTCGACTCCGTAAAATGCTAACCGTAAGTTGTTACGTCACAAAACGTAAAACCGGGTATCGTAAAAATACGAAACTTGGAGGAATGATTAAACTTGTCAAAATACTCCATAATAAAATATAAAATGAGTGGTAGGTTCCATTTGGGTAGTAAAACCCTGCTAAAAACTGGAAACACGGGTCTAAAACGCGTAATACGTAAAACGTACGAATATTGCGTAAAATTGAGAAAAGTAAAATGTTACTTTTCTAATAGGATAATATTGATTTAAAATGACTTATAATGTCTAGACTGGGCTCAGTCCAGTGTCGGTTGGTATTAAATGTCTTTTAGACATCAAACCGTAAGCCTAAAAATCAAGGAATGACTTATAAAATCAAGGGATGATTTTTGGTCAATGAAGGGGGGAAAAATATGTTGACTTTTTCTAATAAGTTGAAAACTCAAATCGTATTAGAAACGCGGTGCAGGTATAGGCTAAGGTTACGGCTGAGTAAAAACGCTTAAAAACTGAAAATTCCAGTTTTTCACGGCCGAGGCTTATTTTGGTCATGTTTTTCTCAGTCATGATTTATTCTCAAATAAATCATGAGTGTGTCAAACATTTTTCCGATGTGGGTTCACCTGTCGGGGTCGAATTTCGTTGTGCGTAGAATTTCTGAATGACGTTTTACCCTAAAACGTGTAATTCCTTAATAACTTTCACGAAAATGATCTGACAAATGTCAAACATTTAATTTGCCATGGAAATGATTTATCACTCGAGAATATCAAATAAAAATCAACTTTCGGGAAAGTTTCGGGAAAAATGAATAGTAAAATGAATAGTAAAAGTGAATAGTGAATTTTCCGGGAATAGTAATTAACCTGAAATTGCGAATTGTTACAAGGTGTATAATGAAACTAAGAGAAATACTTGATAGGGCAATTTTAGCGCCAAATTTAAATTTTTTTACAGCATTTAGGAGTGAAACTTTAGCCTTAACAAGCATCTCATGGATAGGAGTTGTATGACTAGCACAAAACCGTACCACTTAAAAAAAATTTCCACCTAAATATGTGAGGTTCGCCTTTAGATTTGATAGGAAAAGCATTCATTATTAGTGCTTATGAGTGTACCGGTAGTATTTAGATTCTAGAACTTGCGTTAGTGATACATCCCGAGACCGCTAGTGAGATTACATTCGTGTAGTAGGATTTACTACATGATAAGAGGCATTAGGATCACCCTTGTGTTTAAACCCGTATCATAATTACTTGACCATTTAAGCCATATTACTTGACTAGCGAAGTCAATTAATTTTCCCACACCTTAGCATTGTACTCATTTTTAGTACACGAAACCCCTAGTACACCCCTCCGAGCCTATCTTTTCATTTCTAACTTTAAGCATCTTAATTAAAGGAAGAATCTGTTTACAATCCACCCCAAATGTGCAACCAATTAGCCTTTCGTGTATGCACTCATCTTTAGTGCATTATTGTTATTTGTTTAAACCCTTAGTTAATTATCTAATTGATTACATGGTTGCAAAGTCGAGTCATATCTTGTGTTTTGGGACGATTGGGACTCATGGGTAAAGTACTTGTGTTATGGAGTAATGGGGAAAACATCATATATTACCCCCATATGTGTGTTAATCTTAGAAAGTACTCCAAGTGTTTTGATTATCTTAATTCGAGTCATTAGAGTAGTTTATTGTAAAGTATGTAAAAGTTCAAGTGTAAGGAGAATGCAAATTCCCTATGATGTATTATTTTGGATGGTAGGGTAAAAGTGTAAGCAAAAAAAAAAAAAAAAAAAAAAAGAAGAAAAACATACGGACTACCATCCCGTTTCATTCTATGTTTGTTTTATGTTTTTGTTATTTTTGATTTATTAGCTTAAGTCGAGTCGAGTCTTGGCTTAGCAACGCCATATTGTACATGTAATTAACCAAGATGATTAACTGGCCACTAGTAAATATTGCCTTTATCCAACAAAACCGTGTTTTCCATATCCCTACACCTAACGTTATAACCCTTTAAAAGACCTCTTTGATCATTTATCCTAGGTGCTTACGCCAAGTGGTGGAGGTTTGATCCTTTCCTAAGCCTATGGTAATCTATTTGCTATGACAGGTAGTGAGAGATGTTTTCCATTTCCTTATTGTGATATATACTTTATTACACCCGAGAGATGTGAGTATCTGAACACTATTTGTGAGGTGCTAGTGTATGACCTTTGTGCTTGTTTTGGGTTTTTAGTGTTAAATGACCCTTAACTTGTATTTTGATTAGAATAAAAGCGCATTTGCTTGAGGACAAGCAAATCTCAAGTGTAAGGGTATTTGATGAGGTGAAAAGTGTACCGCTTTTAAGGGGTCATTTAAGCCCGAATTCATGATTATTTGATCAATTACTCCCCTAAATCGTTCCTTTTGTCATTTTAGGTACTTTTGAGGAGAAATCTGGAAAAGGAAGCATTTTGGACGTTTTTGGAGCATAAAAGTGAAGAAAACGGCAAAGTCTCAAAATCCTTGCTGGGAACAGTACATGACGACATCAAGACTTCATACATGATGGCGTCAAGCTTGGCAAAAGAGGTGGAAGTGAAAAATATAACGTGACGGCCCAGAACATTTTTAGTATAATTGGCCTGACGGCGTCACCAAGGCCGTCAGGGTCATGTTACAAGTGACGGCCCAGAGCTTATTTCTACATGAAGGCGTCATGACTGGATCTAGGCAATACGACTCTTAACTTGGCGGCGAGTTGACGGCGTCAGACCCTACAACGTGACGCCGCCACGATGTATTCTCTATATATATTTTTCCAATTTTTCTTTGTAAAAGAATGGAACATTAGGAGGAACTTTACCACAAACCCTAGGTCGAATTTTCATCATATTGAAGGGGTTTCAAACCCTTCTTTCTTCCATGTTTGAAAAAAGGTAAGTCTTCCAATAATCATTCAATATGTCTATGTGTTGTTTGATTCTATCTTATGCCTTGTCTTTCTTTTAACATGCTAGGCTAGGTTTTTATTGTGTTTGCTTAGATGTAGTGAAACCTAGATATTGATTATTGTTTGATTGTTTGCTTATAATTGTTGAGGATGATTGTATTCGATGTTAGGCTTAAGAAAACTGGCAGACTTCCATTGGTAACTTGTTTGAACGTCTTACGAAACATGATCGGAGGTGTACTACGATTTTTGGTTGTATTTAATGCATAAGTGAATTCTAATGATCCCATGTTAGGAGCTTTTAGTCGGCTCGACATAGTAGTGAAATAGGATCTTATAGAGTTAGGGAATATTGTACACGGCCCTACGACTGGTAATAAGGAATATAACCCGTCATCCATGCAATTGTAACAAGCTAATCAACCGGTAAAAGATATCTAGGGAGTAATGAAATCTAAGTAAACACATTTTCTCTCATTATTGTTTCCACCACATTAGTTTAATTTCATTTATTTTTATTTTATTTTGATTGCATCTTTATTTATTTGGGTTAGTTGACTAGCAACTAATTCTGCCCACTCCTTCAAAACCCGAGATTTTACTTGCTTTCATAAAATATAAAAAATACAAAAAGAATCATCCCTCACCTCTAGACCTAGTTTAGTAGGCTTTCTAATCCTAGCGACACTATTCCTGAGTTGAACGATCAATCCCCTGGTACTTGTCACTATACTATACTACAACAATTAGGTATACTGCCTGGCAGGGATTGCAAGCTTCTCAAGATCCTTTTAGAGGTAAAACCTGTTGCGAGGGCGCAATCCCGCGTATCAGCCTCATGCATTGCAAAACCTAACATACTGCATCTCTTCTTTACAAACAATGCATTAAACATTCAAATAAATAGAAAAGTACAATTTGACAACTAAATCATACTACACGTGACCTAATAAAGCCTCATACATCGCAAAACCTAACATACTGCATCTCTTCTTTACAAACACTGCATTTATAAATTCACAGAAATGCACATTTCGACAACTAAATCATACTATACTTGACATAACATCTAACCTAACTTATGTTTATACGCCGCAAACTAAAAGCTACTACATCTAAGTTCAATAACTACTGCATCAGATAAAAAATCAAGAATACAAAGTCACTTTCGTACATGAAACGGACTACATCTAACCTAACTTATGCTTATATGCCGCAAACTAAAAGTTACTGCATCTTATTTCAATAGCTACTGCATCAAATAAAAAATCAAAAATACAAAGTCACTTTCGCACATGGCACAAACTACATCTAACCTAACTTATGCTTATATGCTGGAAACTAAAGGTTACTGCATCTCAGTTCAATAGCTACTGCATCAGTTGGTGATTGGTGGTGCGATGGTGATTGGTAGTACGGTGGTTATTGGTGGTGTGATGGTGATTGGTGGGGTGGTGGTTATAGGTGGTGCTATGGTGATTGGTGGTGCGATGGTTATTGGTGGTGCGGTGGTGATTAGTGGTGCGGTCGTGATTGGTGGTGCGGTGGTGATTGGTGGTGTGATGGTGATTGGTGGTGCGGCGGAGAAATTAGGAAGCCGTACTGAAAGTTACAGGTATTTTGTTATTTAGAAGATTAGTTTGTAATGATACAAGTTTGCCCTTCAACTTTTCATTATTTACAAAAAAGCCACTCCACTTTTTTTTTTTTTTCTTTCCACTCTAATCCAATGGTTGAGATTGCTTCCTAGACTTCTCATTTTAAGCCCCTTCTTATTGTAACCCCAACCTATATATATATATATATATATATATATATATATATATATATATATATATATATATATATACACACACACACACACACACACACACACACACACACATATTGATGCAGGTTTTACTGACCAGGTTTTAATATTTATAATAGTCTCATTTACCTAAGGTCAACCTAATGCACTAGCGGGCAGTGTACCCGGTCGTGTGTGGTATAGCTAGTTGGTAAAGTCGAGGTTGTCCCAAGAGCTAAGTGTATAAAAATTATCTAAGTTTCGTGTCACGTTTAAAAGGGGTTTTTGAGTTGAAAGATTTATTAAAATAATAAAAGTAAATAACAAGACAAGTAAATAAAATAGAAGAAAATCAATAAGAGAGAGATAGTGCTAACCTAATTATTACTCTTGTTATTATTCTGATTAGTTTCCTATAAGTGCATCCTATCATATCGTATATGGATTTAATTCATTTCAGATCAGAGGGTTAAATCACCTACGTCTATCTTACACCTTGTCCTATCCAAAACTATTGTAAAGCCTTGGGTTCATCGATACGAAGATGTAAGAGTCATTAAGTGCCTCTACTAACATGGACAAGTCTAACGGATGCAGCATGGTCAGATCTTACACCCCTCTAACTCCGTTAAGCGAATATCATTGGTAGGTGGTCCTAGGGTTAATTTGCACGTGTATGGTGATATTGCTATCACCAAGTCACATCCCTAGTGACTTGCTTCTTAGGGTTAATTCCACAAGTCTTTAGGGAACAACCAACGCTAAACACTACAGGAACTAGAGTGTCCCAAGACTCGCCATGAAAGTATTCAAACAATAGATAATAGATGTGTAGAAAACTATATCAAAACAATAACAATTTCATAACTAGGCTAACACCAAGAGGTGTTTAGCCACTCATATTCATAATTGTAATAAAACAATATTGTATTATTACAAAAGTAAACATGAATCGAATACAAAACAAGGGAATGAATAAACTTATGATTTGTGTGTGAATCCTCCCTTGGAAATAACTTCTATGAGGCTAGAACTTCGTTCCTCCTTCTCCCTGAGTTTCTCCCAACTTCTGTTTGGTGAAAAGTGAATGAATAAAATCAAAATTAGGGCTGGTATTTATAGGCCCGTCTTTGTTATGGCGTAGCTGATTGGATTGCTATGTCGTAACCTTTGTAAATTTGTGTTACGCCATAGCTTGATCAAGTGCTACGGGCGTAATGTCTTGATAAGATACTTTCTATGGCGTAGTTGCTAGGGTTGCTACGCCGTAACTTCTTCCTTGGCCTCGTTAGTTCTTCACAACCTCAAATTGGGGCCTACGTCGTAGCTGGAGAGTTTCTTACTCCGTAGAGCCCTTTAGTGGACTTCTACGCCGTAGATAGTGGATGGGCTACGTCGTAGTCTTCATAAATTCTTTCTTACGGTGTAGGTAGATGAACCTCTACGCCATAATCTTCATAAAGCCTTGCTACAACGTAGGTAGATGAACCTCTACACCGTAGTGAGTGCAGAATCCATAATTTCATATATTTGCTCCAAAGTCCTTCCATTTTTGCGTATGTTCGTTCTTTTACTCATCTTTACCCTGAAACCAAAATAGGAAGAAATAAGAGTATATATTCTTCATATAAATAGAAAAGATGAGCATTTTAGGGGGAAATTAACACTTAAATCATGGGTAAATTTGACGTCATCAAATATCCCCTCACTTGAACTCTACTTGCCCTCAAGTAGACCTTATTAGAATAATTTTCAAAAAGATATCCCCCCAAAAAACTGGAGAATATGAATTTAAAAACTCCCTATGCTAGAATATATCAAAGCCGAACACCTCACAAAATAGGAACAAAAACTCACATCTCTCTCCTAATCTAAGTGTTAATTTTGGGGTGATCACTCAACGCACAGTCATAGAATGTAATCTATCATAAGCTTGGTAGTTACACAAATCTCTACCACAAGAGCTAAGGTCAAAACAATTCTTAAAGGCAATATTGGGTGGACACATATAAGGCTTTTGGGTGTAGCGTTGTTACTAACATACTACGACAAAGGCGACAAAGGCAATGGTACATGACCGGAGCGCCGGGTGAGACACCAATGACTGCTCAAATCCTTCACCTAAGCATGATTCACAACTAAAGGGTATGATAAGACATGTGATGCACAATAATGGTGTAAAATGAAAAAGTAAGCAAATAGTCTTAGCCTATAACCGAGTAGTTATCACTTACCATTATCTTAGGGATTCTTGCGTTTGATCTGAACTGATAGGGTTTACACTTGTTTAATCCCGTTTGGTTTACTTCATAACGTTTGTTTCTCTTAGGTCTAGTTTCCGTTTCTTGGGTTTAACTGCTGTTATTAGGGTTTTGTGGCTCTCATTCGTCATCAATAATACCTGGATTGTTTGTGTGTTGTGCGTGCTACTGCGTATGTCGCTGGGTAATCAGATTGGTCATTTCAGTTTGGTTATTTATGATGACGAATGTTTTGGGAGAGGAGCTAAATACTTTGTCACGCCCTATGGCTGAAGAAAATAGGGCTACTGTTGATTTTTCGAAGGTGACTTTTAGGAAACAAAAGAAGTCTCAACCTAAGGATGTTACAGGTGTGGCAACGCATCCTATATTTGAATCTCCTCATGTTTAGGATGTGAATGTAAATCATGTGTCTACAAATGCTGTTGATCATGTATACACATCAAGTGTTCTTGACCCGCCTACACTGGATTCATTTCTTGGACAATCTAGTGCTACGACATCAGTTAAGAGCAACCAAGATTTTATTGAAGCTTTGATTGGTGTCTTGCTTAAAACACTTAAGGATGTTGATGATTTCACTGAAGATTTGGATGCTGGTAAATTTCCGGTGTGGGCTGAATTGGAAAGTGATATTCGATCAAAGGCTACAGATGCTATCTATGGATTATGGAAGGATTTAATGGCTATTGAGAATGCTAAATCTAATACTATGGTTGCTGAACCGGTATTGGAAGGTGTTAATATCTCTATTCCATGCAAAGTGGTTGAAAAGGTTAGTTCACGGTTAGAACATACTTTGTATGGCTATTTTATAGGAAAAAGGATGGAGTTTCCAGTTGTTGAATACTTTGCTAGGAATAACTGGGCGAAACATGGCCTAAAAAGGATTATGATGAATTCCAAAGGTTTCTTCTTTTTTAAATTTGATACATTGGTTGGTGTAGAAGCTGTTTTGGAAGGTGGTCCTTGGATGATACGCAAATCTCCAATCATTCTTAAGAAATGGTCTACGGACACTTGTCTGCGTAAGGAAGAATTGACTTGCATTCCGATTTGGGTTAAATTTCATGATGTTCCTCTTCAAGTTTTTGAAGAGGATGGTATTAGTTTTATTGCTTCTTTTATTGGTAAACTTGTTATGTTTGACTCTTACACTACTTCTATATGTAAGGATTCGTGGGGTAGAAGTAGTTTTGCTAGGTGTCTTATTGAGGTCAATTCTGAAGTTGATCTCGTGGAGGTTGTTACTATTGGTTTTCTTTCACTTTCTGGGGAGTGTTTTTCTAAAGAGACTATCCGTGTTGAATATGAATGGAGGCCTCCTAGGTGTGGTATATGTAAAATATTTGGTCATATTAATGATCAATGTCCTAACAAGGTAGTGAGTCCTCCTGTTGTTTCTACTTCACATGTTGTAACTCCTACTATGGTGCCAAATAAAGATGGTTTCCAAAAGGTGGGTAAGAAAAAGGAGGTAAAGCCAAGTCTACTAATGGTAATCAGTTTGTTGGTCCATCGGTTACACAGAATGTCTGATATGAGCCGAAGGTGACAGCTAGGGAACCTATAAAGGGAGCTAATACTAAGGGTAATACATATAACTCATCGTCTATGTTGAAGTCTACTGGGTATACTTCTAAGGAAGGTAACATTACTACATCTAATTCGTATGCTGCATTGGTGAATGATGAAGATGAAGATGGAGAACATGTTACACATTTGAATGAAGAATCGGCTAATTCAATTACAGGTGAAAGTTCTTCTTTCACGGTAGCTGCTGGTTAGCTTGTTTGTTTTTATTCTTGAGTTTTAAGTGCTTATGGCATGTCATAAGCACTAGTTTTAGCTTTATTTTTAAGCTTATTAGCTGTCTACCTTGTTATATATGCTTTATCGCCTATGTAACGGGCTGAGATATGGGGCTTCATCCATATCCTTTGTACTTAACTGTTTTTTGGAGTAATACATTTACCAGGTCGTTTTGACCTTTTACCCAAAAAAAAGTTTCAAAACGTAAGAATTGAATCATGTAACAAGTGTGTGCCATTAGAGGACGTCATGATGGGTACCTCACTTGGTCTTCATGTTGGTGATTAAGAACCAACAAATTCATTCTTCAAATATGACCGAAGTGGCCTCTTCGATACTAATTCCTTCAAAGCTCTTATTACGATGCTATACAAGGTTGCACCAAAGATAACATATCTACATACAGAAATTCACATTTTTTTATAACTAATAAAATAAACATATCCCCCCACTTGGGATGAACAATACATGTACAATAGTGGGTTTTCTCATGATCTTCAATGATTTGTCTTCAATGTAGGTGTGATTCTTGAATCTCTTGACTTGAACCTTAAACTAGAACAAGTGGCAACTTCCCAACCATAAACTAAGACTACACGGTAGGCTAAGGTGTATAGGTGTATCGAAACAATATGGGTAAGAAACGAAAGGATAGGCTCAAAAGGGTGTATTTAGGGGTATCTTGCACTAAAGGTGAGTGCAACAAAGGGTTTAACACGGGGGTCGAATAGTCAATGTGACTAATCGATAAACATACACATAAAGGTTATTTGGGTGATAATCCTAAAATATTGCCTTCTTAAAAAGTTTCTTCCAAATGTATCAAGAAATCTCAATACACTACTCGTCCATGGTTTCAAAATGATGTAAAAGCCAAGTTCTAAAGTTTACAAACTACCGGGACACTCATAATTTTGGTGGATTTGGGGTAAAACAGGGGAAACTGAAATAGGCTAAACCTCACCATGGTATTAAGGGTTAATGTGCTCGGCTAAGGTCTATTCTAGTTAGGTTCGGAAAAACATGACAAAAGTTTTAAAATGGCATAATTTTTCAAAATAAACTAGATAAATGGGGCAAAATAAAGTTTAAGTAAATAATTCTACTCCCGTCCCCCCACTTGAGTTATACAAAGTCCCTTTTGTACATGAAATAAAAATAAAGAGGAAAAGTAGAATTAGAACGAGAACTTCCCTGAAATTCGCTCTTGAAAATGATAGAAGGATCATATTGAAAAACGTGCCTTCGCTTCGCCTAATGAGCAAACTTCAATTCCCTGGAATCACATAACTACCAAAAGCATAAAACCTAAAAAGAATAAGAAAAACAAAAAGAAGAACCTAACTCACTTTCGTAGGAATGACAGTTGCATTTAGCATATGCAACAAGCCTTTTAAACCACTTGGTGTCCCAAGTGGACTAGTGAAGTCTCATGAGGGTTTATAGGGAACACACCCACAAAGTTCATTTAAAAACTAATACAAGTTTAAATAATGTTTTGTAAAATAAAAAGCATTTTTAAGGTTCAGAAGGTAGCTACGGCGTAGCTGAAATGGGGTGCTACGCCGTAGTTGCTAAATTTATCCAGAATGACACCTGGGGGTTGCTACGGCATAGTCAATGGAGGAGCTACGCCGTAGCAAAGGTCTGGAGAATTTTTTTTGGTGCAAAAGTCCAAAATTAGTTCCCCATAGCAATGCTTCCTCTAGTACCTGCAAATTATTAGTACAAAACATACCAAACCAACAAAATAAAAGGAAAAGGATAATTCAGGTTGTCTCCCGAAAGAGCACTTTTGTTTATTATCGAGTCTTTAAGTTAGACTCACTGCCACGCTATATAGGTGTTAAATATAGATTTTCCAACAACCTTCGAACATCGTCACCATAGTAAATCTTTGCTCTGTGCCCAATTTCTTTGAAACGCTGGTCCTGGTCATCGATTACCTCAATAGTCCCATAAGGGAATACTTCAGTTACCGTGTATGGTCCGTACCATCTTGATTTAAGTTTTACCAATAATAACCGAAGTCTAGAATTGTAGATTAGGACTTTTTGTCCGACTTCAAACTCCTTTTCTCGTATCCTAGCATCATGCCACCTTTTTGTTCTGTCCTTGTAAGCTTTTGAGTGATCATAAGCTTTGTCCCTTAATTCAGCTAACTTATGCAACTGAGTTAATCTGTTCTTCTTGATTTCTTCCGGATCAAAGTTAGCGTTTTTCAGTGCCCAGTAGGCTTTATGTTCCAATTCAACTGGTAGATGACATGTTGTTCCATATATGATACGAAATGGTGTACATCCTAAAGGTGTTTTGTGAGCAGTGCGAAGTGCCCATAAGGCGTCATTGAGTTTGTCCTAATCATTGAGTATGAAACGCTGGTCTTGGTCATCGATTACCTCAATAGTCCCATAAGGGAATACTTCAGTTACCGTGTATGGTTCGTACCATCTTGATTTAAGTTTTCCCGATAATAACCGAAGTCTAGAATTGTAGATTAGGACTTTTTGTCCGACTTCAAACTCCTTTTCTCGTATCCTAGCATCATGCCACCTTTTTGTTCTTTCCTTGTAAGCTTTTGAGTAACCATAAGCTTCGTCCCTTAATTCAGCTAACTTATGCAACTGAGTTAATCTGTTCTTCTTGATTTCTTTCGGATCAAAGTTGGCGTTTTTCAGTGCCCAGTAGGCTTTATGTTCCAATAGATGACATATTTCTCCATATACGATACAAAATGGTGTTCATCCTAAAGGTGTTTTGTGAGCAGTGTGAAGTGCCCATAAGGCGTCATCGAGTTTGTCTGCCCAATCCTTATGGTTTTTATGAACAGATTTCTCAAGGACGCGTTTAATAGCGCGGTTGGTGTTTTCTGTTTGCCCACTAGTTTAAGGGTGGTAAGGTGTACCCAAGCGATGAATCACACCATATCTTTTAAGGGTCTTTTCCATTAGTGAGTTACAAAAGTGAGTTCCCTGGTCGTTGATAAGGGACTTGGGAATTCCAAATCTAGAGAAAATCCTTTTGAGGAACTTAACAACTGACCTAGCGTCATTATTGGGCAGAGCTTCGGCTTTTACCCATTTTGATACATAATCTACAACCACCAAAATATAGCATTTCTTCCAAGATGAGGTGAATGGTCCCATGAAGTCTATTCCCCAAACATCGAAAACTTCGCAAAATATAAGATTATTCAAAGGCATTTGATTCCGTGAAGAGATGTTACCTGCACGCTGACATGCGTCGCAATTCTTTACATATTTGGCAGCATCCTTGAAAATGCTTTGCCAATAATCCAACCTCGAATACTTTCCTAGCGGTTGTGTCAGCCCCGTGATGTCCTCTGGTTGGTCCCTTGTGACAATGTTCTAGAATCTGGGTTATTTCTTCCCCGAATACACATCTTCTGATGATCCCATCTGCATATGATCTGAACAAATATGGATAATCCCAAAAGTAGTATTTTAGATATGCGAAACATTTCCTTCTCTGGTCGGGTGTAAGGTTCCTAGGTAGTATCTTGTTGCGAGATAGTTTGCGAAGTCTGCATACCAAGGATCTGATTCGACTTCCCTTATTTGTACTGCCATTAAGTGTTCATCTGGAAATGACTCCCGGATGGTTTCTTCATCTAATTCCTCAAGCTCAGGATTTTCTAGTCTAGACAGATGATCAGCAGCTAAGTTTTCCGCACCATTTTTATCCTTGATTTTGATCTTGAATTCTTGTAATAAAAGTACCCATCATATCAATCGTGACTTGGCATCCTGTTTACTAAACAAATACTTCAAGGCAGAATGATCAGCGTAGACAACAGTTTTTGACATAACCAAATAAGATCTAAATATATCAAAAGCATAAACCACTGCTAAGAGTTCTTTCTCAGTGGTTGTATAATGTGCTTGGGCGTCATTTAAGGTTTTACTAGCATAGTAAACTGGTTTAAATTTCTTATCGACTCGTTGACCAAGAACGGCCCCCACGGCATAGTCACTTGCGTCGCACATTAGCTCGAAATCATTGTTCCAATCGGGAGGAATGATAATTGGGGTAGTGGTCAATTTCTCTTTTAAAACAATGAAAGCTTGCTTACATTCATCATTAATGTCAAATTTGGCTTCTTTCATTAGTAGCTGTGTTAAGGGTTTGGCTATTTTAGAAAAATCTTGGATAAATCTTCTATAAAATCCAACATGACCTAGAAAACTTCTAATCCCTTTTAGATTAGTTGGGTATGGTAGCTTAGATATAACATCGATTTTGGCTTTGTCAACTTCGATCCCTGAATTGGAAATTTTATGCCCCAAAACAATCCCTTCCTTAACCATGAAATGACATTTTTCCTAATTAAGAACTAGGTTGGTTTCTTCACATCTAGCTAGCATACGAGATAAATCATTTAAACAAGAGTTAAAAGAATTACGAAACACTAAGAAATCGTCCATGAATACCTCCATGAAGTCCTGGCACATGTCTAAAAATATAGCTGTCATGCATCTCTGAAAAGTAGCAGGTGCGTTGCATAGACCAAATGTTGTTCGTTTGTAGGCGAATGTTCCGTAAGGGCAAGTAAATGTTGTCTTTTCTTGATCTTCTAGGGCTATAGGTATTTGGAAGTACGCTGAAAAACAGTCCAAGAAACAATAGTATTCATGTCCAGATAGTCTTTCCAACATTTGATCGATGAATGGAAGTGGGAAGTGGTCTTTCCGTGTAGCATCATTCAACTTCCGATAATCTATGCAGACTCTCCATCCGGTCACAGTTCTAGTCGGAATCAACTCGTCATTCTCGTTTGTCACAACAGTCATTCCTCCTTTCTTATGTACCACATGAATAGGGCTAACCCAGGCACTATCTGAGATTGGGTAGATTAGTCCAGCGTCCAGTAGCTTAATTATTTCTTCGTTCACAACATCTTGAACTTTAGGGTTTAACCTATGTTGTGACTGAACAACTGGTTTGAAATCGTCTTCCATCATAATTTTATGAGAGCAGAATGATGGGCTAATTCCTTTGATGTCGGATACTTTCCAAGCGATTGCTCATTTATGAATGCTTAGTTCACACAATAAAAGCCTCTTTTCTTCATTAGAAAGGGATGATGAGATAATGACTGGGAATTCAGGATTGTTGTCTAAAAAAGCGTATTCCAAATGTGAAGGGAGTACTTTTAGTTTCGGGATAGACTCAGCCCCTTTTGCTGTTTCGTGTAGTTCATCTCCTTCTAATGGAATAGGTGATTTAGACTCACCCCTCCTTCCAAAGCAATTGCTCTTGCGGAAGAGATTCTTGGACAAAATCGTCTATGATATAGTCCATTTCATCAAAGTCATCGAGATCGTCGTCGGTGAAATTCGCGTATTTTATGGATCGCTCTAAATCGTAGGTTATTTTCTCATTCCCAATCTCTAGTGATATCTTTTTATTGAAAACATCAATCATGGCTCTTGCAGTAGACAAAAAGGGTCTTCCTAATAAAATTGGAATCTCTTCAACTTCTTTCATGTCGATAACGACAAAGTCTACTGGAAAGACGAACTTATAAATCTTCACAAGGACGTTTTTGGTGATTCCCATCGGGTATTGTGTCGACTTATTGGATAATTCAAGGCACATTCTGGTTGGTTTGAGTTCATCCAACTCCAATCGTACATATAGCGAGTATGGCATCAAACTGATACTGGCCCCCAAGTCGGCAAGAGCTTTGTTGAAAGTGGTCCCGTTGATAGTCCATAGGAGTGTAAAACTACTAGGATCTCTTTCCTTCGAAGGAATCTCGTGTGCCAATACGGACGAGCATCTCTCGTTTAAGGTCACACGTGATGGGTTCTCTTGCCTTTTTCTGGTAACGAGATCTTTCATGAACCTTGCGTACTTAGGCATTTGCTCCAGGGCTTCGACAAGAGGTATGTTGATGCTAAGATCCCTTACCCTTTCAATGAAACGTTGGAAATGTTCCTGCTCTTTTTGTTTCCTCATTCTTCCTGGAAATGGGACAGGCGGAACATATGGCTTAGGATTTATTTCGACAGTAACCAGAGTGCTCTTATCCAAATCATTGCTCGATGTTGCTTTCTCATTATCGGGCATTGTTGGATAAGTTGGTTCCTTATAATTTAATCCTCTCCTTGTAGTGATGGCATGAGCCAAGTCTCTGGGGTTGGTTTCAGTTGTGCTAGGGAGTTCACCAACACCTCTATCTTTGATAGTTTTGGCTAAGTTCCCTACTTGGGCTTCCAGTTTTCGGATTGCATTTACCTGAGACTTTAAAACCCCATCATATTCCATTTTGATCCCCTAAATCGTCTCTTGGTTCATCCTTTGATTTTGATAGGAGTCTTTAATAAATTTCTTGATAACTCTTTCCAAGTCAGTAACTCTTCCGTTGATCGGGTCATTAAAGCTGTGTTGCACCATGTTTACTTCTACAGTAAGTGAATTCATATCAGATTCAACCTTTTCGATGTTCTTCAGGATTGAGCAGATTTCATCAGGTATATAAGAAACTGGTTTTTGTTTTGCGTGCCATGTTGATGAATGGCGAGCAATTTCGTCGATCTTTTCTAGCCCCTTTGCAGCAGTCATTTTAGGGATGGGTTCCTTAAAATCCAGTATCCTACGGGTCTCAGTGTTTAGCCCGTTGTAGAATATTTGGAGTTGTTCATGTTTGTTGAGCTTGTGTTCTTGACATTTGAAAAGCAGGTCTTCAAATCTCTCCCATGCGGAAAATAAGGTTTCACATTGATCTTGCTGAAATTTCCGGATCCCTTCTAGCTGTTGAAGAATCTTGCGAGGAGTCCAATATTCCTTGAGAAAAGCCTTTTTCAAAGAATCCTATGTAGTAATAGTCCCTTGATGGAGTTTTTTTTTATCCACGTCAGAGCTTTTCCTTTTAGCGAAAAAGGAAATGCCATCATCATCACAACGTCCCTTGATACATTGGAAGCTTGAAATAAATCGATGATTTCACTAACTCTTGATATATGTTCGTGAGCTTCTTCATTATCTTCGCCAGCAAACTTGTATCTTTTAAATTCATCAAGACATGATTCCCAGAATTCGAATTTAATATTCTCCTTTAGAACTGGTCTCACTATTCCTGATTCACAACGAACAGAAGCCAAATAATCGTTCATAGTTAAATCCATAAAAACTTTAATAAATTCCTAATAGCTCCCCAGCAGCGGCGCCAAAAACTTGATGCAGGTCTTACTGACCAGGTTTTAATATTTATAATAGTCTCGTTTACCTAAGGTCAACCTAATGCACTAACGGGCAGTGTACCCGGTCGTGTGTGGTATAGCTACTTGGTAAAGCCGAGGTCGTCTCAAGAGCTAAGTGTATGGAAATTATCTAAGTTTCGTGTCATGTTTAAAAGGGGTTTTTGAGTTGAAAGATTAATTAAACTAATAAAAGTAAATAACAAGACAAGTAAATAAAATAGAAGAAAATCAATAAGAGAGAGATAGTGCTAACCTAATTATTACTCTTGTTATTATTCTGATTAGTTTCCTATAAGTGCATCCTATCATATCGTCTGGGGATTTAATTCATTTCGGATCAGAGGGTTAAATCACCTACGTCTATCTTACACCTTGTCCTATCCAAAACTATTGTAAAGCCTTGGGTTCATCGGTACGAAGATGTAAGAGTCATTAAGTGCCTCTACTAACATGGACAAGTCTAACGGATGCTACATGGTCAGATGTTACACCCGTCTAACTTCGTTAAGCGAATAGCATTGGTAGGTGGTCCTAGGGTTAATTCGCACGTGTGGTGATATTGCTATCACCAAGTCACATCCCTAGCGACTTGCTTCCTAGGGTTAATTCCACAAGTCTCTAGGGAACAACCAACGCTAAACACTACGGGAACTAGAGTGTCCCAAGACTCACCATGAAAGTATTTAAATAATAAATAATAGATGCATAGAAAACTAAATCAAAACAATAACAATTTCATAACTAGGCTAACACCAAGATGTGTTTAGCCACTCATATTCATACTTGCAGTAAAACAATATTCTATTATTACAAAAGTAAACGTGAATGGAATACAAAACAAGGGAATGAATAAACTTATGTATGGTGTGTGAATCCTCCCTTGGAAATGACTTCTATGAGGCTAGAACTTCGTTCCTCCTGCTCCCTGACTTCCCAACTTCTGTGTGGTAAAAAGTGAATGAATAAACTCAGAATTAGGGCTGGTATTTATAGGCCCGACTTTGTTACGGCGTAGCTGATTGGATTGCTACGTCGTAACCTTTGTAAATTTGTGTTACGTCGTAGCTTGATCAAGTGCTACGGGCGTAATGTCTTGATAAGATACTTTCTACGGCATAGTTGCTAGGGTTGCTACGCTGTAACTTCATCCTTGGCCTCGTTAGTTCTTCACTGCCTCAAATTGGGGCCTACGTCGTAGTTGGAGAGTTGCTTACTCCGTAGAACCCTTTAGTAGATTTCCACGTCGTAGCCAGTGGATGGGCTACGCCGTAGTCTTTATAAATTCCTTCTTACGGCGTTGGTAGATGAACCTCTACGTCGTAATCTTAATAAAGCCTTCCTACGACGTAGGTAGATGAACCTCTACGCCGTAGCGAGTTCGGAATCCATAATTTCCACATATTTTCTCCAAAGTCCTTCCATTTCCGCGTATGTTTGTTCTTTTACTCATCTTTACCCTGAAACCAAAATAGAAAGAAATAAGAGTATATATTCTTCATATAAATAGAAAAGATGAGCATTTCAGGGGGAAATTAACACTTAAATCATGGGTAAATTTGACATCATCACACATATATATATATATATATATATATATATATATATATATATATATATATATATATATATATATATATATATATATATATATACACATATATATACATATATATATATACATATATACATATATATATATATATATATATATACATATATACATATATATATATATATATATATATATATATATATATATATATATATATATATATATATATATATATATATATATATATATAACACCCCCAAAATCGATCAATACAGTGGAAGACTTAAAATGTCAGCGGAAGACTTTTGGGGTATTATATTGTGGATCTTTCGTCACAATTATAGAAAACGATTCAAGTGATCGTTTTAAGTTTTATTTAAAATACCAAATATTCATAATTCCAAGAGAATTCGTTATTCAACAACAAGTTTTATTTAAAGAGAAATAAACGTTTCTTTATTTGCCCACTTCGTGCCTTTGCCATCCATTCCATTTAGTTATCTGAGATAAACATGCTAAAAGTCAACAAAAGTTGAGTGAAATTCATAGGTTAATAATTAAGAGTTTGAACACAAGAGATAGATGTTTATTGTAATATCGATACAAATAAACAAGTTAGAAATCACATTCATTATTGCATTAAGCTCATGACACTCAACGATTCAACAGACATCAATATTTTCATAATAATGATGTAAAATATATAGCCCCCAAGATAGGTATTTGCCAGTAACCTATTATATTCAAATAACGTGCATTTGGTGACTTTCCTCTAGCAACCAAATGGGGATTGTCAATCCCTAATAGATCTATTCACAATTATTTATGTTCACCCTTCAAGTGATTAAGGTTCATGATCGAGGGACTTTTGGCAATAGCTACTTAAGCAATAATAAGATCGGGAAAAGTCTTGTGTTCGGTTTTTGAGCATGTATCCCCCCCACAAAATAAGTTAAATGTGGGCTTTGAACTCACCTTAGTAGGATAGTAGAACAATCGTAATCTCAACGATGCAAGCCAACGGCTTCACACACAAGCTATAAGATATGGCACGTTTCAGTTCTTAAGTCTCGTTTTATTGCGAACGTTTATTATTAATTATGAGTAATCGATAAAGTGCATACGTGATGTGTTACGTCGTATAAAAATAGATAATGGTTACGTATTGTTTTATTCGTCTAAATTTAGTTATACGTTATATACGTTTTATTCGTATTATGTATATATATATATAATAAGTTACGTTTATTATTTATCGTCTTTAATATATATTCAAATATATGTATATAAGTATAAATATATATAAAATTATTATTAAAATCAATATTACTATTTAATCCTTCATGTTTCTCAATTTTTACACTTTTACCCTTAACGGAAAAACATTTACGCCGTTAGTCCAAAAATTATATATATTTACGTTTTTAGTCTAAATATCAAATATTTACATTCATTATCCCTAAGTTTCAATATTTACAGTTTATACCCTTTTAAAAATCAGTTTTACACTTTTCACCCAAAGTTTACCAACTTTATATTTTTAGTCCCTAATTCTCGAACATGTGCAAAAATAGTCCAAACTTTACCAAATTTAAAACTTAGTATTTTTATTATTTCAATAAGCTCATAAAGTTTCAAACAGCTTATTAGCTTGTTATTAGCTTATTTTGTTAATTGGGCTTTAACGATCCAATTTAAGGGCCCGTTAAGGTTTTACGATCCAAGGGGTTTGGGGGTATACTTGTTTAGTCGAAATCCATCTATTTAAGTTTTAAAATCATTTCAAAAGAGCTTATTTGCTCAGCTTATCGAAATAAGCTAAAATGAGCTCTTTGGGCTTTACGGCCCACTTAAGGCTTTTAAGTTTTCTGAAAACAGTTCTAATATCGATTTACTTTGGGTCTCGTTAGGTGATTAAACGAAGTTATTAGGTCGATTTATTTATCATTCCTGACAGTATATCAAGTAGGCAATTAGATCGTACAAAAATAATAGGTGGTTATGTGTCGATTTTTAAAATGACGAGGCCAAAGTATACGGCCAAAACTCATGCGTATAACTTATATAAGTTGAAAAATAATCTAAGTCTTTTAGTATATTTCGTATAGGTTCAACCCAACTTAGAAACGTGTGATTTTTAGTGTGTATACGTTAATATTAGTTCATTGTTATTATAGGTACTCGTTAATGGCTTATCCAAGAAATAGTATGATACATAAAATATATACGTCGTGTTCATCATTTACGTGATATATATAGTAAGTGTTGGTGTAAAACATAAACATACGCATGTATATAATTAGAAATGAAAATCAAGGTCTCACCTCACCTCTAAAAGGTGGAGTAAAACGTCGTGTATGATTCGTGGAATGGTAAAATGGCTTCGTGGTTCACTTCTCGTTCCACCAAAGGTTCAAGAGGCTCCAAGCTTTGCTTCCTAGGTTCACTTTTAGACGTGGTACACTTGAGAATCCTTTCGTCCCTCCCTAGCTCCTTCTCGTTAATATTTTGTGTAATGTGGTTCGTATGAGTGTATGTGGTGGTTTAGGGTTGCATGGAACTCTTGTATAGGCAGTAGAAACAGGATAAGTTCACAAGTGTTGGTGTAGCATGTGAGGGCGAATAGTATCACCACAAACAATGCCCAATCGAAGGTTTACAAGGTTTAGATCTTGTGAGATTTGTTCCTGTTCATTCCTGACAATCATGAGATGTATATTGTTCATTTAGATGGGATTGGAGAGCATGGGTGGTGTTAAGGAATGATATGCCACGTTTAGACTTATTTTTCAAATGATGAGTTTGGTGATTCACTTGGGTGGTTTCTAGGTTAGTAAACGAACCAGGGAGGTTGCAATATTTGTTGTTTCTGGTTCTTTGGTACTAGGTGATATGAAACAAGCAAAAATACATGTTGGTTATGTGTAGAAATCGTATAAACATAGGGCGGTTTTGGGTGTGTCGCGGCAGTGCAAAAGAAAGAAAATAATGTAAGGGTGCGTTTGGGCTTAAAGCCTGGTGGGCTTATGGTTTGCGTCGGCCCAGCAGAAAAGAAAGAAAGAAAAAAAATAGTACTAGTCCGTTTGGTTTGTGTATTGGATCCGTGGCCCAAAGGGTGTTGGGGGCCCACCTGATGTGTCTCGATTATCGTGTCGAAGTTCAAAAATATTAGTGAGCGTTCTCGGGAAGTTTCGTAGGTTCGGGGAATATATGAATAGTATACGTTATTTAGACGAAACGTATTATTAAATATAAACGCGTTATATAATTACTTATCATTCGCAATAATTATAGGCAACCTAGGTTGTGTGTAAGCATCGTTCCTGGTTAAACAGTCAATCACAGTTATCGTAGTGGTTCAATATCAAGCCATATCATAAAGAGAAAAAAAATTTTGTTACCCGTAAAATGGTGTTAATTCCTTGTAATATCATTTTATTTATTCGTATGCATTTACTAATCGTAAGGGAAAATTACGAGAGGTTACATTACCTACCTCTTACAGGGAATTCCGTCCCGGAATTGTAGTCTAAGATAGTTGCCAAGGGTGTCTTAGGTGAAGAGATGTGGGTACTTGGAGCGAATCTGATCCTCGCGCTCCCAGGTATATTCCGGTCCTCGCTTGGAGTCCCAACGAACTTTGACAATAGGGATACGGTTTGTTTTAGCTGTTTGACTTCTCTATCCATAATTTCAATGGGTTCCTCGGTAAAGATAAGGTTATCATCTAGTCGAATCTCTTTTAATGGAATCACGAGAGATTCATCGGATAAACACTTCTTAAGGTTTGACACATGAAAGGTGTCGTGGATCCGACTAAGTTCTTCGGGTAGTTCTAGTTTATAAGCCACGGGTCCTATCCTTTCCAGGATTTTGTATGGACCGATGTATCTGGGGTTTAACTTTCCATGCTTTCCAAATCGTACCATTCCCTTCCAGGGAAATACTTTCAATAAGACTCTGTCTCCTATTTGAAATTCCATGGGTTTCCTTTTTAGGTCTGCGTAGCTTTTCTGTCGGTCTCGGGCTGCTTGCAAGCGTTGCTTAATCTTAATGATTTTCTCGGTTGTTTCCCGAACGAGGTCAGGTCCTATAAGTTGTCTTTCTCCGACTTCTGCCCAACAAACGGGCGATCTGCACTTCCTACCATACAGTGCTTCGAATGGTGCTGCTTTTATGCTGGTGTGGTAACTATTGTTGTATGAAAACTCTGCTAATGGTAAGTGCATATCCCAACCTTTTCCAAAATCAATAACGCATGCTCGGAGCATATCTTCCAAGGTTTGGATAGTTCTTTCACTTTGACCATCAGTTTGAGGGTGGTATGCTGTGCTCATATCTAGTTTAGTTCCTAAGGCTTTCTGCAACGATTTCCAAAAGTGAGAGGTGAAACGACTATCTCGATCCGAGATAATCGAAATTGGTACTCCATGTCGAGTGACAATTTCCGTCACATACATTTGAGCTAGTGTATTCATCTCATCGGTCTCTTTGATGGATAGAAAATGAGCGGATTTTGTGAGACTATCCACAATAACCCATATTGTGTCGTATCCGGATGAGGTTCTTGGGAGTTTGGTGATGAAGTCCATAGTGATTCGTTCCTATTTCCACATAGGAAGTTCTGGTTGTACAAGTAAGCCTGAAGGTTTCTGATGTTCTGCCTTTACCCTTGAACATGTCAAACATTTACCGACATATTCTGCGATGTCAGCCTTCATGTTTGGCCACCAATATAGTCTCTTTAAATCCTGATACATCTTGTCGGAACCTGGATGAATGGAGTATTTTGACTTGTGGGACTCGTACATGATGAGCTCACGAATACCTCCAATCATAGGGATCCAACTTCTGTCCTTGAAACACAGTGTTCCATCAGATTTCTTCACGAAACCATTCTTATTCTCGGGCATACCGTAAATCTTTTCCTTGGGTCGGTTTTTTTCTTTAAGTGCTTCGTTCTACGCGGTAAGGATTTGGGATGGAAGGGGTGAGTAGATAGTCATCCCTAGTGATCTAACTCGAAGGGGTTTCAATCGTTCCTTTTGGCTTAACGCATCTGCTACTACATTAGCCTTTCCTGGGTGGTAACGGATCTCACAATCATAATCGCTGAGCAACTCTAGCCAGCGACGTTGCCTCATATTCAAATCCTTCTGATCCAAAATATGTTGAAGACTCTTGTGGTCGGTGTACACGGTACATTTGGTGCCATATAAGTAGTGTCTCCATAACTTAAGCGCAAACACTACAGCTCCAAACTCCAAGTCATGAGTCGTGTAGTTTTCCTCATGTTTCTTCAGTTGCCGGGATGCATAAGCTATCACTTTGCTTTATTGCATCAAAACTGCTCCTAGTCCATGATAAGATGCGTCGCAATACACTATAAAGTCCTCATTTCCTTCGGGGAGGGCTAATATTGGAGCTTCACAAAGCTTTTGTTTTAACAACTGGAAGGCTGCTTCTTCCTTTTCTTCCCAGATGTACTTCTAATTCTTTTGGGTTAGTCTAGTCAAAGGTTTTGCAATCTTGGAGAATCCTTCTATAAATCTTCGGTAGTAACCTGCGAGACCTAAAAATTGACGAATCTCCGTGGGGTTTGTAGGAGATGACCAACCTTTAACAGCCTCAATCTTTGCAGAGTCTACGTGAATGCCTTGACTATCGATGATGTGTCCTAAAAACTGTACGGTGTGAATCCAAAAGTTGCATTTGGAGAACTTAGCGTACAATTCTTCTTTCTTGAGCAGTTCTAGAATGATTCGTAAATGTTTCGCGTGTTCTTCTTCGTTGCGAGAGTAGATCAAAATATTGTCGATGAATACTATTACAAACTTATCCAAGTAAGGTTTGCATACTCGATTCATTAAATCCATGAAATCTGCGGGTGCATTGGTCAGACCGAACGGCATTACTTGAAATTCGTAGTGACCATAGCGCGTTCTGAATGCAGTTTTTGGAATATCCTCTTCTTGAACTCTTAGCTGATGATATCCTGATCTCAGATCAATTTTTGAGTATACACTCGATCCTTGCAATTGATCAAACAGGTCATCAATTCGAGGCAATGGGTATCGATTATTTACCGTAAGTTTATTCAACTCCCGGTAATCGATGCACATTCGAAAGGATCCATCCTTCTTCTTAACAAATAAAATTGGAGCTCCCCAAGGTGATGAGCTTGGTCGAATAAATCCTTTGTCCGACAATTCTTTTAGTTGTTCTGACAACTCTTCCATTTAAGATGGTGCTAGTCTATAAGGTGCTTTAGCTACTGGTGCCGCTCCAGGCACTAGTTCAATCTGAAATTCTACTTGACGTATGGGTGGAATGCTAGGTAATTCTTCAGGGAATACTTCAGGAAAATCCATAACGATAGGAACGTCATCGAGCTGCTTCTCGGACGTCTTGTTTTCTGTAACTTGGGCCATGTATACTTGACATCCTTCATTTAAGTATTTTATTACTCGCATACATGAGATAATTCCATATCGAGGTTTGCTTTTGTCGCCCTGGACAATGAGTGTTTCATCCTTGAGTGGTATATGGACGGCCTTTTCGTCACAGTGAATCCTAGCACGATGGTGGGATAGCCAATCCATGCCGACGATAGCGTCGAAACTACCAAGTTGAACCGGCATAAGATCAATGGCAAAAGGTTTTTCGGATAAGGTTAGGGTGCAATCTTTCATGATAGTATTGGTATCTATTAAATTCCCGTCAGCCATTTCGACTTCGTAGGTGGTGTTTAGCTTAGAGGGGGTAACATTAAGTAAAGGGGCAAATGTATCTGATATAAAACTCTTATCGGCGCCCGAATCAAACAATACTCTAGCATTATGATGGTTTAGTAGAAACGTACCGGTGACTACATCGGGTCCGTTTCCATCTCCGAGAAGGTATACTCTAGCTGGAGCGTTGATGGGTTCATTCCCTTTTGGGCAGTTCCTCCGGATGTGTCATACTTCTCCACATCCGTAACAAGTGGGTGATACAACCTGTGTGTTGCTTCCTGTAGCCGGAACCCTACAGTTTCTGGTTTGATGACCGATCTTATGACATTTGTCACATCGGACGGTACAACGACCCTCGTGATGAAGTTTGCATCGCTGGCATAAGGGTTTCTGTCCGTTGTACCCTACACCTTCCGTGGCGGTGTAGACTCGGGGTTTTTCTTGTCTTTGATTCTGCTGTTGAGTGCTTCGAGTGTTGTGATGTGGTTGGTGGTTCCGATTATTGTTGCGTTGGTTGTTGTTGCGGTGATGACTGTTGTAGTTTTGTTGGTTGTTGTTGTGATGGTGAGTGGTTCTTTTATCGTCCAATTTCCTTTTAAGTTCATTGCATTTCACTTCTCGATCTAGAAGTTTCTGAGCATGTTCCATTGTTGCTTCCAAGGTTGGCGAGTTTACTGAGGTGACATTTCCTTCAATACTCCTAGGGAGTCCTTCGACATATTTCTCTAATGTCTTCTCATGATCGGGTACCATGGTAGGGCATAGTATCCTGAGTTCTTGGAATCTCCGGTTGTAACTTCTCAAATCAATTCCTTTCACTATTAAGGCATGGAACTCATCCTCGAGTTTTCGCAGTTCGGAACGGGGACAATACTTCTTTAGTATTTTAGCCTTGAATTCAATCCAAGTAAGCTGATGTGCTGCTTCTGCTCCTAGTGTTTGAACGGTAGAGTTCCACCAGGATAGAGCGTCTTGCATTAGTGTTCCCGTTGCAAAGCTTACCTTGTTGTTTTCCAAGCATCCACTTCTTTGGAAAACAGTTTCACTTCTTTCAAACCATTGAGCTAATTCCGACACTCTTTCAGTTCCTTTGAAATACGTCGGTTGACACGCTATGAAGTCTTCGTATGTGCAGTAGCGGGGTGCAGGTGCATTTCCATCTCTATTACGGCCTTGTCCAGCTAGAACGGCATTAACGCCGTCAGCGATTGCTTGCTGGATTGCTGCCGGGGTCATAACTTCGGGGTTTGCTGGTGTGGCGTTCGTGGTTGTTCTCCTAGTTCTATCCATATTGCTATAAAAGAAGGTATACTATTAGAACATTTATAATAATCCTATCACGTTGAAAATACATATCGAGTAATAAATAGTTAAATATAGGTCGTAGTTACAATGATTCGATCATTGAAAAGGTTTAAATCGTAAATTATCGTATGTTGGGATGACACACATTACGAATAAGTTTGACCTGTATGAACCAATATATTACGATATAATGCAACGTAAATAAAGATAAAATAAACTTCCATAAATCAATGTCAAGGTGTTACAACACTTATTGATACTTGTGCAAATGTTTACAAAACACGACAAGATATTCTTATTTGTAGGACATTGATTTTTCTTAAGAAGGTGGTGGTCTCATGGTTTTCCTAAGGCCTTGTCTAGGCGGTTTTGGAGTTCTTGAATGGTAGTGGACATGGTTTCCATGGTTTGATCTCGAGCTCTTTCCCTTTCACGAGCTTCTAGCAGGGCTTGCCTAAGGCGTAGGTTTTCAGTGTTGATCCTCTCAATTTCTCGGTCTAAAGTTCCCAATGCTATTTCGGTTGAAGTGTTAGCCCCACATAGTGCTCCTATGAATTCCATTGATTCCCAAAATAAAGAATCCAACTTTTCAACCTTATCTTCTATTGCAAGATGACCAATTATGAGACTGTTCATATCATCTTCAAAGGTTTCTAGAAGTTCATGTGGAATCTTGTTGAGTATACTAGCGATGGAATCAAGTCGGTCTTCATGGCGAACCATTCTTGCAGCTAAGAATGGTATGGTATGGTGTATGGGTTCCCCAGTGACTGGCAGAATTCGGGAGTAGAGTAAGAACTTTCCCCAAGTTCCCTTGTTGTTGGTGTTCCTTCTTGAGATCTCCAATATCGCATAATGGGCAATAAGAAAGACCATTTACGAGCATCTACTCGCTTGTGGATCCTTCGGCGTCTGCTTTGAACACAAGATTCTGAGGTGGTTGGGCGGATTGGGTAAGTCCTTTGGTGAGGTGATAGTGGGACACTTCGGTAAGGTGCAGGTGGTGATGCTAGTGGAGGTGATGCTATGGGTGATGGTATTAGTGGTACAGTAGTAGTTTGGCTGTAGAAGATAGTTGGTAGTGGTGGTATTACTGGTGGTACAGGTGGTGATGGCACAACTGATTCAGGTGGTATGACAAGAGCTGGTGCTGGTACAGCAGTACTTGCTTCATACGGCTGAAGTTGTCTAATTAGCCTAGATCGGCGAATCGGACCAGATGTTGCCAGAGGAGAAGCCTCTGTGTCAGATGCTGGCAGAAATTGCTGGCTTTGCATGTATCTGTCGGTAGCAGGAGACATAGGCATAGGTGAGGTAGCATAGGCTGAAGTAACATCTTCAGTTCCTGAGTTTGAGGACAAGCTGATAGGGTGGGTGTTCGAAGACATGACACTGTAATAAATTTCCCGATTAGTAAATGTAAGCATAATTATAACCAATTAAAAATGCTATAAGGTAAAATAATACTTTTTACCAATTACTGGGATGCGTAGGCACGAAGGGCGTAAGATGGTATTTTATGAAAATTTTGTCCCGTTTAAAGTGTAGTTATAGTCCAATGTTCCAAAAACACTTGGTTCACTATAACCGTAGCTCTGATGCCAATCTATAACACCCCCAAAATCGATCAATACAGCGGAAGATTTAAAATGTCAGCGGAAGACTTTTGGGGTATTATATTGTGGATCTTTCGTCACAATTATAGAAAACGATTCAAGTGATCGTTTTAAGTTTTACTTAAAATACCAAATATTCATAATTCCAAGAGAATTCGTTATTCAACAACAAGTTTTATTTAAAGAGAAATAAACGTTTCTTTATTTGCCCACTTCGTGCCTTTGCCATCCATTCCATTTAATTACCTGAGATAAACATGCTAAAAGTCAACAAAAGTTGAGTAAAATTCATAGGTTTATAATTAAGAGTTTGAACACAAGAGATATATGTTTATTGTAATATCGATACAAATAAACAAGTTAGAAATCACATTCATTATTGCATTAAGCTCATGACACTCAACGATTCAACAGACATCAATATTTTCATAATAATGATGTAAAATATATAGCCCCCAAGATAGGTATTTGCCAGTAACCTATTATATTCAAATAACGTGCATTTGGTGACTTTCCTCTAGCAACCAAATGGGGATTGTCAATCCCTAATAGATCTATTCACAATTATTTACGTTCACCCTTCAAGTGATTAAGGTTCATGATCGAGGGACTTTTGGCAATAGCTACTTAAGCAATAATAAGATCGGGAAAAGACTTGTGTTCGGTTTTTGAGCATGTATCCCCCCCACAAAATAAGTTAAATGTGGGCTATGAACTCACCTTAGTAGGATAGTAGAACAATCGTAATCTCAACGATGCAAGGCAACGGCTTCACACATAACCTATAAGATATGGCACGTTTCAGTTCTTAAGTCTCGTTTTATTGCGAACGTTTATTATTAATTATGAGTAATCGATAAAGTGCATACGTGATGTGTTACGTCGTATAAAAATAGATAATGGTTACGTATTATTTTTTTCGTCTAAATTTAGTTATTCGTTATATACGTTTTATTCGTATTATGTATATATATATATATATATATATATATATATATATATATATATATATATATATATATATATATATATATAATAAGTTACGTTTATTATTTATCGTCTTTAATATATATTCAAATATATGTATATAAGTATAAATATATATAAAATTATTATTAAAATCAATATTACTATTCAATCCTTCATGTTTCTCAATTTTTACACTTTTACCCTTAACGGAAAAACATTTACGCCGTTAGTCCAAAAATTATATATATTTACGTTTTCATTCCAAATATCAAATATTTACATTCATTATCCCTAAGTTTCAATATTTACAGTTTATACCCTTTTAAAAATCAGTTTTATACTTTTCACCCAAAGTTTACCAACTTTACATTTTTAGTCCCTAATTCTCGAACATGTGCAAAAATAGTCCAAACTTTACCAAATTTAAAACTTAGTATTTTTATTATTTCAATAAGCTCATAAAGTTTCAAACAGCTTATACCAACAGCTTATTAGCTTGTTATTAGCTTATTTTGTTAATTGGGCTTTAACGATCCAATTTAAGGGCCCGTTAAGGTTTTACGATCCAAGGGGTTTGGGGGTATACTTGTTTAGTCGAAATCCATCTTTTTAAGTTTTAAAATCATTTCAAAAGAGCTTATTTGCTCAGCTTATCGAAATAAGCTAAAATGAGCTCTTTGGGCTTTACGGCCCACTTAAGGCTTTTAAGTTTTCTGAAAACAGTTCTAATATCGAATTACTTTGGGTCTCGTTAGGTGATTAAACGAAGTTATTATGTCGATTTATTTATCATTACTGACAGTATATCAAGTAGGCAATTAGATCGTACAAAAATAATAGGTGGTTATGTGTCGATTTTTAAAATGACGAGGCCAAAGTATACGGCCAAAACTCATGCGTATAACTTATATAAGTTGAAAAATAATCTAAGTATTTTAGTATATTTCGTATAGGTTCAACCCAACTTAGAAACGTGTGATTTTTAGTGTGTATACGTTAATATTAGTTCATTGTTATTATAGGTACTCGTTAATGGCTTATCCAAGAAATAGTATGATACATAAAATATATACGTCGTGTTCATCATTTACGTGATATATATAGTAAGTGTTGGTGTAAAACATAAACATACGCATGTATATAATTAGAAATGAAAATCAAAGTCTCACCTCACCTCTAAAAGGTGGAGTAAAACATCGTGTATGGTTCGTGGAATGGTAAAATGGCTTCGTGGTTCACTTCTCGTTCCACCAAAGGTTCAAGAGGCTCCAAGCTTTGCTTCCTAGGTTCACTTTTAGACGTGGTACACTTGAGAATCCTTTCGTCCCTCCCTAGCTCCTTCTCGTTAATATTTTGTGTAATGTGGTTCGTATGAGTGTATGTGGTGGTTTAGGGTTGCATGGAACACTTGTATAGGCAGTAGAAACAGGATAAGTTCACAAGTGTTGGTGTAGCATGTGAGGGCGAATAGTATCACCACAAACAATGCCCAATCGAAGGTTTACAAGGTTTAGATCTTGTGAGATTTGTTCCTGTTCATTCCTGACAATCATGAGATGTATATTTTCATTTAGATGGGATTGGAGAGCATGGGTGGTGTTAAGGAATGATATGCCACGTTTAGACTTATTTTTCAAATGATGAGTTTGGTGATTCACTTGGGTGGTTTCTAGGGTAGTAAACGAACAAAGGAGGTTGCAATATTTGTTGTTTCTGGTTCTTTGGTACTAGGTGATACGAAACAAGCAAAAATACATGTTGGTTATGTGTAGAAATCGTATAAACATAGGGCGGTTTTGGGTGTGTCACGGCAGTGCAAAAGAAAGAAAATAATATAAGGGTGCGTTTGGGCTTAAAGCCTGGTGGGCTTATGGTTTGCGTCGGCCCAGCAGAAAAGAAAGAAAGAAAAAAAATAGTACTAGTCCGTTTGGTTTGTGTATTGGATCCGTGGCCCAAAGGGTGTTGGGGGCCCACCTGATGTGTCTCGATTATCGTGTCGAAGTTCAAAAATATTAGTGAGCGTTCTCGGGAAGTTTCGTAGGTTCGGGGAATATATAAATAGTATACGTTATTTAGACGAAACGTATTATTAAATATAAACGCGTTATATAATTATTTATCGTTCGCAATAATTATAGGCAACCTAGGTTGTGTGTAAGCATCGTTCCTGGTTAAACAGTCAATCACAGTTATCGTAGTGGTTCAATATCAAGCCATATCATAAAGAAAAAAAAAATTGTTACCTGTAAAATGGTGTTAATTCCTTGTAATATCGTTTTATTTATTCGTATGCATTTACTAATCGTAAGGGAAAATTACGAGAGGTTACAATATCTATATATATATATATATATATATATATATATATATACACACACACTAGACTCCTAAGCCCGCCCAATGGGCGGGCATGACTTGTAATTTTTTGTTGCTTAATTTTAGTTGGTTGTTAATTAATTTTATTAATTTATTTTGTGTTATTTGTGATATATTATATTTTTTATATGGATTTTTTTATTTTTTTTATTTATGATTTTTTTTAATATAGTAGATAGTTATTTTATGTAAGGGTTGAGTATTAGTTGTGAGTAGTAGCCACAGAGTTAATGTTATTCCATATTGTATTTTTCTGTGACCGTGTAATGTTTTTTTCTTTTTTTTTTCTTTTTTTTTTTTTTTTAATTTTTAAAAGGTAAACATGTTTTTAAGTTATTAAATTGTGTTATCATATAAAAACGACGTACTAAGTATTGGTGTAATGTAACTTATATTTTAACAGAGTTTGATTACAATAGATATAATTAATGTTTTTTTTTATTTATTTTATTTTATTTATTTATTTATTTATTTATTTTAGTTTTTTTAAATAAAGGTATGCAAGGAAGGAACATATATGGTGCCTAGGGGGGTTGCGGCTGCTCCAAATTTTTTGTCCCTTTGTATTTTTTTATTTTTTATTCATATTTTTAGTTATTTTTTTTTATTTAAAAATTTCAGTGTTGTGTATATCGGCCCCGTAAAATAAATTTTTTAGAAGTTGGGTTCTGAAACAAAAATGTTTAAGTTCCGTCTATGAAGGTACGACTAATATATTTTTTTAGGAAATTATTTTTTTTATAAATTTATACAGTATCACCGTCAATAATGAATTGTGTTTCATTCTCGATGCATGCAAAAGATATTGAGCCGTCATGTTGATACAATGCAATGATTCATTTTCGGACCAAAAAATTTCCCACTTGTGTTACTCATTAAAGCTTCCCTTATATCTTATCCACACAATTACACACCTTTCATCTTTTCATTTTCTTCCTTTATTGTTTTCTTCCGATCATCAGTCCCTCTTTCTTGATCTATTCCGGTATGTTATTATTATTTTTTTTTTTTTCATTTTTTTGTCTACTCGTTATCCATTTTGTTTTCTCCCATAGATTTATGCTTTTGTAATTTGAATACTCAAAGTCTTACATATAACCCTCTATTTTCTGTTTAATTTTTTTTTTGCTTTAATTCCATCATGATTTTTCCTCTACCAAATATGATTGGGAATCATCTATTTTCCTCCGATAATTAGTTATTGTTTTTTTCATGTTAAAAGATTAAAGTATTGAAACTTATTTATGTTGATTGTATCCGATTAGTTTTTAAGTTTTTTTGTTGATTGTTGATTTTTTTTATATATATTGCATGTGGTTATTAATGAGTATAATTTTAAACATGTAGTTAATTTTAATCGTTTAATTTGATTTGTTTGTATGTGATGAGTGTCGTTGTTGTTCTTAAACCTAGATTTGGATTGATGTTGTTGAGATTTGGTGTTGTTTATTTTTTGTTTTACATCATTTTATTTAGATTTCTGTGTTTGATGATTTGTTTAGTAGTTATGATATGATTTGGTCGATGGTGTGGAATTGATTATTTTGTTTATTTTTGTTGGTTGTTTTTGTATTTGCTTTTGTTTGTTTTGATGGGGGTTTTGTGTGATTGATTATCAAATAACGTAGTCTAACACGGCTTTGTTTACAACTACATTAGCATAATGGTTTTTTGTTTGTTTAATTTTAACTTTAGTCAAACGCACCTACATAGTTTGTGTATTTTAGTTGGTTATAATGACGTCAGGGTAACTTCTTGTGAGGCGTATTTTTTAGTTGTGGTTAGTTTGGTTTATTGAGCTTCTGATCCATTAATTTAGTTTATTTGCAGGAAAATGCCTACTGAATTTGTATTTTCGTTGGACTTAGACACGTTTCCAGCTGAACAGGTATTGTTATTTTACATTTATAGGATGTGCACTTGTTTTCCATTGATACTCATAACGTAAGATTACAATTGGTTTGTAATTTTTGTAGGTTCTTCCAGAGGAGTTTAAAGAAGAATGTTTCAATAATAAAAAGAGGGAGCTTTACCTGACAAGTAATGGTAGGAATAGGTTGAGAGTTAGAATTGTGAAAAGAAATAATGGGGACATAGTTTTAAAAGGTGATAAGTGGTCAGCGTTTGCTGTGCAAAACTTTGACAGGAATATTAAATGGGTACATTTTGTGGAGGAGGGGGATGATTCCTTATATGTTACTGGTTATTATGAAAACGGTGCCGAGTTTGGTGGTTATGATGGGATAAGGGGAAGGCCGATGAGATTTGTGACTCGACTTTCACCTTTTGTAAACATGGCTCAGGTATATAATTTAGATTGTATTTTAATTAGAATTAGATGTGAAGCGTTTGTTGTTTGAATTAATATAATTGTGGAACTTTTTTATCTAATTTGCTTAGGAATTTTCGTCGGAACTTCCTGCTAATCTACTTAGTGATTTACTTGTGAATCGTCCGATCATTGTTACTGTTCATGGTCAAAATCATGTCATTGGTGTTAATCGTGTTAATGGAACTGGTGGTTATGTTTATCAATTGGTGCTGGAAGATTGGAATGCGGTTGTTGAACGTATGGATTTGGAAGCTGGAAGTTTCATTGTTTTCACAAAAGAAACCATTTTGATTTGGTCAACAAAGTCAAACTGCCTAGAGTCAATGCTCCGTGGATAGTATAGTTTTTCTCCGGGTCGTTATGTCCCGACGAGATTGCGATGGTGCTTGAAAACGTTTATGGGAATGAGTGGCACTGAGGATAGTAACCAACGATGATTTGGAATTGATTATGCTACTGATTTACTTGGTATTTAAACAATTGAAATAGTATTAACAAATCAGAAATCAGAATTGTTTACAGACAGAGAAAAAGGTGAGATTTAAATAATTTACAACTACAGGGGGTGCAAATGAAAATTTTACAAACTTAATTTTAAAAGAAAATTAAATTAAAAAGAAAATTATTATTTTTGAATATTTTATTATTTAATATAAATTATTTAAATAAAAACTATTTAACTATTTAATTAAAACTAATTAACTTAAAAACTTTACAATACAAATTTTAACTAGGAAATTGCAAAATTAATTTCTAAAATTCTAAAATGACTTAAAATAAAATTAAAAATTAAAAATATGTATTTTTGTCTTTTTGTGGATTTTTTATTAATTAAATACTAATTATATTAATTAAACTATTTAAACTATTTTAAATTACTAATAATGCTACAAATGATTTAGAAAATTATAGAAAAATTTATAAATCTAATTAACCATCTCCGGAATCCTAAAAAATTATAAAAAGTTTATAAAAAATAATTTTAGACTATTTTCTAATTATTTACTTATTTATTAATTAATATCTAATTTAACTAAATTAATTAAGAAAATTAGAAAATGAACAGTAGTAATTAAGAGACTATTTTCTAAAAATATTTAATGATTTATAAAACCTAGGAAAAATATAAAAAGGTACTGTTGTTAACTAAAAATTTATAAAACTATTTAATTTACTAATATTACTTAATTTTTAATTAAACTAATATTAATTCAAATAATTACTAAATTAAAAGAGAAAAATCTGGAAAAATTACTAAAAATACTTTAAGATAAAAGAAAATTAAGAAAAATATAAAAATGTTGAAATGCTTAATAATAAGCTGAAAAGAAAAAATTATAAAGATAAATCCTATTAAATAGAAGCTATCACTATTTTTAAAGTTGGTTTTTGGTTGGTTTTTCTTTTTGACAGATGATTATAAGCTAAAAATGAACAACTTTTATGAAACCACTTTTGTTATAGCTTATTAATAAGCTATGTGCACCCCCTTTGTTCTTAACAGTTGAGAAAATAGCTTATTAGGACTTGTGTTGACTAGAATAAGCTATAATAATAAGCCACAGATCAAAATAAACTTATAACTATCAATAATGACAATGAATAAGCACAAAGGAATCAAATAAGCACACACAATAAGCCAGGGACAACAAATAAGCAACTAGCTTATTTGACTGGCCAAAGTGGCCAAAAGGACCAACTGTCAAGGTCTGTGGGGGTCACAAGGGGGTTCAATAGTCTAAAATTAAGGTTGGACCTTCAAGATGGACTGGAGTGCTTCAAAATAAGCCAATAAGCACACAGTGGGGCCTACTAATAAGCTCTAAGGATGCTTATGAACAAAGCCTATGTACACTGATTGTTCAGCATACACAGTGAAAAGGGACAGACAAAAAGCTATAAGTAGCCCTATTAAACAAGCCACAAAGTGCAAGACAAGCTATGATCATGAAAGATCAGCCGATTGGCTTTCCAAAAAGCCAAGGTTCTTTTGGTGGGGCCCACTATTAAGCAAGATATGGGTTTATGAAATTTGGCCAATTACCTATGCACAGGGCACTTTTTATCCCTGTAGGTCCAATTAAGCTGTTGTATAAGCCACAGATAAATTCACAAAAATAAAACAACTATGGATTTTGAAAGTTGAACTGGTGTATTTTGAGCACAAGAAATTTCAACGTTTGAATCTTAACACAAAATTCATAAAAATTCCTTGAAAATTTGCATTTATGACAATACATGTAATTTTGACTTTTTGTATTTATGAACTAATTTGACTTTATTGAACTTTGATTGAATCTAAGTGACTGATTAAGGTTAATTAGGCTATAATAAGACTAAATTAAGTTAAGACAACTACTTATGAATGGAAATGATGAGATTTGGAGTCCAAAATACTAATAGTGAGACTATGAATGAGATATCAATTGGATTTTGACTTTTTTTCTAAAAGAACCCTAGTTTTTAAAGCATGAATGTTCTATATGAGTCTAATGTGAGGAATATAAGCCATGAACATCGGCAAAAACACAGAACCAAGTGGTGAGAACCACTGATCCAAACACTCCCTTAATTTTGTGCAAATGGGATTTTCAAAGCTAGGGACAAATTTAAACCATGTTTTTGTTTTATCAAGGTTTAATATGCAAAGATGAGCTGAAATGAACTCTTAAATACCAACAACAACAATACAATACAGAGGATCACAAATATGATGGTTTAACTGTGAAAATTAAAATATTAAACAACTGTGATTATAAATGAACAAGCACTTAGTTTTAAGCTATATTATGAATAATAAACATCACATAAGCACAAAGGAACCAATGGATAAGCAGGAATAAGAATAACTACAGTAAATGGCAAAGAAAGTGAAAATTAAGCTTACAAAATGCAATCCTGCTTAGAACCATGAACCAAGAACCATCATATAGGTTTCCATAAACCACTAGAAACCAAGGCCATCCAAAATTCACCCTGCTCCAGCCTGAATCACCATGAAACCTGAATTTTGACTTTCATTGACTTTTTTTGTATTTTTGATTTTTTATAACTAAACTGATTTAAAGGATTACTAATAGCTTTAACAAGCTATATAGGAGCTTATGTGAGCTTATGAGTCTCTAAACAGTCACTAACACTACACAGATCATTAACTTGAAAGTTTAAATTGCAAACTTAAAAATTTAAAGAGAAACTTGATATTGATTGATTAATTCTGAGTTCTTATACACTAGAAAAGAGATTACAAGCTTTGAAAACAAAGGATTACAACTAATTTTAGGCTTAAACTAAATACGATAACCAAATTAACTAATAAAACTACTACCTCTTCACTGCTCCTTCTTCTTCTTTATATAGGGGAGAATTAGGGTTTAGGAAGACCTCTGCAACTTTACCACTTGGATTGTGAGCCCTTGGATGAGTCAAAGATATCCCAGCCGTTTAAAGGCATTTTGGCGCCAAAATGGAGACAAAGCAAATTGCTTCTGTTGCGTGCAATAGGGGGGGGGGGCATTAATGGTTATTGTTTTGTTAGGTACAATTGGGATGGTGAGTGGCTTGGGCGGTGGATGTGATGTAGGAGGGGGTGATTTGATTCTGCAAGTGGAGAGGGTGAGGGTGAGAGGGAAAGGTGGGTTTTTGACTTGCGTTGACCGTTGATTATTTAAAATAGTTTTTGGTGGGGATTGGGCTTAGGGATGGGCCTGGGGTTGTGATGTTGGGTCAAGCTTGGGGGTTTGGTTGTTTGGATTGGATTTGGTGTTGGGGTTTATTAATATTAAGGGTCCGGTTTGGTTTAGTGTTAATAACAAGGACCATTTTTGCAATTTTTGGATTTTTGAGGGGCTGAGCTTGGCATTATTCCAAAGATATATAAGGGTCCCTTTCTGCCAAATGTGATAGTCCAAGGTCCAAGATATTAATTTTTCACTTTTGAATTTTCAAGGGACTAAATCTGCCAAACTTGTAAACTTCAGGGACCAAACATGTAATTTCACCAATCTTTCCATCCAAGAACCATTTTTGCCATAGAAGAATAGTACAAGGACCAAAATTGATTTATTTCAAAGTTTTACATCCCAGGGACCATTTTTGTCAATTTTGCAAAGTTTTTTTTTTTGGGTAAAGGGGAGTAATCCTGCACCCAGTAAAATACATTAAAAGAAAACGTTTAAGTACAATGGATGAGAGTGATTCTCTCATCGAAGTCCCTAAGGACACTACCACAACCTCTATATAAGAATGACAGGCCATTCTTATAACTAACAGATCTAAATACAACTAACCATGACTAGCAATAAAAATATAATACATCACAACTCAAATAAAAATTTAAGTCTTCATAGTCATCTTAGCGATCCAGATCATAAACATGCAAACTTCCAGCTTCAAGCAATTGCGTCTTCTATTAGTATTATGCAAAAAGCATAATCTAATAACCTAATAAGAGTGACTTCCGTAGCAAATCGATCTTGAAGCATAAACATGGTCTAATTGACCCAACCTTCCAGCATATCCGAACTTGAACCAATCTTCCAACAAATACGAATGAGTCACATGAAGAAACCAAGGAACAATTCATATGCAAACACCAATAATAAACATTGACCACCATAACATACAGCATCATCAATCAGCAGACCAAAAAATATGAATGACAAGCTTGTCTTTGAAAGATGAAACATGCTAAGAATCAAGGGCCATAAGAACTTCCAGCATAGACGAATAGATAGGGTATACACAACCCTAACTTCCAATAAACCAACCACATAAACCTCATGATCAGAATTACGTCCAAGAAGTAGATCGGTAATATATAATAGGGTTAAACCCTAACTTCATTAATGATCGTAGGAGTTGATGAATAAGAACCAATAAATCTAAGCATCCAAATCGATCAGCAGCAACAAATCTTGATTTTTGAACAAGAACCAAAACACTTGACTTACACAAGATGAACTTGACTTCTACTCTCCCAAACCCATGTACCATTGATAACCACGATCATCACAAAACCAGAAATAACACCACCACGATCTAAAGATCGACATACATGAAAGCATGGACTGCTGAATCCAACTAGCATAACACAAAATATTCATGAACGCACAGCAGCATCATCAACCATAAAGAAAGTCGAAACCCTAATTAAGAGTTTCATAGGCATGATCGAGCAGTAACACATCAACCAAGGATGGATCGACCAATAAATAAACCATGCGATTCCTGTCAATCCAACCACCCACACCAGATCGTACCTCAAAGATATACCCATATACATCATGCATAACAATACGATCGAGCCAAAACAGGAACCCTAAAACCGATTGAAAAATATAAAGTAATCGTTGAGGGTTAAAGACCCTCAATCGATCACCCAACTGAAAGCAAAAGAATCGAATAGTGTTAGGGTATAAATACAAGATCAAAACTAAACCCTAAAAAAGTGGTCGATTAAAAAACCGACTATAGTGATAATCATTTAGGGTTTAGAATAGGAGACGAAATCAGAAAATTAGAGATAGAAAATCGATAGCACACCCTACCCCGATGATAACTACCCTTAATCCGATTGCATATCATAAACATGAACAATAAAGAGGCGGATTAGAGGCAGTTTTTTGTGATTGAGATATGGGGGGTGGGTGGCCGGATTTCGCCCCTAGGGGAGAGAGAGTTTAGGGTTTTCAATTTTGCAAAGTTGAGGGAGTAAACATGTAATTTTGTTGAAACTTTACACAAAAGGACTTTATATGTTAATTTGTGATTTAAAAGGACCTTTGGTGACTTTTTCATGTTTTTGAATAACAAAGGACTAGTTTTGACAAGTTTTGAAAGTTGAGGGACTGAAACTGCCAATTATGCAAACTTTGTTTATTTTTCATTTGTTTTTGATCATTTTGCATCTGAAACATATAAAACACACTTCTAGGATAATTTTAGTATTTTGATGCATATTTGAGTATTTTTGGATGTTTTGACAGATCAGATTAGGTAAAAATGACGAGTATTTACACACTCATCACAGGTAGTGAGAGATGTTTTCCATTTCCATATTGTGATATATACTTTATTAAACCCGAGAGATGTGAGTATCTAAACACTATTTGTGAGATGCTAGTGTATGACCTCCGTGCTTGTCTTTGGTCTTTAGTGGAACGATTATTTGTTGTAATTACTTTTATATTAGTGTTAAATGACCCCTAACTTGTATTTTGATTAGAATAAAAGCGCATTTGCTTAAGGACAAGCAAATCTCAAGTGTAAGGGTATTTGATGAGGCGAAAAATGAACCATTTTTAAGGGGTCATTTAAGCCCGAATTCGAATATAATTGTTCAAATATTGCCCTAAATCGTTCCTTTTGTCATTTTAGGTACTTTTGGAGTGTAATCTGGAAAAGGAAGCATTTTGGACGTTTTTGGAGCATAAAAGTGAAGAAAACGGAAAAGTCTTAATTTTCCTTGCTGGGAACAGTACCTGACGGCGTAACAAGATTCTACATGACGGCGTCAAGAGTAATACAAGAGGTGGAAGTGGATGATACACATGACGATCCAGAAAGTTTTGTACATAGGAGATGACGGCGTCACCCAAGGCCGTCATGGTCCAAGTATTAGTGACGGCCCATAACAAAATCACACATGACGGCGTCAAAAGTGGAATCCGATTTCATCATTGGCGGCGAGTTGACGGCGTCACATGTTTACACATGACGCCGTCACCCTGTATAATCTATATATAGTTTTCCAAATTTCATTCATTAGTGTGTAACTTTGAGTGTACAACTTTGAGGGAAAAACCCTAGGACAAATTTTTCCAGCTTTTTCAAGGGTTTCAACCCTTTGAACTTTTCATGTCAATTTGAGATAAGTACTCTTTCAATTCAATCAATATGTCTATGTGTTGCTTGAATATATCTTACATTTGTCTTCAATTTAACATGGTCGGCTAGATCTCTCTTGTGTTTCCTTAGATGTAGTGAAAGCTAGATGTTAATTATGGGTTGATTGTTTGTTTATAGTTGTTATGGATGATTGTATTCGATGTTAGGCTTAAGAAAACTGGTAGAACTCGATTGGTAACATGCTTGAACGTCTTAAGAAACATGATCAGAGCTATACTATGATTTTTGGTTGTATTTAATGCGTAGGAGAATTCTAATGATCCCATGTTAGGAGCTTCTAACGACTCGACATAGGAGTGAAGTAGGATCCTATAGAGTTAGGGAATATTGTACATGGCCCTACGACTAGTATTAAGGAATACGACCTGTCATCCATACAATTGTAACAAGCTATCAACCTGTAAAAGATATCTAGGGAGTAATGAAACCTAAGTAAACACAACTTTCCCCATCATTGTTTACACCAAACTAGTTTAATTAGTTTCATTTCATTTTTGTTATTTTATTTTGATTGTATCTTTAGTTAATTGGGTTAGTTGGCTAGCAACTAATTCCGCCCATTCTTCTAAAAACCGAGATTTTAATTGCTTTTATAAAATATAAAAATACTAAAAGAATCATCCCTCACCTCTAGACTTAGTTTAGGAGACTTTCTAATCCTAGCGACACTATTCCTGAGTTGAACGATCAATCCCCCGGTACTTGTCACTATACTATACTACAACGATCAGGTACACTGCCTGGTGGGGGTTGTAAGCTTCTCGAGATCCCTCGAGAGGTAAAGCCTGGTGCGATTCCCACGTATCATCCCTTAAGATTACTATGATTTTCGAAGTAATTTCCCCTCTTAGTAAAACCCGTACTACACTCTTTAGGTTTCCTATATTTGAGGTTAAAAAGTAGTTCTTATAGGACACCCTTAGAAAGGCATAAGAAATAGATAGAAGATATGTTGAATCACCTAGATAGGATATCTCTAAGAAAATATCGAGGAAATAGAAAATAAGATTAGGACTCTTGGAGGTTTTTATAGGTTAGAGACCGAACTAGAGAAAAATCCATACCCAGATAGCTAAGTTATAGGAAGGACATTTCAATAAGGTCGTTTTAGTTCATGTTAGGCTTTCTACTCTTGAATTGATTATCAAGGACATTAGAGTTAGTCATAGATCAGATATAAGGAGTCCTTTAGATGTAATCTAGGAAACTTTAGAATAACGAAGGATTAGACTAGTAAACTACCGATCTAGAATCTTAAGCTTTTAGTACTTAGTCTAGTTGCGGGATATGGGTACTAGTCAAGTTTTCACCTTATAAGATATATGAACAAGCCGTTTCGAGGATATAGTTTTCCGATACCTAGTTTCTTAAGTTGCCTATCCCGTATTAAGATTTCCCACATACTAAATCTTTGAGGATTTAGGAATTACTAGGAATGCTACACCACTAGGTTGTCCCGAGCCTACCCTAAGTTTTATATACCCAGATCTAGAACTCGAGGTTACTAGTTATAACTAGGAAATGATATCACCTAGGAACACTGAGACTTATGATGATTTTCCGTCATCATTCACCGGTTAAACTAACTACACTACCCCTAGACAATTCCCTTATTGAATCTAAGCTGCCAAAATAGATAATTCACTATAGATCGTACGGAGACCTTTAGGTGGGGAAACATATACCCCCGGATATTGAACAAAATTTGTACCAACAATACCATAATTGTGTTCAAGGGAAAAGAACCGTAGTCGGTTATATGGGTAAGTTTTGAGGTTGCAAGCTCGCTGTAAATTGAGGGAGATGGATGAACAAACCGTGGCTAGATATATAAGTGGTTTAAATTCTTTGATTCAAGAGAAGTTCAGTTTGATTTCAACTTGGTCCATGGATCAAGCTCAAAACTTAGAAATGAAGGCGGAGAGGATAACTTCTTAAACCGGTGCGGGGTTTAAGCGTTCCACCCTAGAAAGTTCAAGTATGATATGGAATTATTTGACACACTTTTAGGGGGTCATTTAAGCCCTAAATCGTAAATATATGGTCAAATATTACCTTAATTTACTTCTTTTGTCATTTTAGGTACATGGGACAAGAATTCTGGAAAATGGAACATTTTGGACGTTTTTGGAGTTTAAAGGGAAGAAAACGACAAAATCAAGAAACTATCTGGAAATTGCACCTGACGACGTCACGCCTTACAGGGTGACGCCGTCACTTGAAGATTCGGGTGATGGAAATCCTTTGCATATGATGCGCCAAAGAACTTTTGGAGGATTAACACGTGACAGTGTCACGTGTTATTTGGAGTAGGTCATCACGTATTATATTAACAAGAGACGGCCCAATGATGATAAAAGAGTGAGGACGTCAAGAAGCTTAATTAGGCGATAACTGTCACACCTCGCCAAGGCGGAAATGCGAGGGTGTAACTTCATGGATATCATCACAACACCTGGTGTCTATATAGAGAACAACTACATGCACAAAAATAGAGCAATGTACAAACACAAAGTGTTGTAACAATACCCCAAAATAAAATAACCAAAACAAAACATAAATCCAAACATAGATGATAAACCACCTCCAATGCAACTAAGGTCTCGTCTATCCACATCCTTCTATCTTATCCTTAGAAAGCTCACCTGAAAATGATGCTTAAAACGTCATCAAAATGTTGGTAAGATTCATAGGTTTAAGACTCAAACACACTAGGCAACCAAAATTCACTGTGATTACAAAATATAGCTGGACAAATAATTATAGTTATCATATAAGCTACATATATTACTAGGCAACATCACACATAAGGCAACATCAGGACGGCTCATGTCCTCCGATCCCACAATGATTACAACAGGACGGCTCGTGTCCTCCGATCCCACAATAATTACAACATCAGGACGGCTTGTGTCCCCCGATCCCATTAAACCACAATTAGGTCGCATGCGCGAGCAACAGGGTAAGCACCCTCCCAATTGAACCACACAATTATCACACAACATATCATTACCGTTCACATATAGCATAAATATGATAACATTAAAAGTCCAAGCTTTTTAACACCATACACATAATCACAGTAATTCAAATCATTTAAGACAAGCATCATTCCCATCCCAAGTTTAAAACAAAGTAAAAATATGGGACTATGAACTCACCTTAAACTCCGCAGCTTCCACAAAAACAACTCACAATCTATAGCACACAAAAATAATCCACATTACGCAAGGTCAAGCTAAAAGCTACAACCCATGTAATACACATATGATGGATGTCTAAGACTCATATGACCCACCATGGATCTCCTAGACACCACACTAACCACTACCATAACTTAATACTCACTAAATCCCTTGCACTCTTAAAATCAGAAAACGCAGAATTTTTGGGTACCTTTGCCCACATAAAATCACGACAAATAAAGCTCAACAACTCACACCAAAAATTCACCATGGTCTCTCATAAGCATAGAAGCTAATCCCAGAAGGCCATGGACCAATAACACACACAAATACTCATAATAAATTCAAACTTGTCAGCTACTCAAATTCGGATCTGTACGCACACCAAAAAGTTTTGATTTCCATAAAATACTTCCACAAGTTTTTATCGCGAATCCTCTTCGTGGTAGTCTAATATAACCTAATACTTAACTATTCCAGAAGGCCTAGTCAAAATACCACTGTTACAACCACATGACACCCTCAAACTTTTACCCAAAATCTGTCCCGGTTTGACAGCTTTGACACCTTAACAAAGAAAAATCAAAAGACCAACTTCCCGACCTTGAAATCAATCGTGGCTGGACTTTTTGGAAAGCCCTTTCATTATAATTCAATTTAGACCTAAAATTCGTGACCTAACTCATCACCATCTGTTATTTACACTCACATCTTTACAGCCTTACAAATTTGTCCAAACCCTAACTCAATAACTAGCATGTTTTACGCTCAATTCTCTTAACCAATCATCATACTATTATCATTAATTGATCCCAACATGTTTAATAACATTAATTTACAGAAGTTAACACAAACCCTAATCCATCATACTTAATATTACATGAATTAGATTAATTAATCAATTAATTGAACACAGGGTTTAAAGATTTTACCTTGATTCTTGATTATTGCTTGAAAAACAAAACCCTAACTTTTTCTCCTTCTTTTTCTCTATTGGTCGACCATAATTTGCAGAAAATAGGGGGTTTGGGCCGTTTGTGGGGTAATATGGGTTGGAGGTTGGACTTGTTTGGGTTGGGATAGAATTCCTTGGGCCTAAGAGTCATATTTGGACTCAAATTGGGTTTTCTTTTTCCCCTAAAACCCCTCTAGCCGATTTTATATATATATATATATATATATATATATATATATATATATATATATATATATATATATATATCTTTTTATATATTTTTTATTAAATTAATTTATTACACTCAAAACCTCATACTTTTCATATTTTATAAATACCCGTAACTAATCCTAGCGTCTTACGTGATAAACCTCAGTTTTTACGACAACCCGGAAAAATATCATTTCCAAAAATAAAGTTTCCAAAAATAGAATTCCACACTCTTTTGAAACATAACTCATAAAAACAAACTCCTCGTAACCCGCTAACGCTCAAACACTTGAACGAAGACTCGTTACATAAAAACACAAAAACACCAAAAACTACACAAGTCATTTCTACACCACAAAAGTGATCAAAATGAACTTTCCCAAATTCCAAACTTTCCAAATCACAATAAAACCACTTACGCAAAGGGATTTAGTGCTAAAAGTTACCTATATCACTTAAAACACCTAAGACACATCAAACAAACGTCAACCGAGTCAAGACTATCAGTCAAACTGACCTGCTAAAACCACGGTTGTTACATCATCCCCCACTTAGGGAAATCGCGCCCCGAGATTTTAACTACACGAGTCACCACTCACAACAGCAAAAAAAAAAAAATTTATGGATATTTAAGCGGAAAAACACCACCCCATAAAATCACAGAGAAAGAATCGCAAAAATGTGAACCGATTAATACTCAAATTCACACGATATAAAATATTCCATCACTCCAACGATACACGCAAATAGATACACTCCCCGATCAATAACACCAACAATCCAAATGACTTATCATAGGTAGGTACGATACCCCTGAACCAAATGAAAAGCCAAATGGTAACCGCAAGACGCAATCACAAATGACAGATACCCATAAAACAAACATTTATGAATACCCCGCATCTAACTTCCACGATCTAAAATCCAACTACAAACGATCTACTTCACCAACCACAGTAGCAAACAAATTTGGGTACTTAAATATCATCTGATTCCTCACGTTCCCAAGTAAACTCAGGACCACGTTTAGAATCCCACCATACCTTTACCAACGCTATCTCTCCACATTTCAAACCATTAATACCTCAATCCATATCTCAACAGGTTTCTCGACAAAACGAAAAGTCTTGTCAACCTTAATCTCATCTAATGGCACATGTAGACTAGCTTCCGCCAACCACTTCTTTCTATTAGATACGTGAAATGTATCATGCACTCTACTTCCTTCCTCAGGCAAACTCAACCGATATGTCTCAAATCCAATCCTTTTCGTAAATCTCAAATGGTCCTACGTATCTCGGTGCTAGCTTGCCTTTCTTACCGAAACGCACAACACCCTTCCAAGGAGATACTTTTAACCTCACAATATCACCAACACCAAACTCTAAGGGCTTACAGCAATTATTCGCATAACTCTTTTCGGAGATCTCTTGTTGCCTTAAGTCTTTCCTTAATCCAAAAGACCATATCCGTAGTCTCTTGTACCAGTTCAGGACCAATCAATTGGCTCGTTCCAACCTCTGTCCACAGAACAGGTGACCTATATTACCTTCCATAGAATTTTCACACGACACATACTCAATTCCAGAATGATAATTGTTGATATAGGAGAACTCAGCTAAGGGTAAATGTATACCCCGGCTTCCTCCAAAATCAAACACACCCATACTCTCAGCTCACCATCCAACGCCTGATTTATATGCTCACTTAGTTCACTCATTAGAGAATGATAAGTCGTACTCATCTACATACACATTCTCAAGACTCTATAACACGTTTACCACTATCACGAAGTAAGTATTTCATCTTGATATAAGCTGATTGACGCGACACCCCACGTCTCTCTACCAACTCATCAAATGAAATGTCTCACCAATTCCTCCATACATCTCTTGCAAAGGTAATGATATGTCTTATCCATTCTCGGATGTATCAAATACCTTGCATGATTGATGTCCTTACGCTTCCTTTCAATGAAACCAATAGCTGGTCCACAAAGTACATTCCTCCATCCTGGTTCCTTTCCATTTACTGGTCTAAACCAAATAATCATTCTTCTTACATGTTGTCATCCTTGAACCTCTCTCTCTAGGCTGTCAATATCATCCTCTTAACTCTAAACTGAATTATCATAATCATTGCTCACAAACATCCAAGTTTCACTCGTTCACTTCCGCTCAATGCTCTTACCACGATGTCTGCCCTTCCTTTACGGTGGCGAATCAGACAATCATAGTCACCGAGAAATTCCACACCCAACTTCTCTTCAACTTATATTAACCTCTTGTCAAATATATGCTAAAGATGCTTATGATCTGGGTAGACCACACTCTTTGCTCCATAAAATATCATCTCCAAGTTATACTCCCCAACTTTAAATCATGTATCACACAGTTCCTCTTATGGATCTTCCACCTCCCCGATGCCCACGCAATCCGAAGAACGTACATCTAGAAGCTAAACCTCTCACTTGAACAACTTGGCAAACACATACTTCCTCTTCAACGAACAAATTGATATTCAAAATGACAATCTATCCTAAGTAGACGACGCGAACCATGAAACCGGTCGAACTAAAACTTATATCAACGAACTCAAAAGGGGTACGAATTACCGACTAACAAAGTAACGAACATCAAAATCAAAGCTAGAAAAACACAATGAGAAATTTTCCCCAATAAAAGTAGACACAGTTAAAATGTTCAGGAAAACCCACACAAAGAAAGTATAAAATACACGCACCCATAAAACATCCACAAGCGTACCTCAACGAAAGAAATACTTGATGAACCAAATACATAACAAGTTTGGTAAATGAGAACCATAGAAAGTTCTTATTCCCGTACTCGACCTTCTCAAAAACAAATGTACACCATTTTTTTTCACAAGACATATCTTAAACTTATACATCTTTTTTTTTAATGAAATATATATAACCATTTTATGTAAGACATCAACATAACTATTTTTTTTTCACACTACATTTCCCATAAAAATATTAGTTTCCATCAAACGACCTTGAAACACCCAAAACGAATTTGTAAAATGCCATAAAGACTCTAACACAACCTCTTAATCGAACGCGAAAAACATTGAAGAATTTCGTAATCAAAATAATCCTCAAACGAACTCATACCAGTGAACACTCATGCAAATACATTGTAAACCAAACGATGAACTTACAGACTCATTCGTACAACGATCAAACCAAAATCATAGAAAAACACCGATACCAACAGGTTACAAAACATGTCACAAACTTCAATTGGTGTGTGTAAATGAGGGATCAAATAACCACACCAACTCGTCACAAACCAACAATACTCGAAGAACAATATAATATTCATTCACGGAATGAATGCAAGGACTAACCATAGAAATGAACCTGTATCCAACAAAAACGAATTCGATTACCCAACACCTATCACGACGTCAAATAGAAAGAATATGGCATCTGTACCATCATGGTATGAATAGGAATGCTAACCAAAGAATTAGGTATACAAACGGAGCATCTAGCAAACGAATCAACTTAAATACCACAACATAAGTACCCACCGATAATTGAGGTATCAACATGTGATAGGTAGGATGGAATCTTACCACCTACATACCCTAACATATAATGACTGCCCAAACGGTTAAGAGAATATTTCTCTAACCATACAGCCATCACCAACATGATATCACATACAATCTACCACAACATATAACAAAAAACATCAATCAATGCAATAATGGTCACAAGTCCACATGTGTAATACCCTTATAATTATGTTCGCGACCATAGTTATAAGCCTATTCCACACGCATACTTACTTCCAAAACCACACATCTTAATGATAACGCACATATACCACATAGCACCTAATACACCATGCAATCCATGCTATCATACTTGCAAGTCCACTTGTGTTGTGACGCATGTATAATTATGTTGGCCACTATAATTAACTATGTCCCCTTTCATAAGTGTACTCCCTCCTATGACAACACATGATGCAAACAATCATGCAACCAAAAACAGAAGACGTCGCAAAAAAATCATCTCACATGGAACAATTCCATCGATCACGTAAACTCTATAATCAAAATCACTTGGATAAGGTCGATCCAATATCCAAGAGTAATCACGCTCCAACATGGCTCCAAACGGCAAAAGACAATATACGAATTCTAAAACATAACACAAAACAAAAGGCGTTGCACAATGGCTCAAACTCCACTCTTGCACTTATTTTCCCACTTAGATCAATTCAACTTACTACTTGCTGTGGACTCTAGATCCGAATCCACACCATTCCATCCTAACTCCCTTTCATCTTTACTCAACCACCCATTCATGCTGACTACATGTTGAGGTAGTCGACAACATGCAAAACCATCTCTATTCTTTTCTTTCAATTCTACATAATTCACAAGCGCATATAAATCACTAGATTTAGACTAAACCACATCTCCTTCCTAGGTGAAGTGAGGACACTACCAAGGGTATTTGGTAATGGCTCCATCTCCAGAAGTCACCGTGGTTCCAAACCTCTCCACTTCTTCTCCACTACCGTTTCCCATAAACATCATCTCCTTGTCCGAATGTAGATACATGCTATCGGAAACTCAGATTCTGCGTTTAGTCTGCTTCATCCTACCACCTCTCTCGCATCCGATAGCGACAACGGTTGTCCAACGAAGCATCTTACACGCGAAAGACGATATAATAAAGTCGATATATACAATACTACGTATAGGGAATATAATAGACGTCCGAAACTCAATAAAACATCTCATAAATATACGAAAATAGACATATAAAATACTATACTTACACATAGGTCCTAAATGCAACTATATGAGGGACTCTTAGGTTATAGTCTAGGTTCAACCACCTACTTCTCTATAACCAAGGATACCAATCTATCACACCTCGCCAAGACGGAAACGCAAGGGTGTAACTTCATGGATATCATCACAACACCTGGTGTCTATATAGAGAACAACTACATGCACAAAAATAGAGCAAAGTACAAACACAAAGTGTTGTAACAATACCCCAAAATAAAATAACCAAAACAAAACATAAATCCAAACATAGATGATAAACCACCTCCAATGCAACTAAGGTCTCGTCTATCCACATCCTTCTATCTTATCCTTAGAAAGCTCACCTGAAAATGATGCTTAAAACGTCAACATAATGTTGGTGAGATTCATAGGTTTAAGACTCAAACACACTAGGCAACCAAAATTCACTGTGATGACAAAATATAGCTGGACAAATAATTATAGTTATCATATAAGCTACATATATTACTAGGCAACATTACACATAAGGCAACATCAGGACGGCTCGTGTCCTCCGACCCCACAATGATTACAACAGGACGGCTCATGTCCTCCGATCCCACAATAATTACAACATCAGGACGGCTCGTGTCCCCCGATCCCATTAAACCACAATTAGGTCGCATGCGCGAGCAACAGGGTAAGCACCCTCCCAATTGAACCACACAATTATCACACAACATATCATTACCGTTCACATATAGCATAAATATGATAACATTAAAAGTCCAAGCTTTTTAACACCATACACATAATCACAGTAATTCAAATCATTTAAGACAAGCATCATTCCCATCCCAAGTTTAAAACAAAGTGAAAATATGGGACTATGAACTCACCTTAAACTCCGCAGCTGCCACAAAAATAACTCACAATCTATAGCACACAAAAATAATCCACATTACAAAAGGTCAAGCTAAAAGCTACAACCCATGTAATACACATATGATGGATGTCTAAGACTCATATGACCCACCATGGATCTCCTAGACACCACACTAACCACTACCATAACTTAATACTCACTAAATCCCTTGCACTCTTAAAATCAGAAAACGCAGAATTTTTGGGTACCTTTGCCCACATAAAATCATGACAAATAAAGCTCAACAACTCACACCAAAAATTCACCATGGTCTCTCATAAGCATAGAAGCTAATCCCAGAAGGCCATGGACCAATAACACACACAAATACTCATAATAAATTCAAACTTGTCAACTACTCAAATTTGGATCTGAACGCACACCAAAAAGTTTTGATTTCCATAAAATACTTCCACAAGTTTTTATCGCGAATCCTCTTCGTGGTAGTCTAATATAACCTAATACTTAACTATTCCAAAAGGCCTAGTCAAAATACCACTGTTACAACCACATGACACCCTCAAACTTTTACCCAAAATCTGTCCCGGTTTGACAGCTTTGACACCTTAACAAAGAAAAATCAAAAGACCAACTTCCCGACCTTGAAATCAATCGTGGCTGGACTTTTTGGAAATCCATTTCATTATATTTCAATTTAGACCTAAAATTCGTGACCTAACTCATCACCATCTGTTATTTACACTCACATCTTTACAGCCTTACAAATTTGTCCAAACCCTAACTCAATAACTAGCATGTTTTACGCTCAATTCTCTTAACCAATCATCATACTATTATCATTAATTGATCCCAATATGTTTAATAACATTAATTTACAGAAGTTAACACAAACCCTAATCCATCATACTAAATATTACATGAATTAGATTAATTAATCAATTAATTGAACATAGGGTTTAAAGATTTTACCTTGATTCTTGATTATTGCTTGAAAAACAAAACCCTAACTTTTTCTCCTTCTTTTTCTCTCTTGGTCGACCATAATTTGCAGAAAATAGGGGGTTCTGGGTCGTTTGTGGGGTAATATGGGTTGGAGGTTGGACTTGTTTGGGTTGGGATAGGATTCCTTGGGCCTAAGAGTCATATTTGGACTCAAATTGGGTTTCCTTTTTCCCCTAAAATCCCTCTAGCCAATTTTATATATATATATATATATATATATATATATATATATATATATATATATATATATATATATATATATATATATCTTTGTATATATTTTTTATTAAATTAATTTGTTGCACTCAAAACCTCATACTTTTCATATTTTATAAATACCTGTAACTAATCCTAGCGTCTTACGCGATAAACCTCAGTTTTTACGACAACCCGGAAAAATATCATTTCCAAAAATAAATTTCCAAAAATAGAATTCCACACTCTTTTGAAACATAACTCATAAAAACAAACTCCTTGTAACCCGCTAACGCTCAAACACTTGAACGAAGACTCGTTACGTAAAAACACAAAAACACCAAAAACTACACAAGTCATTTCTACACCACAAAGGTGATCAAAATGAACTTTCCCAAATTCCAAACTTTCCAAATCACAATAAAACAACTAGCGCAAAGGGATTTAGTGCTAAAACTCACCTATATCACTTAAAACACCTAAGACACACCAAACAAACGTCAACCGAGTTAAGACTATCAGTCAAACTGACCTGTTAAAACCACGGTTGTTACAATAACAAACCCTAATTACGGCGAGATGACGGCGTCAGGACTCATAACCTAACGCCGTCACCTATGTATCTCTATATATACTTTTAGATTTTTTTTCATTAAAAAGGAGGTGGAACTTATGGAACTTAGAGGGAACTTTGTACTCCGAATTTTACAGCAACTTTATTGTTTCAAACCCTATTCTCTTCCATGTTTAATTGAAAGACAAGTTCCCCTTTAATCATTCAATATGTCTATGTGTTGTTTGATTAATCATTTGTATTTTCTTTTCATTAACATGCTAGCATAGATCTCTTAGTGTTTGCTTGGATCTAATGAAACCTAGTAGTTAATTATTGATTGTTGATTTGTTATTGGTTGTTTGATTGATTGACTCACGTTAGGCTTAAGAAACTGGCTAATCTCCTATACGGTAACATGCTTGAATGTCTTAAGAAAGTAATCAGATGTGTACTACGGTTTTATTGATTATATTTAATGCATGAGCAGATGTTGATGATTCTATGGTAGGACACTAAACGTGTCATCATAAGAATAAATAGATACTCATAGAGTTGGGGAAGGATGTAACACCCCCAAAATACCGCAGCGGAAGACTGTGTCATAGGGGTGCTACTTCATAATACAAAGTACAAGTTATAGAAAACGAACTCTAAATGAGACGTTTTGAAAAGTTACCATTCGATTAATGAATTCAAAGTTACAAACATGAGATTCCAAAGTATGATACATAAATGTATACAAAATGTTGAATGGTAAATGATAAAAGCGTAAGTCTTCAGAATATGCAGCTTGACTCTAAGTTCCACGCACTAGCTATCGCCTTACTAACCTGAGATAAACATGCTAAAGTGTCAACACAATGGTTGGTGAGTTCATAGAGTTTGTCTTAAAACAGTTGAAAAGTCTTAAAGAATGATCACACAGCAAAGGCATCGTGAATCCACTCAGTTGCAAGTCCCGCCATAAGAGACTTGTAACCTGTGTGTTCACAACCCACTGCTACATATATAGTATGAATAAGACATGTATAAGTTCATCAAAACAATTAAGCAATTAGTAGTGACTCTCCACTTCATCTCCGAAGACCTCACTTGGGAGCCAATTCCCAAAGATAACTGGGAGCCACTTCCCAAAGAAAACTGGGAGCCACTTCCCAAAGATAAAAGTTTGCTGGGAGCCACTAAATAGAATAACGCAATTAAGTATAACACAGTCATGTATGCAATCAAGTATAACACAGTCAAGTATAAATGTTTTGAGTATTTGTACAAGTAAGCAAGTAGTTGAGCATGTATCCCCCCCAAGAGTTAAAACAAGTATGAAAAGAGTAGGGGCTATGACTCACCTTAAGCTTATGTAATGAGAAATGAAAGTGGTAGTCGAATTGCGAAAGTCTCTAAGAGCAGCCTATAATAGAACGTTGTGACTTAGGTTTGGAGTAACGTCTAAGAATACGACGAATTGCCTATATATGTCTTGCATAATGTTCATGATGTAGTACTTAGTATATAGTGTAAGTCGTTGAATATAAGTGGTTTATGAAACATGTATAGGTTGTATATCTCTTACTACCGTTCGGGCCGACATAATTCAGAAGTCATGGAGTAAACGTTCGAGGAGCCAGGACACTTTAATTCGTAAATCCACAACTCATCTCGACGGCTTACTTAATGAACTCCTCACATGAGGCTCCCTACTATTGTAGTATTTGATAACATATATATATATATATATATATATATATATATATATATATATATATATATATATATATATATATATAAGTTTTGATCTTTAAAAGTTATATGGTCTTTAGCCGTGGCTTTGCCGTGACCTTGGTCATTGTTACCATGGTCTTGAGACTTAACCTTGGCTTTAGCCATGGTTGTGGTCTCGGCTTTAGGTCATTAGACCTCTTGGTCTTTGTAAATCATAACTATTATATAGTGACTTTGGTCTAAAAATGGGCTGTTAAGAATTTGAAGAAAATTATCACTCAAAAAGCATTTTCTGGGCTCGAGCTTCTTTGTCCCTGAACGAAAACGTCGTTCCGGACAACTTTCGTGTTTTAACTTTTTGATGAATCGGAACAGAAGGGTGACTTTCAAAATCAAAATTTGATCAGAATGCTATTTAGGCAGTTTTGCCGTTTTGGTTTCACTAACTTCAAATGGTCATAACTTTTGACTCGTGTACTCGTTTTGGGTGATTCAAATTGCTATGTTTTCCTTGTTAAGTCATCTTTAACAGTAAGTAAGTGTCAAATATCAAAGTTATACTATTGTGGTCGTGGTTTTCCATAAAAATCACTAGTTTGCTTGTTTGCTTGTCATAAGTCAACATATGTATACCAATATTCGTTTTATCCATTTTTAAACATCATGAACACAATAAAAAGAACATATATAGCATGAAAATAACACAAAGAGAATGAAAATGATATTGAGCAAGAAAGTGTATAAGGGTTTCTTACAACTTTTGGCTTTCACTTAAGAAAGGAAGTCAAGTATAGAACTATGACACTAAACCTAATCTTGTAAACCCTTCACCATAACTCTTGTAACCCTTGCTAGCCTTGATCTAACCCTTGTGAAAACCATTTAACTTCAGCCCTAGTAACCTTGTGTAGCTCCTAATTCAACCATGGAATCACCAAACAAACTTAAGAACTAGGTAGAGAATACTAAGACCTTGAACTTTGTAGTGTAACTTGTATATTGAAGATCAAAGGATCATGGTGCTAGGTATTGATGTTGTGGCGTTTTTAGTGATGAAGAAAGGAAGAGATTAGCTTGCTATTTATACTATGAATGAGGAGGTTAGGAAGCTTACTAGGAAACTACATAAACTTGATGACAAAGTTGTAATTAAGTAATGATCTAAAGAATCAATGGTCAAGATTTAACCACAAGTGTGAATGCCCCCCCCCCCTAGTGGCGGTTCATGAACTTGGAGAACAAGGTGTGGACTTTTGATGGTATTATCCTAAGTATGTAGCTAGTTTTGACTCCGTAAATCGCTAACCGTAAGTTTTTAGGCCACGAAACGTAAAACCGGGTATCCTAAAAATATGAAACTTATAAATATGGTAGAACTTATCAATATACTCCATAATAAAATATAAAATGAGTGGTAGGATCTATCGGGTACTAAAACCCTGCTAAAAACTGGAAACACGGGTCTAAAACGCGCAATTTGCGTAAAACGCTGAACTGAAAAACGTAAAATTCCAAAACTTTTGGAATTGTCCTAAAATAAGAGAAAATCATATTTCTATTGTTTATAGTGTTTTATGGACATATCGGGATGCCGGAATGACGTTTAAACCTAAAAGTAAATCTCGGACACGGCTTTGTGATTTTTGCAGAAATGATCCGACGAGCGTCAAACTCTCGGATTATCGTTAAAATAGTTTAACTTACGAGAATTTGAAATAAAAATTTCTGAGATGAATAGTGAAAATTGAATAGTAAAAAGTGAATAGTAAAATTTTCGGGAATAAAAGTTAACCTGAAATTGTGAATTGTTACAGTCTCTACCCCTTAAGGAGAACTTCGTTCCGAAGTTCAGTTGATGTTAACTACTTATGATGTGTCTAAGAGAATTCGGGATTTCAGGATCTCTAAAATAGTGGTGTTCACTTTGATTCGTCTAAGGTTGTGGTTAAGGAGTCGTATCGGATGTAAATAAGCCCACTTATTTATAACTCTTTACTTACATAAAGAAGCGTCCAAATTTATGTAAGTAAGGGATCATAAACTCATGGTTCGGTGATTTACAATTTCTTTATTTAAATGAAGAGGCGTCCCAATCTATTTAAATAAGGAGATTCTAAATCATCCTACTTAAGAATTTCCAACACAAAATCCGCCTTCTGAGGCCGATAGTAAGATAATCAAGTCATCAAATCCCTAAAGCTAAGCAATAATATTATTTAACTCAAATCTTGTGTCTCATCAAACAAGAACTGTCACAAGATCAAGTTAACTAATTAGTTATTACTGAGCTCCATGTTTTTAATGACTCGACTAATCTCTGGGGCTCCTTATAATACTAAAGTCACATCATCTAACAACGTGGAACAAAACCAACAACTACCAAAAAGCATATGTGTATGTAGTGTGTGTAAGGCAAATAAAGAGGAAGGTCTCAACGTATATAGCAGTTATAGTCTAGGCACTAAATGCAACCTAGTTCTCTATAACCAAGGCTCTGGTACCAATCTGTAACACCCCCAAAATACCGCAGCGGAAGACTATGTCATAGGGGTGCTACTTCATAATACAAAGTACAAGTTATAGAAAACGAACTCTAAATGAGACGTTTTGAAAAGTTACCATTCGATTAATGAATTCAAAGTTACAAACATGAGATTCCAAAGTATGATACATAAATGAATACAAAATGTTGAATGATGAATGATAAAAGCGTAAGTCTTCAGAATATGCAGCTTGACTCTAAGTTCCACGCACTAGCTATCGCCTTACTAACCTGAGATAAACATGCTAAAGTGTCAACACAATGGTTGGTGAGTTCATAGAGTTTGTCTTAAAACAGTTGAAAAGTCTTAAAGAATGATCACACAGCAAAGGCATCGTGAATCCACTCAGTTGCAAGTCCCGCCATAAGAGACTTGTAACCTGTGTGTTCACAACCCACTGCTACATATATAGTATGAATAAGACATGTATAAGTTCATCAAAACAATTAAGCAATTAGTAGTGAGTCTCCACTTCATCTCCGAAGACCTCACTTGGGAGCCAATTTCCAAAGATAACTGGGAGCCACTTCCCAAAGAAAACTGGGAGCCACTTCCCAAGGATAAAAGTTTGCTGGGAGCCACTAAATAGAATAACGCAATTAAGTATAACACAGTCATGTATGCAATCAAGTATAACACAGTCAAGTATAAATGTTTTGAGTATTTGTACAAGTAAGCAAGTAGTTGAGCATGTATCCCCCCCCCCCAAGAGTTAAAACAAGTATGAAAAGAGTAGGGGCTATGACTCACCTTAAGCTTATGTAATGAGAAATGAAAGTGGTAGTCGAATTGCGAAAGTCTCTAAGAGCAGTCTATAATAGAACGTTACGACTTAGGTTTGGAGTAACGTCTAAGAATACGACGAATTGCCTATATATGTCTTGCATAATGTTCATGATGTAGTACTTAGTATATAGTGTAAGTCGTTGAATATAAGTGGTTTATGAAACATGTATAGGTTGTATATCTCTTACTACCGTTCGGGCTGACATAAGTCAGAAGTCATGGAGTAAACGTTCGAGGAGCCAGGACACTTTAATTCGTAAATCCACAACTCATCTCGACGGCTTACTTAATGAACTCCTCACATGAGGCTCCCTACTATTGTAGTATTTGATAACATATATATATATATATATATATATATATATATATATATATATATATATATATATAAGTTTTGATCTTTAAAAGTTATATGGTCTTTAGCCGTGGCTTTGCCGTGACCTTGGTCATTGTTACCATGGTCTTGAGACTTAACCTTGGCTTTAGCCATGGTTGTGGTCTCGGCTTTAGGTCATTAGACCTCTTGGTCTTTGTAAATCATAACTATTATATAGTGACTTTGGTCTAAAAATGGGCTGTTAAGAATTTGAAGAAAATTATCACTCAGAAAGCGTTTTCAGGGCTCGAGCTTCTTTGTTCCTGAACGAAAACGTCGTTCCGGACAACTTTCGTGTTTTAACTTTTTGACGAATCGGACCAGAAGGGTGACTTTCAGAATCAAAATTTGATCAGAATGCTATTTAGGCAGTTTTGCCGTTTTGGTTTCGCTAACTTCAAATGGTCATAACTTTTGACTCGTGTACTCGTTTTGGGTGATTCAAATTGCTATGTTTTCCTTGTTAAGTCCTATTTAACAGTAAGTAAGTGTCAAATATCAAAGTTATACTATTGTGGTCGTGGTTTTCCATAAAAATCACTAGTTTGCTTGTTTGCTTGTCATAAGTCAACATATGTATACCAATACTCGTTTTATCCATTTTTAAACATCATGAACACAATAACAAGAACATATATAGCATGAAAAGAACACAAAGAGCATGAAAATGATATTGAGAAAGAAAGTGTATAAGGGTTTCTTACAACTTTTGGCTTTCACTTAAGAAAGGAAGTCAAGTATAGAACTAGGACACTAAACCTAATCTTGTAAACCCTTCACCAAAACTCTTGTAACCCTTGCTAGCCTTGATCTAACCCTTGTGAAAACCATTTAACTTCAGCCCTAGTAACCTTGTGTAGCTCCTAATTCAACCATGGAATCACCAAACAAACTTAAGAACTAGGTAGAGAATACTAAGACCTTGAACTTTGTAGTGTAACTTGTATATTGAAGATCAAAGGATCATGGTGCTAGGTATTGATGTTGTGGCGTTTTTGGTGATGAAGAAAGGAAGAGATTAGCTTGCTATTTATACTATGAATGAGGAGGTTAGGAAGCTTACTAGGAAACTACATAAACTTGGTGACAAAGTTGTAATTAAGTAATGATCTAAAGAATCAATGGTCAAGATTTAACCACAAGTGTGAATGCCCCCCCTAGTGGCGGTTCATGAACTTGGAGAACAAGGTGTGGACTTTTGATGGTATTATCCTAAGTATGTAGCTAGTTTTGACTCCGTAAATCGCTAACCGTAAGTTTTTAGGCCACGAAACGTAAAACCGGGTATCCTAAAAATATGAAACTTATAAATATGGTAGAACTTATCAATATACTCCATAATAAAATATAAAATGAGTGGTAGGATCTATCGGGTACTAAAACCCTGCTAAAAACTGGAAACACGGGTCTAAAACGCGCAATTCGCGTAAAACGCTGAACTGAAAAACGTAAAATTCCAAAACTTTTGGAATTGTCCTAAAATAAGAGAAAATCATATTTCTATTGTTTATAGTGTTTTATGGACATATCGGGATGCCGGAATGACGTTTAAACCTAAAAGTAAATCTCGGACACGGCTTTGTGATTTTTGCAGAAATGATCCGACGAGCGTCAAACTCTCGGATTATCGTTAAAATAGTTTAACATACGAGAATTTGAAATAAAAATTTCTGAGATGAATAGTGAAAATTGAATAGTAAAAAGTAAATAGTAAAAAGTGAATAGTAAAATTTTCGGGAATATAAGTTAACCTGAAATTGCGAATTGTTACAAAGGACGTACACGCCCCCACGACCGGTATTAAGGAATACAATCCTTCGATCAAACAATTGTATCAAATCAATAAATCAATAAGAGATAACTAGAGAGTAGTGATATCTAAGTAAACACATTTGTCTCTTATAAGTAATCCACCGCATTTATTTTTCTTGTTATTTATTTTATTTTGTTTAATTAGTAATTTTGGGTTAGTTGGATAGCAACTAATTCTGCCCACTCTTCCAATACCCGAGATTCTTACTGCTTTTCATAAAACATAAAAATACAAAAAGAATCATCCCTCACCTTTAGACCTAGTTAACCTACATCTCAATCCTAACGACACTATTCTCCTAGAGAACGATCAATCCCCCGAACCTACCAAATACTACACAACAACGGTCAGGTACACTGCCTGGAGGATTGCAAGCTTCTCAAGATCTCTTGAGAAGTAAAACCTTTTGCGATGGTCTTGTGATCCCGCATCAAGTTTTTGGCACCATTGCCGGGGAAATAGTTATTGCTTAGGTTGATTTTTATTTTGATTAGGTCTACTCATTAGATTCATATCTAGTGAGATTTTTATTTTCTTTTTCATAGGATTTCTTTAGTCTATCTTTTTTTTCTTCGTGTCTTTGTTTATAATAATTATCACCCCCGCCATCATGGAAGGTGCTAATATCCTTGAACACATCATTCAACCAAACCAACCAAACCACCTGATTGAAGCACAAGCAGTCAACCAAAGTTAACCACGGATGTGGTCAATATAGTCAAACTCCTTAGGCTCAATGCTCCGTGGAATATAGGGTTTCCCCGAGTCGTTATGTCCCGACGAGGTGTGGATAGTTATCAAACGGGTTAGTGATCGAGTGAATTTGGACAGGAAAAGGTTTGTGAGTGATTAAGCTAAGGAATATAAGAAGAAATAGCTTAAATAAGCTATATAGATGATTACGTGAAAGTTAGATATCTAAAAACGTTTAAAATCTAAAAATGCGTGCGTTCAGTTTAAATTTACGTAAACGTACGAAATAAAAAGTGAATACTGAAATCTGAAAACCCACAGGGGTTGAAAATGACTTTTTTACAAACCCTAAGATAAAAGAAAATTTTTAGAAAATTAAAATAAATTTTTACACTATTTAATTATTTATTATTAATTAATTACTAATTAATACTAATTATTAATATTTAAATAACTTAAATACAATATAATATTAATTAAATTCTAGAAAAATAAAAGTAAAATTTCAAAAATTATAAAATAACTAAAAACAAATTTTAAAATTAAAAATATGTCTTTTTGTCTTTTTGTGAATTTTATATTAATTAATTACTAATTAAATATTAATTACCTAATTAAATTATTTTAAATTATAAAAAATAGCAAATGAACAGTAAAAATTCTAGAAAAATTTCTAAAATTATATTATATTATATAAAAGCTAGGAAAAATACAAAAACTAGGTCTTACATAATAAAAACTAATTATGCTATTTAAAACTTAAATATTAATTAATTACTAATAAAACTAATATTAAATCTAATAAATGGTAAATGACAAAATAAAATCTGAGAAAATTACTTAAATTACTTTAATATAAAAGGAATTTAAGAGAAATATAAAAATACCAAGTACTTAATAAAAATCTAAAAATGAAAATTAAAATTTAAATTACATTAAATAGAAACTATCACTTAATTTTAAGTTGGTTTTTCTTGATTTTTCTTTTACAAAACTCTTTTAATACTAAAAACAACTAACTTTTGTAAAAACAACTTTTTTTGTAACTTAAAAATAAGCACTGTGGATGCTTATTAGCACCACAGTTGACTTTAGTTGACCAAATAAGGAAATAAGCTCAAATGAGCTTAAGTGGGACCCACAAAGGTAAATTCTGGTTCAACTAAGCTGTGTGGACATGCTTAAGCAAGAATCAAAGGAATTGTCCCATTAAATAAGCAAATAAGCCAAGACTAAGCAATTGACTACTTATTTCAAAACTGAAAATGGGACAGGAAATGAGGATGGATTCAAATGGGGTCCACAGGTCCTAAGGTCAAACTAATGGTCAATATTTAAAGGCTACCAGGAGGGGGTTCAAAGAACTTAAATTTGGGCAATGGGACACACTGAGGTGGTCAGAAACCACCACCAAAGATGGTGGTGTGGTATGGTTGACTGCTGGTCTGCTGCAGTAGGGGACTGTCTTCCCCTGCAGGTGACATTGATCCAAGGTGGGGCCCAGAGAAAAATTCACTAAAATAAGCTAGAAGGTGGAACTCAAAGATGAGCTGGTAGACAAAAAGTAGTGAAAAGCACAGGGTCTGAATCTCAATACATAAATCTACAAAAATCTTGCAAGTTTAGAAAAAATTGAAAAACTCAAACTTTGACTTTTATGAAAAACTTAGAAAGTTGACTTTTGTGAACTTGTGTTGCTCATAAATGACTGAAAGAGTTATAATAAGCTTAAATAAGGGTAAATTAAACTAAAACACTAGCTTATGCATTAATATATGGGCTTGCAATCTTAAAAAGTCCAACAGTGGACCTGTGAAGGTTGATCAAAAGCTTTTTGACTATTTTATACACAAACACTGGTTTTTAAAGTTCAACTAGTTCTAAAATCATCTAAAAGGACTGAGGATGCATGGAAACAAGTAGATGACCACTACTACAGGTCAAACCAAATATAACCAAACACCCCTTTATCAACCAGAATTGGTGATTTCCAAAACAAATGGACAAATTAAACCATGGAACTGATAGATAAGCTTATAGAAACATGGAATTATCATTAATAACTAAAAACAAACAACAATAGAAACTACTTAATAACAGATTACACTAAAAATTTGTGAAAAAGTCTTACAGATGATCCAAGGCATAGACCAAAGTGAACAAGAACTCAGGCCCCCATCCTATGCTCCCAAGAGCTTCTAAACCAGAACCATTCCAAACCAATTCTGCTTCCTTACTCCTTCCTTCTTTTATATTTTATTTATTTTTTTCAAGCTATTTATTTAGAGATTTTTGGGAATTTATACTAAAACCTCTTTTATGCTTACTGAGCTTAGGGAGACTTGTAGATAGCTTAAATTGAACTTAATGAAACAGGTTTAACACTTTTTTAACAATGTTTAAGTAAGATTGAGATTTTAATGGAAATTTGCATAAACTAAAGTAATCAAAGAACAACTGCAATTGTTGATGAAAACAGCTTTCAATTATACTAAAAAGTCTTAATACAACCTTTTCAATTGAAAATTACACTGAGAATACAAAGCTAAAAAAAATGACACTATATTAAACTAGTAAACTAGACTACTCTAACTACTCACTATCTTCTCTTTTTCTTTGACTTATAAAGACCCTGGGGTACACCTCTGACTTTCCCACTTCAATACAAGCCGTTGGATGGCTTAATTCAATCCTAGCCTTCAAAATCCGTTTTGGCGGGAAACATGGGATTGGGCAGTTGGGGAGTTTAGTGTGGTATAATAAATGAGGAGGGGGTTTGGTTGGGTGTAGTAATTGGTTTGGTGGAGTTGGTGAAAAGAATGGAGGAGGGGGGTGGACAAATTCCTGGTTATTAGGGGTGTTAATGGTGGAGGGAAAAGGGGTTAGGGGTGAACAGTGGTACGGGGGGATGAGTTTGACTGGGGTCAACGAGGGACCAATTTTGTCAATTTCTGAAAGTACAGGGACTGAACTTGTAATTTTCCAAAACTTTTGAGATTTTTCACCAAAGGACTAAATATGACTTATGATTTTAAAAGGACCTTTGGTGACTTTTCTTTTAAAATATGTGCTCAGGGACTATTTTTGCCAATTTTTGAAAGTTGGGGGACTGAAACTGCCAATTTTGCAAACTTTGTACGTTTTTCATTTGTTTTTGCTCATTTTGCTAAACATATAAAACACAATTTTGAAATAATTTTAGTATTTTGATGCATTACTGAGTGTTTTTGTATGTTTTGCAGTTCAGATTTGACCAAAAATGATGAGTGTTTGAGCACTCATCACCACCAAAACCACCGAAACCCACCCGAACCACCTAGAGCCCGCACTTTAGGAGACTACTCTTGACCTAGCCACCAAGGCTATCGAAACACCATTGATCTCAACCAAGGAGCCAATGTGTGTCCCTTGTGATCTGACACCATCCGGTTGGTGCAAAACGGATGTGCATTCGATGGACTTCGTTCCGAAGATCCAAACCAACATCTCAAGGATTTCCTTAAAATCGTTGATTCCATAGACCTTGATGTTGCCACTCGAGAGACGACATGATTGCGTCTTTTCCAATTCTCTCTACGTGACCAAGCTAGTCAATGGCTTGAGCATTTACCCGCGGGATCAATCACCTCTTGGGATGATCTCACCTCTAGTTTCCTTGCTCAATTTTTCTCATCGGGGAGAACTACCAAGTTACAGAATGACATCTTGATGTTCCAAAAACGTCAAGGTGAAGCTCTTTACGAAGCATGGACTCGTTTCAAGGACTTACTCCAAAAAGTCCCTCATCATGGCATCGACTTTGGCTCTTAGTTGAAATCTTCTATGACCACGTCGATTATCTTGCCAAATGTGAAATTGATCAAGCGGCTGGCGGTAAATTACGAGAGAAGGACGCCAAGGAATCATGGGACATCATTGATGAGCTCGCCTTCTATGGTAGCGAATCTTGGGATGACCCCCATGATGTAACCACGATGGTCAAAGCAACTTCATCACTAGAAAAAATCTCTCATCTCTATGAAGAGAACCTTTATGAACTTGAGAAAAGGGTTGATTACTTGATTGAAAAATGAAATAGACCCTTAAGTCCAAATCGAGCGACAGTTAACTCCATCTCAAACGTAAGGCCGGCACCCCTATTCGAGTCACCTCTTAGAGAAAATGTGGAATCTTTCCAAAAACATGTTGAGCCATATCCACCTCCCCACGACCTCAGCACAAAATTCGAAGCTTGAATGAAAGAATATATGTCGGCACACTCTGAGAGATAAGCAAGGTTTGAAGAATCCATTTATAAACAAAGGGAGGAGATGCAAGAAAAGATGGCCGAAATGATGAAACTACTAAAGGACTATACTAAAGCCAGGGCTCCAAGAAAATTGTTGTTATGAAAGGAAGTCAATACTCCCATTACCAAATCTGTTAATGCTATCTCCATTGTCCATGAAAACGACAATGAAAAACAATCAAGAAATATGGGAATTGGTGAAGTTAACCTCATCACGGTCGATGATGGAACAGACGAAGGAAGGGTAGTCAACGAATCATGTTCAAATATAGGAGAGGAGATATCCCCTAATGAACAACCAACGAAAGAACCACCGAAGTCCCAAACCTTCGAGTATTATTTGAAACATGAAATTAATAAAAAGACTATAGATAATTGGATAAGAAACAATGGACGAAATTATCTACCTAAAATATCTAAGGGGAAAAGGAAAAAGGAAGGGCATGATACGTTAACCATAGGTCCATTGTGCAAGAGTATGCTTCTGCAGAAGGAAATAAGAAACAAACGGTTTACGGGAATTTCGAGATATCATGCGGCATAGGAGATTTAACATACTTAGATGCTTTGGCCGACCAAGGGTCAGAAGTAAACCTATTGCCCCTCTCCGTTTATGCCCAATCGCCCGATAAGATACCAACCACCACCCGTATTAGACTTTCCCTTGCCGATCATTTTTATGTGTATCCTTTAGGAATAGCAGAGGATGTATAATTAACGTAGCAAGATTTTTGTATCCCGTTGACTTCATGATCATTGATGATAGGGAGAATGATTACATGCTAATAATTCTAGGGGCACCATTTCTTGCTACAGCACGGGCAGCCATCAAATACGAAAAGGGGATAATTGAGCTCAAGTCAGGGCAGAGAAGGGTTCACTTTCGCATGGCCCCATATAATATGAGAAAATGCATGATGTGAAAGAAACCTCCGACCAACTCTAGTGCCCCTAGCAATCACGTTCAGAAGACGATTATTGCTTGGGAAGCAAGGATTAAAAATTACCAAGAGTTTAAGAAAGAGAGAGGAAAGAGTAGAAATAAAGGCTTTGAAGAAGCTGAAATTGAGTGCAATCAGCAGGATTGGAATACTTTCTGGTTTATGGAAGGAAATATGGTGCTTCAATATCACTCTGGAATGAAACTACCTCCCGACAAACTCAAATCTTGGTGGTATGGACCCTTCACAATAAAAAGTTTATGCGAAAATGGAGCCGCAATCTTGGTAGATAGAAAAGGAGGAAAGATAACCGTGAATTCCCAACGATTGAAACTGTACCACTAGGATGATGTGAATTCTATCAACGGATACGTCATCTTAAGGGATGAAGTCACGTAATAGGGTATGACTTTGAGTCTAGCTACAACACTCGTAAATAAAGAAAAGCACTTCTTGGGAGGCAACCCAAGCTTTCTTTTTCATGTTTGTTTGTTTGTTGGATTTTATTTGCTTCCGTATGTATACTTTTCCTTATTGTTTATTGTTCATGTCTCAAATAAAATGCGAAAATGCTTTATTTTATTTTTAACCTCGTCTTAATTACATATAAAGGTATTTTGTAGAAAGATAAGTGTAAGGGAAGATAATATTTGTTCTAAGAATGAATTGGACATGAACAATAATAATTAAAAATTAGTATACATATTAGTATTTGTTTGAGTCAAATACTGGTATCGAGTCACAATAAATGTTTTGCAGGAAATCCAGGTACTAAAACATAGATTTTTCCAGAAATTTTCTGGAAACAAAATATAAAAAATTCTGTCAGGTCATTTCTAACGGCGTCAAAGGTAAAATCTGATGATGTCAGGTATTATTTTCTGAAAAATTTCTTGATATAAATAATGCCTAAAAACATTATTAATGTTTTTCGATATCTCTACATTTTGATAATCACAAAATGCAAAACTCATTAAACTAAAGATTTTGACGTAAACAAGTATTTAGTCGTAAATCGATTTAACAACCAAATCACTTAAGGTACGGATAAACAAAATGCCTAATGCGTTTATGATCAAAGGAACATTTTCTAAATCACTAGATTTTTTAATTTTACAAACCTTACATTTTTTATAAAATGGGACAAACATTTTTAAACTTATACAAAATGTTTTTGTAATTATAAAAAATGTTTTATTCAAAATAAATACTTTGAATTCAAGTTCTTACCCAAAAAAACGGCTAGATTCATCAGATAAAACCTTCCCCACAAAAGGACAAAATTTTTTAAAAAAGTTTTTTTTTACTAGGCGGCCCCCTTAAAGTTACTAGGCGGTCCCATTAATTATTAAGAGGACCGACCAACTTTAAGGGGACTGGCCATGCTCCCGAACAATATTTTTTTCCCTATAAATACTGGCTCAAATATGGCATTTTTCCTCACCTTTTGCACTAAAACTTTCTATTCTTAATCCTCCTACATATCATTCTAAATCCTTTGATCATATAATCTTAAGCTTTTGTTTCCAAGTGATCCAAGCTTTAACCATTCAAGTGCAAGAGAAGAATACTTTTATTCATCAAGACTAGAAGTATTGCAACTTAGTGTATTCTCATCATCTAAGTTGTTTATGTTTCATACTTTGTGAATCATTCATTCATTTGTGTATAAGGTGTATATATATTAGTTAGAAGGTGTGTATACTAGTTAGATAGTTGTGAATATAAGTAAGTAGATTAGATTTGTGGGTTAGTTGGTAGAGTAGTGAAGAAGAAATAGCGGTGAGAAGAACTAGAGCTAAGTTGTGAAGAAGTAGCGGTGTGAAGAACTAGAGCTAAGTTGTGAAGAAGTAGTGACGTGAAAAACCAGATCTAAGTCGTGAAAAAGTAGGTGTGTGAATAAGTAGTGAAGGTGTGAAGAAGTAGTGGCGTAAATAAGTAGTGCTAAGTCGTGAAGAAGGTGTGAAGACGTTGTGAAAAAGTTGTGAGAAGTTGCGTAGTGACTAGTGGTGTGAGATTGGTTCTAGCTACTATTAGGACTCGACATTTAGCTTAGTGTCGTTAACTGGTGTAAGCAAGCGTTGTGTAAGGTTTTCTCCGCCATAAGGGAGCTTGTTGACATAGTGAAGAAAACACTCGAGTAGGTGACTTGGGGAGTGGAGTAGGGCAAGGAAGGTGTCCTTGTAGCCGAACCACTATAAATCCTTTGTCTCGCGGTTTCATCTTTCCATCTCTAACTTATTACTTTGCTTACTTACTTATCTATCCTATATAGCTATAATTGTTTATATTATGCATGTGTTGATTTAACATACTTGGCTTACATCATTATTATTTTTCATACTTTGATATAGTTGTTCATATTGTTCAAGATTTGAGTTCACATAAGATCGAATCAAAGTTTTTAAAAGTAAACAAGGTTTTAAAACTAAACTAAGTTTTCATTATAAAATTAAAAGGACGTAAAACTATTCAACCCCCCCTTCTAGTTTTCCAAGGTTTTAAACAAGATTTTTTTTAAATATATTGCATTTTAAAACTTGTGTCGCTTTATGGAATTGAAAAAATATTTAGAATGTCAATCTATGCAAAGACCACCACTATTTGAAAGTGATGGCTTTCTTTATTAGAAAAATATTTTCGAAACTTATGTGAAATCAAAGGATCTAGATCTTTGGCATGTTATTACCTTTGGTGATTTTCCCCCTATTCAATATAAATTTGAAACTAAAAAGGATGAAATTGTGTATTTTGAAAAACAAAATGATGATTTGAAAAAGAAACTAGCAAAAAATAATGAGGCTAAAATTTTTATTTATAATGCGTTACTACGCAAAGAATATGAACGAACTTTTATGTGTAAAACCGCAAAAGAAATTTGGGATTCTTTACTAATCACTCACCAAGGTAATAGTTAAGTTAAAGATAACAAAATAGATCTTCTTGTTCAACAATATGAACAATTTACGATTCCGGAGGAGGAATAAATAGAGAATGCTTTTGCAAAATTTAACACTATTATCACAAGTTTAAAAGTACTTGATGAGAATTTTTCTAGTTAGAATTTTGTTAGGAAATTTCTTAGGGCTCCTCATCCAAAATGGCGAGCTAAAGTTATGACGATTGACGAATCAAAGAATTTGTCAACTCTACAACTCGACGAGTTGATCGGCAACTTGAAAGTCTACAAAGCAATAATAAAGAAAGACTCCGAGATGGTCAAAGGAAAAAGGGAGCAAAGCAAGTCAATTGCGTTGAATGCTAGGAATCAAATTAGTGATGAGGATAGCTCAATCTCCGAAAGTAGTGACGAAGAATAGCCATGGCCGTAAGAGACTTCAAGAAATTCTTCAAAAGGCGAGGAAGATTCGTTAGAAAACCGCATGATGAAAGGAAAGCATCTCAAAGAAATAAAGATGACAAAAATAGCAAGAGTGAAAGGAAGTGCTTCAAATGTGGTGATCCAAATCATCTCATTGGAAAATGTCCAATGATGTCAAGAGATCAAAATCAAAAGGTGTTCGTTGGAGGAACTTGGAGTGAAGATGAGAAAGAAACCACAAAGGAGGAGAAGTGTCTTATAGCCAAGGCATCCAATCAGGTACTTTCCGAAACCAAATACTTTAGTGACGAAAATCAATCATTAGACGAAAAAGACCTAGATAATGAATATAGTAGGTTATGCAAATTAGGTCAAAAAGTCATGGCTAAAAATAAATCACTAAAACATATTAATAATTGATTAGAAAATGAGGTACTCGAATTAAAAATTAAACTACAACATTTAGAAAAAGGAAAAGAAGTTCTTATAGAATGTAAAACATGTCTAGAGGTCAAAAATGAAAATGAAAAACTTAAAGATGAAATTTCCAAACTTGACAAATTTGAAAATAATAGTAACTCACTTAAGAAAATTATAAGTGTTCAAAGAACTTCGGGAGATAAAACCGGTCTAGGATTCAACTCAAATAATGTTTCAACTAGTGAAAATAAAAATATAAAGTTTGAATGTGAATCTTGTAAACAAAAAACATTAGAGTCAAAACCTAAGCATATACTTATAAAAGATAGAAAAATACCTATTGCGAGCGATGAGGAAGTAAAAAGTTTTTATAAACCATCATTAAAAGCCAAAACCGGATTTTCTAAACCAAAAATAAGACCTAAAACTCCACCACCAAATAGACCAAATAATCCTCATCCTCGGCCTAAAACCCCTCAACCTAGAAGAAATCAAGGTAGACAAAACTTTTCTAATAATAGTCACCCAATATGGAATTAGCCACATCAACCAAGCTTTAACCCGTGGGGAATACTTCCACCATACATGCATCCTAGTCAAATGCAAACCATGTTTGGTTCAAACAATTTTGGACCAATGAGACAATGGGGACCAAATGGCTAAGTTGTTATTCTTCGAATAAGTTGGAATCTCATCTACACATGACTTCTATAAGTCAACATGGTAACTTGAAATGCTTTGAAGAAAATCCATTGAAGACTAAAAGGTACACTTTTCTTTTATGTCCATCGCTATAATTTGCATGATTAGATAAATGATTAGTTAAATTAATGCTTATCTATACATATATACAATTTGTAACTCTTATACATATATACGTACATAACAGCTTATATACTTATAACCTTGAAACATCATTAGTTGACTTTCCTAGGAATATAATGAAATTATTCATTGTTGAACAAAATAGAAAATGGAAATCATCTATATCCACTATTAGCAAACTCATGGTGATGAAGTGAAATGAGTTAAGTGGATTAATCGTTAATATAGAAGTAGGATTAGATCCCTCGCGTAAGAAAACTATGGATGAAACAAGCTCTCGTAGACTATGGCATTAAGTTAGATAAGTGTGCATCAACAAAGGAGCTATAGATGTTAGGATATACCTCATTCAACACTCTCGCATCAAACATATAGAATCACGTCATCACTCACTTATGATCATAGGTTATGTAGAAAAGGATAGCATATGACAATAGGCTTAACCAATCCTCTTGAGCATGAGATCTTTGATAAACATCTTTAAAATCTGTGATTAATGACATTTGTTGTCAAAAATCTAATATGTTTTAAAATATGCAAAAACCTCACATTTTGGAAAAATAATTTTTCAAATGACTATCCCACTTTTCCAATAACATGTTTCACTATCAATATCCACAACTTTGTTTTGATCAAAATCTAAGATTGGGAAAATTTTCTTTACCTTTCATTAACACACTTTGAAGTAAAACCCAATCTATTCTATTCAAATCTACGTACAAACCTATTTCCAAGCATTGTTGAATAATGCTAAAAACGTTTCTTTAAATCATACATGGCGATCTCATATTTGTCATCTATACTTATATACATGACACTTTTAAGAAAATCAAAACAAATCAAGAGGACCACGATTCGTCTATTTAGATCTTGTTCGTAACAAGTCTAGAAGTCCATGCTATCTTAAGTTCTCATTTATTGCGCATAGACACACATTAGGATCCATCAAATAGTTCACTAATCTTACCTACTACATATAATTAAGAATATACTTGGTGTAGTTTATTGTTTCCTAGTCCATATATATATATATATATATATATATATATATATATATATATATATATATATATATATATATATATATATATATATATATATATAGTTAGGATCAAATAGGAAGAATAATTAAAATAGGAATGATAAGAAGTAACTACAACCACACATTTCAGATGCACCTACAAAAGTGGATGCATCTTCCTTCAAAATTTCTCTCATAATTTGAAATGTGTAGCTAGAATTACTTCTTACCCTTCTTATATTAATTATTCTTTTTACTTGATCCCTTCCCCATATATATATATATATATATATATATATATATATATATATATATATATATATATATATATATATATATATATATATATATATATATATATATGTATATATATACATATATATATATATATATATATATATATACATATATATATATATATATATACATATATATATATATATATATATATATACATATATATATATATATATATATATATATATATATATATATATATATATATTACTTTCTTGATGAGTATGTTTACATGCTACATGAAATTACTTGATTGCTTAGTCTCTTTAATTGACATGTTTTGCATAAATATCCATTTCATGCATAATTGCCTCAAAGAGTTGGACTTGCTTGAAACTAAACCTGAAAACATAACCCTTTCTATAAATTTCTGCCAAAAATCCATTTCTGGTAATCCTTTCTAAAACATACTCTTTGATCACATTATCAAGTTCTAGTTGTTTACAAGTGATCACACTCATTTTTCCTCTTATTGCAAGAGAAGAAAATTCATTGTAATCAAGAAACGAAGTGTTGAAGAAGAGTTTTGCTCATCTCATCTTATTGTTGCAGACACGGAGAGCGGAAGGATATAAATATGTTTTTGCTTGTAAGTGTGGTTATAGTTTAGGTCTCAATTAGACCCGTTTCACTATAACCATGGCTCTGGTACCAATCTGTAACACCCCCAATTCATGGATGCAGTGGAATTCAAACTGGGTGTTACTCGATGGCACAATAGTCACAATAATAGAAAATGAACTCTAATTGAGTCGTTTTAAAAGATTTATCATTCAAATTATATAAATATCAGAGATTACAAAATGAGGTCCCAGATGGTTCCATGTTTACAATTTACATTAAATGAGTTTTTAAATGATAATAAAATTTATAGCCACCGTGCCAGCCTCGTTCATTATAGACCTGAAATACATGCTTAAAACAGTCAACACAAAGGTTGAGTGGAATTCGTAGAGTTTGTAGTTAAATCGTTGAACACAATAATCGTAGTATGAGCTATAGACTCACACTCATAGTTAGAAAACAAAACCGTTATTACTTCACTAAGCTCATGCAACCAAAGCATTATGATCGAACCAAAAATTGGCATTATAGAAGCCCTACCAAGGTAATATTGCCATTATACCTCTAAATCTCAAATATAGTGCATTTGTTTGAACTCGTAGTTGTTCAACACAAATGGTATTCGTCAATCCCAATAGATCTATTCACAATATTCGCGCTCACTATAGCTAGTGACTAATGGTTCATGATATAGGGACTTCGAACATGGCAATCGTTACTTAGTGACAATAAAACATAGTCGGGTAAGCATACAGTAGAAAGCATTGTGTTCGAGTAGAAAAATAATAGCATGTATCCCCCCCATGGGTTTGTAAAATAGTTAAACAATAGAAAGTGGGGCGACGAACTCACCTTAAGTTATGTAGTAAGTAGTGAAAATGATGGTCGAATCGCGAAGGTTTCAACGAGCAACCTATAATAGGATGTTGCGACTTAGGATTGGAGTAAGGAATATGAAAAATTGCCTATATATGTCTTGCATTTAGTCCATGATGTAGTAATTAGTATAGTGTAAGTCTTTGAACAAAAATGGTTTATGAAACATGTATAGTTTGTTTATCGCTTACTACCGTTCGGGCCGACATAATTCAGAGGCCATGTAGTAAACGTTCGAGGAGCCAGGACACTTTAATTCGTAAATCCACAACTCATCTCGACAGTTTACTTTAATGAACCCCTCACATGAGACTCCCTACTATTGTAGTATTTGATAAAATATATATAAGTTTTTGATCCGAAAAGTTACATGTCCAAATAATTGAATAAACTTAGGAAAGTTTACTTTTGGATGAAGATTGTTATTACAATGAGTTCCTTGAGTCTAGTATGAATATTACTTGTAAAGTTTCATGGTTATTTTGATGGAGTAGATCCAAATTGGATGTTTATGTTTTCGACTTAGAAAGCCATAAGGTCTTTAGCCGTGGCCTTGCCGTGGCTTTGGTCATTGCTACCATGGTCTTAAGACTCATCCTTGGCCTAAGCCATGGTTGTGGTCTTGGCTTTAGGTCATTAGACCTCTTGGTTATAACTAACCATAACCATTATTTGGTCATTTGGTCTTAAAAAGGGGTTGTTAAGAATTTGAAGAAAATATCACTCGTAAAGCGTTTTCAGGGCTCGAGCTTCTTTGCCCCAAAATGAAAACGTCATTCCGGACAACTTTCATGTTTTAACTTTTCGATGAATCGGACCAGAAGGGCCACTTTCAAAATGGTCAAAATGTTAACAGGTTGTTTTAGGCAGTTTCGGCGTTTTGGTTTCGCTAACTTCTTTTGGCCATAACTTTTGACTCGTGTACTCGTTTTAGGTGGTTCAAATTGCTATGTTTTCCTTTTTAAGTCATCTATAACAGTAGGTAAGTGTTTCATATCATGGTTACTCTATTTTGGTAGTGGTTCTCAATATAAGTAACTAGTTTTTTTGTTTACTTAACATAAGTTAATATATAGTTTGCAAAACTCGTTTTAATAGTTTTTATACATCATGAACATAACACAAAGACCATATATAGAATGAATGAAACATAATAAGCATGAAAATGATATTGAGTAAGAAAGTGTATTAGGGTTTCTTACAACTTTTGACCTTAATGTAAAGGGAACTCATGAACTAAGACAAGATCTAAATCCTTCAATCGAAAACCCTAACTTCTAATCCTTCAACACTACCCTTGCTAGGCTTGGTCTAACCTTGTAAGAACCTTATGTGTTCAGCCCCTAACCACCTTGTGTAGCTAGTAAATTTACCATGGAATCACTAAAGAATGCAAAGGACTTGATGTGGTGAACTTGGAGCTTGAAACTTGAAGTAATACTTGAAGTTGGAAATCAAATGAAGTGTGTTTGGTATTTTTGATGGTATGAACGACTAAGAAGAGGGGTCAAGGGGTTTTATAGTGAGTTGAGGAGGTTTCAAGGGTGGTGACTCCTCATTCTTGCTAGCTAAGTATTGTATGTGTCACAATCTTAAGGAAACTTAGTTGTTAAGTTAGCATATGTGTAGTAATTCTATCTAGATCAAACTTAGTCATGACATGTGCCCTTATGAGTCATAAGAAACGTCACCTATGGCTGTCTTTGAGGAGGTGATAAGCTTATGAGTCGTGTGTTCTTTCTTGCTAAGTCTTTACATGTGTTGCAAGACTAAGTAAAACTTAGTTATTAAGTCATGACACATGTATGTATCTAATAAATTCAAGACTTATCACCAAGCCACCAAGGCTTGGTGAATCACTAAAATTTTGTCCATGGTCTATCTTGGATGATTAGGTATGAGTTTTTATTTTATCTAGCTTTTACGGAGTGAGTTTTGGTCCCGTTAATTGCTAACTGTAAGTGGTTAAGTCATGAAACTTAAAATCGGGTATCCTAAAAATATGAAACTTATAAATATGTTAGAACTTATTAATATAACCTATCTTATCATATTTAATAAGTGATAAGTTCTATCGGGTTGCTTAAATGCTGTTAAAACTAGAAACGCGGGTCTAAAACGCGTAATTCGCGTAAAACGCTGAACTGGAAAACGTAAAATTCCAAAACTTTTGGAATTGTCGTAAAATGAGAGAAATTCATATTTCTATAGTTTATAGTGTTTTATGGACATATCGGGATGCTGGAATGACGTTTAAACCTAAAAGTAAATCTCGGACACGGTTTCGTGATTTTTGCAGAAATGATCCGACGAGTGTCAAACTCTCGAATTATCATTAAAATAGTTTGACTTACGAGAATATGAAATAAAAATTTCGGGAGTGAATAGTAATAGTGAATAGTAAAAATGAATAGTATTTCGAAAATGCGAATTGTTACAGTCTCTACCCCTTAAGGGAACTTCGTCCCAAAGTTTTGTGTGTGTTATATATTAGAGTGGTGTCGATGAAGAGGTGTGGTTACTTATGAGGACTAGAGTCCAGGATTACCAGTGATGTAGTTTGATTTGTCTCAAAATACGGTGTGTCAATAGAAATTGATAACATAGTTGAATATCATTAGAGATCCGTATAATAGTCGAATATCAAAGGAAATTGATATAGCAGTCGAATATTAATAGAAATTGATATAGTAGTTATACAGAAATTGATATAGTTGAATATCAAATAGAAATTGATATAGTTGTTAAGTATCAATAGCAATTGATATAGTAGTTGAACAACAATAGCAATTGACATAGGAATCGAATAAATGGAATTTGATATAGTAGTCGAATATCAATGGGAATTGGGATAGTAGTTGCAATCATAGCCTAGTAGGTAATCTGTTGTTGTACCTAGTGTTTATTGACTTCATACTTATGTTATTTCGGATACAAATAAGCCCACTTGTTTATAATTCTTTATTTACATAGAGAGGCATCCCAAACAATGTAAATAGGGGAATATAAACTTATGGTTCGGTGATTTACAATTTCTTTATTTAAATGAAAAGGCATCCCAATCCATTCAAATAATTATAAATCATCCTACTTAAGAATTCCCAACACAACGTTCATACTTAGCCGGTGAGTTACAAGGTAGTGTATTACGAGATGATACTGGTGTTCCATAAGTACAAAATGAATATTCAATCTTGTAAAGCTGATGAGGGTGCTTGTGGTGTAACTAAGGATGATTTGAGCTTTAAAAGTGCATCAAGATCTGTTAATGAGCTTGTGGTTGTAACGGTTGGGAAGACAATGATGTGATATGTTGATGAACAAAATTATGTAGTGTATGCTTAACATTAATATTGGTAGAGATGTCAAGTTTGCTTTAAAATTTTAAGAAATTTTAAAGGTTTATGACGGAATGGTATCCTTAGGACCAAAACAGGATAGTACTTCTACGGGATGAAGAGAAGAATTGATAACTATCCCAAGATAGTAGTTCGGATTATCTTATAAATGAAAACTTTCAAGAATGAAATTAGATAGTACAAATAAGGTGTTAAGATCTTGCTGAGTGGTAAGGCACTATCGTGTCTCTAGATCTTTTTAATGAATTCTGGTGGTTTATCGAGTTCAAGTAGGAAATTAATCTGAACATAACCCTAGTACAACTATTCTCAGTATTTGAAAATTTTAAGTCGAACATAGTTAGTCATACTATGTTTCACTGTCCCTAGGTAAAATATAGGTGACTAGTCTATATTTAGCCGAGGTTCGATAAAATTTTCAAATACCTAAATTAGGTATACTTGTGATATGTCTGTTGCTTTTGGGAAACTGTCCACTAAACAAAGGTGATGTCAAACCATTCAGTTGCAAGTCCCGCCCATACAAGACTTGTAACCTATGTTTTCACATTCCATTGCATAGAAGATAGTACCTTTAGATATGTGTGGAAAGTAAGTTTTAAGTAGTTCTAAAACAGTCCATACTTGGCCAGGATCACGAACTTTTAACAATGAAGGTTTCAAAAGAAAACTTTGATGAATGTAGAGAAAGTTGTTGAACTTTGATGAATGTAGAGAAACTTCAGCTTTTGTAGATGATGGATTAGTTTATCCTTTAGAAATATCATATTTCTATTTGGAAATCGATAGATTGTGATGGGTTTTTGATATCATATGAAATGATATTGGTGAGGTGATGGAATAATTCCAGAGACCATTGCACAAATCACAATGTCTCGGAAGTAGATTAGACCATTGTGCAATTCACAATGTTAGGGAAGTAGATTAAACCATTGTGTGACTCAAAACATTTGAGAAATGATTAAGACCATTGTATCATACAATGTCCGGGAAATAGGGAAGACCATTGTAATTCGTTACAATATCTTGGACATAAAATGTTGGAGTAGGAACATGATTGGGAGAATGTGGTTATGTAGAAATGCCCTAGAATAGGCATAATCAGATATGTTTAGTCCATTGTTTAGATAAAATGATTGAAAATAAATCGAGTGTATATATCAATATACTAATATGTTCATGTAGTATAAAATGCTTAATAAGTCCATAATCGTCTGGAGGATGGAAGACACGGAGAGCGGAAGGATATAAAAATGTTTTTGCTTGTAAGTGTGGTTATAGTTTAGGTCTCAATTAGACCCGTTTCACTATAACCATGGCTCTGGTACCAATCTGTAACACCCCCAATTCATGGATGCAGCGGAATTCAAACTGGGTGTTACTCGATGGCACAATAGTCACAATAATAGAAAATGAACTCTAATTGAGTCATTTTAAAAGATTTATCATTCAAATTATATAAATATCAGAGATTACAAAATGAGGTCCCAGATGGTTCCATGTTTACAATTTACATTAAATGAGTTTTGGAATGATAATAAAATTTATAGCCCTCTTGAATATCCGTGCTCCTTCGTGCCAGCCTCGTTCATTATGGACCTGAAATACATGCTTAAAACAGTCAACACAAAGGTTGAGTGGAATTCGTAGAGTTTGTAGTTAAATCGTTGAACACAATAATCGTAGTGTGAGCTATAGACTCATACTCATAGTTAGAAAACAAAACCGTTATTATTTCACTAAACTCATGCAACCAAAGCATTAATATCGAACCAAAAATTGGCATTATAGAAGCCCTACCAAGGTAATATTGCTATTATACCTCTAAATCTCAAATATAGTGCATTTGTTTGAACTCGTAGTTGTTCAACACAAATGGGATTTGTCAATCCCAATAGATCTATTCACAATATTCGCGCTCACTATAGCTAGTGACTAATGGTTCATGATATAGGGACTTCGAACATGGCAATCGTTACTTAGTGACAATAAAACATAGTCGGGTAAGCATACAGTAGAAAGCATTGTGTTCGAGTAGAAAAATAATAGCATGTATCCCCCCCATGGGTTTGTAAAATAGTTAAACAATAGAAAGTGGGGCTACGAACTCACCTTAAGTTATGTAGTAAGTAGTGAAAATGATGGTCGAATCGCGAAGGTTTCTACGAGCAACCTATAATAGGATGTTGTGACTTAGGATTGGAGTAAGGAATTTGAAAAATTGCCTATATATGTCTTGCATTTAGTCCATGATGTAGTACTTAGTATAGTGTAAGTCTTTGAACAAAAATGGTTTATGAAACATGTGTAGTTTGTATATCGCTTACTACCGTTCAGGCCGACATAATTCAGAGGCCATGTAGTAAACGTTCATGGAGCCAGGACACTTTAATTCGTAAATCCACAACTCATCTCGACGTTTTACTTTAATGAACCCTTCACATGAGGCTCCCTACTATTGTAGTATTTGATAAAATATATATAAGTTTTTGATCCGAAAAGTTACATGTCCAAATAATTGAATAAACTTAGGAAGTTTACTTTTGGATGAAGATTGTTATTACAATGAGTTCCTTGAGTCTAGTATGAATATTACTTGTAAAGTTTCATGGTTATTTTGATGGAGTAGATCCAAATTGGATGTTTATGTTGCCATTAACTCTTTAGTTTACGTTTTCGACTTAGAAAGCCATAAGGTCTTTAGCCGTGGCCTTGCCGTGGCTTTGGTCATTGCTACCATGGTCTTAAGACTCATCCTTGGCCTTAGCCATAGTTGTGGTCTTGGCTTTAGGTCATTATACCTCTTGGTTATAACTAACCATAACCATTATTTGGTCATTTGGTCTTAAAAAGGGGCTGTTAAGAATTTGAAGAAAATATCACTCGTAAAGCGTTTTCAGGGCTCAAGCTTCTTTCATCTTGAACGAAAACGTCGTTCCAGACAACTTTAGTGTTTTAACTTTTTGATTAATCGGACCAGAAGGGCCATTTTCAAAATGGTCAAAATGTTAACAGGTTGTTTTAGGCAGTTTCGGCGTTTTGGTTTCGCTAACTTCTTTTGGCCATAACTTTTGACTCGTGTACTCGTTTTAGGTGGTTCAAATTGATATGTTTTCCTTTTTAAGTCCTCTATAACAGTAGGTAAGTGTTTCATATCATGGTTACTCTATTTTGGTCGTGGTTCTCAATATAAGTCACTAGTTTTCTTGTTTACTTAACATAAGTTAATATATAGTTTGCAAAACTCGTTTTAATAGTTTTTATACATCATGAACATAACACAAAGACCATATATAGAATGAATGAAACATAATAAGCATGAAAATGATATTGAGTAAGAAAGTGTATTAGGGTTTCTTACAACTTTTGGCCTTAATGAAAAGGGAACTCATGAACTAAGACAAGATCTAAATCCTTCAATCGAAAACCCTAGCTTCCAATCCTTCAACACTACCCTTGCTAGGCTTGGTCTAACCTTGTAAGAACCTTATGTGTTCAGCCCCTAACCACCTTGTGTAGGTAGTAAACTTACCATGGAATCACTAAAGAATGCAAAGGACTTGATGTGGTGAACTTGGACCTTGAAACTTGAAGTAATACTTGAAGTTGGAAATCAAATGAAGTGTGTTTGGTATTTTTGATGGTATGAACAACTAAGAAGAGGGGTCAAGGGGTTTTATAGTGAGTTGAGGAGGTTTCAAGGGTGGTGACTCCTCATTCTTGCTAGCTAAGTATTGTATGTGTCACAATCTTAAGTAAACTTAGTTGTTAAGTTAGCATATGTGTAGTAATTCTATCTAGATCAAACTCAGTCGTGACATGTGCCCTTATGAGTCATAAGAAATGCCACCTATGGATGTATTTGAGGAGGTGATAAGCTTATGAGTCGTGTTTCTTTCTTGCTAAGTCTTTACATGTGTTGCAAGACTAAGAAAACTTAGTTATTAAGTCATGACACATGTATGTATCTAATAAATTCAAGACTTATCACCAAGCCACCAAGGCTTGGTGAATCACTAAAATTTCGTCCATGGTCTATCTTGGATGATTAGGTATGAGTTTTTATTTTATCTAGCTTTTACGGAGTGAGTTTTGGTCCCGTTAATTGCTAACTGTAAGTGGTTAAGTCATGAAACTTAAAATCGGGTATCATAAAAATATGAAACTTATAAATATGTTAGAACTTATTAATATAACCTATCTTACCATATTTAATAAGTGATAAGTTCTATCGGGTTGCTTAAATGCTGTTAAAACTGGAAACGCGGGTCTAAAACGCGTAATTCGCGTAAAACGCTGAACTGGAAAACGTAAAATTCCAAAACTTTTGAAATTGTCGTAAAATGAGAGAAATTCATATTTCTATAGTTTATAGTGTTTTACGGACATATCGGGATGCTGGAATGACGTTTAAACCTAAAAGTAAATCTCGGACACGGTTTTGTGATTTTTGCAGAAATGATCCGATGAGTGTCAAACTCTCGGATTATCATTAAAATAGTTTGACTTACGAGAATATGAAATAAAAATTTCGGGAGGGAATAGTGAAAGTGAATAGTAAAAATGAATAGTAATCTAAAAATGCGAATTGTTACATACGAGGTGTGAAGCCACGTGGGCTTTGGTAGATTGGTTCTAGCTAGGATTAGGATTCGACATTCCGCTTAGTGTCGTTAAACTTGGTGTAAGCTTGTGTAAGGTTTGTTCCGCCATAAGGGAGCGTGTTGATATAGTGTTTGTGAAACTCTCGAGTGTGAGACTCGAGGAGTGGAGTAGGGACGAAGGAGTTAGCTTCGTGGCCAAACCAATATAAATCTTCGTGTGCCGGTCTGATATTTCCATTCTTTATCTTTACTGGTTTACTTATCATTGCTTATATATATTGGTTTGTTGATTTCACGTAATATTCGAATCGAACCTTTTTGTCAAACACAATTTGTAAAGTCAATTTTATAAAAACGTGATTAATAACGGTGAAACTATTGAATTTTGATCTTGACATGTCGGTGGTTTTTAACCGTAGGCATTTTGCCAGGAAGTTGGTGGGCTCATCATGAATTAGGTCGGGGTGGCTGGTGATTTCGGGATCCCGTGGAAAATGCTTCTTTTATGACTCGGGTATTAGCTACAACTCGTATTTATTCAATAATTCTACCCCCAAAACATCCCCTTTTTCTTCGCTCTTTCGGAACCGGTATAGAAATGGGAGCTTCGTAGCGCAAGGATTTTTAAAATATACTGGAATTTGAAAAATATTAAGAAGGCCAATCTATCCAAAGACCACAACTCTTTGAGGCTGATAGTTTTATTTATTGGAAACCGCGATTCAAAACGTATGTGAAATCAAAAGATCTTGATCTTTGGCATGTTATTACAATGGGTGACTTTAAACCTATTGAATTTAATCTTGAAACTAAAAAAAATGAAGTTGTTCCTTATGACAAACAACGTGATAGGGTTAAAAGAAATTAGCTAAAAATGATGAAGCAAAAATGGTTGTTTACAATGCTTTGCCTTAAAAGGAATTTCAAATAATTTTTATGTGCAATACGGCTAAAAATATTTGGAAAACTTTGTTAGTCACTCATCAAGGTAATAATCAAGTCAAAGACAATAAGATTGATCTTTTGGTTCAACAATATGAACAATTTATCATACCTGAAGATGAATCTATATATAGTTCATTTGCTAGATTTAACACCATAATCACGAGTTTAAAAGCACTCGATGAGGAAATTTTTGTCAAAAGTTATGTTAGGAAATATCTTAGGGCTTTACATCCGAAGTGGAGAGCAAAGGTCACGGCGATTGAAGAATCCAAAGACTTGGCATCTCTATCATTAGATGAGCTCATTGGTAACTTGAAGGTCCATGAGTTAATCATCAAAAATGATTCTGATATTGTAAATAGTATGGTGGAAAGAAAATCAATTGCATTAAAAGCTAAAAAGGAATTAAGTGATGATGAAGACTCAAGCGCGGAAAGTGATGACGAAGAGTATGCATTGGCGGTTAGAGATTTCAAGAAATTTTTTAAGCGAAGAGGAAGATTTGTAAGACAACCACGGGAGGAAAAGAAAGCTCCTCAAAAAGCTCGTGAAGATAGATACGTCAAAGGTGAGAAGAGATGTTTTTGATGTGGTGATACAAGACACTTAGTTGGAGATTATCCACACCAAACAAGGGACAAAAACCAAAGGGCATATGTTAGCGGTGCTTTGAGTGATGGCAAAGAAGATGATAAGAATGACACTTGTCTCATGGCTGGATCTTCAAAAGAGGTACGTACCGAAACCAATTTTCATAATTTTGATATTTGCTCACTGGATTCTCTTGACTTAGATAATGAATATGATAAAATTTGTGGAGTGAGTCAAAAGATAATTGTGAAAAACAAATATCTAAAATCCACCAAATCTAAATTAGAAAAATAAATATTGGAATTAAAAGAGATGTTATCTAGACTTGAGAAAGGAAAAGAAATCATTTCGGAATGTAAAACGTGCAAACTTCTTAAAATCGAAAATGAGGAACTCAAAGAGGAAGCCTCAAAATTAAATAAGTTTGAAAAGAGCACTCACTCTCTTTAACAAATGATAGGAGTTCAAAAGGCTTCTAACGATAAAACCGGTATAGGCTATAACTTTTTTGAAGCATCACCAAACATATCAAAACAAATAAAATTTGTGAAATCTCAGTCGGACCTGGCTACTGGAGACAGTCTCTCAAATCCACCCGACGGTCCCTCACCTTTAAAGGACCGTCGCATCGATAAAGGACCGTCCCCAGTAAGGAAGACTGTGACCTTACCCGAAGTCACTACAGATTCTAGTTCAAAACAGCCAATACTAGGAAAACCAGAAACACCCGTTGCTAGTATAGAAGAAGTAAAACAATTCTATAGACCAATACTAAAACCCGGATTAGGTTACAGCAAACCAACTATAAGATCTACACCTCCATCCCCTAGGAGAACAAATATACCAAATAGACAAACTGGATCAAAAACAACTAAAAATACAAATCATTATAAGAACTAGAATTGGAAAAATGATTTCCCTCCTATGGGATTCTACTCACCATTTCCACACCCTAAACAAATGCAACAAATGTATAGGATGTTTGGCGCTAACAACTTTGGACCCATGAGATATTGGGGACCATATGTTTGAGTTTGTCTGTGTTATCATTAGATATGCGTGGGAATTGGCCTAGAGCCCGGCGAATGGGTCAAGGATAGTGGATGCACAAATCACATGACGGGTAATCGCAAGCTATTCTCATCATACAATGCAAGTACTGGAGGTAATGTTACATTTGGTAGTAAGCTCAAGGGCAATATCATTGGCAAAGGTACGATTATTCATAACTCTCTTACTATTACTAATGTAGAACATGTGGATAACCTAGGTTTTAATTTGCTTCGTATTAGTCAAATCTGTGATAATGGTTGCAAGGTAATCTTTTCCAAAGATGATAGTGAAATAATTAAGAAAGGAAAAGTTATTGTAAAAGGAATTAGAAAAGGTAACCTATACGTTATGATAATTAGTAACAAACCTAGTGAGAACATATGCTTAGCTACGGTTAATGATAACTCTACTTTATGGCAAGAAGATTAGGACACGCCAACATGCGTCTATTGCAATCATTGTCTTCTAAGGATTTAGTTAGAAACCTTCCCAAACTTAGGTTTGACCAACACTTTTGTGATGCTTGCAAGGATGGAAAACAAGCTCACTCCAGTCATAAACCTAAGAACATGATCTCAACTTCTAGATGTCTAGAGCTTCTTCACATGGATCTTTTCGGTCCTTCCGCCATACGGAGTTATAGAGGAAATCTCTACACCCTAGTGATCGTAGACGATTATTCTAGGTACACTTGGACTAGGTTTCTTAAAAACAAGATTGAAACTTTTGATCAATTCAAAATATTTAGCAAGAAAATTCAAAATCAATTAGGATGCAACATAGTTTCCATTAGGACGGACCATGGTAGAGAATTTGACAATGAAGTTCAATTGGGAGCTTATTGTGATGCTAATGGTATTACTCATAATTTCTCAGCTCCATGAACTCCACAATCTAATGGGGTAGTCGAAAGGAAAAATAGAACCCTACAAGAAATGAGTAGAACCATGCTTAATGAGCAATCGATCCCTCAAAAGTTTTGGTGTAATGCCGTAGATACATCCACATACATTCTTAATAGAATTTTAATTAGACAAATCATAGGAAAAACCCCTTATCAAATTTTGAAAGGTAGGAAACCTTCCCTAGATTACTTTAAAGTGTTTGGTAGCAAATGCTACATTCTAAACACCAAAGACTATCTCAGCAAGTTCGACCCAAAGTCTTACGAAGGTGTATTTCTAGGTTACTCTCAAACTAGTATAGCCTAAATTGTCTTAAACAAGGAAACAATGGTCATCGAAGAATCACTCAACGTGACATTCGATGAGAGTACCCCTCCATCTAAAACTTTTTTTTTTTGGGTAAAAGGGTTTATTCACCCCGGTAAAATTCATTACACCAAAAAACGTTGAGGTACAATAGGGTGAGGGTGATGTCCCTCACCTCAGTCCCTTAGGACACTTACAGACTCGATATATAAGAATGAAATACCATTCCTATAACTTACAATAAAATGAACCTACCAATAATGACACAAGTACATAAAACATGATAAAACTACTCAAGAAAACACTTGAGCTTTGCATTCCTCTTCGACATAGCACCACGTCCGTACCTCCATCTAAAACTTCACCTTTGGTAGATGATGATTTGGATGAAGAAAACGCCATAGTTGAAAACATGAAAAACCTAGACATATCTCAAGAAACCATTGAAATAGGTAAAACTTAAATTGTTAAAGAATCTAAAAGCCACCCTTTAGATAACGTCATAGGAAGCCTAAACCAAAGAACCCTTAGATCACAAGTTCAAAACAATAGCAACTTCTTTTGTTTTGTTTCAATCATTGAACCTAAAAATGTCAATGAAGCATTAACAGATGAAAGTTGGATCATCGCAATCCAAGAAGAATTAAACCAATTTAAATCTAATGATGTTTGGATGTCAGTACCAAGACCTAAGAATATCACAATAATAGGGACTAAGTGGGTATTTAGAAACAAACTAGATGAAAATGGTATTGTATCTAGGAACAAAGCTAGGTTAGTCGCACAAGGCTATAATCAACAAGAGGGAATTGATTATGACGAAACCTATGCAGCCGTAGCTAGACTTGAGTCCATTAGGATATTACTCGCATATGCATGTGCGTTAGATTTTAAGTTGTTCCAAATGGATGTGAAAAGTGCATTCCTAAATGGTCTCATCAATGAGGAGGTATATGTTGCACAACCTCCAGGATTCATTGACTTCGAGTACCCCGAGCATGTTTATAAACTAAAGAAAGCTTTATATGGTTTAAAGCAAGCCCCTAAAGCTTGGTATGATAGGTTGAAAGCTTTTCTTCTTAAGCATGAATACTCAATGGGAATGGTAGATAACACTCTTTTCACCAAGAAGAAAGATTCAAACATTATAATTGTCCAAATATATGTTGATGAAATTATATTTGGTTCAACTTGTCAAGACATGTGTGATGAATTCTCAAGAATCATGCATGACGAGTTTGAAATGAGTATGATGGGCGAGCTTAACTTCTTCCTTGGACTACAAATAAAACAATTAGATGATGGAATATTCTTTAGTCAATCCAAATATATTAAGGAAATGCTTAAGAAATTTGGACTAGAAGACACTAAACCTATGAAAACCCCAATGGCTACGGACACAAAGCTCACCAAGGATGAAGAGGGTGAATCCGTAGATAGTACTATGTATAGAGGTATGATAGAAAGTTTATTGTACCTAACGGAAAGTAGGCCTGATATCATGTTTAGTGTCTGCCTTTGTGCTCGCTTTCAAGAAGATCCCAAATCTTCTCACTTAGAAGCGGTTAAACGTATCTTCCGATACATTAAAGGCACTATGCACTTACGATTATGGTATCCTAAGGGGACCGACATAGAAACTATAGTTACGCCGACTCTGTCATGCAGGAGATTATGTGGATCGAAAAAGTACTAGTGGCATTTGTACCTTCATGGGTTGTTGCTTAACTTCTTGGTTCTCCAAGAAACAAACGGCACTAGCTATCTCCACAACCGAAGCCGAATATGTAAGCGCCGGAAAGGCATGTCAACAAGCACTATGGATGAAACAAGCTATCGTAGACTATGGTATTACACTTGATGACATTACAATCATGTGTGATAATAAAGGAGCAATAGATTTAAGTAAAAACCCCGTGTAACACTCTCGTACCAAACACATTGATATTCGTCACCATTTTCTTTGGGATAATGTGCAAAAGGGTAACATATCTATTGAAAAAGTGCCAACGGAGGAAAACATAGCTGATATTCTTACTAAACCACTTAAGCGTGAACCATTCTTTTATCTTTGATTAGGATTAGCAATGATGAAACACATATCTTCTTAGATTTCATGGTAAAAAAATCCCTTCTAATCTGAGTCTAGGATTCTCTTGAGCACAAAAATTAAAAACTGGGGAAGTAACTATTTATTTTTATTAACAATCATTGTTGCATGATAATAAGAGAACTTGATTTTGTGCATAAAACCCCCGTTAATGTGTTCAAAATCTTCTCACGAATAGGTAAAATCATTTTTTCTTGCACTGTTAATACAATTCAAAAACGTTTTTCCATGCATGCACGATGCGCTCAATTCCTCTATCGGATCATGTAACAAATATGTTATCCGACATGGAAAGATGAGCAAAATAGAAACTAGGAGACTTTGGATTATCTCTTAGGATTTTTCTTCTCTTTTAGGGTCAAGATAATCACATCTCCACATATGTTTCATATAGGCACACACTAGAAACATTTTCTGAAATCTGGCAAACCTCCTGGTGGCGGTCCTTTATCGACCCACGGTCCCATAAGTGATAAGGGACCGTCCACCTATTTGAAGGACCGTCCATCTATTTGTGAGTCGTTAATTGCTTTATGTTCCTGCATGTTTGACTAGCCTACCCTTGGGTCTTGTAGACATTTCTAATTTGCTTAAGCATCATTTGAACTAATCTAACCAAGCATGCATGCTTTACTATTCTTTCTACCTTCATCCTCTACTTAAACCACCACCTCCTCCTTCCATTGCCATGGCATAACATTTCCTCTTCACAATGTCATCCAACAAAATGTCATCCCCTAGAAAACCAAGAATATCGGTCAAACCCATATAAAGGAAGAAACAAAGCCTTGGCAATTCACGCAATAACCATGTCAATTTCAATCCCACATCACATAATGAGGCATCATCTTCATCATTCTCCTTCTTTGCCTCTCAACCACAAAATGGGCTACCATCCACTCACAATGAGTATACAAACCCGACTCCTCTAGATCATTCATTACCACCTTTGTTTCCACCTCAAATGACAAATGTCAACTCCCTAAACTCCATCAAAGCTCAAGAATTCTCCAATCTTATTGATTTGAGCCTCATCAATTCCTATCCCAAAACTTCATCCTTTAACTATGTATCATCCCACTCTTGCCCAAGTGGATGCCCATGGGGGTTATTGTGCTTGTAGCATCGACAACCACAACCACTTTCAAAAGATGAAGAATGATCTTGACTACATCTTTTCCATCCTCTTGACACCCGGGTTTCTACAACCCAAAAACTCTTCTCCACCTTGCGGTCGCAAGTTCTAGGGAAGCGTGCATGATCACTAATAAAACTGGACTTAACATGAGATATCCTAGGAGATTGGACTAGGATTATGCTTGTAAACTCATGTTGTAAATGTCATATGAATGACATTATTCTTGTCTTTTAATGAATGATCTATTTTGTGCATGAATTGTTGAAATTTTGTTCCAGAAAACCTTCTTGCCAGCGGTCCCTTATAAAGATGGAGGTCCCAAACTTTAAAGGACCGTCCACCCATTTATAGAACCATCCTCAGTATATGTCTATCCTGCCTTCTCTTATCTTTTCTACATAATTTCTATGTTTGCTTGCATGTTTCTTCTAACATATTGCAGCTTAATTGCTTCGATCGATTCACGAGTATCCTCATCAGGGGGAGCACTAAGCTAGGGGGAGTCGTCATAATACCGTGGATCTCATCTCTTCTACGAAGCCTTTTTGATTCTACAAAAAGGGGGAGAACAAAACGAGACTCGTTTTAAAACTCATTAATGCTTAGTTTTATCTAAAACGAGTTTATATTTTGTAATCATCAAAAAGGGGTAGATTGTTAATACAAATAATGTCAAAAATGTCATTTGCATTAATCGGTCTCTACTAGTTTTAATAATCACAAATACAAACACACGTTACATAAAACTACGACTAATAAGTTTTTAATCAGGAAAACTCGTTTTCGTCATCAACATCACTTGAGGTATGTAAAAACTTCTACCAACTTGTGTATGTGATCAAAGGATTTAAAAACTTTTCATTTTCATGTCACAAAACATTTTTACAAAAGTATTTTTGTATAATTTAAAGAAATGTTTTATTAAGAAAATGTTTTCAACATTCAAAATCATAACAGCCATATTTCCCGCTCAAAATCGACAACAAAACTTCACCAGATAGATTTTCACCACGTCAGGTGGTATGTGTTAATTCACATACCTTTTCATAGCCAAAAGTGGACCCAAATAAACTATTTTTGCTAACAATATGCCAAAGAATGTGTATTTTTATGTTTGTGAACGTCCAGGTACGGATATATCATAAAGAGGCAAAAATCAAGCAAAAACTGACAAAAACGAGCACGAGATTGGAAAAAGGTAAAAAGCCGAAGCCGAGGAAGAAATTTATCCAAGAAAAGCCCAAAATGACAAAAGTAATCCTTAGAGATTCAGAGAATAACAAAAGAGACTCTTAGTTGAAATATGAAGACCTTTACAATAATGGCCCTCTAAGTTTCAGCAAGTTGTCAACTTTGGTCCTTTGAAGAACTTTGGAAGAAAAGTCAACTCAATTCCTCCAAGTTACAAGATCGTTACGTGTAGTATTTAGTTGCATTTGTAGCGTTTTAATATGTTTTAAGTAGTTTTCTCATGTTTTGTAAAAGTCTAGGGGCTAATTATGCAACAATGTCAAAGATTAGAGAAGCCCTAGCCCCTAGCCTATAAATACCCCTTAAACACCAACTTTGAAAGGTTGGTTGTTGAGGGTTGGTCCTCATAGTAGTAGGAGTAGTGTAGTTTTATTTTTATGAAGTATGTGTTTTATCTCACTTTCTCTCTCTAGCTTTATCTTTTTAAAATTCTTTAATTTTTAGTTGTTAAATTCTTGTTTTTATTGGTGGGATTTAATGTTTATGGTTAAACTAGTTAGTTTAGTAATAAATTTGGTAGAAAAACATTAGTTTTAGGCTTTATTTTGGATCAAAATGGTGTTTTGTTATGGTTTTTAATTTGGTCGAGTTAGATTTTTAAATTTGTCGAGTTAGGATTTTTTGTAGTTTACCGAGTTTGAGGTTTTAATAACTATCGAGTTTGAAATAAGTGATTATCGAGTTTGATTTTTAAAATGATTACCGGGTTTGAGATTTTGAGCTAGGGACCAATTTGCAAATTCTATTTTTTTCTTTTCTTTCGAGTTTGAGTTTTCAAATACCGAGTTTGGATATAACTTTCGAGTTTGACTTTTTTTTGAAATTATATCGAGTTTGAGTTTTTTTTAACTAGGGACCTAATTGCAATTTTTTGAGTTTCATTTTCGGTTTAGGACTAGTTTGCAAATAAAAACTTTCGAGTTAGCTTTTTTAGAAACAAACTTTCGAGTTTGAGAAAAAAAAAATTACCGAGTTTGGTTTTAATTACTTTTTATTTTTTTATCAAGTTTGATTTTACCAAGTGTCATTTCTTTTGGCGAGTTAGCCAAGATTATCGAGTTAGATAATCATTGCCTCATCGTTTATCGAGTGAGATTCTCTTATGCTTTATGCTAAGGCGAAACTCTGCCGAATTTTATTTTGGCTTATCTAGCTTGTTTCTTTTATCGAGTCTTTTTATTTTGTCAAGTAACTTTATTTTATTAATATGAGTTTCGAGTAGTTTATTAGTGTTTGCTTAGTGGCACGAGTTTGTGAGTTAAGTGTGGACATTAAAGAGGATTATGATTAATAATTGTTATGATTATTTAGACTTGTGATTTTATTATTTGAAGGGCAAAAGCCGGAGAATAATCAAATTACAAATCTAGTAATTATTTTCTTTTTAAAGGAATATTTTCAAAATAAACCAAAGTTGTGAGAAAATAGACTTGTTTAAGGAAAATAATTCGTCATAAATCCTTGACCCACACTTGATGAACTTATTCACGTCACTTAGCAAACATATTGTTTTTAAAGTCTTTTCCCGTCTTATTTTCCTTTCTTGCTTTAAATCTCTTATTGTTTTATTGTTTTCAATTGCTATTTTATTTCCTTTAGAATAAAAACTTTAAAAATTGTCAATTATATTTTCCCAATCACTTCACAATCACGCGACTCAAGCCGACTCAATCGCCGTCTTACCTTCGTTGGGGATAACGACCTGGGGGAATACTTTCACGAGCATTTCTTCGGTTAAAAATCTAATATACTAAAAACGACAAAATCAAAATGGCGCCGTTGCCGGGGAAGGTTTGAAACGAGAGCGTCGTACTTGTATCGTTTGTTGGTGATTTGAAGACCCTTCTCCCGAGAAGTTATCGTTTTTTGTAAATATTCTCAAAAAAAAAAATGATTAAAAGTATATAAAAACCAAAAAGATTTTAATTTTAAGTTTCTTTAAAATATAAAATCTAAAAATATTTTTCTTTTTCATATTTGATTTTCACTTTTATTTTTATTTGTTTTTATAATACGCAAAAACCAAAAATAATCTTCTTATCCTCTTATCATTTGATTCTTCTTCTTTAAACCTCTAAACCGATAATTCTTATGGATCCAAATTGTTTTAAATATGGAGAACCGTTCTTTGAAGGTTCATGTGTTTGGTGTACGTGCGAACAATGTGGTAGTGATATTTATGATGGAGTTTGTTGGTTTTGTAATTCTCCCGAGTATGTTCAAAACTCAATCCTTCAAAACGTTCCCGATTACTATACACCACCACCACTTTCGTTTAATTGTTATATTTGTGGAAACCCTTCCGAAGAGGGAATGTCGTGTGGGCAATGTTTTTGTAACGAATGTGGATACATCAACTGTATGTGCTATGCCCCGAGTGCTGACACGTCTTACGCTTACGATCCGAGTTTTGATAATTTTCCTCAAAATGATTTTAATCTTCCCTCTCAAAACTTTTATGAGCAAGTACCAAATTTCAATGATAATTCGTTTCAAAATACATCGAATTTTGAACATTGTGGGGGATCGTCTGAAAAATTTTATGAGCCTAATTCATGTTACGATTCTCATGGTTTTAACCAACCCCCACAAACTTCCGATTTTACTAATCAAATTTTTGAAATTAAATCCATGATCGAGAAGTTAAAAGAAATGGTGACTAATCGTTATACATCTACTCCCGAGCCTACTTTGAAATCGATGGAAGAACTTCTAGCTGAAGAAAGAAAATTCTAATTTTGTGAGTGTTGTATGTACGATGATGATTCCACAATTACGATCGTTCTTAACCCTAAAAATGAATCTATCTCTTCTCCCGTAGAACCCGTGGACTCTCTAACAATGGGGGACGAGCATCTAAACACTATTCCGGCAACGGAATCTGACGAATTCAATGAGTCTAGTGTTGAGAACCTCGTTCCAATCCAAAGTGAGTCCGGGGAAAATTCTAACGGTAATTCTGAAATTGTTTCTGATTCTTTCTATCCTTTTTTCACTCCAGTTGAAGGGAGTGATGTCGTTTTAGATGAGATCGAGGCATTTCTTGCTAATGATTCTATTCCGATAATGGACGATTCTAATTTTGATCCGGAGGGGGATATTCGTTTACTTGAAGAATTATTGAATGAAGAGCCGTCAACCTCTCTCCCTCCGATGAGCAATGAAGATTTAGTTGAAGTGGAAAGTTATTCCGATTCTCATAATGAGTATACTACGAGTGATGAAGACTCTTGTGGAGATATCGATGATTATGATGAGGATGATGATGACCTTGTTCCAAGGGTTTCTGAAACATTCAATATGACTTTCTTGAATCCGTTATTTGATTTTGAATTGGATTTTAATCAAATTTCAAATAATCCGATCTTCGATATTCCTAGTGATGAGTCTGAAATGAAACTCGAGGTTCAGGTCTTACATGATATGCTTGATTCTCCTCACGAGAAGTTCTCCGATGAACTTACTCATACCATTTCTCAACCGGATGTTGAAAATGACGAGAATGGTCTTCGAAGAAACGTGCTTACTAAAGAATTACATAATGATGATTTACCTTCCGATACCGATTCATTTCTCTTCGATTTACCATCTTCTCGTCCACCCGCGAAACCACCCGATGAAGATTTTGAGCTCGATGTTAATGAAGTTGTTGTTAGAGTGGTGGACGAGACTTATGATCATGATGATCCCGAGCTTAATATTTTACCCACCCTTGATTCAGAAATCGACTATGTTTATACTATCCGGGTGTTTAAACCGTTCTTTTCCTATCCCATCATTTCTTCTTTCCACTCCACCGGGAGTGACGACACCATATTTGATCCCGGCATTTCCATTGCCAAGTGGCCGTTTCATCTGCTCTCCCCAAGGACGAATTAATTCGGGGATCGAGTCAAGCTACGTGACTCGGAAATCAAAAACAAAGCGCTTCGTGGGAGGCACCCCATGCTTATCAATTTCATCTTCTTATCTTTTATTTTCTTTCTAACGTGACGTGAGGAGGGCTACCTCTTTCATATCTCGTGTTTTGTGGTTGTTGTTTATGTCCAGGAATTTCCCCGAAGATTGAGGACTCTCGTGCTCGTGGTTTGTCGTTTTCTCCACTCGAGTCTCATTCTTCGCTGCTCTCTTGGAAATCCTATATCCGTAAATCTTATCGACTAACGTTTTCTTTGGCATAATTAATTAACGGCCTAGAATTTTGTTAGGATTACCTTTACCCGTAAAACATTGAGGACAATGTTTAATTCTAGTCGGGGGGAAGGTGAATCTTCGATTCGATTTTGACCTAGCATATTTCACATGTCGTGTACTCTTGCAACTCCGTTTTTCTTCCAAAAATAAAAAGATTGAAAAAAAAAATTGAAAAATTTCAAAAATTTTGAGAAAAATCAATGAAAAAGCACAAAAAGATGTGAAAAAAATTGTGCAAAAAAATATAATAAAGTTTGAATAAGTGTTTTGACACCTTGTTGACTTTCTTGCTGGCGAGAGTAGGAATAAATATTTTGACTTGACCGGGTGTGTTGAGCCCTAGCTTGTTCCCTTAACCAATGATAATCACATAAGCTTGTGCTAGTTTTGTATACAAGGAGCTATAAAAAGCGAATTCTTTCTTAAGAATTTGCAAGTTCCCGTACTCAACTTTATACATGCGCAGTTTAAAAGCTTTCGCTAGTTTTGTACACCAGGAGCTATAAAATGCGAATTCTTCTTCTAGAATTTGCAAGTTTCCGTAACTGACTTTATATATGCGTGGCTGATTATCGGCTAAGTATTCGCGGGTTTCATTATTTGAAATCTTAAATTGCGAAGAGCGAGAAATGATAGAGTTTATTTAGAAGTTAGATGCTAAACGTGGAGTAGTGGTTCTCTTTAGAGCTCTTGAGAGGTACTTGTGGTTTTTTACTCCCATAAGATACGTCACCCACATATAATAGATGTTCTAGGCTAATTAGTGGTATTTAGGTTTGAATAATATTTAGTTTTTTGTTTTCTTAAGAGAATTTTTGCTTTAGAAGTTGGGTACATATCAAGGAACATCAAAAATAAGAGCAAAAAGTGAAAAATCAAAAGTCAAAAGTTGATTATCTATGTGGTTTTGGAGCTACCCGATAAGCTTTCATTGATGTTATGAGAAAAGTCAAGAAAGAAAAAAATGAAAAGTATGAAAAATATGAGAAAAGTGCAAAAAAATGAAAAATATGAAAAAAGTGAAAGTTGAAAATATTGTATGAATAAGAGCTTATGTATAAATAAGTTGTTGGCGCGTGAGGTGCATGTGATTAGTGATTAGTAATCAGTCACATGAGGTGCACGTGATTGTACTCCGCAACTTATATCTTTGATATTGTATGTACCCCAAATTCCTTGATGTGGACCGAATTTCTATTGCAGTGGTTCTTAAAAGAAAATGAATAATTACTTATCGTTTAAACTTAGGTGTCACTATCGGACTAAAAATTAGTGAAACGAGAAAATATGAAGCAATTCATTTCTCAACAAAAATAAAATATTGAGATACAAAAACTTAGGACATGGGAGTAAGGAGTTTACACAAGTAACTATTATGAGTAGTGTTAGCATCTAATTTGTGGATAAGCTGTGATCTCGTTTGTACGCTTAGTTTGGGGACTCGTGAAAAATCAAGTATGACGATTTTTATCCGTATGGTCACTTCTTAAATAGAAGTGTTTCTACTCGTTGACCCTAATAATTATTGCAAAAATAATGGAAGTTCAACAAACCGTCACAAATAATGAAGTATGAAACGTCCAAAAATAGAAGTGTAAGTGGAATAAAGGAATAAAAGAAAAATTTTGGAAAACGGAGCGTTTTCGGGATTAAATAATTTTATTACTTCTTTCGAACCTCCTTGCTACTTTACAAAGTTAGTAGAAAGAGTTTTGAAATTATTTATCCCAAAAGCGTGAATTGATCACATTGCGTGAGGACACGACAATACCTTAGTCGGGGGGATTTTGGTATGTGTTAATTCACATACCTTTTCATAGCCAAAAGTGGACCCAAATAGACTAATTTTGCTAACAATATGTCAAAGAATGTGTATTTTTATGTTTGTGAACGTGCAGGTACGAATATATCATAAATAGGCAAAAATCAAGCAAAAACTGACAAAAACGAGCACGAGATTGGAAAAAGGTAAAAAGCCGAAGCCGATAAAGAAATTTATCCAAGAAAAGCCCAAAATGACAAAAGTAATCCTTAGAGATTCAGAGAATAACAAAAGAGACTCTTAGTTGAAATATGAAGACCTTTACAATAATGGCCCTCCAAGTTTCAGCAAGTTGTCAACTTTGGTCCTTTGAAGAACTTTGGAAGAAAAGTCAACTCAATTCCTCCAAGTTACAAGATCGTTACGTGTAGTATTTAGTTGCATTTGTAGCGTTTTAATATGTTTTAAGTAGTTTTCTCATGTTTTGTAAAAGTCTAGGGGCTAATTATGCAACAATGTCAAAGATTAGAGAAGCCCTAGCCCCTAGCCTATAAATACCCCTTAAACACCAACTTTGAAAGGTTGGTTGTTGAGGGTTGGTCCTCATAGTAGTAGGAGTAGTGTAGTTTTATTTTTATGAAGTATGTGTTTTATCTCACTTTCTCTCTCTAGCTTTATCTTTTTAAAATTCTTTAATTTTTAGTTGTTAAATTCTTGTTTTTATTGGTGGGATTTAATGTTTATGGTTAAACTAGTTAGTTTAGTAATAAATTTGGTAGAAAAACATTAGTTTTAGGCTTTATTTTGGATCAAAATAGTGTTTTGTTATGGTTTTTAATTTGGTCGAGTTAGATTTTTAAATTTGTCGAGTTAGGATTTTTTGTAGTTTACCGAGTTTGAGGTTTTAATAACTATCGAGTTTGAAATAAGTGATTATCGAGTTTGACTTTTAAAATGATTACCGAGTTTGAGATTTTGAGCTAGGGACCAATTTGCAAATTCTATTTTTTTTCTTTTCTTTCGAGTTTGAGTTTTCAAATACCGAGTTTGGATATAACTTTCGAGTTTGACTTTTTTTTGAAATTATATCGAGTTTGAGTTTTTTTTAACTAGGGACCTAATTGCAATTTTTCGAGTTTCGTTTTCGGTTTAGGACTAGTTTGCAAATAAAAACTTTCGAGTTAGCTTTTTTAGAAACAAACTTTCGAGTTTGAAAATAAAAAAAAAAAAAAAAAAAAAAAAATTACCGAGTTTGGTTTTAATTACTTTTTATTTTTTTATCAAGTTTGATTTTACCAAGTTTTATTTCTTTTAGCGAGTTAGCCAAGATTATCGAGTTAGATAATCATTGCCTCATCGTTTATCGAGTGAGGTTCTCTTATGCTTTATGCTAAGGCGAAACTCTGCCGAATTTTATTTTGGCTTATCTAGTTTGTTTCTTTTATCGAGTCTTTTTATTTTATCAAGTAACTTTATTTTATTAATATAAGTTTCGAGTAGTTTATTAGTGTTTGCTTAGTGGCACGAGTTTGTGAGTTAAGTATGGACATTAAAGAGGATTATGATTAATAATTGTTATGATTATTTAGACTTGTGATTTTATTATTTGAAGGGCAAAAGCCGGAGAATAATCAAATTACAAATCTAGTAATTATTTTCTTTTTAAAGGAATATTTTCAAAATAAACCAACGTTGTGAGAAAATAGACTTGTTTAAGGAAAATAATTCGTCATAAATCCTTGACCCACACTTGATGAACTTATTCACGTCACTTAGCAAACATATTGTTTTTAAAGTCTTTTCCCGTCTTATTTTCCTTTCTTGCTTTAAATCTCTTATTGTTTTATTGTTTTCAATTGCTATTTTATTTCCTTTAGAATAAAAACTTTAAAAATTGTCAATTATATTTTCCCAATCACTTCACAATCACGCGACTCAAGCCGTCTCAATCGCCGTCTTACCTTCGTTGGGGATAACGACCCGGGGGAATACTTTCACGAGCATTTCTTCGGTTAAAAATCTAATATACTAAAAACGACAAAATCATCAGGACAAAACGAGGAGCGTTTGTCAGGTCAGTCCCTTAAATAGGGCAGCGGTCCCTTATCGATAAGGGACCGTCCAGCATTTAAGGGACCGTCGCCTCTCTCCTAACGCGTATAAATACAGAACTGTTTTCCTTCAGAAATCTTCACCTCTGATGCACTAAAACCTTCTGTATTCCAAAATCCTTTCTAAAACATACTCTTTGATCACATTATCAAGTTCTAGTTGTTTACAAGTGATCACACTCATCTTTCCTCTAACTGCTAGAGAAGAACATTCGTTGTAATCAAGAAATGAAGTGTTAAAGATGAGTTTTGCTCATCTCATCTTATTGTTGCGGATCTATCATTACTTTCATTCATTGTTTCGTGTATGTAATAGGACTTGAGTGCAAGTCTTATATTGTGTATTGTGTTGTATCGTGCCATCGAGTTAGTATGAGGTGTGAAGCCATGTGGGCTTTGGTAGATTGGTTCTAGCTAGGATTAGGACTCGACATTCCACTTAGTATCGTTAAACTTGGTGTAAGCTTGTGTAAGGTTTGTTCTACCATAAAGGAGCGTGTTGATATAGTGTTTGTGAAACTCTCGAGTGTGAGACTCGAGGAGTTGAGTAGGGACGAAGGAATGAGCTTCGTGGGCGGCCCACTATAAATCTTCGTGTGCCGGCTTGATCTTTCCTTTCTTTATCTTTACTTGTTTACTTATCATTGCTTATATCTATTGTTTTTGTCACAACTCACCATTTCAGGTCATTTCCCAAACATCGACATTTTACTATTCATAAATCACTATTCATCAAAACACTATTCATCATTTTACTATTCATCATTTTCGAGGTCAATTTGATATTCTGAGAAACATTTGAGAATTTTACTATTCACTGAACACTATTCATTTCCGGAAAAGTTTTCGCTATTCATTTGCATTACTCATTTCATCGTAAATTTAGTTTACGGGTATTCAAATTCGCGTAACCGGATTGATTTAGGTGCGAATTCATTTCATTAGTGCTAAGGACACTGCATACGGACTAGAGATAGTCTGCATATCATCATAACAGCATTTTCATGTTATACCACTCTAAGGATTTTCAAATTTATATATTTGATACATTTAACGTTTTACGTATAAGTATTTATAATAAACGTTAACACCCGGTTTATAAACGACGAATATATCTAAATATTCCCACAATGGTCCTGACATATTTTTATATCCCTAATAACATCATAAAAGTTATAACATTCATTTACCCAGTATTTTCGAAATTTATTTTATTTATAACGTGAGTTTATAAATATTACGACGGTTTTCGTGAAAACTAAATAATAATCACCCGAACACTCAATACTTGTACCAAACATATTTTTATCATTCTTATGACTTTATTTTGTCCTAGTTAACTTTGTTAACATTTATTTCTATCAAACCCGGTACCCGATTTTAACAAATAACACATATCTACACTAAATCCTACACTAGAATCCTAATTAAATCAAAACTACCCCAACCCCCCCCCCCCCCTTCATCCGCATGAGCCGGCCCCTAAAGTCCTCACCAAGGCTATTTTGTACATTTTTCTTAACCCCTAGCATTTATGTACAAGTATTATACTATATAACTTATCAAGTATATCTACAAAAACCTCCTAAACATAAACATACATAAATTTAGAAATCAAAAAGCTCTCATCTCATCTTCTTCATCTCATACCCCACGACCAAAACCATAATCCAAGATCAAGTGATCATTTTCCAAAAGTTAAAGCATAGAAGTTGTTCATTTTGTCATCCTAATCAAGAATCTTACAACAAAAACACAAGTAACACAAGGTTTCTCACCATCTAATCACCTATTATTTCAAAGTGAGTTATCAAATTTATTTTCATGTTTTCATCTAATTAACACTTGTATCTTATGGTTTTCATGCTTAATTTCATGCACAAGCTAGCTATACCACTTTATTTTTGTAGACTTTTTGAACATACAAACCATAAAATTTGTTTTAGGTACTCCTTTGTTAAATTAACTTGTTTAGTGATCATTAGGAACCCATGGCACCCTAAGAAGGTGTATGGTAGGATTAGTATAGCTTTGTGGAGTTTGCAAGAGTTTTGGTTGAGATTGAAACTAGTTTTTAACATGAAAAATGGGTTTGTAACAAGTATATAAACATTCTGTCCCATTTTGGTAAATCCAGGAAAATCAGTAAACATAAAGGAAACTTTGGCAAAATTTTTAGAAAATACTTTCAAAAACGAATCCGTAGGCTAAAGAACGGATTAAAAAGAGTTTATAACGAAGAAGTTATGATTTTTGCAAGTTTATTGACGAAAAGTATATTTTCTGAAAATACATGCTGTTGGACGTTTTTCGTCGGGCAAAAAGAGACTTTAGACGTAACCCGGAGGAGTCAAGCTTTCCAAAATATATTACTACATACTAAGACATAACCGTGGATATAAAGAACAAGTAAAACGGACTTATAACGACAAAGATATTCACGTTTCAATATCGGCAAAACTAATATTATTTTGACAGCTTTTAGAAATAATAACGCTAAAACTATGTAGTAACTCTAGATTTCTAGAAATAATACCAAGTACCCAAATTCATAACTAATGAAGTATTAGTGATTACAAGTATATTTTTATCACTACAAGGCGTTATTTCAAGGATTTCAACCCGAGGATTTCAACACTAACATTGATACATACGATATATATATATATATATATATATATATATATATATATATATATATATATATATATATATATATATATATACATATATATATATATACATATATTTCAACTAGTTTTATTTTTCTAATAGCCATATTTTCCTAAGTCTTGGAAAATGTATATTTTTGATAACAACAAGTATTTTCCAAAGAGTAGAGTGGTATAGGAACATGTGCATGGACATTCATAACATCATTTGGTGATCTAAATTAGATCGTTCATCATTCATATTAGGTTGAGGCAGCTAACCGTTCATTGTTGTTCATTTCACATCATCACAGTATCATCAGTTAAGGTGAGTTTTCATAGCCCCGTATACATTTTATGATTGTTTTCAAATCCCACGGGGGAGAATACATTGCACCATTTTAGTACGAGCCCAAGTATCAAAACTTATGTACATTGCTTAAGTAGCTTGTCTGCCATGTGATAAGTCCCCTATATCATCATGAACCGTTAATTTGCCTATTAAGCGAGAGTGAGTGGATAGATCTATTGAGGGTAACGCCTCCATCCGTGGTAGTATTTACCAACAGTAAGCGGATGCATTTCATGTCTGTTACATTTGAGTGTTTTGGCAGAACATTCAGGAGGGGCATAAATTTCATCAGTCTAGCTTTGGTGTCATGAGCTTAAGGTCTATTGTACTATTTTACGTGACTTTTGTCATGCACTTATACTTGTGGTGGCCGTACAACATTACATTTCATAAACCTATGATTATTCACCAACTTTATGTTGACCGTTTTCGCAATGTATTTTCAGGTAACTAAGGGCATTATCATATCATATGCATGGAGTCACATTAGGGTGTGCCAGGGATGACGCACTACATTTTGGATTTTTCTTGCACTTGTGTAAATTATCGTTTGACATTTCCTGGATTTGTTTTCTGTAAACGTTTCAACCTTTGGGACCTATGTTTTGTAACACTGGATGTTTTTAAATAAAATCAAACGATGTGTTTTCCAAACGACACTTTAGGTCGTTCAATATATCCTTGTTATGGTGCTATGACAGTTACACCCCCAGGCATTCCATTCCGTTGCAAGTCAGGTAAATTGGGGGTGTGACAGATTGGTACCAGAGCCAAGGTTATAGCGAACTAGGATGCATCATGATAGGGTTTATGATGTATACGATCCCTAAACTATAACCACATTATCATAGCATCTCATCATTTCATCATAAGTGCATGTTCATTGTTTTAGGTGATTCCATTATACGACTTATTTATTTTATTTCACCTTGATTATCACAGAACCATGTCTTCAGACCCAAACGTTGTCATACTGTACTCTATCACAGACTCCGATGTTGAAGGCTCTATGTCTTCCACTGCCTTTTTACCACCACCCATTCCTCTTGTACCTGTGTTGCCACTCTCGGCATCAGGTGAGGAAACCGAGCCTTTTGAGGAGGATGAGACTGCTCCTACTCCTCATGTTTCCCCTATTGCACCACCTGAGATTACCCGTGCACCCACTGACACATCATCCTCTGCTACCACTATTCCATCAGAACCTAGACTCATGTTTCCCCGTAGGAAGACGACTATAGGTCCTAGTAAGAAAGTTTGCACTGCTACATCTACCTTTAAGATCCCTACTATTCCTATGTTACCTGCACCACCAGCCATACCCGCTACTACATCCATATCTACTTCACTATTTCCGCTTAGGAAGCGTGCGAGGTTTACTACACCAGCTTCACCTACTACAGAGTCAGAATCAGAACCACCACCAGTATACCATGTAGGTGAGTGTTTTAGAGCAGCTGCTGTTAGGGAGCCTACAGATGTTACTTTAGAGGATCAGTTAGGGGCTCAGCAGGAGCAGGTTGATAGTTTGGGTTATAGGGTTGATGAGGATATCACTACTCGACTTGAGGCGGTTGAGGAGCAGGTCGAGGGTTTGCTTTTAGGCAGAGTTAGTATCGACGTTTCGTATCATGGACTTGAGGCACGGCAGGAGGGACATCGAGAGCTGATTGACCAGCTTAGGGATGAGCTACCAGAGATACGGGATAGAGCTCAGACTACACAGGAGGCTCAGGGAGAGCAGACACACCAGTTGGCAGTAGCACAGGAGAGGTTGGCTAGGATGGAGGGTAGAGATGCTGCTCTTCAGCTTCGAGTTCAGCATCTAGAGGAGATTGCAGTTATGATGGACAGGGAGATTCGTCGTCTGAGGAGTGCACCTGGAGCTCCTGGACCATCTAGAGCACCTGGAGGAGCCTAGACATAGACTAGTATTGTATTAGCTTTTACTATTTTCCTAGTCCCGAGGTGTGGGACATAGTTCAAGAACTTGTAGTCTTTTGGTTGTTGTACAAACAAATATATCAAGTGCGACTCTACTATGTTGGAAATGTTGTGCTATATATATATATCGGTCTATGTAGGCCGAAATTTTCATGTATTATATTCATGTGTTGTGATTATATTTATGATGTTTCGTGGTTGCTCTTTATTGTTAACGTATTTATACTTGTTGTGGTTGTATCTATACGTGTCGTGGTTGTATTATTACAGGTTGTGGTTGTACTCGTACATGTCGTGGTTGTATTTATACTTGTTGTGGTTGTATATATACACGTTGTGGGCGTATACTTTTTGTACGATGACTATTTCTATTATAGTTTTCTCGTGGTTGTTGTCGATTATTTATTAGAAGTATGGCGCCAAAGAAAGCAAAGGCTACGTCAGAAACACCCGCTATGACTCAAGCCGCTATCCGCAAGTTGATCAGGGATAGTATAGCAGAAGCTCTGGAGACTGAGAGAGCTGAAGTTGCTGCTAGGGCTGCTGAGGTTCCACCTAATATTGAAGTGGTTCAACCCACTACTAGGCGTGAATGTACTTGGAAGGATTTCAAGATTAGTGATCCCGTCAAGTATATGGGCACTGAGAGAGCGGTTGCTTTGATCCGCTGGTTTGAGAAGACTGAGAATGTATTTCTCATGTGCGGTTGCCAGGAGGTTAACAAGGTAAAATTTGCTACTGGTATGCTTCTTGATGAAGCTATGTCTTGGTGGAATTCGTATGCTCAGCCTATTGGTATGGAGAATGCCTACAAGCTCACTTGGGATCAATTCAAGAAGCTGATGACTAAGAAGTTTTGCCCTCGTACTGAGGTGCAAAAGTTGGAAACCGAATTCTATGAGCTGGTAACAAAAGGTGATGACATTGAGACTTATATCAGGAAGTTTCAGGAATTGGCTGCAATATGTCCAACTATGGTTCCGGACGATGAGAAAAAGATGGAGAATTTTACTGGAGGACTACCCGAAAGCATCCGAGGGGATGTGATTTCTTTCGACCCACAATCAATGGAAGAGGACATTCGTATAACTCAGAAGCTTATGGTCCAAGTGTTAAAAGGAAAATCTGCTGCAAACAACAACAATAACCGTTCAAACAACACCAACTACAACAACACTCGAAACAACAACAACTATAACAATAACCAAAACCGCAACTACCCCAATAACCAAAACAATAACAACAATAACAACAAGAGGAGGTTTGATAATAACCAAGGTGGAAATGCTATCCAACTAGCACCTAAGAGACAGGAAGTGGCAAAGGCCTATGCTGCAGGACCAACAGAGGGAAAAGGATATGCTGGAAAACAACCCAAGTGTAATAAGTGTCAGACTCATCACAACCCTGGAAATTGTCCTAGAGCTTGTGAGAACTGTGGAAAAGTCGGTCATTCGACTAGGGGATGCAGAGCTCCACGAGGGGTAATTAATCAGAATCAACCAGGAGCATGTTATGGTTGTGAAGAGTTGGGTCCTTTCAAGAACAATTGCCCAAAGAGGAAGGATCAAGGAGCTGGAAATCAGGGCGGAGTAGCTCGAGGAAGGGCTTATGTTATGGGAGGAGAAGATGCCCGTGAGGACCATGTTGCGGGTACGTTCCTCGTTAATAATCGTTATGCATCCATTTTATTTGATTCAGGAGCGGATAGAAGTTTTGTTTTTATTGCATTTGCACCTTTACTTAACATAGAACCAACTACCTTAGACATTCCCTATATTGTTGAATTAGTCGATGGGTCTTTAGTTAACACCAACACCGTTATCCGTGGTTGCACCATCAATTTCCTAAATCACCCATTCAATATAGACCTTATGCCCGTAGAACTTGGAAGTTTTGACGTTGTTATCGGTATGGATTGGTTGTCTCGACATCGTGCAAGAATCATTTGTGATGAAAAAGTTGTTCATCTTTCTTATGGAGGTAAAACTTTAGTTGTTCGTGGAGAGCGAAGTGGAACTAGACTCAATATCATATCATGCATTAAAACCGAGAAGTACATAAAGAAGGGTTGTTATGCATTCTTGGCTCACATCACGGTGCAGAAGTCGGATGAGAAACGACTTGAAGATGTGCCTATTGTTAAGGAATTTCCAGAAGTTTTTCTGGAAGAATTGCCAGGACTTGCACCTACACGTCAGGTTGAGTTTCATTTTGAGTTGGTGCCAGGAGCTACACCAATTGCACGAGCACCATATAGACTTGCACCTTCTGAGATGCAAGAATTGTCAAACCAATTACAAGAACTTCTAGACAAAGGATTCATTAGACCGAGTTCTTCGCCTTGGGGAGCACTGGTTTTGTTTGTGAAGAAGAAGGATGGATCTTTCAGAATGTGCATAGACTATCGTGAGCTGAACAAGTTAACGGTGAAGAATCGTTATCCTCTCCCTAGGATTGATGACTTGTTCGATCAGTTACAAGGTTCCTGTTTTTATTCCAAGATTGATTTAAGATCAGGCTACCATCAACTCAGAGTTCGGGAAGAAGATATCCCGAAGACGGCATTCAGAACACGTTATGGTCATTATGAGTTTCAAGTGATGCCTTTTGGATTAACCAATGCACCTGCGGTATTCATGGATCTCATGAACAGAGTATGCAAACCATATCTTGATAAGTATGTGATTGTATTCATTGACGATATCCTGATTTATTCCAAGAGTAAGAAAGAGCATGAAGCACACCTCAGAACAATATTGGAACTACTCAAGAAGGAGCAATTGTATGCCAAATTTTCAAAGTGTGACTTTTCGATACAAAGAGTTCAATTTCTTGGCCATGTCATTGATAGGCAAGGATTACAAGTCGACCCAGCAAAGATCGAGGCAGTAAAGGATTGGGCTACGCCCAAGTCTCCTACAGAAATTCGTCAATTCTTAGGATTTGCAGGATATTACAGAAGGTTTATTGAAGGGTTTTCTAAGATAGCGAAGTCGCTGACTAAGCTGACACAAAAGAATCAAAAGTACGAGTGGGGAGAGAAACAAGAATCTGCATTTCAGTTATTGAAGCAGAAGCTTTGTAGTGCACCGATTTTGTCACTACCAGAAGGTATTGAGAACTTTGTGGTATATTGCGATGCTTCGCATAAAGGGCTTGGAGCTGTGCTAATGCAAAACGAGAAGGTGATAGCTTATGCATCTAGACAGCTTAAGACACACGAGAAGAATTACACTACACACGACTTGGAGTTGGGTGCTGTAGTTTTTGCACTCAAGATTTGGAGACACTACCTTTATGGTACTAAATGTGTAGTTTTTACCGACCACAAGAGCTTACAGCATATACTTGATCAGAAGGAACTTAATATGAGACAACGTCGTTGGCTAGAATTGTTGAGTGATTACGATTGTGAAATCCGATATCACCCAGGAAAAGCAAATGTCGTAGCAGATGCACTTAGCAGAAAAGAACGACTCAAACCTTTGAGGGTTAGGTCGTTGGGAATGACTATTATTTCACCATTACCATCAAAAATTCTAGAAGCTCAGATTGAGGCTCTCAAGGAGGAAAATCGACCACAGGAGAAACTTTATGGTATGCCCGAGAACAAAAATGGCTTTGTAAAGAGAGCAGATGGAGTGTTATGCTTCAAGGACCGAAGTTGGATACCACTCTGTGGTGGAGTACGAGAATTGATTTTGCATGAATCACACAAGTCGAAGTACTCTATTCACCCAGGTTCTGACAAGATGTATCAGGATCTCAAAAAGCTGTATTGGTGGCCGAACATGAAAGCAAAAATAGCTACGTACGTCAGCAAATGCCTTACTTGTGCTAAAGTGAAAGCTGAGTACCAGAAACCATCAGGACTACTTCAACAACCAGAAATTCCACAATGGAAGTGGGAGCATATTACAATGGAATTTGTTACTAAACTACCCAAGACTTCAGGAGGTTACGATGCTATTTGGGTAATTGTTGATCGTCTTACCAAATCAGCACATTTCATCCCTATCAGAGAGACTTATTCCATGGAACAGCTTGCCAGACTTTATTTCAAGGAAATAGTCTCGAGACATGGAGCACCAATCTCCATTATTTCTGACAGAGATAGCCGCTTTACTTCAAACTTTTGGAAGTCATTACAAGATTCTTTTGGATCCAAGTTAGACATGAGCACTGCTTACCATCCACAGACTGATGGTCAGAGTGAGAGAACTATTCAGACACTGGAGGACATGCTGCGAGCATGTGTGATTGACTTTGGGAATGGTTGGGCTAACCATTTGCCATTAATCGAGTTCTCTTATAACAACAGTTACCATTCAAGCATTAAAGCAGCACCATTTGAGGCACTTTATGGTCGTAAGTGTCGTTCCCCAGTTTGTTGGGCAGAAGTTGGAGAGGTACAATGCACAGGTCCAGAGATGGTTAGGGAAACAATAGAAAAGATAATACAGATTCGAGATAGGCTTGAAACAGCTAGAAGCCGACAGAAGAGTTATGCAGATGTTAGACGCAAACCATTGGAATTCCAGGTTGGAGACAAGGTCATGTTGAAAGTCTCGCCCTGGAAAGGCGTGATACGATTTGGAAAGCGTGGAAAGTTGAACCCGAGATACATTGGTCCATTTAAGATACTGGAAAGGATTGGTCCAGTAGCTTACAAGCTTGAACTACCATCAGAACTTAGCAACGTACATAACACATTTCATGTCTCAAACCTCAAGAAATGCCTTTCAGATGAGTCATCCGTTATACCATTAGAAGAGATTCAACTAGATGACAAGCTTAACTTTGTGGAGGAACCAGTTGAAATCATGGACCGAGAGGTCAAACAGTTGAAGCAGAGTCGAATTCCGATCGTTAAGGTTCGCTGGAATTCTCGAAGAGGACCCGAGTTTACTTGGGAACGAGAAGATCAAATGCAACGCAAGTATCCACACCTTTTCACCAAACCTATTACCGAGACCAACACTAGCTGAATTCAGGGACTGAATTCCTTTTTGGGTGGGCGACTGTCACAACTCACCATTTCAGGTCATTTCCCAAACTTCGACATTTTACTATTCATAAATCACTATTCATCAAAACACTATTCATCGTTTTACTATTCATCATTTTCGAGGTCAATTTGATATTCTGAGAAACATTTAAGAATTTTACTATTCACTGAACACTATTCATTCCCGGAAAAGTTTTCACTATTCACTTGCATTACTCATTTCATCGTAAATTTAGTTTACGGGTATTCAAATTCGCGTAACCGGATTGGTTTAGGTGCGAATTCATTTCATTAGTGCTAAGGACACTGCATACGTACTAGAGATAGTCTGCATATCATCATAACATCATTTTCATGTTATACCACTCTTAGGATTTTCAAATTTATATATTTGATACATTTAACGTTTTACGTATAAGTATTTATAATAAACGTTAACACCCGGTTTATAAACGATGAATATATCTAAATATTCCCACAATGGTCCTGACATATTTTTACATCCCTTATAACATCATAAAAGTTATAACATTCATTTACCCAGTATTTTGGAAATTTATTTTATTTATAACGTGAGTTTATAAATATTATGACGGTTTTCGTGAAAACTAAACAATAATCACCCGAACACTCAGTACTTGTACCCAACATATTTTTATCATTCTTATGACTTTATTTTGTCCCGGTTAACTTTGTTAACATTTATTTCTATCAAACCCGGTACCCGATTTTAACTAATAACACATATCTACACTAAATCCTACACTAGAATCCTAACTAAATCAAAACTACCCCAACCCCCCCCCCCCCCTCATCCACATGAGCCGGCCCCTAAAGTCCTCACCAAGGCTATTTTGTACATTTTTCTTAACCCCTAGCATTTATGTACAAGTATTATACTATATAACTTATCAAGTATATCTACAAAAACCTTCTAAACATAAACATACATAAATTTAGAAATCAAAAAGCTCTCATCTCATCTTCTTCATCTCATACCCCATGACCAAAACTATAATCCAAGATCAAGTGATCATTTTTCAAAAGTTAAAGCATAGAAGTTGTTCATTCTGTCATCCTAATCAAGAATCTTACAACAAAAACACAAGTAACACAAGGTTTCTCACCATCTAATCACCTATTATTTCAAAGTGAGTTATCAAATTTATTTTCATGTTTTCATCTAATTAACACTTGTATCTTATGGTTTTCATGCTTAATTTCATGTACAAGCTAGCTATACCACTTTATTTTTGTAGACTTTTTGAACATACAAACCCTAGAATTTGTTTTAGGTACTCCTTTGTTAAATTAACTTGTTTAGTGATCATTAGGAACCCATGGCACCCTAAGAAGGTGTATGGTAGGATTAGTATAGCTTTGTGGAGTTTGCAAGAGTTTTGGTTGAGATTGAAACTAGTTTTGAACATGAAAAATGGGTTTGTAACAAGTATATATTTTGGTAAATCCAGGAAAATCAGTAAACATAAAGAAAACTTTGGCAAATTTTTTAGAAAATACTTTCAAAAACGAATCCGTAGGCGAAAGAATGGATTAAAAAGAGTTTATAACGAAGAAGTTATGATTTTTGCAAGTTTATTGACGAAAAGTATATTTTCTGAAAATACATGGTGTTAGACGTTTTTCGTCGGACAAAAAGAGACTTTAGACGTAACCCGGAGGAGTCAAGCTTTCCAAAATATATTACTACATACTAAGACGTAACCGTGGATATAAAGAACAAGTAAAACGGACTTATAACGACAAAGATATTCACGTTTCAATATCGGCAAAACTAATATTATTTTGACAGCTTTTAGAAATAATAACGCTAAAACTATGTAGTAACTCTAGATTTCTAGAAATAATACCAAGTACCCAAATTCATAACTAATGAAGTATTAGTGATTACAAGTATATTTTTATCACTACAAGGCGTTATTTCAAGGATTTCAACCCGAGGATTTCAACACTAACATTGATACATACGATATATATATATATATATATATATATATATATATATATATATATATATATATGTACATATATTTCAACTAGTTTTATTTTTCTAATAGCCATATTTTCCTAAGTCTTGGAAAATGTATATTTTTTATAACAACAAGTATTTTCCAAAGAGTAGAGTGGTATAGGAACATGTGCATGGACATTCATAACATCATTTGGTGATCTAAATTAGATCGTTCATCATTCATATTAGGTTGAGGCAGCTAACCGTTCATTGTTGTTCATTTCACATCATCACAGTATCATCAGTTAAGGTGAGTTTTCATAGCCCCGTATACATTTTATGATTGTTTTCAAATCCCACGGGGGAGAATACATTGCACCATTTTAGTACGAGCCCAAGTATCAAAACTTATGTACATTGCTTAAGTAGCTTGTCTGCCATGTGATAAGTCCCCTATATCATCATGAACCGTTAATTTGCCTATTAAGCGAGAGTGAGTGGATAGATCTATTGAGGGTGACGCCTCCATCCGTGGTAGTATTTACCAACAGTAAGCGGATGCATTTCATGTCTGTTACATTTGAGTGTTTTGGCAGAACATTCAGGAGGGGCATAAATTTCATCAGTCTAGCTTCGGTGTCATGAGCTTAAGGTCTATTGTACTATTTTACGTGACTTTTGTCATGCACTTATACTTGTGGTGGCCGTACAACATTACATTTCATAAACCTATGATTATTCACCAACTTTATGTTGACCGTTTTCGCAATGTATTTTCAGGTAACTAAGGGCATTATCATATCATATGCTTGGAGTCACATTAGGGTGGGCCAGGGATGACGCACTACATTTTGGATTTTTCATGCACTTGTGTAAATTATCGTTTGACATTTCCTGGACTTGTTTTCTGTAAACGTTTCAACCTTTGGGACCTATGTTTTGTAACACTGGATGTTTATAAATAAAATCAAATGATGTGTTTTCCGAACGACACTTTAGGTCGTTCAATATATCCTTGTTATGGTGCTATGACAGTTATACCCCCAGGCATTCCATTCCGCTGCAAGTCAGGTAAATTGGGGGTGTGACAGTTTTGTTGATTTCACGTAAGCTTCGAATCGAACCTTTTTCTCAAACACAATTTGTAAAGTCAATTTTATAAAAACATGATTAATAACGGTGAAACTATTTAAGCCCCCCTTCTAGTTTCTACAAAAATATTTTTGTATTTATAAGAAATGTTTTATTCAAAATATATACTTTGAATTCAAATTCTTATTCAAAAAAATGGCTAGATTCCTCAGATAAAACCTTCCTCACAAAAGGACAAAAAGAATATTGAAAAAGTTTTTTTTACTAGACAGCCCCCTTAAAGTTACTAGGCGGTCCCCTTAATTATTAAGGGGACCGACCAACTTTAAGGGGACCGGCCATGCTCCTGAACAATTTTTTTTCCCTATATACTAGCTCAAATCTTGCATTTTTTCTCACCTTTTGCATTAAAACTTTCTGTTCTTAATCCTCCTACATATCCTTCTAAATCCGTTGATCATATAATCTTAAGCTGTTGTTTCCAAGTGATCAAAGCTTTAACCATTCAAGTGCAAGAGAAGAATACTTCTATTCATCAAGACTCGAAGTATTGCAACTTAGTGTATTCTTATCATCTAAGTTGTTTATGTTTCATACTTTGTGAATCATTCATTCATTTGTGTATAAGGTGTATATATATTAGTTAGAAGGTGTGTATACTAGTTAGATAGTTGTGAATATAAGTAAGTAGATTAGATTGGTGGGTTAGTTGGTTGAGTAGTGAAGAAGAAATAGCGGTGTGAAGAACTAGAGCTAAGTTATGAAGAAGTAGCGGTGTGAAGAACTAGAGCTGAGTTGTGAAGAAGTAGTGACTTGAAGAACTAGATCTATGTTGTGAAGAAGTAGGTGTGTGAAAGTAGTGAAGGTGTGAAGAAGTAGTGGCTTAAATAAGTAGTGCTAAGTCATGAAGAAGGTGTGAAGACATTGTGAAGAAGTTGTGAAGAAGTTGTGAAGAAGTTGCGTAGTGACTAGTGGTGTGAGATTGGTTCTAGCTACTATTAGGACTCGATATTTAGCTTAGTGTCGTTAATTGGTGTAAGCAAAAGTTGTGTAAGGTTTTCTCAGCCATAAGGGAGCTTGTTGACATAGTGAAGAAAACTCTCGAGTAGGTGACTCGGGGAGTGGAGTAGAGCAAGTAAGGTGTCCTTGTAGCCGAACCACTATAAATCCTTTGTCTCACGGTTTGATCTTTCCATCTCTAAATTATTACTTAGCTTACTTACTCATCTCTCGTATATAGCTATAATTGTTTATATTATGCATGTGTTGATTTCACATACTTGGCTTACATCATTATTATTTTCCATACTTTGATATAGTTGTTCATATTGTTCAAGATTTGAGTTCACATAAGACCGAATCAAAGTTTTTAAAAGTAAATTAAGTTTTCATAACAAAATCAAAAAGACGTAAAACTATTCAACCCCCCCTTCTAGTTTTTTGATAACATCAAATAAACCTGATATTTAAGTGTTAATTTCCCCCTATTATGCTCATTTATATTAATAATTATGTGGATACATGCTTTTATTCCATTATATTTTGTATCCAGGTCACAAGTGAGCATAGGAGCTAGAGAGACGAGGAAATTGGAAAGAACGTGCAAAGATAGATAAATTCAAGTATGCTGGAAGAAGCTACGACGTAATTCATTCTCACAATTACGCCGTAGCTAGGATTTCTGCTAAGAAGACCAAAGTCAACACGAACCAAGGGTTGCGGTGTAACTAATTCCATGGTTTATGCCGTAACAATCACAAGTCATGATGAATCCTCAGATCTGAAGACTACGCCGTAACACAAATATGGAATACGGCGTAACAATAGGTACGAAAGTAGTCCAAGCTCAAGAATTAACGTACGGCGTAACCCACCTTTTGGGCTACGGCATAATGAAGACTACAAGAGTTATCTCAGATACGATAAATATTCTACGGCGTAACACTTTTGGAGATTACGACGGAGAAGAAATCCTAATATCATTATTACGGTGTAACATTTCATAGTTACGCTGTAAACTCTAGATCTGTATAAGATTTCACAAGTTACGGCGTAACACATTTTGTAGTTACACCGTAACTCTCGACGGGCCTATAAATACAACCTTAATTTCTGCATTTGGAGAACAACTTTCTCACACACAAAGTCAGAGATCGTTAAGAGCTTTTAGGAGGCCCTTCTATAGCAGCATACGAAGGCTTTCCAAGGGAGAGATCACACTTCAATCACCATAAGTTTTAGAATTTCATTGTTTTATTTACATTTCAAATATATGGATCTTGTAAACATTTTTTCGAGTGTTGAATTTAACATGATTGGCTCAGCACCTCTGGTGCTAGCCTAGTTATGATTCTTATATTTTTTTAACCATGTTTCCGTGCTTTTCTTATATGCTTTTACGTGTGTGCATGCTTAGTTTATCTTAAGATCCTCTTATTTCGGTAGTTTTGATTTGCGGTTATATCCATTACGCTAGCCTTAATTGAATTAAGACCCCAATTGAGTTAGTAGGCTAGAAGAATTGACCATAGGACATTAGCCTAATGGATTGCGAGGAAATAAGAGGGATGAAAACTGACCATATTGCCTCGTGTGCGAATTGACCATAGGATCACCTTCCGTATTTGATGAACTTAAGAAGTTAGAGAAATGGCCTATGATCGTGACAACGGGCCATTAAAGATAAGTCTAGCATGTAGTGGCACTTAATGACTCAAACTTGTCTACCATACGTCGACTTACTAACATGGAGTAGTACCTGTGGTTCTTGACAAGATTCGTGGTAGATAGGCTAGGGAACTTGACCATATGCACCTAGTGATATATGTCCACCCCACCTAAAGCATAAGATTAGTTTAATAGGGAACATAACCATAAACGATGTAGGAGGAATAACTAGGTTAGTACACTCTTCTCCCACTGCTCACAACCTTACTTTAATTGCTTTTGTTTTCATGTTTCTTTTCCTACTTTCAATCATCATCTCCTTTTTATTACTTTTAATTAGTGACCTTAGAATTAGACATAGTCCGCACCACATAGCTCTTGGGATGACCTCAGAGTTACCATTACTAGCCTACACACGACCGGATTCTCTATCCGTTAGTGCATATAGGTAGACCTTAGGTAAAACGAGTACTATAAATATTACAACCTGGTTAGTAAAACCTGCATCATGTTTTTGGCGCCGCTGCCGGGGAGCTATAATAGGATTTTTGTTTAGGTTTTTAAATTTTTCTAGTTTTATTTTGTTTTTCTAATATTTCTGTTTCTAGTTTCAGGAATTATGGAAGCTGTTGACATTGAAGCAATGACTCTGGAAGAGTACCTTGCCATGACTAGGGATGAGCAAGGACCGGGCCTTGTCAGGCCAATGATTGGAGCAAATGTTCGGTTTGAAATAAAGGATCATTTTATGAGAGAACTAAGAACAAAACTTTTCTCTGGAAGCAATGATGAAGATGCTTATGAGCATATCAAACATGTCCTATACATCACCAGCCTTTTCAATATTACGGGTGTATCAAATGATGATGTTATGTTAAGGGTGTTCCCAATGACACTATCTGTAGCAGCTCGAAGCTAGGTTGACCAAGTACAAGGGGGGTGATGCGTGGGAATCGCGCCAGGCTTTACCTCTCGAGGGATCTCGAGAAGCTTACAACCCCTACCAGGCAGTGTACCTGATCGTTGTAGTATAGTATAGTGACAAGTACCGGGGGATTGATCGTTCAACTCAGGAATAGTATCGTTAGGATTGAAAATTAATCTAACTTGGTCTAAAGGTGAAGGATGATTCTTTTTGTATTTTTATATTTTATGAAAAGCAAGTAAAATTCTCGGGTATTGGAAGGAGGGGCGGAATTAGTTGCTAATCCCAAAAACAACTAATCAAACTAATGTGCAAGAAAAATAAACTAAGGTTCTACAAGATAAGTGAAGCATGTCTACCTATGATATGTTACTCCTTGTTAGCTATCCAATTCTACCTATTGAATTGTCACACCTTGTTTTAATTGACGGGTTGTATTCCTTAATACCATTCGTGGGGTGGCGTACGTACTTCCCCAACTCTATAAGCTCCTACTTCACTCCTATGTCGAGCCTGCAAGAAGCTCCTAACATGGGATCATTAGAATTCGCTCATGCATTAAATACAACCATAATAACCTAGTACGCATTGGTTCATGTTTCTTAAGACGTTCAAGCACGTTACCATATAGGTTGTTGGCTAGTTTTCTTAAGCCTAACATCGATATCATTCAATTAAACAAGAGACAATAGGAAACAAGAATTATAAGCTAAACCAATTAAACCTATCGAAGTGTCACACCCTAATTGATGAAGATAGACACAAACATCAACAAGGAATCAATAAGATCTAATCAATTATATACAAGTTTTACACAATCATAAGTAGACACAAGGTGAATTAGCAAAACATCAACAAAGAAGAGCAAGCAACAATGATATTGGCAAACATAATTAAGATAGAATCAACAAACCAATACATGATGTTTATAGAGTGATTGAAACCCATTGAGTTGCTGGAAAAACACCTACCTAAACCCAGGAATCGACCTTAGGGTTTAGGGCTTACAAAAAGTGAAGTTATGATGTTATATTTATAGGCAAGTTTTCTGTCGGCAAGGCTTGACGGTGTGACCCCGTAAAGAGTGACAGCATCATGACCAATTTTTCTTCACCAAATTGTAGATTTCTTCGTCCTCTTCGCGTGGGCTTTTGAATCACCTAAATCCGAGTTCGTATGCAAAAGTTATGACCAAAACAATATCAGCTACTTCGCGCGCAAGTTTTGACAAGTTAACACGTGACGGCCTACGTGACGCCTTCAGGAAATTTTCTAGTCCATCACTCTTTAATTTTACACATGACGGCCTTGGGTGACACCGTCATCTCTAATGCATAAAACTTTCTGGACTGTCACGAACTTGATCCACTTCCACCTCTTGTATTACTCTTGACGCCGTCATGAAGAAGCTTGTGACGCCGTCAGGTACTGTTCCCAGCAAGGAAAATTTAGACTTTGCCGTTTTCTTCACTTTTATGCTCCGAAAATGTCCAAAATGCTTCCTTTTTCAGAATTCACTCCAAAAGTACTTAAAATCACAAAAGGAACGATTTAGGGCAATATTTGATCAAATAAATTCAATTCCGGGCTTAAATGACCCCCTAAAAACGGATCATTTTTCGCCTCATCATATACCCTTACACTTGAGATTTGCTTGTCCTCAAGCAAATGCGCTTTTATTCTAATCAAAATACAAGTTAGGGGTCATTTAACACTAATATAAAAGTAATTACAACAAATAATCGTTCCACTAAAGACCAATGACAAGCACGGAGGTCATATACTAGCACCTCACAAATAGTGTTTAGATACTCACATCTCTCGGGTGTAATAAAGTATATATCACAATAAGAAAATGGAAAATATCTCTCACTACCTGTCATAGCAAAATAGATTACCATAGGCTTGGGAAAGGATCAAACCTCCACCACATGGCGTAAGCACCTAGGATAAACTATCAAAGAGGTCTTTTAAAGGGTTATAACGTCAGGTGTAGGGATATGGAATACACGGTTTTGTTGGATAAAGGCAATCTTTACTGGTGAGGAGTTAATCATCTTGGTTAATTGCATGTACAATATGGCGTTGCTAAGCCAAGACTAGACTCGACTTAAGCTAATAAATCAAAAATAACAAAAACATAAAATAAACATAGAATGAAACGGGATGGTAGTCCGTATGTTTTTTTTTTTTTTTTTTTTTTTTTTTTTTTTTTGCATACACTCTTACCCTACCATCCAAAATAATACATCGTAGGGAATGAACATTCCCCTTACACTTGAATTTTTATATACTTTACAATAAACTAATCTAATGACTCGAATCAAGATAGTCAAAACTCTTGGAGTACTTTTTAAGATTAACGCACATATGGGGGTAATAATATGATGTTCTTCCCCATTACTCCATAACATAAGTACTTTACCCATGAGTCTCAATCGTCCCAAAACAATATGTACAAGGATATGACTCGACTTAGCAACCATGTAATCAATTATATAATTAACTAAGGGTTTAAACAAATAACAATAATGCACTAAATATGAGTGCATACACGGAAGACTAAGGCGATTTGGGTGTACATTTAAGTGGGTTGCAACAAATTCTTCCTTTAAGTAAGATGCTTAAAGTTAGAAATGAAAAGATAGGCTCGGAGGGGTGTACTAGGGGTTTCGTGTACTAAAAATGAGTACAACGCTAAGGGTGTGGAAAAAATTAATTGACGTTACTAGCCAAGTAATATGACTTAAATGGTCAAGTAATTATGATACGGGTTTAACACAAGGGTGATCCTAATGCCTCTTATCATGTAGTAAATCCTACTACACGAATGTAGTCTCACTAGTGGTCTCAGGATGCATCACTAACGCAAGTTCTAGAATCTAAATGCTACCGGTACACTCATAAGCACTAATAGTAAATGCTTTTCGTATCAAATCTAAAAGGCGAACCTCACATATTTGGGTGGAAAATTTTTTTGAATAGTACAGTTTTGTGCTAGTCATACAATCTCCTATCCATGAGACGCTTGCTAAGGCTAAAGTTTCACTCCTAAATGTTGTAAAAAATTTTAAATTTGGCGCTAAAATTACACTAACAAGTATTTCTCTTAGTTTTATTACACACCTACCATCAAACAAACAAACTCAAGTGCAATTGTATCCTATAAGGTATCATCATTTACCCTCCCCTTACACTTAGGATGAACATTGTCCCCAATGTTCAATTAAAGAATGTAAAAGTGAACTAGGTAAAAGAATGAAATCAAATACTCCCCTGATTCGTTCGGTGTGGATAGTGTGGTAACAAGGTTAGATCTTCCTCCAAGAAAATGAACATTCAAAGCTTTCCTTCCAGAAATATAAATCATCTTCTTGTCCAATATAACCTGTTAAACCTGAGAAAACAAACACAAAAACCCAAAGCATCAAACTGAACAAAGGAAACTCACAACTAGATGTAATTCCAGACTTAGGAATAAAAACAAAACAATTAAAGATATAATGCTTGTGGAATGAATGTTTGCAGATTTCCTGGAGTTTATAAAACTAAAGAATCAACAAAAACTTTAAGAGTCCGGTATAAACAAAACTCGCAAAATTTTTCAGAATTTTTGTACCTGACGCTGTCAGGTTATAACTCCTGACGTCGTCAGAATGTTCGTACAAAAATCTCATGTTAAGTTTCCAAAAAATTTATGGAAAAACTTATGCCTTACTTCCTGGAAAATCCTGCAAAACATCATTATCACTCGATACAAGCATTTGACTCAAACAATTACTAATATACATGTTCATTAATATTGATGTGGATCATGCTCAATTTCGTTCTTATAAACAAATTTGGGTCTCCCTTTACACTTAGCTTTTGCAAAATACCTTTATATGTAATTAAGACGAAGTTAAAAATAAAATAAAGCATTTTCACAATTTACTTTGAAACATGAACCACAAACAATAAAAATAAAGCATGCATACGGAAACAAATAAAATCAAACAAACAAACAAATAAATAAATAAATAAATAAAGCTTGGGTTGCCTCCCAATAAGCGCTTGTTTTTGTTCGAGTCACGAGCCTGACTCTACGCTTGTTTAACGGAAATAGGGGAGGTTTTCCCTACACTTAGGATTAAGTGTGGGTGAAAGTAGCGATACACACCCTTAGGGTGGAAATATGCCACGTGAGGTGAAGGGGGTGAGTGAATGGCTTCCTTCATCCTCAAACTACCCGGATAATATTGGTTGATGGGTGGGTCGGTTCCTCTTTTGTCTCCTCGAAATATATCTAAGGTTGAAAAGGTGTGTAAAGATTGAGGTTCCGGTTCATCAACACTAGGAAATTCCCTAGAACTAGGAGTAAGGTTATCACTACAAGTATTCAAACCTATATCCTCAAGTGGTGCCTGGTCCAAAGATTCTACCTCCATCGGAATTCCTAAAGTTTCTTCTGCTTCTTCCGGGTAAGTCACGGGCGGTGTGTGTGCCTCAAATGATGGTTGAGTATTTTGTGGGCTTATGTTATTTACCTCATCATTCCATGTGTCAAGATCACCTATATCCTCATCATATGTTTTGGTAGGATCTATCCTAAGCATTCTCCTAAGTATCTCACGTGCTTCTCTAGACATCTCAACTTCTATGTCCAAATCATAAGGATCTCCCTCAATAATCTTATATTCAATTTGCCTAAAGGATTCATCATGTGTTCCTTGAGATTCAAAGTCATTGGTCATAAAACCTAGGTCTTTTTGATCAATGTGGTCATGCTCGGCTAAATCCTCCTCAATTGTTTTCTTAGGTAGTGATAATAGCAAACCTAGTGCTTCATCCAACTTATGATTTGTTACAACGGCTCTCTCCATAATTCATTGGCAAACTAGGTCGCATTTCCTATTGGCCTCACTAAAACAAGATCTTAAACATGGAGGTTGTTCATAAGAATCTATCCTAGGTAAAGGCTCATATGATTCATAGGTGTATCTAAATGAGGTATGTTGAAATCTTTGGTGTTCTAGCCACTCAACCTTATCTTGCAATCTTAGAAGTCTAAGTGTAAAGTCCATTTGAAGCAAATTACAAACAAAATCACAAAGAAAAGATAGACTACGAGAAAGCTACAAAATAAAAAGAAAAAATCTCACTTGATTGGAATATAATGAGTAGACCTAATCAAAATAAATTTCAACCTAAACAATAACTATTCCCCGGGCTGTGGTGCCAAAAACTTGATGCGTGGGAATCGCACCAGGTTTTACCTCTCGAGGGATCTCGAGAAGCTTACAACCCCCAATAGGCAGTGTACCTGATCGTTGTAGTATAGTATAGTGATAAGTACCGGGGGATTGATCGTTCAACTCAGGAATAGTGTCGTTAGGATTGAAAATTAATCTAACTTGGTCTAAAGGTGAAGGATGATTCTTTTTGTGTTTTTATATTTTATGAAAAGCAAGTAAAATTCTCGGGTATTGGAAGGAGGGGCGGAATTAGTTGCTAATCAACTAACCCAAAAACTACTAATCAAACTAATGTGCAAGAAAAATAAACTAAGGTTCTACAAGATAAGTGAAGCATGTCTACCTATGATATGTTACTCCTTGCTAGCTATCCAATTCTACCTATTGAATTGTCACACCTTGTTTTAATTGACGGGTTGTATTCCTTAATACCATTCGTGGGGTGGCGTACGTACTTCCCCAATTCTATAAGCTCCTATTTCACTCGTATGTCGAGCCTGCAAGAAGCTACTAACATGGGATCATTAGAATTCACTCATGCATTAAATACAACCATAATAACCTAGTATGCATTGGTTCATGTTTCTTAAGACGCTCAAGCACGTTACCATATAGGAGGTTGGGCAGTTTTCTTAACCCTAACATCGATATCATTCAATTAAACAAGAGACAATAGGAAAAAAGAATTATAAGCTAAACCAATAACACCTATCGAAGTGTCCCACCCTAATTGATGAAGATAGATACAAACATCAACAAGGAATCGATAAGATCTAATCAATTATATAAAAGTTTCACACAATCATAAGTAGACACAAGGTGAATTAGCAAACCATCATCAAAGAAGAGCAAGCAACAATGATAATGGAAAACATAATTAAGATAGAATCAACGAACCAATACATGATGTTTATGGAGTGATTGAAACCCTCTAAGTTGCTGGAAAAACACCTACCTAAACCCAGGAATCGACCTTAGGGTTTAGGGCTTACAAAAAGTGAAGTTATGATGTTATATTTATAGGCAAGTTTTCTGTCGGCAAGGCTTGACGGCGTCACTCCGTAAAGAGTGACGGCGTCATGACCAATTTTTCTTCACCAAATTGTAGATTTCTTCGTCCTCTTCGCGTGGGCTTTTGGATCACCTAAATCGGAGTTCGTATGCAAAAGTTATGACCAAAACAATATCAGCTACTCCACGCGTAAGTTTTGACAAGTTTACACATGACGACCTACGTGACGCCTTCAGGAAATTTTCTAGGCCGTCACTCTTTAATTTTACACATGACGGCCTTGGGTGACGCCGTCATCTCCAATGCACAAAACTTTCTGGACCGTCACGGACTTTATTCATTTCCACCTCTTGTATTACTCTTGACACCGTCATGAAGAAGCTTGTAACGCCGTCAGGTACTGTTCCCAGCAAGGAAAATTTAGACTTTGCCGTTTTCTTCACTTTTATGCTCCAAAAACGTCCAAAATGCTTCCTTTTCCTGAATTCACTCCAAAAGTACCTAAAATCACAAAAGGAACGATTTAGGGCAATATTTGATCAAATAAATTCAATTCCGGGCTTAAATGACCCCCTAAAAATGTATCATTTTTTGCCTCATCAGGGGACGATCAATACATGGAACCTCTTGAAGAATAGATTCATTCAACGATACTGTCCTCCTTCTAAAACAATGAAGCAATTAACGGAAATTCACAGCTTCAAACAAGAGGCGGACGAGACATTATACCAAGCTTGGGATAGGTACAATGATCTCCTTTTTAAATGCCCAACCCACGATTTGAACAAACAGCAAAGGGTGAACCCTTTCTACAAAGGAATCAACTTAGCAACTAGACAAATGCTGGATTCTCGGGTGCCTATCCTCGGGAAAACTCCCAATCAAGCTCTTGACTCTATTCAGGATTTGGCAGACCACTTGCAAAAATGGCATGAGGGTGGAAATATTAGATACACGGGGGGAAATCTCGAAGGCATGAACGCCCTGACTAATAAATTTGAAAGTCTCGGCAGAGAGGTTAAAAAAATCAAGGAGAACATTCATGCCCTACAAGTTGGGTGTGAAGGTTGCAAGGGAACCCACCTCACCAGGAATTGCCCACTCAAAGAGGAAGTTAAGAGAGTGGAGGGAGTTAAGTATGATAATTTCACCAAACCATTCCAAGGGTTTGGTGGAAATGAAGCAAAATTCCGCGTTGGACCTCAAGGCTATTATACCAAGATTGAGGACAAGGCTCCAAAGAAGACCGACTTTGAAGATTTGGTCAATAAGCATATCGAAGAGTCATCGAGGAAAAGTGACCTGTTTAAGGAATGGATGATTAAGATTAAGGAAGATACTGATCGAAATGTACGAAACCAAGAAGCCGCAATAAAAAGTTTGAATGTTCAGGAAGGGAAACTCGTTAAAAATTTCGAAACTAAGGGAGTGGATGCTGAGATCTGCAAGGCAATGTTCACAAAAGAGGAGCAAGAGGATGAGCAACAAAGCACCAACTTGACTGACGAGCTTTGTGGCATCAATTATTTGCATAAAGATGAAGGCGAGACACAAGAAGAAGTCCTTCCTTGCCAACTGCCAATTAAGGAATCCAATCAGGAAGACTTCCTTTTACCATGCATTATCGGTAACCTTAAAATTCTCGCTACTGCTGATTTAGGAGCTAGCATTAATCTAATGTCTTTTTCATTATTTAAAGAATTAAGTCTTACAAACATGAAAAAAAAAACAACTATGATACTTGAAATGGCTGATGCATCTAGCTCTAAGCCTAGGGGAACTATAGATAACATTCTAATTAGAGCAGGTCAACTCCTTTTTCCTGCTGATTTTGTCATCATTGATATAGATCAACGTCAGCATAATATCTTAATTTTAGGAAGACCGTTTTTAGCAACCTATCATGCTCACATTAAAGTTTTTCATAGAATTAATTTTGACTTAAAAAATCCTTTTAAACTATGCCCTGGATCTTCCAAAGAATCTAGCCTGGATGTCTTCCCTAAGTTGCAATTTTGTGGAAAAATGACTCTTACAAAAGTGGAAATGAGAATGTTGATTCTAAGTAGGAACAGGTAAACCATGAGCTGAACCAAATTACGAAAGAAGGGGTAAATAATCACTATTGCAACCCCATAATCGCTATCCATGATGGGATTACGCGAACTTGTCCATCATGCAATTCTTTTTGTGGCGAATGCAATGGAGGAGACAATGGAGAACTGGACAAGGAACATCGAGCACATTTAGAATGGACTTGTGCCCATGGAATTGAGCGACAAGATGTTGAATTCGGGAATCTTTCTTTTAAAGAATGGTACAAGGTTCGATATGGAAACGCCCTATTGAACGAAGAAGTAATAGCAAGATTACAAAGAGATTATGATAACCGATCTACTATGAAAGTCAAGGATGATAGGACTCCTAGTATCAATACAATGGAAGCTATTATTGACGACGTTGTTAAAACTAAAACTGGGCAATCTTTGAAGAATAGATCTTTTGACAACCAAGGCATAACTAATAGTTATTTGAAGTAAAATGATTTGATTCAAGACAAGACGCTAGATGAATACAATCTGTCCCTCGATGAATGGAAAAGAAGAAGTTATAGGACCATTAAAGTCGATAAGCAAGCCAAAATTAAGGCATTTCTAGAGTGGATGGTTCATAGTGATTTAGATGATGCAAGGCCTCCTGATTGAGACAGTGACTCATACGAAAGAAGTTTTGAAAGATTTAAATATGAATTTGAAATGGAAGTATAGCAACTCCTAGATAAATATGAGTTTAAGATTGGCAAAAAGGGGTGCATGTTGGCTGATATTTGGGAGATGTGTGAAAGAACCTACAATGGAAGAAGGTCTTTTTGGCATGAAAATGAATTTGAGGCCATGGAGGTACAAGGCTGCCAAATTGAAAGAATTAGGTATGTTCCGCCTGAAATACAAATAGAGACATTTAAGGTCCGAAGATATACTGTAAGTGGCATGGAAGGTTTATTTGCACGGAGAAGTCTCTTGATAGGCAACTACCGGTTGGGCAGATGAATGGCGAAAAGTTTAAGTCTTTGATCAAAGAGGAGATGAACACCGAATTTGGTGTTGAACCTACATGATCAACCGTGGGAATGAGTCTAACTTAAAGACTCATTAATAAACAAAAGTGCTCTTACTGGAGACAACCCGTATTATCCTTTTCTTTGTTTCTGTTGGTTTGCATGTTTGTCTTATATTTTTGTAGGAATTGGAGCATGGAGAAGCGAGAGAATCTGTTTACTGCTGAAACTGATGCTCTCGGATCAACAATTACGGCATAATACATTCCTATGACTACGTCGTAACCATCCAACCATAACTGATCTCTCCAGGTTTTCTCTAATTACGGCGTAACTCATTTTCATTGTTACGCCGTAACACTTCTCTGAGATGTTTTCCTTCAAAATATTTTTCAAACTTACTAAACTTGTATTAGTAATTAAATGAACTTTGTGGGTATGTTCACTGTAAACCCTCACAAGACTTAACTCGTCCACTTGGGACACTAAGTGGTTTAAAAGGCTTGTTGCATCCACTAAATGCAACCATGAGTCCTACGAAAGTGAGTTAGGATTTCTTTTTGTTTTTATTTTTTATTTTAGATTTATGCTTATGGTAGTGTTGTGATTTCAGGGAAATGTAGTTTGCTCATGAAGGCTAGTTAAAGGCATGAAGATTTCTCGTGATCCTTCTTTCATTTTGGAGCAAATTTCAGGGAAGTTCTCGCTCTAATTCTACCTTCTCTTCACATTTACTTCATTTTTAGTACAAAAGGGACTTTGTACATTTCAAGTGGGGGGACGGGAGTAGAATTATGTTGAACTTTATTTTGTCCTCATTTTTCTAGTTTATTTTGAAAATTTTTGCCATTTTTAAACTTTTGACATGTTTTTCCTAACCGAACTAGAATAGACCTTAGCCGAGCGCACTTAACCCTGGAATTAATATGGTGAGGATTAGCCTATTCAGTTTCCCTCTGTTTACCCAAATCCACCAAAATATTGAGTGTACCAGTAGTTTTGTAAACTTTAGAAGTTGGCTTTTACATCATTTCAAACCCATAGACGAGTAATGTGCTAGACACATTTAGGAGGGACAATTTTAGAAGGCAATGTTTTAGGATTATCACCCAAATAGCCTTATATGTGTGTGTTTATCGATTAGTCACTTCGACTTCTCGACCCCCATGTAAACCCTTTTGTTGTACTCATCTTTAGTGCAAGATACCCCTAGTACACTCTTTTGAGCCATTCCTTTCGTTTCTTACCCCAACATACATTGTTTCGATACACCATTACACCATAGCCTACCGTGTAGTCTAGTTTATGATTGGGAAGTTGTTGTTTGCCCTAGTTCGAGGTCTAAGTGGATGAATTCAGAAATCACACCTACAAAGACATATCATTGAAGATCATTTGAAGACCCCCCAAATTCTCATATATTGTTCACCTCAAGTGGGGGGATGTTTACAAGTTCAAAAAAAAAAAAGAAGTGAAATTCCGTATGTTGATACTTGAAATAAACAGGTGCACCAATATATAGCACCTTGATGAAGAGCTTATCAAGATTTAGTATCGAAGAGCCACTTTGGTCACATTAGAAGACAAGAGTTGGTGAATAATCCTACACCAACACGAAGACCAAGTTTTGTGCCCATAATGACGTCCTCTAATGGCACATTTACTTGATATGATCCAATTGCTACGTTTCGAAGCTTAGACATGGGGCGAACGGTAAATGGTGATGACTTAGTCGTAGGCTTAGACTATTTGCTTGTTATTTTTCATTTTACACCAATTTTGTGAAATCCCATGTCTATTCCTACCCTTTGTCGTGAATCATGCTTAGGTGAGAGAATCGAGCAGGTCTTGGTGTCTTGCCCGACATTCCGGTCATGTATCATTTCCTTTGTCGCTTTTTCAGTAGCATGTTAGTAATGACACCACACCCTTAACCTTATATGTGTTCACCCAATGTTTCCTTCGAGGGTTGTTCCAACCTTAGCTCTAGTGGGGGAGTTTTGTGTAACTGCCAAGCCTATGATAGAATACATACTATGGCTGTGCAATGAGTGATTACCCCGAAAATTGACACTTAGAATATCGAGAGAGTGAGTGTTTGTTCCCCTTTTCGTGTGGTGTACGGCTTCGAGAAATTCTAGCATAGGATATTTTAAATTCATATTTCCCTAGTAATATTGGGGGATATCTTTTGGAAAATACATCTAATAAGGTCTACTTGAGGGCAAGTAGAGTTCAAGTGGGGGATATTTGATAACATCAAATAATCCTGATATTTAAGTGTCAATTTCCCCCTATTATGTTCATTATATCAATAATTTTGTGGATATATGCTTTTATTCCTTTATATTTTGTATCCAGGTCATAAGTGAGCATAGGAGCTAAACAAACGAGGAAGTTGGAAAGAACGTGCAAAGATAGATAAATTCAAGTATGCTGGAAGAAGCTACAACGTAACTCATTCTCTCAACTACGCCGTAGCTAGGATTTCTACTAAGAAGACCAAAGTCAACACGAACCAAGGGTTACGATGTAACTAGTTCCATGGTTTACGCCGTAACAATCACAAGTCTTGATAAATCCTTAGATCTGAAGACTACACCATAACACAAATATGGAATACGACGTAGCAACAAGTACGAAAGTAGTCCAAGCTCAAGAATTAACTTCCGACGTAGCACACCTTTTGGGCTACGGCATAATGAAGACTACAAGAGTTATCTCAGATCCGATAAATATTATACGGCGTGACACTTTTGGAGATACCGACGGAGAAGAAACCCTAATATCATTATTACGGCGTAACATTTCATAGTTACGCCGTAAACTCTAGATCTGGATAAGATTTCGCAAGTTACGGCGTAACATATTTCGTAGTTACGTCGTAACTCTCGACGGGCCTATAAATACAACCCTAATTTCCGCATTTGGAGAACAACTTTCTCACACACAAAGTCAGAGATCGTTAAGAGCTTTTAGGAGGCCCTTCTACAGCAGCATACGAAGGCTTTCCAAGGGAGATATCACACTTCAATCACCATAAGTTTTAGCTTTTCATTGGTTTATTTACATTTCGAATATATGGATCTTGTAAACATTATTTCGAGTGTTGAATTTAACATGATTGGCTAAGCACCTCTGGTGCTAGCCTAGTTATGATTCCCATATTGTTTTAACCATGTTTCCGTGCTTTTCTTATATGCTTTTACGTGTGTGCATGCTTAGTTTATCTTGAGAACCTCTTATTTCAGTAGTTTTGATTTGCAGTTGTATCCATTACGCTAGCTTTAATTGAATTAAGACCCCAATTGAGTTAGTAGACTAGAAGAATTGACCATAGGACACTAACCTGATAGATTGCGAGGAAATGGGAGGGATGACAACTGACCATATTGCCTCGTGTGTGAATTGACCATAGGACCACCTTCCGTATTTGATGAACTTAAGAAGTTAGAGAAATGGCCTATGATCATGACAACGGGCCATTAAAGAAAAGTCTAGCATGTAGTGGCACTTAATTACTCAAACCCGTCTACCATACGTCGGCTTACTAGCATGGGTAGTACCTGTGGTTCCTGACAAGATTCGGGGGAGATAGGCTAGGGAACTTGACCATATGCACTTAGTGATATATGTCCGCCACACCTAAAGCATAAGATTAGTTTAATAGGGAACATGACCATAAACGATGTAGGAGGAATAACTAGGTTAGTACACTTTTCTCCCATTGCTCACAGCCTTACTTTGATTGCTTTTGTTTTCTTGTTTCATTTCCTACTTTCAATCATCATCTCCTTTTTATTACTTTTAATTAGTGACATTAGACTTAGACATAGTCCGCACCACATAGCTCTTGGGACGACCTCGGAGTTACCATTACTATCCTACACACGACCGGATTCTCTGTCTGTTAGTGAATATAGGTAGACCTTAGGTAAAGCAAGTACTATTAATATTAAAACCTTGTCGGTAAAACCTGCATTATTTTTCCACAAAATTTTCTAGGTTTTGTTTTTCTGCCGGAATTGTTTTAAAGTTTTGTAAAATCTAAAATTTTTAAACTCCAGGAATCTGCAAACATTTATTTTGCAAGCATTATATCTTTAATTGTTTTCTAGGATTTACTTTTATATAGAGTTTATCACCAATTTTACGATCCCAGTTGAGCAAACGATCTAATAGAAGTTGACTTAGATTTAATTGTAACTTAAGCAAGAACGTGGAAAATTAATGTTTATTTAAGAAGAACAATATATAAACAATAAACACTTCAATATATTAATAACATACGAGCACTCGACAATGCTTGGGTTCACAATCTTGAAGTGAATTGACTCTAACAATGATACGTATCTAACTCTAACCCTAGGAACCTCCTTTTATAGACTAAGGAGTCCTAGTCGGTTTACAATGACTATCTACACAAGATAATATCTTTTTTATAATTATCTAACCGAGTATAATACATATCACTTAAGCCGTAGAATAAAATACACTAGCAGGAGAATGTCAGTAGGAGAATAACCAGTAGCAGAATGTTTTCATTAGTAGCAGAATCATTTACTCTAGAATATTTTCTGAGCAACAGATTCTCCAAACCGAACAATCCTCCCCTAAACTTGATATTTGCTCTCCAAATCATTAAGTTTCTTTAAAGCATAGATAACACCAGGAGGATGCTTCCAAACACTTACTTCTTTTGAAATCACCTTCTTAAGCTTGGGTCTAGAATTTTTTCATACTTATGCAGCAACTTGTAAGCTTGATGATCTGATAGGAAATGTTTTTGAAGTTTTAGGAATCTAGGTTTTACCATTTGAGCAAGTATCTCCCTATTTCTATTCAAACTAGGATAATCTTTTTCCAGCAACAAGTAAACAGTGACTCCACCAGCTGATAACTCATGAACACCACAAGAATGATATAAGAACGCTTGTGTTCCTTATTGAATCTCATTTCCACCCATTCACGATCACTAATTTGAGGCTCAAACATTATCCTCAAATTATGATAAACTACCCTTTCAAAAGTATTTTCTGGTAGTGTATCACCAAACGTTTCTTTGTATAATCTCCATACAGCAACAACATCATCTCTATCCATGAAGAAAAGCATCTGTGAGAATCTAATAAACCCATAACACAAATTATTTGTTCACTTAAATTCCCAATACCCTTCACTTCCATCTCTAACTCTGAATGTGTATGAGATGATTGGATGCTTAGCTGCCAGAGGAACTGCATTAGTTATTTCTGGTTCCTCATGTGTAGACAACACTGTAAGAGCCATCAATCTTTCTTGTTCAGCTTGAGTAATTTCCTCTTCAGCTTTAACTTCTTTCTCTGCTATCTTAGGCATTTCAGTTGGTTTAGCCTCTTTCTCCTTCACTACTTCTTGCTATGCTTCTGTGATTTTCTTAGGTCCCAAATCCTTCTTATTTAAATAAGCAATTTGTTCTTCATCTTCTTTAGATCCGACGGCAATAAAGGAATCTGTTTCTCTCTTTGCTTGCTGATACAATTTGAATACTTCTGCATCAGATTTGTTCTTCAACTGTACCAATTTCTTTTTTTTGGGTATAAAGGATTTTTCACCCTAGTTAAATTCATTATGCCAAAAAACATTGAAGTACAAAGGATGAGGGTGGCTTCCCTCATCTCAGTCCCTTAGGACACTTACATGCAATCACTATATAAGAATGACACACCATTGTTATAACTTACAAAAGAAACAAACAACCTACAATGACTAGTAAGCAAATAAATAATGTAAAACTGCTTCTGTCAGGTTAACACCTAAACCATAGTCATCATAAGTACTTAAAATCATCTTCCATGCGCTTTTGAAATCACCACCCTTTACGAAACGAGTCATCATAGGAGAAACTTCATACCACACCATAGAATCATGAACCTACACGAATAAGCCTCAAACCAGGCTCAAACGACAAGCCAAACGTAACAACAACATCAGAATCTTAAGACCCAATTGTTATTGTATGAATACAAGATGTCCCCAAACACCAAAGTTAGGTGATTCGAACATCTTATACATGAACATGTGTTTGTAGAAAAAGTGACCAAGTAAACACAAACACCACATCCAATACAACAAACTGAAATCCATGGTAACCCTATAGAATCAGAATATTCCACCAACAAACAAAGGCTTCCACGATCACACAAAAGCTAACCAGAATCATAATCAACAGCACATTAACCCTTAAACACCTATGTGATCAATATTAGCCCCACGTAAACTATGGCAAGAATCATTGCAACATTTACCACTCGTAAAAGTGTTCCAAAGTGAATACCATACATCATCTTCCATAGACGTAAATAGGGTTTAAACAAACCCTAACAGAATGTTGGGAATTACAATTAAGTTGATAAGACAAAACATGTGAAACATGAGGGACTTATGTAGACAAAGGAAGAAACTTGCAAATAAAGAAAAAGATTACTGCATATCTTTTTATTATTCTAGAATATCCTTTGTAACCCTAGTATCTCTATTATATAAAGAGATACAGGGAATTGATATTAGGCGTACGTACAAGATGTAAAGTCCAGAAAAAGTGTGTGTGTGTGTCTAGGGCGTATAGTTATTGTAAACGCCTAGACTTGTTGATTTGTGGTTAAGCCTCAACGATCTTAGATCGCTGTTAGGATGTAACCGTGCTACACTTGATCACGTAGCATTGGGGCTTTGATGTATGTTAGAATAGAGATGATGACGAGAAACCTTGTTAGCAATAATAAAGATGTTTTGTTTATTCCGCTGCGTACATGTTCTTTATCTTTATTATTGTGTAATCCCTAGATGAGGTCTAAACAACCTCTAGCTATAAACGATCTTAACATGTGGTATCAGAGCCATGGAGCTCGTGATTGTGGGATTAAACCAGGTTTGGTTTGTCGAAGATGGAAGAAAATTCGAATCTGGTTCGTATCTTAAAAACTCACTGCAGGGTTGTTTTAAAAGGGCGATATCTCCTTCGTTAACCGTTGGATCTTAACGAAATTTTTACTGGAGGTTCTCTATATATCAAGGAAGAGTTCCACTGGAGGGATTGTCGATCTAAGCTCCCAATAAAAAGATAAAAAATCTCGAAAACTGCTGCAGAGAGAGGTATAATTTTTCGAATTTTTAGGGTTTCTTTGATACTCAACTTCATAAATTCATGGTTTCTGTTATAATTCATTATGGAAGTTGGAATTATGTTGTTTGGTGCCTAAAGATTCATGAAAGAAAGCAGCTGTGGATGTGTATGATCACTTTTTGGTGATGTTAGGGTTTTATCGACACTTTAGCGACACTTTAAAGTGCTGTCTGGATATTCTGGTTCAAAACCCTAACTTGGAACCTATTCAAAACATGGCTGCTACTTATTCTATCATCATACACTGGTTAACTCATTCATAAGGAAGTTGTATTAGCTTTGGTGAGTCAGTTTTCTTTAAACTGATGATGAACCCTAATACATCTTTTTACTCTCGTGATAATGATGTGATACTCTTCCTTTACAACCCTAATTCATGCTAAGGGTATCTTTATAAATTGCTGATGTTGCTGGGTTGTAGGGACGGATGAACGTTGCTGGTAAGTCGTCTTGTATTCACATGGGTCAACGATTTGTATGGTATAATTATCAAGGTGAGACAATGATGGTACAAGGGATTGATAGTGATTGCTAGGTTTGTCGCATGGTATTTAATATAACCTAGTACTGAATATTAAATTAAGATGTTGATTGATCAAAGTGCATAATGTGTCAGAATTGCATGGAGTGGTCGATGTGGGGCTGCTTGAAGTTCAATCGTTATCTAAGTACAACAGGTTGTCATCTTTTGGAAGTTAAAGTGCATAAATTAATCCTCTTATCAGTGGTGCAGTGACATAGACGGTTTACTGAATGTTGCTGCTATACGGTGATAGATGAATGTATTTATTCATCTTATATTACAAGATAGTGGGACGGTAAATGATATTATAATAGGGCAGGTTATGGCTTTGGTTTGTCATGTGTTAAAAACTCCAACTTTGTGATAGAGTTTTACCTTATTTATTTTATAATGAACCTGATGTTGTTTCGACTTTGGATTGGCTAAACGTATTGGATCAACAACCAGGATGAGATCATTCTAAGAGCAAGTTCCCACTGCTAGTGTCGATCGTTTCCACTGATAGTCAAAATTTACCACTGCTATGCTTCCCGTTACCATTGCAAGTTGTTAGTTACCACTGCTTATGCAAATAAGTTTCCACTGCTCGTTCTACGTTTCCACTGCTACGCTTAACTGGTCATTACACACGTTAGTGCTGATTCGAAGTTTGTTAAAGATGCTTGATGATGGTAGCGAGGTAGTGCATGCTAAGTTCTATATCAAACCTCGTACTAATTGATTATCCTAAGTAGGTGTTTTAAGTGATGATTGGCTGCTTCATATTTACCTTGTACAAATTAAATTGCAAACGTGGATCAGTTATGGGAGAGGTAACTTCATTAAGTTTTTAGTCGTTTTGTGCATGGTTGAAGAATAGCCTTTTGATGATTGTTATTTATGAAGAATTGATTTATCATCAATAGTGGGTTGGTGGTGGACTTCAACATGAGATGGATATGGCAATTCTTGATGGCTCATGCAATGTAGGTTAAATGCTTTATGGCTTTTATTGGTTTATTAGTATTGCACATTGCAAATTGGAAGATGATTAGCTTGTGCATACATTGATCAGTTTCAAAGCATTATGGATAATGATGTTAGCATACAGTTGCAAGGAATCAGTTGTGGCATGAGATTACAAATGTGAGGGGAAGCATGTATTTTATTTTGGAATAGGTTGGTTCCAACACACACACGAGGAAGACACACACCAGAAGAGATTAGATTTTTGAAGTTTGATTTTTGGTTCTCAACAAATTCAAATGGCTCGTTATTATTTGTTTTAATTGATTACGAAGAAAGGTTCTTATCACTTATTTGATGATGAAGTGGAGTTTCACAGGTTTGTGTTTTATCATATCTTAAACGGAGGTACAACGTTTAGAGATAACTTGTCCGTGTGTTCAAGTGACTACGAATTGACAAACACTTGAAGGAGTTACATTATTGTGCTCAGTGTTTATTGTCAAGAGATTGCGATCTCCCTAAATGTTAAGTATACATTCGAAGTCAATTTTAGTACAAGATATAAGGCACAAGTTTAGGGGTTCTACTTCAGCATCAAGTTGGTTATACTTAGTTTTTTTCATCAGTAATCATTACATGGAGCCTACATTCAACAAATGGTTAACATATGGGTTTCATGGGAAGTTTAATGTTTAAATGTTTAACCATTTATGTGCTACATCAAGGTGAAGGTTTTCATGATTATTCATTGGTATTCTTACTGAAGATTTGGGATTTTTATGCCTTGAGTTCATTTAATAAGTAAGCGTTTTGGTGTTCTTAATGGTGGGTAATTCAAGACATTAAAGGACTAAATTAGATGTATGATATTGGTTGGTGATTATGAAGATCAAGGTTTTTCTACTGCTAGTTGTTATTACTACTGATAGTTTTGATTTCTATTGTTTCAAGTCCATTTTTAGATGCGGAAAACTTAATGGTGGGTGACTTTGAAACATTGGAAAGATGAATTGGATGTGTAATATTGATTCGTGGTTGTGAAGATCATGGTTGCTTACGGTTGTCCCCTATTTGATGATGACAAAAAGGGGAAGAAGAATATTTTGAAGATTGCAGCTTGAAGATCCTTTATGATATGCATGGTTTAAGGGGAAGTCACATGTTTCATGACATACTAACTTCAGGGGAAGTTCATGCTTATTGGTTTTGTCATTATCAACTAGGGGAAGATTGTTGGGAATTACAATTAAGTTGATAAGACAAAACATGTTAAACATGAGGGACTTATGGAGACAAAGGAAGAAACTTGCAAAGAAAGAAAAAGATTACTGCATATCTTTTTATTATTCTAGAATATCCTTTGTAACCCTAGTATCTCTATTATATAAAGAGATACAGGGAATTGATATTAGGCGTACGTACAAGATGTAAAGTCCAGATAAAGTGTGTGTGTGTGTGTGTGTCTAGGGCGTATAGTTATTGTAAACGCCTAGACGTGTTGATTTGTGGTTAAGCCTCAACGATCTTAGATCGCTGTTAGGATGTAACCGTGCTACACTTGATCACGTAGCATTGGGGCTTTGATGTATGTTAGAATAGAGATGATGACGAGAAACCTTGTTAGCAATAATAAAGATGTTTTGTTTATTTCGCTGCGTACATGTTCTTTATCTTTATTATTGTGTAATCCCTAGATGAGGTCTAAACAACCTCGAGCTATAAACGATCTTAACACAGAACACTACTACTACAACAGTCACGTACCAAGCGCATAAACATTAGCAGCAGAACTAGCATGATCACCAAAAATAGGGACCCTAACATACCAATCGATCAGCATCAGTCGAGCAATAGGGTTAATCATGACATATGTAAGAGACGATAATAGGGTTAAAAACCTTAATTACCAGTAATCGAACACAACATCAGGTCTTTGAAGATGGAATAGAGTATTTGAACAAGGAACTCTAAAACTTGACTTAAACTCTCTCTTAACCCACTTCTAAACGCTAACATCAGAGGAAGAACAATCGATCCATAAATAAACCCTTAAAAGGGTTAACATGCAAAAAATAGAAACCCTAATAGAACTTCCAACAGCAAAAATCAAATCCTAGAAAAGGGTTACGTTAAGCAACAAATACCACATATCATCCCACATTCTAAATGTAATCAGTTTATATAGGAATAGGCAATGATCACCACGAAACCCTAAGTATAATGATAGACCCAAAACAGATCTAACCGATAGAAAAGTGAAGCTTTTAGGGTTATCTAATTGGCACGCCACTGATGCGATTTGGATTGTCACATAAAAGTTTTACTTCTAAAGGGATCTTGACAAGCTTACAATCCCCGCCAGGCAAGTGTATCTGACCGATGTAGTATAGTGTAGTGGTAAGAACTAGGGGATTGATCGTTCTCCACAGGGAATAGTGTTTGTTAGGATTGAAAATGATCTAAACTAGGTCTAGAGGTGAGGGATGATTCTTTTTGTATTTTTATAATTTTTTGGAAAGCAAGTAAAATCTCGGTGTTTGAAGGAATGGGCGGAATTAGTTGCTAGTCAACTAACCCAAATAACAACAAATGCAGCAAAAATAAAATGACAAGAAGATAAATATGTGTAAAAGTAATATGGAGAAAAACGTGTTTACTTAGGTTTCACTACTCCCTAGCTATCTTTCATTGATTGATTAGTTTATTACAATTGCGTTGATGACGGGTTATATTCCTTAATACCATTCGTGGGGGCGTGTACGTCCTTCCCCAACTCTATAAGATCCTATCTCTTCCTATGACGGCACATTTAGTATCCTATCATGGCCTTATTAGTATTCTCTTATGCATTAACACAACCAATTAATCGTAGTACACATCCGATTCATGTTTCTTAAGACATCAAGTAAGTTACCAATAGGAGATTAGCCAGTTTTCTTAAGCCTAACATTGATATCATTCATCCAACAACAATTACTACCTCCGTCCCACATTAAATTCCTGTTTGAATTTTCAAAGTCTTTTTTTTACAACTTTGACCTTAAATATTTTTGCTTGTGTAATATAGTATTTGATAAAATTTATACGCAGTGAAAATACATTTAATATCCAATCTATTCATATATTTTGCATCAAGTATTATATAACACAAACAAAAATATTTAAGGTCAAAGTTGTGAAAAAATACTTTGAAAATTCAAATAGGACATTTAATATGGGACGGAGGGAGTAATAACAAACCATCAATAAATAATCAATAGATAGGTTTCATTACATCTAAGCAAACACAAACGAACCTAGCCTAGAATGTTTAAAGAAAGATAAGCGTAAGATAGAATCAAACAACACATAGACATATTGAATTATTGATAGAATACTTATCTTCAATTAATCATGGAATAAAAAAGGTTTAGAAACCTCAAAATAGCTGCAAAAGTCGACTAGGGTTTGTACCCTAAGTTTCTCCAAAGTTCCACACATAATGAATGAAAATTAGAAGAGTATATATAGATTTTACAACTTTGACAGCGTCACCAATGGGACGTGACACCATCACCTCGTCGTGTTTAGGGTTCCTTGATGGCCTAGATCCACTCTTGACGCCGTCAGGTTGAATAAGGTTCTGGGTCGTCTCTCTTTGTAGTAACATGTGACGTCCTTGATGCATTATAACGTGACGCCGTCACGTTTAAACTCCAAAATTCCTTTCTGGCCTGTCAAGTGTAAACTTCATATCCACCCCTTTGTCAACAAGTGACGCCGTCACCTAGTGGTGCATGACGCCATGTAACACCCCCATTTTTCACTGATCGCAGCGGATAAAGCGTCACACCCCCAAAATACCTGAATGGCAGCTGAATGGAATACCTGGGGGTGACTGCCATAGCATCACAGTTACAGTTACATTGAACGACCTAAAGTGTCGTTTGGAAAATATGTCTTTTGATCATTAAAACATTCAGAGTTTACAAAACATAGGTCCCAAAAGGTGTTGCCAATTTAGGTAAAATAAGTTCAAACAAGATCAAACATTTCATAAGTGCAGAAATATAAGGTGAGACGTGTCGACTCCGCGACTCCATGAAGGTCCAAATGTATGCAACATGAGCTACCTTAACAACCTGAAAATACATTGCTAAAAAGTCAACACGAATGTTGGTGAGAAATCATAGGTTTATAAGTTAAATCGGATGTACATTAGCCATAAGTAAAAAGTAAAGTAATAAGATTTCAGTCATAAATTTTACATTGGCTCTTAAGCTCATGACCCCGAAGCTAGACATAGTTACTTGGCCCCAAATGAGTGTTTACCAGACACTCTAATAAATTAGACATGAAATGCATCCGTAATTCCGTTGGAGCAACCCAAACACGGATGGAGGAGTCACCCTCAATATATCTATTCACTCACTCTCGCTTGTACTTTAATTAACGGTCCATGATAATAAAGTGGACTTGCCAAGACGTGGTAATAAGGCAACTTAAGCAACGTAAGGAATTTATACTTTGGCATGTACAAAAATAAGTGATGCAATGTATTCTCCCCCGTGGGATTTGGAATCAAAGTATTGAATTAAAAACGGGGCTATGAAAACTCACCTGAAGTGATGATACTATGACGTGAAATGATAGGGACAATAAGGCGGGAATATTAGCTGCAACCTAATATAAGTAATAACGATCTACTTTGGATCATGACGTGATGTAATGAATGCACATGCACATGATGCCTATACCACTCGTAACTTAAGAAGATACTAGTTATTGTCAAAATAAAATATTTTCCATACTTAGGAAAAATAAGTCTAACTAGACTTATAAAAACTAGTCGTAGGATATCGTATATAAAACGTTAGTGTTATATTCATCGCCTTGAAAACCTTGAAATAACGTCTAGTAGTCGTAAAAATAAGTCTTGGGTCATAAGTACTTCATTAGTCAAGAATATAACTCTTGACCAAGAAATCTAGAAAATATAGTATTTAGTACGTAGTTTTATTATTTCTATTAGTGACTATATATATATATATATATATATATATATATATATATATATATATATATATATATATATATATATATATATAGTTTTTGACGATTTTTAAAACGTGTATAACTTTGTCGTTTTAAGTTCATTTTCTTCGTTCTTTAAATCCACGGGTTCGTCTTAGTATGTACTAATATATTTTTGATAGCTCGGCTTCTCTAGGTTACGTCTAACGCCTTGGTTTGTCCGACAAAAATCGTCCAACAACATGAAATTTTCAGAAAAAAATAGTTTTCGTCATTAAACTTGCAAAAATCATATCTCCTTCGTTATAAATCTGTTTTAGTCCGTTCTTTCGCCAAAAATTTCGTTTTTGAAAGTATTTTCTAAATCTTTGGCTAAAAATTTCCCCTGAGTTCCTGAGTTTTCCAGATTTTACATTTTGGGACAGTAGGTTCTTAGACAAGTTCTAAACTCATTTCCAATGTTCCAAACTAGTTTCTAATCCACCCAAATCACTTCCAATCACCACAAATCTAGTCTATTTCTACCATACACCTTCTTAAAGTGTCATGGGTTCTTAAACATCATCAATCAAGTAGATCTATCAAGGGTTTCCATTTCTAGTGTTTAAAAGATATAAAAGTTTAAATAGAGTGGTATAAACTAGCATATGCATGTAGATCTTGTATAAAAATCATATGATCATAAAGATAACTTGAAGAAATGATGAAAATAAATTTTGTAAACTTACTTTGAATGATTATGAAGCTTGGATGATGAAAACCTAAGGATCCTTGAGTTTATATTGCAAAACCCTAACAAGGCTAACTATAAGGACTAGATTAGAGCTTGATCTTAGAAAAAATGATGGATCTTGGTGTTGTTTTGGTTTGGCCGTGGGTTTGGAGAGGAAAGGAAGAGGAAATGATTTTTCTTTTTGCTTCTTCGTTTGTGGTGAGTTTAGGATAAGAATACAAGGTATATACCAAAGTTATAATAAGAATATAAGTGATTAATGCACAAGGTTAAAAAGAAAGCATATGGTGTCTAGGGGGGGGGGGGCATGTGGCCGGTTGACAAAGAGGAAAAATAGGGCAAAAACTAGCTAGGATTAATTAGGATTTAGTGTAGTGTAAATGTAGTTTAGTTGTAGTTTTAGTTAGTTTAGTTATAATCGGTTACCGGGTTTGCTAGAAATAAATTTTAACGATGTTAACCGGGACTTAATAAAGTCATAAAATTGATAAAAATATGTTGGGCACAAAAATTGAGTGTTTGGATAATTATCGTTTAGTTTTCACGAAAACTGTCGTAATTATATTAAACTTACGTTATAAATTAAATAAATTCCCAAAATACCGGGTAAATGAATTTTATAATTTTTGTGACATTGTAAGGAGTTTAAAAATATGTCGGAACCATTGTGGGGATTTTTAGATATGTTGGTTATATTTATTAATCGCGTATTAATGTTTAATTAAAATAAATATACGTAAAACGTTAAATATACCAAAAATATTAATATGAATATTCTACGAGTGGTATAGTATGCAAATGCTATTGTGATGATATGTAAAATATTTCTAGTCCGTATGAAATATCCCTAATGATAATGTATGAATTCGCACCTGAACCAATACGGTTACGCGAATTTAAATACTCGTAAACTAAATTTACGATGAAATGAGCAATGCACGTGAATAGTGGTTTTCTTCCAGCAATGAATAGTGTTTCGTGAATAGTAAAAGTTTTGAACGCTTCTCAGAATATCAAACTGACATAAAAAATGATGAATAGTAAAATGATGAATAGTGATTTATGAATAGTAAATTATCAAAGTTCGGAAAATGACCTGAAATGGTGAGTTGTAACAGTTGCCCACTTAAAAAGGAATTCAGTCCCTGAATTGAGCTGGTGTTGGTCTCGGAAATAGACTTGGTGAAAAGATGTGGATACTTGAGTTGCATTTGGTCTTCCCGTTCCCAAGTAAACTCGGGACCTCTTCGAGAATTCCTGCGAACTTTCACGATAGGGATTCGACTTCGTTTCTACTGTACGACTTAATTGTCCATGATTTCTACTGGTCCTCTTACCAGGTTTGCGTTGGTCTTTGGGTTGGATTCCTTTCAATGGAATCATGAGTCACTAATTTGAAAGTCATTTCTTGGAATTTGAAATTGTGAAACATGTTTGTATAACCTTCTGTTCTCTAACAAGGCTCAAGTCTGACGGCCACTAGGCCTACTCTATCTGAGATATTAGATAGTCCAGTATATATTGGGTTTAACTTCCCGGATTTTTCTGAATGGTGTCATGCCTTTCCTAGGCAGAACTTTTAACGTGACCCTACCATCAACTTGAAATTCTAAGGGTTTACATCTTATCGACTTGTAACTGATTCTTGATTTGCAGGAAATTCCTGATTATTTCATGAGTGCTTACAGGAACAGTGAGTTTGGCTTTTTCTGTGTTCGGTCCGTCAATAGATGATCAGCGCTTCTTGAGGTTTACAATGTGATAGGGGCAATATATGTTGCTGAACTCTGCCAAAATTTAAGTTTGTATGCCAGCTGGTCGATTCTAAAATGAAGCTTAAATGGTCCAATATACTAGAGGTTCAATCTCTCGTGTTACCAAAATTATATCATGCCTCTCCAGGGCAAAGCTTTCAAATTAGTTCGTTCTCCCACTTGAATCTAGATAGTTTGCTGTTCCGGATACCCAATCCGCATGATGTGCGTCATGCACAAATCCTACTTCTACCAGTTTCTTGTTGCTTACAACTGGTTCTTGACTTGTGAAATTTCCTTTGTTGTTCCATAATTTAGTTCTAGACCAGTGAATTTAACTTTCCGATTTCAGTCTGTAAATTGGTAATTGGTACTTCGACTAAAGAGTGCCTCAAATGGTGTAGTTTCTATGCTCGTGCGAACGAATCTAATTTATGATAAATGGTTAGTCCAACCATTTCTAGAGTCAATCGCTCACTCTCTGAGCATATCTTTCCTATGTTTGAATTGTCCTCTCGATCTGACCATTGGTCTGAGGTTGGTAGGCGGTGTTTACATCTAAATGGGGTTCCGAAGGAAATCTTAAAATGATTGCTAGGAGTCTGAGGTGATTCGATTACCTTTATCAGGAATAATTGAAATGGGTACAATAAATCTTGTGACTAATTCCACAACATTACGTCTTTCGAACAGGGCGTTATCTGAAGGGGATAGAATATAGGTATAAATTTTTGATTCCTTGTGTTTTGTTCCAACGGATAATAAGACATGTGTCTTTCTGCCTATTGGGCTTGGTCTCTCTTACTAAAGTTCGTAATTGATTTATGGTGTCCCTCCTAATTTCCTTCATCACGTATTCCAAGGTTCTTTGTTGTCAAATCACAAAATCCTAAATGCATAAGCGATGTAGTATGGTGATTAGCTTTGGAAATTTGTCTCGTGATTGTGAGTTTTGGTTGAAATCTTTTTCTGAATAAACGAATTTAGAAAATGGAGCTAATGATTTACTAAGTAATATCTTTCTTGCTGATTCAAAATTCAGTAGTTATGAAATGTGAAACCGTTTTCAAACATTTTGTGATTAGGAATGTTTACCAAAGTTTGATATTTATATATTTCTCGTTGTACAATAGTTTTGCTAAATATTGACCAAAAAGGATCGTACTTGTTCAAAATAGGAAGTTCAGAAATTATTTTCTACAAGATATGTGATTTGTATAAACACAAATTTTAAATCTACTTCGGTCAAAAGTGAAAGTATTAACAAGGATAAAATAGTAGGGTAGGTAATGTTCGCATAAATCCATAGATGTCTAACGTTTAGTTCCTGAGGTTGGATAATGCTTATTGGTGGGTGTCAGGCAAAACTTTAAGCATAAGTATTCAACTAACTTAAGCCCTGAAAAGGTTTATCGTTGAAATTGTCATCATGTTGGCAAAATATATATTCGGGTCGGATCCCTTTCTTGGTATGAAAATGAGGTTATCTGAAATTTCTAGAGAACACAACTCCTTAGGGGAATCCATATCGATATTCTTAATTTAAACAATTATCCTTGGTGAAAACTCATTACAGGGAAGTTTGCGTTTGGATGAGGCCATGTTTAAATGGAACACTCTACAGTATCGGTTAGGAGGCTTGGATTATTTCTATAGTGTTACTTAGCGTACCCTCACAATGTGTTCGATCCTGTAGCTCAGTCTAGCTAGTACCTTTGAATACTAAAATTGGACAACTAGGTCAGAGATGGTGAGTCGGATGGTCTCGTGATATCTTAGGATTGTTGTTGAGTTATGAATTTTCTTGGTCCAGATTTAGTAGTTCCGAAATCCTTTTATTGTTTTTCTTGTATCGAGGAATCCTATGTGTAATTGTTATGGAAAGTCTCTCCTAGGGAAGTAAATGAAAAATCTAACTTAATGGCTGAGTGAGTGGCAGGTGGGGTAAGTATCCAGGGAGAGTTTGTTAGAAAGAGACGTTTACAAAAGAGTTTACTTGTTTAAGATGCTTTTACATGAAGATTGTTAATAGAAATGCTTTAAAAAGGTAATTATTTCCTTCATAGCATAATTCTTCCTGAATTATACATAGGTGATCAGGCTATGTATAATTGTGGACTAATGATGCGATGCTTGATTTTGTCAAAATAGTATTACTCTTCTCAAAAGTTTTAGATGGTGTTCAACGCATTGTTATTGAAAATGGTATTCTAGATATTTCTTTTCAAGGTAACCTAAAAATTGTTTCGTATAATAATAGTAAATAATTGACATAATGACGAGAAAAAAAAATCAATTTATATGGTGGTAATAAAACAGGTTCTTTTAATAATTCCGTAAAACAATTTCCCCATGTGGTAGTAAAATAGCTTGTAGTAAAATTCGTTGAATGGTTTATTGGATACATGGGTGAATCTTATGGTATGGTAATAGTCTACTAATCCACTTATTTAAAGAATGTAAACATCTTAGTTCATAACAGGGCAGTGTGTTGCGAATTCTGCTAAGAGAGAATTCTGCTGATGGTTTCTACTGAAGACACAAATTTTGCTTATAGTTTAGTTTCTGCTGAAGTTTAGTTTCAGCATTAGTTGTTTCTGAGGATATAGTTTTTCCGTGTTTTATGTAATATAGTTAGGATATGCATGAGTTTATTTAGGAAGTGATAATGCATATCTTTTAGAAGTTTTAGAATATACGTTTCTTGGGAAACGGTTTAGGGTTCCTTGTGTATAAAAGGAACACACGATTATGTATTGATTAACGTTTTAGAAAACACTTTGATAATTATTAAAGATCCATAGAGGATCAATTGTTCTTAGTATTAAAACTTGTGTTTGTTTCCGCTTTAAAATACAAGTTACAGAGATTATCTATTAGTGTGTTGGTGATTACATTAACATAACTAACGATTCTAGAGTGCTCAGAAGATCTATCAAGGTCTTAGTTCTAAGAGAGAATTCTGCTGAAGAATCTGCTGATGGTTTCTACTGAAGACACAGATTCTGCTTATAGTTTAGTTTCTGCTGAAGTTTAGTTTCAGCATTAGTTGTTTCTGAGGATATAGTTTTTCCGTGCTTTATGTAATATAGTTAGGATATGCATGAGTTTATTTAGGAAGTGATAATGCATATCTTTTAGAAGTTTTAGAATATACGTTTCTTGGGAAACGGTTTAGGGTTCCTTGTGTATAAAAGGAACACACGATTATGTATTGATTAACGTTTTAGAAAACACTTTGATAATTATTAAAGATCCATAGAGGATCAATTGTTCTTAGTATTAAAACTTGTGTTTGTTTCCGCTTTAAAATACAAGTTACAGAGATTGTCTATTAGTGTGTTGGTGATTACATTAACATAACTAACGATTCTAGAGTGCTCAGAAGATCTATCAAGGTCTTAGTTTCAACAAGTGGTATCAGAGCCTCGGGAGAGTCTCTGTGATACTAAGAAGCACAAATCTTACACCCTTTAAATCCAAAACAATCAAGAAAAATGCCTGGATTAGATGATGAAGCTGATACAACACAGAACCAAAACCCCACTTCTCTCCAACAACTCAATCTCTCCAACAGTAATGCTAAATTCCCATATTTGAAGAATGTTGAAGACTATGATTTATGGTCCATGAAGATGCAAAACTGGATCATAAACATTGACTGGAATCTTTGGGAAGTTGTCCGTAAGGGGAACAGCCTGAAGAAACATGTTAAAGATGCTGATGGGATTGTTACTATTGTAGGTCCCAAAACTGCTTAAGAGGTTCTAGTCGTGCAAAGGGAGAATAAGGTAAGAAAAATTCTGCTCCAAGCTATACTAGATGACCACATGGGTGACTTCCACTTCATGGAGGATGCCAAGGACATTTGGATGGCAATCAAGGCTAGATTTGGTGGGAATGATGAATCAAGAAGGTTGAAGAGGTCAATGCTGAAGCAGTAGTTTCAAGAGTTTCAGATATCTGAGGAAGAAGGAATCCACAAAGGCTATGACAGGTTCCACAGGATCTTGAGTCAACTTAATCAGCTGAAGGCTAGGCCAGATACTGAGGACTGCAATGCTAAATTTCTAAGATCCTTGCCACCATCCTGGTTGCAAGTCAGCATTGCTCTCAAAACCAAGGGTGGATTGGACATGATCTCCTTTGATGACCTCTACAACAAGCTTAAATCTCTTGAGCCTGATGTTAGAAGTCCCATTCGTCCATCCACTCACTCAGCCTTTGTTAGCACCACTACAAAACCTGTGCACTATGCCTTAAGTTCTTACACCTCAGGAGCATCTTCTCAAACCCAAACAAAATTAGCACCTAAATCAAAATCCAGTAGTGTAATGGATGGTAATGTTCATTCATTTGTGGCTGAATATGAACATCAGCAGTTTCTTGCTTATGAGGATTTTGAACAGGTGGATCCATTGGAGATGGAGGAGATGCACTTGAAATGGCAGCTAGCAATGATTTCTATGAACATTAAAAGGTTTGAGATGAAGTATGGGAGAAAGTTTGGTTTTAATGGAAGAGATGCAGCAAGGTTTGATAGAAGGAAGGTTAAATGCTACACTTGTGGTCAAATGGGCCATTTTTCAAGAGAATACAAGGAAAGAAAGTCTAGTGATGAAGTTAGATATGGCTCATATCTATTGGAATCAGGGACTTCTAAAGCTACACCTTCCAAAGCTTTGGTGACTCTGGATCACCATATTGATTGGGCTGAACATGAACCTGCTGAAGAGGAAACTTCTGAACAAGTGAATTTGCTGGCTTACTCCCCTTCAGAGGATAAGAAGGAACAAGTCTCCTTGATGGGCATCTCTCAGGTACACAATTGTGTGTTTGGATGTAGTGTAAGATACAATGAACTTAAACAAGAATATGATGAATTGAAACCTAAGTACAATGAGTGTTATATAGAAGTTGAGGCCTATAAAAAGGCTTTAAAAACTTTAGAAAAACAAAAGGTCTGGTTTCAAAAGAATCAACTTAAATATGATGAAAAGATAAGAGTTCTAGAAAGTGATTTAGAATGTGCAAAGATAGATTTAAGACGTACTGAAAAAGAAAAAGCTGATGTAGAAAAAGAAAAACAAGAATTACAAGTTAAGTTAGATAAAGAGGTAGTTGGTCGTATGAAGTGGCAAGAAGGGGCCTCTAATTTAAATAAATTAATTGATGGTCGCCAATCTGTTAGGTCTAGAAAAGCATTAGGATATGAGAAATACATAGATCCTGAAGAATTAACTTATCCTGATTTGTCTAGTGTTTTTGACCCTGAACCAGCCTTAGCATATCAAACACCTGTAAAATTTGTTAAGGAAGGGGGAATGAATGTTGTACCTAGACCTATTAGAGGGGAACATATGCCAATTGACCTGTCCATACCTGTTGACTTTGATGGATCACACCATCAATATGGCAAAAAGTCAAGTGACTTGCCAGACCCTATTATTAAATCTACTGACTTTGTCTCTTTTTGTGACAGTGACAAGTCTTCTGATGAAGGGTCTACTTCATTTGCCAGTTGTGATTCATGTGAGAAGTCAGACCTTCCCAAGACCACTTTCAAGACCACACCCAAGACATCACCCAAGACTCCCCACAAGGCTGCTAGAGTTACTGCTGATTCCAAGACAGTTTCTTCTGAAGACTTGTTTTCTAATTCTTTGCAAAACAATATTTCTAGTTCTGTTAAAAACAATTATGTTAATCATTGTGGTTTGAATGCTTTTTCATGTTATGGAACTTCCTTTTGTTTGAATAAATCTTCTAAAAAGAAGAAATGTTTTGTGTGTGGAAGTAAATTTCATTTGATTAAGGATTGTACTTTTCATGAGCAAAGAATAGGTGTATGTTTTAGTCAAGGAAAACCTAGGCAAATGTGGAAGAATGTTACTGAAATACCTTCTTTTATTCCACATCAGCAGAAATCCAATTCTACGGAAAAACATTCTTCATGGAGAAGAACCAGTACTAGACCTTATGTTCGACCCACTAGTTCTTTCTTTTCTAATGGTTATTGGCCTAGACAGTTTGACTCAATGTACATTGGTGGAAGGTATTGGGATACTGCTGTGAAGCCCTCAGCAGGTTGTTCTTGGACAAAGAAGGGACCTAATTTGCACTACAGGCCCAAGAACAATGGTGGATCTAAAAGGCCTACCTCTAATGATCCACAAGGCAGGCTCAAGTCAGTAATGACTTGAGTCTCCAATGTGTACTAACTCTTGTATATTTTTTTGTTGTTGTTGTAGGATCATCCTCTGAAAAGTACTGAAGTAGGTATAGTTGATAGTGGTTGTTCCAGAAGTATGTCAGGGAACAAGGACAAGATGCATGACTTTGTGCCTATAGAAGGAGGAGGCAGTGTAACTTTTGGTGGTGGAGATGGAAAAATTACTGGGAAAGGAACTATTAAAACACCTCTGTTAGATTTGGAGAATGTTTATTATGCGAAGGAACTTGAGCACTTTAATCTATTCTCTGTATCACAAATTTGTGACACTAAGAATAAGGTTTTCTTCTCTGAGGATGAGTGTCTTGTGCTCTCCAAGGACTTCAAACTTCCAGAAGATACAACTATTTTGCTGAGAGTTCCTAGAACCTTCAACTTGTACACATTCAATCTGAATGATGTTAAGCCAGAAGGAGATCTAACATGTTTGGTGGCCAAAGCTTCCCAGGATGAATCTACAAAGTGGCACAGGAGAATGGCTCATGTAAACTACAAGAGTATCAAAAAGTTGTCTAAACTTGGTCTTGTTCAGGGCCTTCCTTCAAAACTCTTCACCAATTAACACAATTGTATTGCTTGCAACAAGGGAAAGCAACACAGAGCCTCTTACAAAGCCATAACAGCTGTGAGCACCATCTCAAAACCTCTTCAGTTGCTGCACATGGATCTCTTTGGTCCAACTCCTATCAGAAGTATTGATCATAAGTACTTTTGCCTGGTTATCACTGATGATTATAGCAGGTTTTGCTGGGTATTCTTTTTGAAAACTAAAGATGAAACAACTCCTATTTTGAAATAATTCATCACTTTAATTGAAAACCAGCTAAATAAAAAGGTTAAAGGCATTAGGTGTGACAATGGGACAGAGTTCAAAAATGTTGTTTTCATAGAATTATATAACTCTAAAGGGATTAAAAGGGACTATAGTACTCCAAGAATCCCACAACAAAATGGGATTGCTAAAAGAAAAAATAGGACCTTAATTGAGGCAGCAAGATCCATGCTTGCAGACTCTAAGTTACCCACTATGTTTTGGACTGAAGCAGTAAGTACTGCTTGCTATGTCTTGAACAGGGTATCCATCACTAGACATCATGTCAAGACACCTTATGAACTTCTCACTGGGAAAGTTCCAGACATTCATTACCTTAAGCCTTTTGGTTGCAAAGTGACCATTTTGAATACTGCTGATACACTGGATAAGTTTGATGGGAAAGCTGATGAGGGATACATTGTGGGTTATTCAGCTCATAGCAAGGCCTATAGGGTTTATAATTTGAATGCCAAAAGGATAGAGGAGACCCTTAACCTAAGATTTCTTGAAGATCAGCCTAATACTCAGGGACAGGGCCATTCTTGGTATTTTGACCTAGATTATTTGACTGATTATTTGGGATACACAAGACATGTTTCTAATCCAAATGCAGGTACCAAAGATCCAATTACTAACCCTGCAGGTTCCATGGACGATGACTCAGAGAGTGACTCTGAGAAAGATGAACAAACCATTATTGTACCTTCTTTTCCACCTAACCATTTTGTAGGAAATCATTCTGCTGCTGAACAAGAAGATGAGTCACATTATGCAGAGGATCTTTCTAGACTTAAGAAGCAAGAACATGCTGCTACTCAGGAAGCTCAGAGACTCAGTGAAAAGGTTACACAAGAGACTGATGCCATCCTTCAACAATCAGCGCAAGCAGTAGTGGAAACAAGGATGCTGCTAACAGTTCTACTGAAGGCACTCCTATTCCCACTGATGAGATCAAAGCTGCTGATACTCCTGCTGCACAATCTCCCATTTCTACTGAAGCTTCTACAGACTTTGAGAAGCCCTTTACAAGATTTCCATGTCCTTCTGATCTTGGCAATTATCAGCCTAAGCCTGGTCTATTTCACTTAGCTTCTTATGATACTGAGTTTGGGCCTACTGTCAACAACCTTGATGCCACAATTGATGTCAACCCTACAGCAACAAAGAGGATTCATAATGCTCATCCCCTATCAGAGATTATTGGAGATCCTCAAGCACCTGTGAGAACTAGAAGCACTGTCAAGAATACTAAATATGGTGAAGTTGCTTTCATCTCCTATGTCTACAATCAAAAGAGGGACAATCACACAGACTTCAAACATTGTCTGTTTGCATGCTTTCTTTCTCAGATAGAGCCAACTAGTGTTCCTCAAGCACTGGCTGATTCAAGTTGGCTTGAAGCGATGCAAGAAGAGATGTTGCAATTTAAGAATCAGCAGGTTTGGATATTGGTTCCTCTTCCTGATGGTAAATATGCCATTGGGACAAAATGGACTTGATGAAGGGAGAATTTCAAATGAGTGCCATGGGGGAGCTCGCTTTCTTTTTGGGTTTACAGGTTCAGCAGAAACCTGATGGTATTTTTATTCATCAGGAGAAGTATGTAAAGATATGTTGACAAAGTTTGATATGGAGAATGTCAGGACTGCCACTACTCCCTATGAAGCTCCCAAACCAAAGAACAATCTTGACCCTGATCTTCCTATGAATGTTCATTCATACAGGTCAATGATTGGTTCTTTGATGTATTTGACTGCTTCTAGACCTGATATTACATTTGCTGTGAGTGCTTGTTCTAGGCACCAAGTCACTCCACTTACCTCTTACTTGAATGCTGTCAAAAAGATCTTAAAGTACTTGAAAGGCCAACCCAAATTAGGTCTTTGGTACCCAAAAGAATCTCCATTTCAGCTAGCAGCTTATAGTGACAGTAACTATGCTGGTGCCAATATGGATAGGAGATCCACAACTGGAGGTTGCCAATTTCTTGGAAGAAGACTGATTTCTTGGCAATGCAAGAAACAGACCATTGTTGCTACCTCTACTACTGAAGCAGAGTATGTTGCTGCTGCCAATTGTTATGGACATGTTCTATGGATTCAGAATCAATTGCTGGATTATGGGTATAATTTCATGAATACTACCATTTTCATTGACAATCAAAGTACCATTTGCATTGTTAAAAATCCAGTTTTTCATAATAGAACCAAACATATTGAAATCAGGCACCACTTTATCAGGGATGCTTATGAGAAACATTTAATTAAAGTGGTAAAAATTCACACAGATGATAATGTGGCAGATTTGTTAACCAAATCATTTGATGGACCAAGGTTTCAATATTTGGTGGTCCATATTGGTATGCTTAACCCTTAAATGCAAAGTTTAAGGGGAGGCATATGCCTCAGGGGAGGATTGTGATTGTAAACTTTGTATAATTTGTACAATTTGTATAATTTTTGAGCTTTTAACACTAACCAACTAATGTGTTGTAAGTTTGCTTGGTCTGTTTGCTAGTTTGTGTCTGTTTTGCAGAATGCCATTGCAAGTTGTTGATGAGTTTAACCATGATATGTTAATATGGTTGCTGAGATGTGTTTCTTCTGAAGTAAAATGGAGGCTAAGATTGATTTCTACTGATTCAAAATATACAGAGATCAAAATTAGCAAATGAGTTTTTCATTCATTCTGAGAACATATTGCAGTTTACAAACAATTTCAAATGAAATTACAAGATGAAATCCTATACTAGTCTAAATCTGTCAAGCTCCTATCATCTATTACAAAAGCTGGTGCATAACCAGTATGATGAAGAAGCTAAAGCTGAAGATGAAAATGGAAAAAGAAAAGGAGGAAGAATGATGAAAACGACGATGAAGATGCTCAAGAACCTCATCACCAACATCACACCATTTTCCCTTTCCCCTTACCCACGATATCTGTCCTCTTGTCCTTTCCCTTGCTGCCAGGGTATGAAGAACCAGGTTCTGGAGCAGGAAGACCCAACACCACACCCCGTGATGTTGGAAGAGATGGATTTCTCTTCCTTAGCCTTGATTGGAGTCTCTCTGGTGGGGAAGGAGGAAGAAATGAGGGATCTTCGTCTTTATCCTCTGAAGAGTCTTCATCAGATGTGAATATGAAGGGAGAGACATATTGCCTCTCAGCAGGAATGGGAGCATTACTTGCTTCCCCTTTCTCCAAGGCATTCCATCGCCTTTCCAATTCACGTGCATAATCAGAATCATCGATTTCTGAGGGATATGGTGGACGATCATCGGATGAGGAGGAAGAGGAGGAGGATATGTCTATGATTTCAGGCTTGGAAGACATTATTTGAGGGAAAATTGAGATTAATTGGGAAATTAGGGTGTTGAGATGATTTGGGGTTAATTGATGTCTGAGAAGTGTAATTTGGGGGTTATTAAATAAGCAAAGTTTAGGCGTTATGATAATTAATGCGAGTTGGGTGGCACAGTAAAAATCAAGATATTCACTGAAGATATTTTTACTATTGCTTGGTTTCTGCTGATATTGACCATTCATCAACAGATTTGACCTTCATTTCTGCTGAAGGGTAATTTTGAATTTGGAAGATTTTAATTTACATGTCAGACTTGGTCAACAATTAGTTCAGATAATTTTTACCACGATTGGGGAACTTCTAAATATAACCTACTTCACATATCTCTTCCTAAACAAAATTATTCACTTATTACTCCATTTAAACTCATAATTCTTTGAGTAATTCATAACCGTCTCACGCAAATTCATTCAAATGGCACAACTTGAATTGAAGAGAGATCATAACAAGTATGCTATTCTGAAAAAGGCTAAGGGACATGAAGAGTTTGATTTAATGATGGAGTTTCTACAGCGATCAAAGATTCATTATGCTTTGAAACATTGTCCCAATCTGATATATGAATCAATGGTGACGCAATTTTGGGCATCTGCTACAAAGAGATTTAACATAGAGATTGTTGCTGTAATTGAAGGTGTAGAGTATGTGGTGACAGAAGGTTTGATCAGGACAAAGCTTCAGTTGGATGATGAGAATGGTGTATATCACTCCAACACTGCGGAGATTCTTGCTGGGCTAAGGGAAGCTGGATAACAAAGCATTGAAACAACTAAGTGGCAGAAGAATCAATTTTGTCCCAAGTGAAGGTATTTGGTGCATTTGCTGCTCCAATGTATAAGCAACAAGTGTGGTGGATGGGACCAATTCTCTCTATAATTGGGTTGTGGTATTGTCTGTCTCTCTAAGGGTCTAACTTATAATTTTTCAAAGTTTATTTTTGAAAATATGCTAGAAAATATTGATAAACAACAGCATAAGTTCTTATGTACCCTAGGTTTTTACAAATTATTTTAGACATAACCACTGAAGATAGGACCCATGTGCCTATTAAAAGTCTTGGTTCTAAGTTGTTTGCCTCAATGAAAACAAATTATACTGGGGAACATCGCCCTCTGTTAGATGCTATGTTGCCACATGGCAATGATAAGGTAGTTGAAGGTGATGCTGCTGGCAATGTACCTACTCAAAATGCTGCTGATGATGGTAATCCATCATCTTCTGGTGTTGCTGCTGATGGTAATCCTTCAGTGGTAATTGAGGAAGAGCCATTAAATTGCTGAACCATTACCTGTTTCTTCTGACCTACCACCACCTTCCCCTGCCTATATGTCACCTAGTCCTGTTAATTCACCATCCCAGGTTGCTCCAGTTAAGCAAACTCATGAGATTGAAGACACACTTCAGTCTCTTGAGCCTGAGATCACTAGACTACCTACACCTAGTCCAGTGAGAGAGCCAGTTGATAAAGGCTCTCCTAATGTTGTACATATGTCTGTTTCTCCTGCTAGGTTCAATGAAGCTCCATTTACCACTGAGCAATCTGCTGGTGGAGTAGAGGACCCTGTTACACTCACTTCTGTATATGATTCACTTTGCATGAATATGAGAAAGACTGATGATCTCCAAAAGGAGCTTGCTGATACCAAGTCTACTCTTGGTAGTGAGATTGAGAGGCTGAAAAGAAAAGTTAAGGATTTGGAGGCACAGTTGGCTAAGTAGAAGATAAGTAAGGGTATAATGGATACTACTGAAGTGCCTCAGGAGGAAAATTTGGATTCTCTTGAAATTCTAGCTGAAGTTGCTAGACAGTCACATGTTGCTCCTTCTAAAGCTACTGAAGTATCTCAACCTAAGCCAACAATTCAATTCAGCAGAAGAAGTAGAAGACAATATTTGGCAAAGAAAGCTGCTGAATCTTCTAAGGTTTCAAGTGGTGATGATATTCTAATGGCAGAAGCTACTGATACTCTTCAGGAGAAACTACCATCGAGTGTCATTGCTGCTGGCAAATCTACTAATGGGGCTCATGCATCAGTAGACACATTCTTTGTAGCAGGGAAAGAGTATTTGAATTCTCCTGTTCATAAGTCATTTGAGATTAAACAAGTTTCTTCTGATGACATCACTGAAACCCTCAAGCCTCAAGGATCTGCTGATAATATACTTAATTCAGATGTTCAAGAATTAAATGCTGATCCTATGGAAAATTTGGATGTTCCTCATGATGATTTTGCTGAAGGGGTTGAAGTGGGTGAGAATGAGATTGTTACAGCTGAAGAAAGAGTTGCACAAGAAAAACTCTTTAAAGAATGGGAAGATTATAAGAGGAGTTCAGATATGGCTGAGGCAGAGCAAGCCAAGTTTGATTCAGAATATCAGTCTGCTACACAAAGATACATTTCTACCTTGCCTATTGAAAGACAGAAAGAATTGGATGCTGCTGTTAAAAATTTTGATGAGTCAGACTGGCAGCATATTGGAGAACAAGTGATTGCTACTCCTGACTTGGCTGCAGAAATTCTTGGTGATAAGGTAGATAAAAAGGACTGGGTTTCTGAAATTGTGAAATAGATGAAGTTGAGGAAGAAAGCAGCAGATGAGCAAAGAGCCAAAGCAAAAAGAGATAAACCCATGACTCAAGCACATCAAAGGGACTATATGAGAACATATGTGAAAAGTCAAAGCAGTGCTTTATATAACAATGCTTGGACTAGGAAACAAGTGTGGGCACTTTCAGATGAAAAGTTGGTTCAGATGTATAATAGAATCAAGTCTAGGTGTGACAAAGATGGAATGGGTGCTCCTAAGAATGTTCCTATCACTCTTGATGCTGCTGGTTCATCTGTTAATATAGATATTCCTGTTGTTGCTGATAAGGTATCTTTACCTGCCACTTCTACTGATGTACCATCTATTGCTACTTCGTCTTGTATTGATAAAGGTAAAGCTCAAGTGATAGCAGTAGATCCTCCATCTAGAAAGAGAACCAGGAAACAAATGGAGGAGGAAAGGTTGGGTGAAGAGGCTGCTAAAAGGTTAGATGGTGAACAACAAGCTGACATGGCAAGATTTCATGAGATTAAGGAAAGAGAGGTAGAGCTTCAAGCTGCTAGAGCCAAACAGATGAGGAAGGCTATGGATGAACAATATGCATCTGCTGCACTTGAATCTTCTCAGGATTCTACTGATGAACAATTGGATAATACATCAGTGGAAACTGATGCTGCAGAAGGTGTATCTACTGAAGCTGAAGTTCCTGATGAATCTTCTTTACCTCATGATGCCATTTATGTTCCTGGAAGAAGAGCTAAGAGAATGGATAGAGTTAGAACTTCACAGTCAGCACATAAACTAATAGATGTGAATGCTTCTGATGCTTAATTTATCAAAGAAGGATCCTCTGATGATTGGTCTGAGGCAATTAGAGATGTTTTGGTTCACTGGGAGTTGACTAAAAATGGACAGATCAATACCATTTATAGACTAGATAAAACTTCCCTATCCTTTACATTTCTACAAGAAATACTACATCTTGTGGATCATCAGGATTTGCTCACTCTCAATGATTTGGTTCTCAAGTTTTATGCAAATCATACTCCTACAGGTTCTGGATTGTATTTATTGGGTGATCTCAGAGTGTTGTTTGATTCTTCTACTCCCACTGGTGCTGGTTATGACATATGGAAAAACAATCAGAGATGGAAGGTTCAGAGTTGGAAGTTTTATCCTATGCCGTATGTTCATGTGTTGGAAACTACATCTGGACTCAGACTTATTATGGATCTTGGCAAGAGGTATCCTCTGACAGTGTCTCTGATGGAAAAAATGCTTCAACAAAAGGAGATTCCTCCTGATCCAGTTGGGAATGCTAGGTTGTTTGCTGAATCTCTGGTGAAAGTGTTCAAACTTAGGATTAGGACTTCCAGAGCAGCTTCAAATTGATGGTATATTGTTGTATCTTTATTTCTTTTATTAGTATTAAAAAAAGAAAAAAAAACTAACATTTTTGTATAGTATTGTGTATGTTGTATGCAGGTTTTGTGTTAATCACACTTTCTTTGGTTATCAACTTACCTGATGTTGACTATTCTATCAAAAAGTTGGCTAGTCCAAAGGGTACAGCTTTGGTAAAGACACATCAAATCTGTTGATAGCTGTAATGGTTTGCTCAAAACCATAGGGTAATCAACTCACCCATGCTTCATTGTTGAGAGTTGAAATGGTTGTCAACTGACCATGGATTTTTCCTTTATGGATTCCAAATAATTGGCTAGCCCACATGTATATGGCTTGTGGTAAAGGCAGTGGAAACCCATATTTGGTATTCAGTTGACCAAGATGATTTTTCATCAAACTAATTGACTAGTCCTGAGCAAACGACTACAGGTAAAGACATCTCAAATCCGTTTATAGCTGATGATTTGCTAAAAATCATGTGGTCATCAGTGTACCCTAGTTTTCAAATTTAGAACATTTGGCTACTCCAATAGTGATGGCTATTGGTAAAGAGACATCAAAACCATTATTTTCAATGATTCACCTCTCACAGGAGTTAACACACCTGGATGTGATGAGAATAGTATGAAACTAATTTGTTTTGATGTACAATTGGTCATTTGTTGCTGCAAAGAATGGAGTTTTCAAGTATATGCTGATCATAGAGATCCTGCTGATGATGATTCTTTGCTTATGATTATAACACCCCGTAAAATTTTCCTACGATTAACACGTTACCATAACATAGATTAACCATTTTTACGAGAAACAAAATTTTTTTTTATATATATGCATGACATATTATGCGAACCACTACGATATTTATGATTAACCACTTACCTAGGAACGATGCTTACACACAACCTCGATAATCTATTAATATCGCGAATAATAAATTTTAAACATTTATGTTTTATAAATATACATTTCATATAATTACCGTACACAATTTATATAATTCCCGAACCTACGAAAATTCCCGAGATTTCTCACTAATATTTTTGGACCCCTACACAATACCCGGAACAACCTACGTGGGCCCACAGAACCTTTTGGGCCACTTAAACACAAACAGCAACACCACACGGACTTATATTCTTTCTTTCTTTTGTGATGGGCCTGACCCACACCAGCAAGCCAAGCAGCCCACCAGGCCACAAGCCCAGCGAGGGGTGTTTGTTTAGTTTCATTTTTTTTTTGTTTTCTCTTCTTGCCTGTCGCGACCAAGCCAATACATGGCTTCTTTTTCTCACAATTTCGACTAACAACACATTGATATTATCACACCACTCGATTGACCTTGTTTCAAGGATCCAAGAATGCTAGATTTCGTTATTTACCTAGCACATTTGCTGTGCGAAATAGTACCAAATTGAACACCACAACACACTTGTTAAGACTTCGTATGACCTTTTACAAACCCCCAAAAACCGACCACCCAAGTTCCCCAATGACTTCAAACCAGCTATATGCTTCATGTCAGATGTTAGAAGTTATCAAGAATGTCAGATAATGTCAGGAATCACTGACACATTCCTCTTGTCATGTTAAAATTCGATTGGACACTATGGGAGGTGGCATGCATTCGTTTCAATCCAAAACACAACCTCTTGCTTATTATCACACTCCAAACTCGCCTATATAAGCCTCCATGTAATCTTAGTCGAAGCTCACAACACAAACACTTCACATTTCAAAGTTCTATGTATTGTACCATGTCTTGATGTACGAGAGCTTTGGAAAGAGTCCCTAGACCACGACATACGTTGAAGACCCACTTGTGATCATTTTTGTGACGTTGGTGTACCAAGAAACGATCCCCATTGCTCCTTTGTCCTAGTTCGATCCCTATTCGCGTTTTACCCCACCCTTTTGTGGTGAGGTGAGAATAATTGAACCATTTTACTATTATCATTTCGTTATATTAAATTTTTGCACGTTCACTTTGTCTTAATTATTCTGTGATTTATAAACATAACACCTATATATTATTTGACATTCGAGGTGCTTACTATACTAACAAACGAATACCACGAAGTTTTGAAACTAATTATAACATTTACATATTAAACTCGACACGTTTATAAGTCACCTTGGCAACGTTCTTATTTTGAAAAGACTAAGAAATAGTCCAAGTCCCTAAATGTCTCAGAAATGATTTTGGTCTTAGCCTCGTTATATAAAAATTTAGAAACATAACATATGAATATTTTCATACATATGAGATGTCTATTATACTACCATATAGAAGCAACAAAGATTCGACCATAATCTAATCGTATACATCATTATTTGACCACGTTTAGAAGCTGCCTTGACCCATTCGAAATATTATCAACACTTGAGAATATTTTCATAAAACTTAATGTTTTCAGAAATGACTTTTGAACGTTTACTTGGGTCGTGTATTTTCAAATCTAGACACATAACTTATAAATTTTAAAGCGTGACCTCATCACTTACCTTGCTAGCAACCAATAAAAATATTTATTTCTATCTAATAAGCTCATTCAAGCTCTTTTAAAGCCATTTCATTTGAACAAAAATCTGTTTTCTATAAACTTAATAATTATCGATTGGGCTTATTAGCCCGTTAAGCTTATTTTAAGCTTATTTGATAAGTTGGCCTCAACAGCTCAACTACAACATTTATGTACTCTAAAAACAAGCCCAAGTCAAAGCCCAAAAGTCCCGTAAGCCCAATGGATCTCAATTTGTTAACGGGCCTTGAATTGATCTCGTTAAAGCCCAATTATAAAAATAAGCACTTTTTAAGCTATTAAGCAGTTGAAATAAATTATTTGGAACATTCTGAGTTTATTGAAAAAGTATAAATGTTAAGTTTCAAGTTTGGTGAAATTTGGACTAACTTTGCAAAATTTTCATAACCGGGGACTAAAAGTGTAAACTTTGCAAAACTCTGGGTCAAAACTGTAATTTCTGATTTTCTGAGTTTAAAACAGTAAATAACGATAATTGGAGTTGAAAAATGTAAATATTGATATTATTTGGACTTAAAATGAAACGATCGTTAACTACGGACTAACGGTGTAAAATTATATTCGTTAGGGTTAAAAGTGTAACTTTGGTAAAACGTAAAGGTTTTTCTGTAAATATTATTTTATAAAAATAATATTAATATTTTATATATAAATACACATGTTTAGTATAAAACTCTTATAAATATATACGATATAAATATTCGCGTAACTATAATAAATTTTAACGATATATATATAACGATGCGTTTATTTCTTTTCTTTTAAAACTAACATCATAAAACATCGTCTACATACTTCGACTTATTCTTGATGATTTTCCATCGCACATCGATCATCGATCATTACACTCACAAGTTATATGTATATATAACTTTGTTCTTGAACTTCAAACATTTAAACGAACACGAGTTTTTATCACAACTGAATAACTAATATTCGCGATAAAACGAGATTTAGACTATCGACTAAAACATACCATATCTTTTAGGTTGTGTGTGAAGCCGTTGCCTTGCATCGTTGAGATTATGTTACTACCACTACCACTGTACTACTAAGGTGAGTCATAGCCCCCCCCTTTTCTCATTTAATTGTTTTGTAAACTCTTTGGGGGAGATACATGCTTAACTATTGTTTTATACTTTTACAAGTACTCGTTAACTATTTACATATTACTGTGAGTTCATAGCCCACTCTTTAACTATTTTCCCGTGGGGGAGATACATGCTTAAAACTCGAATACAAGTCTTTTATACCGGGTATTGAAATACCGTCAGGCCAATGTTATTTGCTTAAGTTACTATTGCCAAAAGTCCCTCGATCATGAACCTTAATCACTTGAAGGGTGAACGTAAATAAATGTGGATAGTACTATTAGTGATTGACAATCCTCGTTTGGTTATTGGAGAAAACACCAGGCGCACTTTATTGTTCTTATAAATAGGTTATTGGCAAATACCTATCTTGAGGGCCTACTACTTACCGTCATAACTTGAGATTATGATTGGCTGTTAATCATTGAGTATCATGAGCTTAAGGCAATAACAGGAACATTGATTTAAACTTATTGATTGTATGTGATTACAATACACTCTTAACTTGTGATTCGAACCTCATGTTAAATGGATTTATAAACCAACTAACTGTTTTGGGTGTTGACCCGGTGAAGGGTAACCCAACTGACTATTTTTGAATTAATAAGGAAATCACTCATTTTCTGATTTTGATAAATCAACGATTAAACCATGAACACTATGGATTTCCTCACACTTTAATTTGGATAATCAACTCTTATTATAAACACTGTGAACTTATAAACTCTTTGATTTTGGAAATCGATATTCAAAACTATAAACTCTATGAACTCACCAACCTTTGTGTTGACACTTTTGGCATGTGTTTATCTCAGGTAATTAGACAAGAAGGAACTTGAAGGCGCGGAGTGGGCTTGCAACCCGGCATGGGCTTAAATAAACGTTTTGACACATTTCAAATAAACTTGTCATTTAAACTATGAAACATCTTGATGTCTCGAATATTTGGTATTTTGAATGAATTAAATTTTAAAGCGTCACTTTTGTGTCGTTTTCTATGATTGTGACAAAGATCCTCGAAGTAACACCCAAAAAGTCTTCCGCTGACATTTTAAGTCTTCCGCTGACGTGACGATTTTGGGGGTGTTACAGATTGGTATTCAGAGCCACGGTTATAGAGAACCAGATGTTTTTAAACATTGGACTATAACCACACTTTAACTGGACCATTTTTACAAAATACCACTTCATGCCCTCCGTGCCTACATTCCAACATCTGGTAGAAAAATTACTTCTCATTATTTCTTACTTATATAACTTGATATATGCTTACATGTTACGATTATGCTAATAACTATGTTTACTAATCAGGATTATTACAAATACCGTGTCTTCATATTTCCATCCGCTAGACTATTATGTGACCTTTAAATAGTTTATGGTACAACTACACTCTAGTATATTAATATACATATTTATATACTCCCCCAACTATTTTGAGTACTATGCAAATCCTCTTTAATTGTCTCACTTTTATCTTTATAGATGCTTACGACATATCCACACATAAATTATTTTGTCAGATGGTTAAGTCAGAATCTTAAAATGATTTACAACGTCTTAATTTGAATAGGTTGGGACGCCCTTTTGTTCAAATCAAGAAATTGTAAATCATTGAACCATGAGTTTATATTTCCTTAGTTACATAGTTTGGGACGCTTCTCTATGTAAATAACGAAATATAGATAAATAGGTTTAATTACTTCTGAGTTAACAGACATATGAAACCAAGAAAACCTAAATCTCATTAGAAACCGCGAATATTAATACACAACGATATAACTAGCATCGGTAATGCTATCATCACAAAGATCACTAAGAAAACCTTAACGTCACTAAACGATTGATCCACCAAGCTGATGAAGAATGCCACCACTCCTACAAGTGCAAGAACCACAACTGGATGTAATACATCGAATACCCTGTATGACAAAAACCACACAATGAAACGTTAATGCCTAGTGCATGAAGCTACAAATTCAAAAACAACATTTCTTACCCCCATATTTCATCCACACTAACGACTAAAACCACGATTAGCATAAGAAATGCTATGATCCAATCCAAGGACTCCAGATCTTCTTTCGGGAAGAAAGTTACAACAAAATACGCAACTATGAGAACAATATAAGTATAAGACATATTAAAAATTGTTATTTGAAGACAAAATGAACGATAAAGAGAAAAATCAGGAAATATATAGGCATGTTACCATGAATCACTATTCTTGCCATGTGCATTCACTTTTCCCCAAGTTAACATCTATCCACAAGAACTAAATAATTCGAGAATTATCTCCACACTATTCTCTTTGTAAAAATTGTATCAACAAAACTCTTTTGTTTAACGGGTAGGTTACCCGCACAGATTTTTTTATCTAAACATAACAGAATAAATTCTCACCCAATGTATGATCACAAGGAATTTTATTCAAACACCATATTATTAAAAAGCAGACTGAACGGAAATACATAAAAACATTAAAAACAACGCTAAATTAAACATCACACTTCAGCGGTAGTCTGGGTGATCCCAAGTCTGAGAATTGTTAGAATCATATCCATCATCATAAGGGTCGAAGCTTGCCAACCTCTCTTCTTCTATTTGAGCCTCCAGCCTACTCAGCTCCCGCTCCATGTCAGAAGTCCAACCACCATCATCGACCGCCACATTTTCCTCAAAACTTGGCTGGAATTGATCCAGATGAGGCAATTGTTGTTGCTGTTGCTGTTGCTGTTGCTGTAGTTGCTGTTGTTGTTGCTGTTGCTGTTGCTGTAGTTGCTGGTGTTGTTGCTGTTGCTGTTGATGTTGCTGCTGTTGCTGTTGTTGTTCAATCCTAGCCGCTTCAACATTCTCTTTAAAACTCCAACAGATCTTGCTGGAGCTATGGTCCTCTATCTGATGAACACAAACCCATAACGATTCAATAATAGCCGCATCCTTACGATATCCGTCATGCAAGAAAGTATCAATCACACGTTTCCGATCATCCGATATATCCGTACACTTTGCATAACGTTCTCTGAGCCGTTGCTTCGATTGTTTCACCACCTCCAACTCCAGGATGACCCTCAAAATAGCATTTTTGCGATCCACATCACTATTTTCGGTCTCTGCTTTGATATATTGTTGGATTTGTTCAGCGGTGTGTGGTAGCTTGCAGGCCATTGATTTTTTTTTGTGTGTGTGTGTGTGGATAACCCAACACGTACCAATGGTATTTATAAAGAATTAAAAAAAATAATAATAATTCTCAATCATTATATTAAATTTGACCGTTTGTATTCAAACGGTAAAACTTTTAAAACCATGTCCAATAAAACTAGCAACAAACTTTTTAGGTTACGTGGTGAAAATTCTACCTCGTCTTTCGCATTTCAACACAAGTGGCAAGAAACAGATAGCATTAAACACATAACACCATAACTTAAATCATGAACACGCCACGTATAAGTAATACACTCTCACATGATTGGACCCCCTCAATCTCTAAGAAATTATGAACTTATCAAATAATCTTTACAAACTCTCAAACATTATACGATACCTTAACAAATCTCAAATCAACTCATTACCTTGTATATATTAGAATAAAACGTACGTCAATGAAACATACTCGCAAAAACCTTCTTAAAACTTGGGCTTTAACACCACTGCCTCTATACACCGACACACATTTGGGCCTCGAGATTTCAGTAACCCAACGCACCATTGGGCTGACCACTAACTTGAGCCCGGCATTGCTCAAATCTGAAACATAAACATTACTTCCGAACGACTCATACCTATAATTTCGAACCATTTTTTTTCAGTAACAATTTTACACCCCCCGTCAATATTTTTGTACATCTCAATTTATCATAATCCCAAGAAACAAGTGTGACGAATCTTTTCCAATTAATCGATCCTTCGATGGTCAAAATTTTCATCAAAGCTCAACCAAATTGCTACACTCAACTATAACTAAAAATCATATGTATTTAAATACTCGGTTCCAAACAAAGACAGGCAAACTTCCATATATAGTTTCGATTATAAATTTATTAAAACCCACCTTTGTAAACTTGACCAACCAACTCTAAAACATTTTTGACACCTAATAACCTTCTATATATTAATCTAACAATTGATAAGTAGTAAAAACAAGCGAGAAATTAACATAAACTAAGACAGCATAAAGCGAAATAAAAATTTCATTCATACGTTCGAAATTACATGGAAACACAACAAACCTTATTTCAACATTCCAACCACTACAATACGACACTATTCCTCACTTCCAAAACTTGTCAATGATGATCGATAGAACCACGAATGGTGCAAGAAACATTAAGATCCCAACCAACATAGCACGATCTTCGTTCGGAACATACACTAGATAGATAGTAGTAACAATGGCATACATAATTGCAAGGTTGGTGATGGGGTGAGGCATGTCGACGAGAAGAAAGGGAAAGGAAAAGTTAGGTAAAAAGGAGTGTAAAAAGTGGGTTATTTAAAGAGAATAAGAGTTGAGTACTGTACACCACTGTGGTAAAATACTGTTTACACCATAAATAATACTGCCAAATAACAACTATAATTTTGGACTAAAGTTTCCCCAAGTTTTCTTTCAAAATCATACTAAGATTGGTTATCATCAAGTAAAAAAAAAGCTAATATAGTAGTAGATACGCTAAGCTGGAAAGTACAATTAGGAAGCTAAAAATAAATACGTTATTTGTTCACCCTTCCCACTCACCTTTACAGCTACCTTATCTTAGAATCCCGGGACGGGATTCCGTTTAACGGGTAGGTAATATAACACCCCGTAAAATTTTCCTACGATTAACACGTTACCATAACATAGATTAACCATTTTTACGAGAAACAAATTTTTTTTTTTATATATATGCATGACATATTATGCGAACCACTACGATATTTATGATTAACCACTTACCTAGGAACGATGCTTACACACAACCTCGATAATCTATTAATATCGCGAATAATAAATTTTAAACATTTATGTTTTATAAATATACATTTCATATAATTACCGTACACAATTTATATAATTCCCGAACCTACGAAAATTCCCGAGATTTCTCACTAATATTTTTGGACCCCTACACAATACCCGGAACAACCTACGTGGGACCACAGAACCTTTTGGGCCACTTAAACACAAACAGCAACACCACACGGACTTATATTCTTTCTTTCTTTTGTGATGGGCCTGACCCACACCAACAAGCCAAGCAGCCCACCAGGCCACAAGCCCAGCGAGGGGTGTTTGTTTAGTTTCATTTTTTTTTTGTTTTCTCTTCTTGCCTGTCGCGACCAAGCCAATACATGGCTTCTTTTTCTCACAATTTCGACTAACAACACATTGATATTATCACACCACTCGATTGACCTTGTTGCAAGGATCCAAGAATGCTAGATTTCGTTATTTACCTAGCACATTTGCTGTGCGAAACAGTACCAAATTGAACACCACAACACACTTGTTAAGACTTCGTATGACCTTTTACAAACCCCCAAAAACCGACCACCCAAGTTCCCCAATGACTTCAAACCAGCTATATGCTTCATGTCAGATGTTAGAAGTTATCAAGAATGTCAGATAATGTCAGGAATCACTGACACATTCCTCTTGTCATGTTAAAATTCGATTGGACACTATGGGAGGTGGCATGCATTCGTTTCAATCCAAAACACAACCTCTTGCTTATTATCACACTCCAAACTCGCCTATATAAGCCTCCATGTAATGTTAGTCGAAGCTCACAACACAAACACTTCACATTTCAAAGTTCTATGTATTGTACCATGTCTTGATGTACGAGAGCTTTGGAAAGAGTCCCTAGACCACGACATACGTTGAAGACCCACTTGTGATCATTTTTGTGACGTTGGTGTACCAAGAAACGATCCCCATTGCTCCTTTGTCCTAGTTCGATCCCTATTCGCGTTTTACCCCACCCTTTTGTGGTGAGGTGAGAATAATTGAACCATTTTACTATTATCATTTCGTTATATTAAATTTTTGCACGTTCACTTTGTCTTAATTATTCCGTGATTTATAAACATAACACCTATATATTATTTGACATTCGAGGTGCTTACTATACTAACAAACGAATACCACGAAGTTTTGAAACTAATTATAACATTTACATATTAAACTCGACACGTTTATAAGTCACCTTGGCAACGTTCTTATTTTGAAAAGACTAAGAAATAGTCCAAGTCCCTAAAATGTCTCCGAAATGATTTTGGTCTTAGCCTCGTTATATAAAAATTTAGAAACATAACATATGAATATTTTCATACATATGAGATGTCTATTATACTACCATATAGAAGCAACAAAGATTCGACCATAATCTAATCGTATACATCATTATTTGACCACGTTTAGAAGCTGCCTTGACCCATTCGAAATATTATCAACACTTGAGAATATTTTCATAAAACTTAATGTTTTCAGAAATGACTTTTGAACGTTTACTTGGGTCGTGTATTTTCAAATCTAGACACATAACTTATAAATTTTAAAGCGTGACCTCATCACTTACCTTGCTAGCAACCAATAAAAATATTTATTTCTATCTAATAAGCTCATTCAAGCTCTTTTAAAGCCATTTCATTTGAACAAAAATCTGTTTTCTATAAACTTAATAATTATCGATTGGGCTTATTAGCCCGTTAAGCTTATTTTAAGCTTATTTGATAAGTTGGCCTCAACAGCTCAACTACAACATTTATGTACTCTAAAAACAAGCCCAAGTCAAAGCCCAAAAGTCCCGTAAGCCCAATGGATCTCAATTTGTTAACGGGCCTTGAATTGATCTCGTTAAAGCCTAATTATAAAAATAAGCACTTTTTAAGCTATTAAGCAGTTGAAATAAATTATTTGGAACATTCTGAGCTTATTGAAAAAGTATAAATGTTAAGTTTCAAGTTTGGTGAAATCTGGACTAACTTTGCAAAATTTTCATAACCGGGGACTAAAAGTGTAAACTTTGCAAAACTCTGGGTCAAAACTGTAATTTCTGATTTTCTGAGTTTAAAACAGTAAATAACGATAATTGGAGTTGAAAAATGTAAATATTGATATTATTTGGACTTAAAATGAAACGATCGTTAACTACGGACTAACGGTGTAAAATTATATTCGTTAGGGTTAAAAGTGTAACTTTGGTAAAACGTAAAGGTTTTTCTGTAAATATTATTTTATAAAAATAATATTAATATTTTATATATAAATACACATGTTTAGTATAAAACTCTTATAAATATATACGATATAAATATTCGCGTAACTATAATAAATTTTAACGATATATATATAACGATGCGTTTATTTCTTTTCTTTTAAAACTAACATCATAAAACATCGTCTACATACTTCGACTTATTCTTGATGATTTTCCATCGCACATCGATCATCGATCATTACACTCACAAGTTATATGTATATATAACTTTGTTCTTGAACTTCAAACATTTAAACGAACACGAGTTTTTATCACAACTGAATAACTAATATTCGCGATAAAACGAGATTTAGACTATCGACTAAAACATACCATATCTTTTAGGTTGTGTGTGAAGCCGTTGCCTTGCATCGTTGAGATTATGTTACTACCACTACCACTGTACTACTAAGGTGAGTCATAGCCCCCCCTTTTCTCATTTAATTGTTTTGTAAACTCTTTGGGGGAGATACATGCTTAACTATTGTTTTATACTTTTACAAGTACTCGTTAACTATTTACATATTACTGTGAGTTCATAGCCCACTCTTTAACTATTTTCCCGTGGGGGAGATACATGCTTAAAACTCGAATACAAGTCTTTTATACCGGGTATTGAAATACCGTCAGGCCAATGTTATTTGCTTAAGTTACTATTGCCAAAAGTCCCTCGATCATGAACCTTAATCACTTGAAGGGTGAACGTAAATAAATGTGGATAGTACTATTAGTGATTGACAATCCTCGTTTGGTTATTGGAGAAAACACCAGGCGCACTTTATTGTTCTTATAAATAGGTTATTGGCAAATACCTATCTTGAGGGCCTACTACTTACCGTCATAACTTGAGATTATGATTGGCTGTTAATCGTTGAGTATCATGAGCTTAAGGCAATAACAGGAACATTGATTTAAACTTATTGATTGTATGTGATTACAATACACTCTTAACTTGTGATTCGAACCTCATGTTAAATGGATTTATAAACCAACTAACTGTTTTGGGTGTTGACCCGGTGAAGGGTAACCCAACTGACTATTTTTGAATTAATAAGGAAATCACTCATTTTCTGATTTTGATAAATCAACGATTAAACCATGAACACTATGGATTTCCTCACACTTTAATTTGGATAATCAACTCTTATTATAAACACTGTGAACTTATAAACTCTTTGATTTTGGAAATCGATATTCAAAACTATAAACTCTATGAACTCACCAACCTTTGTGTTGACACTTTTGGCATGTGTTTATCTCAGGTAATTAGACAAGAAGGAACTTGAAGGCGCGGAGTGGGCTTGCAACCCGGCATGGGCTTAAATAAACGTTTTGACACATTTCAAATAAACTTGTCATTTAAACTATGAAACATCTTGATGTCTCGAATATTTGGTATTTTGAATGAATTAAATTTTAAAGCGTCACTTTTGTGTCGTTTTCTATGATTGTGACAAAGATCCTCGAAGTAACACCCAAAAAGTCTTCCGCTGACATTTTAAGTCTTCCGCTGACGTGACGATTTTGGGGGTGTTACAATGATGTTTGATTTCAATCCTCTTGGTATGTAACTTCAAAGATCTATCAAGAATCTTGAACTTAACCATGTCAAATTCAAGATTAGGGGAGGATTGTTGGGAATTCTGCTAAGAGAGAATTCTGCTGAAGAATCTGCTGATGGTTTCTACTGAAGACACAGATACTAATTATAGTTTAGTTTCTGCTGAAGTTTAGTTTCAGCATTAGTTGTTTCTGAGGATATAGTTTTTCCGTGTTTTATGTAATATAGTTAGGATATGCATGAGTTTATTTAGGAAGTGATAATGCATATCTTTTAGAAGTTTTAGAATATATGTTTCTTGGGAAACGGTTTAGGGTTCCTTGTGTATAAAAGGAACACACGATTATGTATTGATTAATGTTTTAGAAAACACTTTGATAATTATTAAAGATCCATAGAGGATCAATTGTTCTTAGTATTAAAACTTGTGTTTGTTTCCACTTTAAAATACAAGTTACAAAGATTGTCTATTAGTGTGTTGGTGATTACATTAACATAACTAATGATTCTAGAGTGCTCAGAAGATCTATCAAGGTCTTAGTTTCAACACAGAGGTTTATGATTAAGAAGTGGTCGAGAATATGGTAGTGATATTGAGAGCGTGAGAGATGAACGTGTTTTTAAGGCATCTACAATCAACTGAAGGGGATAGTCTATGTGTGAAAGGATATAGGGCAAAAATTTGGTGCCAATGATGTGAAGTATTCAAGAATTTATACTAGGTAAAGATCGCAGGTTCAAATGCTTAATCCCTCTAGGCATGACTAAAAATGTATAAAGAATGGAAATTGTTGTACGGGTGATCTGAGTCAAGTAGGTACCACATCGAATGATGTTTGATTTTCCGTGAATGCAAGTTAAATGCCTTATGGTCATGTGAAACTTCTCGATGTCCTTTCATGAAAATGAGGTCTTGTCCCAATGTGACTAAGCTATATCGATCTCCGAAAAGAATATAAATTTTGTGGAGTAATTGTACCTTGGTCTTTCAATCCAACGAGCTCATACTAGCGTGAGGGTCTTTATAATATGGAATGAACGAAAAAGTCGTAATTTGAAGTAGTGGTGTTAAGGCATGGTCTATCACTATTGGCAATCTTTGGTAGGGGGTTTCTTTCGCATCTAAGGTCAAATAGTAAGTAGGTATAGTGGTTGCTTTCGAGATTCGTTCATGAGTTATGCGTGTTTCTTTTTGGAGATATGGTTTCTAAAATTAACAACTTTTATTTGAGTGAAACATTGTGAAATTTGGTCATAAATGTATTTTGGAGTGACTTTATTTGAAGTTTGTAATGAATATAGTTATGTAAAAGATGTGACTACGAAATATTTTGTATTTTGATAAAAACAATATCTCATATATATATATATATATATATATATATATATATATATATATATATATATATATATATATATATATATATATATATATATATATATATATATATAGGGTGGGGTTATTATAAAAAGGGCCTTATAATAAAAAGTGTAGGAAGGATTGTGGGAGTGACATGTGTCACCCCCATGCCACATCATATGACATGTGTCACCCCACCCACCCCCCCCCCCCCCCCCCCCCCCCCCCCCCCCGCCGAAAAAAAAAAAATTTCCCGCCAAAAAAAAATTTTTTTTGGGGCAAAAAATTTTTTTTTTTCCCGCCAAAAATTTTTACTGCATCACTGTTATAAATTTACTGCATCACGGTTATAAAGTTACTGCATCACGTTTACTGTATCACAATTATGATTTTACTGCATCACGGTTACTGCATCATGGTTATAAAGAAACTGAATTATCATAAGTTTTCTGCATCATATATGTATGTAACTGCATCACAATTAAAATACGATTCTTTTTTAAGAATTGGTGCATCTTTATTATAAGTTACTGCATCATAGTTAATTGTTTAGTGCATCAACTATGTTGCAGTAACTTATAACCTTAATGCACTAAAATTTAAAACTGTGATGCAGTAACTTTTATAATTGTGATGCAGTAACTTTATAACTGTGATGCACTAAAAAATTTTGGCGGGGAAAAAAAAATTTTTTTGCCTCAAAAAATAATTTTTTTTGGCGGGAAAAAAAAAATTTTTGTGGGGGGGTGGGGTGACATGTGTCATATGATGTGGCATAGGGGTGACACATGTCGCCCTCACAATCCTTCCTACACTTTTTATTATAAGTGTCTTTTTATTTTAACCCATACCTATTGTCTTGGTCAACATGACCATTTAATTGTAAAGACACCTTCGTCTTTATTAATCTTATTGTCTTACTCGCATCTTCCTAAAGTTGTAATTATATGTCAAATCTACTAATGTGACCACATTGGTCGGTGGAGTGTTGCTAGAGCGACTAATGATGTAATTATCGACTTAGAATGTGGTGTAATCAAACTTGATAATGAAGGGAGAGTCGTGATGAGTTCCATTATGATGGTATAATACCGTTCAAAGCATCTTGTTGGTCTATTGTGTTATGGAGGTATGAGTCGATCATATCTAAGATAATATAGAGTCTTTGTGATAGATGCCACCCTTGGGCGATTGGTTGTAATTCTTATTGTGTTTGCGAGGCTTGTGGTATTATTCAGAGTGTATCGTCCAAACACTCGTGGGCAATCTCAAATAATTAGAGATCATCGTCTAACGATGAAGAGTTGTAGGTTGTCAAGTAGTAGAGGCTCTCAAACTCTCACCAACCTCAAACCTATAAGGTGGTGTAACGTGTGGTAGATGGTAATGGTATGTCAAATAGTAGTTGCTTCTTAAGCAGCCTGTCATATATGGGTGTAGAGTCTCTGAGATGTGATGGTGATAATAGTAAATGGAATACTACTCTCTTTCGCGCTATTTCGTGACATCTAAGAGGTAAAACTGAAGTACGCACTATGGGACGACCAATAGTGAAATAAGTAGCTGACGATGGTGGTAGTACCTGAGTAGTAAGCGCCCTACTAGTGAAGGAAAGAAAACATACTATCTTCTTTGCAATAAGCATCCTAATAGGTCCATTAAGATTAAGTCTGAATACTCTGCCAAACGGCAATCTAAGTATGGGCTGAATGATAGGAAAACCCTATTCCTATAACAAATCAATGGTGCTAATGGTGGTGTAAGTACAACTGGTGGTACAATGGTAGTGGAAGATGACAAGGCATCTTCAATGTTGGAATCCGATAAAAGGATAACAGGGTGAGTATCTGAAGACATGTCAATTGTGAACCAGGTTAATAAAATGATATATATACGAATATGAGTATAAATAACTCGTACAGGGTATGCATGAAACAATATGTATCATGATTATGCACTTATGATGAAATGATGAGATGCTATGATGATGTGGTTATAGTCTAGGGTCCAAGATACATCCTAGTTCGCTATAACCTTAGCTCTGATGCCAATCTGTCACACCCCCAAAATACCTGAATGGCAGCGGAATGGAATACCTGGGGGTGACTGCCATAGCATCACAGTTACAGTTACATTGAACGACCTAAAGTGTCGTTTGAAAAATACGTCGTTTGATCATTAAAACATTCAGAGTTTACAAAACATAGGTCCCAAAAGGTGTTGCCAATTTAGGTAAAATAAGTTCAAACAAGATCAAACGTTTCATAAGTGCAGAAATATAAGGTGAGACGCGTCGACTCCGCGACTCCATGAAGGTCCAAATGTATGCAACATGAGCTACCTTAACAACCTGAAAATACATTGCTAAAAAGTCAACACGGATGTTGGTGAGAAATCATAGGTTTATAAGTTAAATCGGATGTACATTAGCCATAAGTAAAAAGTAAAGTAATAAGATTTCAGTAAAAATTTACATTGGCTCTTAAGCTCATGACCCCGAAGCTAGTGATAGTTACTTGGCCCCAAATGAGTGTTTACCAGACACTCTAATAAATTAGACATGAAATGCATCCGTAATTCCGTTGGAGCAACCCAAACACGGATGGAGGAGTCACCCTCAATAGATCTATTCACTCACTCTCGATCGTACTTTAATTAACGGTCCATGATAATAAAGGGGACTTGTCAAGATGTGGTAATAAGGCAACTTAAGCAATGTAAGGAATTTATACTTTGGCATATACGAAAATAAGTGATGCAATGTATTCTCACCCGTGGGATTTGGAATCAAAGTATTGAATTAAAAACGGGGCTATGAAAACTCACCTGAAGTGATGATACTATGACGTGAAATGATAGGGACAATAAGTCGTGAATATTAGCCGTAACCTAATATAAGTAATAACGATCTACTTTAGATCATGACGTGATGTAATGAATGCACATGCACATGATGCCTATACCACTCGTAACTTAAGAAAATACTAGTTATTGTCAAAATAAAATATTTTTCATACTTAGGAAAAATAAGTCTAACTAGACTTATAAAAACTAGTCGTAGGATATCGTATATAAAACGTTAGTGTTATATTCATCGCCTTGAAAACCTTGAAATAACGTCTAGTAGTCGTAAAAATAAGTCTTGGGTCATAAGTACTTCATTAGTCAAGAATATAACTCTTGAACAAGAAATCTAGAAAATATAGTATTTAGTACGTAGTTTTATTATTTCTATTAGTGACTATATATATATAGTTTTTGACGATTTTTAAAACGTGTATAACTTTGTCGTTTTAAGTTCATTTTCTTCGTTCTTTATATCCACGGGTTCGTCTTAGTATGTACTAATATATTTTTGATAGCTCGGCTTCTCTAGGTTACGTCTAACGCCTCGGTTTGTCTGACAAAAATCGTCTAACAGCATTAAATTTTCAGAAAAAAATAGTTTTCGTCATTAAACTTGCAAAAATCATATATCCTTTGTTATAAATCCGTTTTAGTCCGTTCTTTCGCCAAAAGTTTTGTTTTTGAAAGTATTTTCTAAATCTTTGGCTAAAAATTTCCCCTGAGTTCCTGAGTTTTCCAGATTTTACATTTTGGGACAGTAGGTTCTTAGACAAGTTCTAAACTCATTTCCAATGTTCCAAACTAGTTTCTAGTCCACCCAAATCACTTCATATCACCACAAATCTAGTCTATTCCTACCATACACCTTCTTAAAGTGTCATGGGATTCTTAAACATCATCAATCAAGTAGATCTATCAAGGGTTTCCATTTCTAGTGTTTAAAAGATATAAAAGTTTAAATAGAGTGGTATAAACTAGCATATGCATGTAGATCTTGTATAAAAATCATATGATCATAAAGATAACTTGAAGAAATGATGAAAATAAATTTTGTAAACTTACTTTGAATGATTATGAAGCTTGGATGATGAAAACCTAAGGATCCTTGAGTTTATATTGCAAAACCCTAACAAGGATAACTATAAGGACTAGATTAGAGCTTGATCTTAGAAACAATGGTGGATCTTGGTGTTGTTTTGGTTTGGCCGTGGGTTTGGAGAGGAAAGGAAGAGGAAATGATTTTTCTTTTTGCTTCTTGGTTTGTGGTGAGTTTAGGATAAGAATACAAGATATATACCAAAGTTATAATAAGAATATAAGTGATTAATGCACAAGGTTAAAAAGAAAGCATATGGTGTCTAGGGGGGGGGGGGCATGTGGCCGGTTGACAAAGAGGAAAAATAGGGCAAAAACTAGCTAGGATTAATTAGGATTTAGTGTAGTGTAAATGTAGTTTAGTTGTAGTTTTAGTTAGTTTAGTTATAATCGGTTACCGGGTTTGCTAGAAATAAATTTTAACAAAGTTAACCGGGACTTAATAAAGTCATAAAAATGATAAAAATATGTTGGGCACAAAAATTGAGTGTTTGAATAATTATCGTTTAGTTTTCACGAAAACCGTCGTAATCATATTAAACTTACGTTATAAATTAAATAAATTCCCAAAATACCGGGTAAATGAATTTTATAATTTTTGTGACGTTGTAAGGAGTTTAAAAATATATCGAAACCATTGTGGGGATTTTTAGATATGTTGGTTATATTTATTAATCGCGTATTAACGTTTAATTAAAATAAATATACGTAAAACGTTAAATGTACCAAAAATATTAATATGAATATTCTACGAGTGGTATAGTATGCAAATGCTATTGTGATGATATATAAAATATTTCTAGTCCGTATGAAATGTCCCTAATGATAATGTATGAATTCACACCTGAACCAATACGGTTACGCGAATTTAAATACTCGTAAACTAAATTTACGGTGAAATGAGCAATGCACGTGAATAGTGGTTTTCTTCCGGAAATGAATAGTGTTTCATGAATAGTAAAATTTTTGAACGCTTCTCAGAATATCAAACTGACATCAAAAACGATGAATAGTAAAACGATGAATAGTGATTTATGAATAGTAAATTGTCAAAGTTCGGAAAATGACCTGAAATGGTGAGTTGTGACATAAAGTGTTTGGGGTATTACTTTATAGAATCACAGTTACAGTAATAGAAAATGACTCAAAAGAAATTTACTTATCATTCATTATTATCAGAGTTTTAACTGTAAAGGATATACTTTTATTTTTGATGAGGTCCCAAAAATCTAGGTGTTAGGTTATGTTTGAATGATAACCACGAAAAGTCCTTCGAGTTCAGTGCCTCCTTCTGCCATAACTCCATAGAAGTGATATACCTAGAATACATGCTTTAAAAGTCAACACTAGGTGTTGAGTGAGAGTCATAGGTTTAAGGGTTAGTGAATACAAGTTCCCTGGGTTCAGTTGTTACACCCATCTGGGAAAATGTAAGGTGTGTGATAATTGTGATGCATACACAATTATCATGAGTGGGGTATGTTGCACTAAGCTCATGAACCACACGTTAACAATCCAGGTCATGGGGGATGCAGACCCAACCATGAGGGGATGGGAAGGATAACTTGCCAAAGTTAAACCTTCAGTGGGTTCAAATATAGTACTTATTGGTACCACCCAGTGAGGTGTTAATGCCAACGGGAGTTGTCAAACTCCAATAGATCTATCAACTATATTCGCGTTGGCGTGTGTAAAATATCCCAAACGATTAGATTCATGAATTTTGGTTATGTAGTGGTGGCAGTTAGTTTACTCGTGCAACAACCAAAGAAAAAGACTTGTATTCGGTTTTAAGTAAAGCAAGTAGCATGTATCCCCCTTATAGGGTTTATAAAGCATTTGGAGTGAAAGCATTTTAAAAGAGAATGAGGCTATGAACTCACCTGGGCTTAGGATAATCTAAGTGATGCAAATAGTAACTCGGGAACTACCTCACTCACGTATCCTAGTGTGTTGTAGGTTTGGATGTATGTCAAGCTTTAGTCATCTTGTTTAAGTTTCTTAAGTTATTGATCTTAGGTTTGTTAATGTTTTACATATAATATAACACCGTTCGAACCATCATAATTCAGAAGTATATGACTCCTCACATGAAGCTCCCTACTATTGTATTATGTTATCAACATAATACCGTTCGGGCCATCATAATTCAGAAGTTAATACTCCTCACATGAAGCTGCCTACTATTGAGCTATATTGTTATTAAGTTAAGTTATAATCATAACACCGTTCGGGCGATCATATCTCAAAAGTATATGCAATAATTGTTCGAGGAGTCAGGGCACTTTAATTTGTAAACCCAACAAACTCGTCAAAACGAAATATCCACATAGTACTCCTCGCATGAAGCTCCCTACTATTGCATTATGCTTCTAACTTTATTTAGGTTTTATACTTATATGATATTTTCACTTTTTACCCTTATAGTTTATATATTTACATTTTCTACCCTAAACTTATAATACTATTATTATTTATACTTATAACTATCTATACTTGACACAACTAGTCCCTAGACTTCTATATTTTTAGAAAATGACATAACTAACCCTTAGACTCCTAAGTTTTCTATATTTACCATTTAGACCATTAACTTTATAATATTTGCATAACTAGTCCTTTTTAGTTTATAACTTATTTTAATATCTATCCTAAGGTTTTAATACTTTGAAAAACTAGTCCTTACACTTATAACTTCTAGGGAATGTCAAAAACAGTCCCTAGACTTTATAATTTCAAGAATTTATGATATATACCCTTATGCATGTAAAGTTTTTCAAAACTAGTCCTAAATGTATGTAACTTATATTTTTATGTAACAACTAAGTTTTCTAGCTTATGTTTAACTGATATTAGCCTATCTAAGTTATCTAATTCATATTATAGGTCATGTAAAGGGTGTATAGCAGGCAAACATGTATTAAACTCATTTTAGGGTTTTTAAAATGCAAACTAGTAAATGAAATGGTTCAAGGCTCATGCAAGGGTTCCTAAGGGATCTAATGCCTCCTAATACTATCCTAAGACTATGCTAAACCGAAAGAAACTAAAATTGAAGGTTTACTTGGTTAAGTAAGGGTTAACGAGGGTTTAGGGTTTCCTAGGGCAAAAACTAAGTTCGACAAGGTCTTAGGTCTATCCTACTCGACTTCCAAGATTACTATAGCTCGTACACCACTACTAGGACCAGAGTATGTATGGTAAGAAAGAAGGGAAGGTGTGGTTTTGGAATGAGGGGGTGCGGGGTTTATATAGGGTCGCGAAGGGGATAGGTAGCAAACGGGGTGGTGTGGTGTCGAGGAGGGGGAGGGGTGAGTAAGCAAGGCTAGTGGGTGATGTGGTGAGGCTATATGGTGATGAGAACGAGCTATGGTGGTAGCTAGGGGCGGAGTAGGACGGTCGTGGTGGTAGTTTAACCATGGAGGCGGTTTGGGGTAAGTAGCTTACAAGGAGGTGATGCACCTCCTAGCTTGGTAGCTTAGAGGTGCTTAATTGTAAGCTGCTAGGGATGTTTAGGGATGGTTTAGGGAGATTAGGGGTGGATTAGTGATGGTTTAGTGTTGGATTAGTAGTGGTTTAGTGGTGATTAGTGGTGGTTTAGACAAGTAGGTGATGCACCTACTTGTGTGGGTGCTTGTAAGGTGATAGGGTGCTAGCTTAACTAGGGAGAGGTGTTAGTGTGCTTGGTTGAGGTGTTTGAGGTGCTTATGTTTAGATTTTATTAGTTTAGGTTAAGTTTAGACCTAGTTTTACTTAGTGAGAGTTTAAGGTTTTCCTAACGTTTAGTGCCTAGGTTAGGTTCCTAAGAGTGTTTAGTCACTAATCCTAAGTCCTAAAGAGTTTATACTAAGTGATGGTAACTTATGGGAAAGATGGGAAGGTTTGACCTAGTTTTGTGACCTAAATGACCTATTTGTGTTTAGTGGGAGATTAGGGTTTATCCTAGGGTTTTGTGCCTAGATTAGTGTCCTATGAGTGTCTAATAACTAATCCTAATTCCTAAGAGGTTTATACTAAGTGGAGGTGACCTATGGTGAAGTTTTGGGATAGTCTAAACCTAATTCTAGGAAGTTATGACTTAGTTATGGTTTTGTGCTTAAAGGACTTGTACCTAAGTTCTAAAGGGTTGTACTAATGCCTAATAGTCCTAAGGTATCCTAATATTCCTAAGGTAACTCATACTTAAGCCTTGGACACTTTCATACTAATTAAGTTAAGCATATAGGTTCAAATAAGTACATAGACCTAATTAGGGTTTAGTTAAGGTTTATTAGGGTTTTGTGATATATTTAGTGTTTTAGATTGGTGAATTACTTATTATGGTGTTGTCGTGATCTTATGCTGACATACCAGCGGTTTATAGGATGTGAGAGTTGAGTTATTTGGCTTGTGTGGGTACGTGAGCAGGTCTAGTGAGTCATGCAAGTAATAATTGCACATAAAAAGCAAAAATTTACCTATGAAATACCTACTATAGGTATTTGTAACGGGAATGATAGTAATGAGGTTTTATGGGTTGTTACATGCCGTCAGGTACTGTTTCCAGCATAATTTGAGACTTTGTCGTATTCTTCACTTTTATGCTCCAAAAACATCCAAAATGCTTCCTTTTTCATAATTCCTCTCAAAAGTACCTAAAATGACAAAAGGAACGATTTAAGGCAATATTTGATCATATAATCATGATTTAAGGCTTAAATGACTCCTTAAAAGCGTAACACTTTTCGTCTCATCAAATACCCTTACACTTGGGATTTGCTTGTCTTCAAGCAAATGAGCTTTTATTCTAATCAAAATACAAGTTAGGGGCCATTTAACATTAACATAAAAGTAATTACAACAAATGATCGTTCTACCTTAATCAAAATAAGCACGAAAATCATACACTAGCACCTCACAAATAGTGTTGGATACTCTCATCTCTCGGGTGTTATAAACCTATATAACTAATGGAAATGGAAAAATATCACTCACTACCTGTCATAGCAAATAGATTACTATAGGCTTTGGAAAGGATCAAAAACCTCCTCCACTAGGCGTAAGCACCTAAGATAAACTATCAAAGAGGGCTTTTCAAGCGTTATAATGTTGAGTGTAGGGATATGGAAAACACGGTTTGTTGGATAAAGGATATTTTACTGGTGGCAAGTTAATCACCTAGGTCAATTACATGTACAATGCGGCGTTGCTAAGCCAAGACTCAACTCAACTTAAGCTAATCAAAATCATAAACATAAACATAAATGAAAGAAACGGGATGGTAGTCCGTATGTTTTTCTCTTTTCTTTTTCTATTTTTTTCTTTTCTATTTATTTTTTCTTTTTCTTGATTTTTTTTATTGCATACAATCTTGCCCTACCATCCAAAATATTACATCATAGGGGCCTCGGTTCTCCCCTTACACTTGAACTTTTACATACTTTACATGTAACTAATCTAATGACTCGAATTAAGATAATCAAAACACTTGGAGTACTTTAAAATGTTTTGCACATATGGGGGTAATAATTGATGTTCTTCCCCATTACTCCATATCATTAGTACTTTACCCATGAGTCCCAATCGTCCCAAAACAATATGTACAAGATCTGACTCGATTAGCAACCATGTAATCAATTAGACAATTAACTAAGGGTTTTCACAAATGTTGTAACAATAATGCACTAAAGATGAGTGCATACAAGGAAGGCTAAGGCGATTTGGATGTACATTTGGGGTGGATTATAAATAAATTCTTTCTTTAAGTGAAATGCTTAAACTTAGAAATGAAAAAGATAGGCTCTGAGGGGTGTACTAGGGGTATCGTGTACTAAAAATGAGTACATCGCAAAGGTGTGGGAAAAATTACTTGGCCAATGAAGTCAATGTAATTATATAAAACACAGGTGTAAAAACATGGGTTATCTTAATGCCTCTTATCATGTAGTAAGTCTAACTACACGAATGTAGTCTCACTTGTAGTCTCGGAATGAATTACTAACGCAAGTTCTAGAATCTAAGTGCTACCGGTACACTCATAAGCACTAAGGCTTTTCCTAACAAGTCTAGGGGCGAACCTCACCTGTATAATTTTAGTATATCGCTGGCACGAGTCTTTGACGCTTCAACTAACGGATGGTCACTAGTGCACTTCTTGGATCGCTGGTGCGTTATTTAAATAACGGATGGTCACCAAGTCATATACTAGATCGTTGGCACATTAGTCAATTAATCTAATACTCGGATGGTCACTACCTTATTCATAAATTTTTTTTTAGTGGTACGGTTTTTGTGCAAGTCATATAACTCCTATCCATTAGACACTTATTAAGGCTAAAGTTTCTGTAACACCCCAACCCGACACGGGTCAAAATGTCACATTATGGTGCCAAATCAGAACATACAAATGCAAGCGGAAGACTTATAATCAAAAGTTATAAAGGTATTCTAAGGTTACAAAAGAAATACTAACTCTATACAAGAAGAAATACAAATCCAAACAAAATCTAATCGAATCTAAATCCAAGTCTAGTCCAAATGTAAATGGGCTTCTAATCATCAGGATAGTCCACTAACGCTACTATGCACTCGTTACCCAAACCCAGCTTCCAACCTAAAACCTGCCACAGGAAAAGAAATGCGGCTGAGCATAAAAAGCCCAGTGAACAGATATATATAACAAAATGGATAATCGAAATATATATAAGTTAAGGAAAAGGAAATCATAAGCTCCTGCTGAAATGGATATCATCTGTCAAATGCATCAGTGATCAACGATAACCGAACAAATGTCATAAATCAACTGAATGAAGCATCATAAAGAGATCAAATGGAACATAATCAGAATCATAGAGCACGTATCAACAAAGGCTTGTCTACCCGATCCACTCGAATAGACACAAAGAAATATAGGAAAGCCACGAGCCGACCAACTAGAGCCACTCGAATAGGTCTCAAATCACATAATCACATATCTATCAATTCATAGGCTGTACATAGAGGGGCGACCTCCAAGTACCAGACGTGAAAGGGGTACAAGGCACGTACAGCCAGTCACCAAACCAAATCGTATCATATCATATCATACCATATCAAAACAAATCCTAGGATGCATCCATACGCCCCCCACAAACAAATCATATACAAAGTGGCCAAGAGATCTCATATCATATCATAATCAGACGGGGACGCCGGGGACTAATCACACCGCCCAAGATAGTGTCATGCCATTGGTGCCTCAATGACACGCCCATGGTACCTCCATGAGTAGACTAAAAACTCGGGCATAAGAATCATACATATCAGAACAGAGCTATCCATAAACAAAGTAATCATATCAGTGAGATAGTAATCAGATCATCATAACAGAATGGATAGCAAACAGAATCCTATCAAAGGATAATGTCAACGAATCATATCATAGGAAATGAATCAAATTCAAAGGATCGAAGTCATGAGATCAGAACCCATACTGAGAAAGGGTAAGAATATATGTACCTTAAGCCGCCAACGAAACCATATCATAACGTAAGAATAGAATGTCATTCCTTCAGCGAATCTACACAAATTAATTACCGGCTTATTATTAATAATAATTTAAATCAGATTACTCGTTTTAGTCGGCTTTTCACTTTTAGTAACTTGCCATTTTTAGTAAATTTTCCCGAATTAATAACTTTCCCGATTTAACAAGTTTCCATGCTTAGTACGTTCCCGAAATAGTGATTTTATACTTTAAGGTTATAAATAACAATTAAATAATCTTTAAGGGTTAAAATGACCAATATAATAGTTTAGGGTAAAATATGCCAATTTAGTAAAATTTAGGGACATAATGTAAATTATCAAGCTTAGGGTTTACAAATGTCAAATATTTAACTTTAGAGTTTAAGATATAAATTAACTCCAAAATGACCGATTTAAAACTCAGCCGTTTTTTACAAGTTATAAGATGTGTCCTCGACTATGATTTGTGCGTTACGTTAATATATAATCACTTTGTGGAAAACTAGAAGGGGGGGTTGAATAGTTTACCGTTTAAAATCTTTTTAACTTGTTTAGTTAGCTTTGAAACTTTCCATTTGATCAAAGATGTATACACAAACACAATATATAACATGCAAGTAAATGAAAGAAACGATCAAACCACAACACGAGTATTTATCGTGGTTTGGCTACAATGACTCTTTTTCCTTGCCCTACGTCCACGCCCCGAGTATCCAACTCGAGAGTTTCTTTCACTAGTCAACAAGCTCCTTTCACCGGCGGAGAAAACCTTACACGTCGCTTATACTTTTACCGACACTAAGCTAGATGTCGAGTTCTTTACCAAGGGTACAACCACTCCCGTTAGTTCTTTTACAAGGGTACAACTACTCCCGATACACTTTGTATTTTAAGGACTAAAATACTAACTGATCACTACTGAAAATACACAATCAAATGAAGTGTAAACTACACAAGTCTACACAATGCTAAGCTAACAAGTCTTGCAACGTTGTGTTGAATACTTGTTACTTTTAATGAGCTCGTGAATCTCTTTGCTACAAAAAGAAACTTCACATATGAAATGTTAAAGGGTTAGATGAAAGAATGAATGAATGTGTGTAAATATGATATAGAGTGATAAGCCAAAAATCAAGTTGTGGCTTAGTATTTATAGCAAAGCCTTCTGCAGGCCTGGCGGATATGGCGGAACCCTCAGATGGGTTCCGCCCGTGTACCCCCAGGGTTCCGCCGGGCTTGCAGTTGGTTTTGCAATAAATCTTGCAAACCAAACAATGTCACATCTCATTACACCTTGCAAACCAAACAATGTCACATCTCATTACACCTAGTCAAACACAAAACTTGCAAGCAACATATAGTTAGTCAAACACACTTTCTTTCCATAAATGTATATTGACAAAACTTGCCATAAATGTGATATGACATTTCGATTTTAAGAAATAAAAAGTGTTGTGTTTTATGAAATATAAAATGTAGCAAAAGTCTAGTTTACGCAAGTCTTTAAAACTTAGATTATGTTTTACTTAGAAACTAAAGTTTACATTTTGTCGTTAACAAAACTTAGCAAAGATCGTAAAATATAAATAACATTTTTAGGCGATATTTGTGTTAACAATCTCCCCCTTTTTGTTGATGACAAAACATAAACTTTGTTTTTAAGTAACTCACAAAATCTTGGTGTTTAAGACTTAAAATTTTTTTTATATTAAACTTGTTTTACTTAAGTGATAAAAATCATATTAAGTTTTAACGGTTTAATATATTTCTCCCCCTTTTTGTCGAAACAAAAAGTAGAGTAGCGAAGCGGAATAATGCACTTGCTCCTCCTTGCTTGTTACTCCCCCTTAAAGGAGTGCCAAGATGGGAAACATGGATTTTGATCCTATAAAAAAATGGTTAGTCGGTGATATATATAGTCAAGCTTGTAGTTACCACACACATTGCAACCACAATGACAACACAAAAATGATCAACCAACAATGCACGAAAGTAAGTAGAAAGAAATATCATTCCAAGTAAAATTTTGACTTTTAAAAGTCAAAAGACAATAAATGGGAAATATTCTTCTACTCCTAAACAAAAACTAAAAAATAACCAAGAAAGAAAAAAAAATCCTGCTTTCCTAAATGGGGCAAAAGGCCTCCAAAGGTTGTCTAGGATTTGTTTGGGTGGGAAAGGGCATCCAAACGTTCTATGACGTGTTGGAATGCAAAACGGGTTTCATCTTGGAATTGGTGAAGCAACGTTTTGATGCTTGCACCCATTTGCTCACAATTTGAGCAAACATGGGGATGAGTGGGTGGAAATGGGTTGGTTTTGGTTTCTTGGTTTGAGGGTTGGTTGGTTTTTGGTTCTTGGGTGGAGGATGGGTTTGGTATTGAGTCAAGCAAGGTGGTTTAAAATTCCATTGCTTGATGGAGGTGATTCTCAACCATGCTTTGGATTTCCTCATATGAAGGAAAGAAAGACTCAAAGGTTTGGGCTTGAGAATGTGGTGGAGTTGGGTGATCATGGTTTTCAAAGTTTGGTTCTCCATAAAGAGGACCATGAATGTCATGGTAGATGGGGTGAAACAACAATGGTTTGGGTTGATGGTACACTTGTTGTGGTGGTTGGGTGTGGTTAGAATGCTCATTTGGGTCAAGAATTAACCTTGGTGAAAAAGGTGGTGGTTGTGAAGGTCTTGGTGGAAGATCATTTAGATCTTGGACAAAAGGGTGTGGTGATGTTGGAGGAGACCCAAATAACTCCATAGGTTCAAGTTTGGGTAATGGTGATGGTGATGGAGTTTTGGATGGTTGGGTTGGAGCACTTGGTGGAGTTGGGTCAATGGGTGATTTAGTAGATGGTGGAGTGAGCTCATTGGGTTCATTGGGTGATGGTGATGGAGATGCAAGGTTCAAAAAGTGTTCATTTTTTATAGGTGAGGTGAATTCATCCGAAGATGAGGAGCTTAGGTTGATGGATTGGTTAGACCATAGTGGTTTTACACTTATCCGGGCGGTGTTCCGAATAGGTCGTGATGGTTGAGAAGTGATTGTTGACTTGGTCATGGTTAAAAATGGTTTAGAAGTTAAGAAATTGTGATGAAGAAGGTATGATTTGAAAGTGTTTAGGATGGTTTAATTTATAATGATAAAGGATTGTGGGAAGGAGTGTTTGGATTTGATGTTAGTCCTTACAAAAATGGAGGTTCCTAATGATTTGGAAAACTAACTGTGGGTTGTCATATCATGGAAGTCAATCCAATGAAAATGGTGAAGTGAGAAGACAAGGTTTGCACTAAATGCTTAGTGGTTTTGGTAAATTTGTTGAAGTATAAATCTTAGGGATTTCAAGGAACCTTTAGAAGGGTTCCTTCCTTTATGTGTGAAGGGTCCTTGGGGTGGTTATGGCTATTTTTAAGATTTGGCGGGAAATGGTTTTGTTTGAGTTATAAAGAATGAGAATTACCCTATTGTGCTAAACAAATTGCAAGAAATTGGTTTCTATCTAAAAGGATTGTATTTTGGTGATTGGATGTTGAAATGTTGAAAACTAAAAAAAAAAAATTGCACCAAACTGGCGGAACCTTCAGGAAAGACAGGCGGAACCCATTTGAGGGTACCGTCTGGTCCGTTGGGCCTATTCTGGGTTACCCAGAAAATGCACTGGCGGAACCCAATTTTGGGTACCGCCAGATCCGCCAGGGCTGAAAAAATTGGCAGTCAGTGATTTTGACCCGCGAGACGCTTTTCAAAATTTTCGAAAACTCTTAAAATAAAAAAGATAATGCATTTCTGGTTAGGCAATGCAAAAAATAGACACGTAAACACACATATCATAGGACTTTGACCTTGAGGTCGAGAATTTCACTATACATAGTGAAAGTATCATAAACCTGAAAATTTGACAACTTGCCAAAAGTTGTCTACCTGCATCATTGTTAGATAATACATGTTCTAAATAGTTTCAAACATTGTTCTAACACACAAATGCATCACAAATATTGTTTAAACGACCAAATTGTTCAAATAGCACCTAGTGCCAAACACTCCTACACACCCGCACTCATTGATGGTCGATCTTGTTCTTGAGCTTTCCAAGGAATCTTCCAAGATTCTTAAACATCCCCTTTGTTTGCTTGAACTCCGCCGACTCATTTGGAATATCCAGAAGTTGGGATAGGTATTCGAGAGGTGGGAGCCTAGAGTTTGGCAAAGAGTCATCTTCACTCATTGAGGAAGATGATGAGGAGGTAGAAGGATGTGGACGTTTTCCATGGGCTTTGTACACTCTCTTATCACTTAGTGGGACAAAGGTGTGTGGAATGAGAGAGTAGTCAAGACGAAGACCATTTGGAGTTGGTGGAATGGGTGAGATGAACCTAAAGAGACGGGTCAAGAGCATTCCATACGGCATAGCCGTTGTGCCATGCACGGGAATGTCGGCCATTCTCTTGGCCATGTAGTAGGCAAGATTGAAGGGTTGCCTAACGGACAAAGAGTAGAGCATGTAGCAAAGGCAAAGGTTGATATGATCTCGGTTTCCTATGGTGCTAATGACATTTGCTCTAAGGACTTCCTCCCATTTCTTGAATTGGGGCTTGAGTTCATTCATTTCCATTCCATATGGGTTCTTATCGACCTCATTTACCGAACGGGTTCTCCTAGTGTTGGTTGTCCTAACAAAGAGGTGGTCACGGAGTACATCTTTTGACACAAGAGGTGTGTCATAAGGATGGATGCGGTCATGGAGGTTGTCAAGTGTTGAGAGGGAGTGCAAGTCGGAATAGATGCAAGTACCACGGTTTGGGACACCTAGGATTTGAGCAAACTCCTCAAGAGTGAAGGAGTGTTAATGACCACTAGCCCTAAAGTTGATAGGCATTTGATCATAATCATCCGTGGAGAGGACGACGGATGCATAGAATTCCAAAATGAACCTAGGACAAATAGGCTCGTTGATTTCCAAAAGACACTCAAAGTTGATTGTGGCAAATTCGGCATAAAGGTTTGTACCTTCTATGAAGGACGGTTCAATGGTTCTACCCTCATGGACATAGTGTTTTTCTAAGGCTTTGAAAATATTGACTTGGTTTGGGGTAAGGCCTTTGGTTTTGTGGTGTTTTGGTAGGTACTTAATGGTGTCCTTGTGGTCGTAGTGGGTTAGAGGAGGCATGATGATTCCTAGAACAACAAAACTTCACATTTTAGTTTAAGTAAACTACTATTATAATGTGGATGTTCTAGTGTGTGCCTATATGAAAACAATGTGGAGGTGCGGTTATCTTGACTCATTTTGATGCTTCAAAAACATTTTATAATGCAAGTTTTGTTATAAAACAAAAGATAACCCAAACGCTCCTAGTTCAATGTAGCTTCGTTTGAATGTACCCGAAAATACATATTGGTTATGTATTCCCTTTAGCATTCTAGAGACATTATGCAAGTGATGTTTTAAACATAACGTTTTGATTTTGTATTCTCAATGTGAGACGAAAAAATATTTGTCCTATTTGTGAGAAATTTTTGGAAAAATTTGTCATGGGGTGTTTTAGCAAACATGTTTACACTAAGTAAGAATGCAATTCCTAACTGTGGGGAACATGATTAGTTTTGTTAAACACTTAATTTTATGCATGAGTTTCTCAAGTTTAATACATAACCCCAAGTTTTTGTTTTTGTGCAAAAATAGAATTCCTAGACTCAGATCAGGATTGTAATCAAGTTTAGAATACTTACAATGATGATTGATTTGCAATGTGAGTAAAAGGAAGACCAAGAAATTGTAGGTATGGATGGAAGGTAAAGTGAATAGTAACAGTTTGGAAGTTGTGGTATGAGATAATGGGTGTTTGGTTTAATATAAACAAAAATATTGATTCTGCAGGTCGGCGGATACGGCGGACCCCTGAGATGGGTTCTGTCCGTTATGTCTGAGGGTTCCGCCGACCCTGCTGAGAAAAAGAGTTATGGATTTGTTTTGGTTTTTGTGATTTTTGTCTAATGTACAGAACTACAATGTAGGTTCCATGAGTCCTAAGCCTAGCCTAAGAAGGTTAAAAGGTTCACGTTTAAGGGGTTTCGTGAGAATGTCGGCTATGTTGTTTTCGGAAGAAACTTTCTCAATTGAGATATTTCCTTTTTGAACATTGTCACGAAGGAAATGATGACGGATTTCAATATGTTTGGTACGAGCATGTTGAACCGGGTTTTTGCTAAGATCAATGGCACCTTTGTTGTCACAAAGAATTGTGATGTCGTTGAGTTGAATTCCGTAGTCGACAAGAGCTTGCTTCATCCAAAGAGCTTGTTGACATGCCTTTCCGGCCGAAACGTACTCGGCTTCCGTTTTTGAGATAGCAAGAGCCGTTTGCTTCTTAGAGAACCATGAGGTGAGACAATGTCCAACAAAAGTACAAATACCACTTGTACTTTTTCTATCGACATAGTCACCGACATGATCCGAGTCGGCATACACTATGGTGTCTATTCCCGTTCCTTTGGGATACCATAAACCAAAATGTGTAGTGCCCTTAATATACCTAAAAATCCTTTTAACGGCTTTGAGATGGGTAGTCTTAGGATCTTCTTGAAAATGAGCACAAAGACAAACACTAAACATAATGTCGGGTCTACTAGCCGTTAGGTAAAGTAGACTACCAATCATACCTCTATATTTAGTGCTATCTACGGATTCACTTTCTTCATCCTTGGTGAGTTTAGTTTCCGTGGACATGGGAGTTTTGACTGGTTTCGAATCTTCTAATCCAAATTTCTTAAGCATGTCCTTAATATATTTAGATTGGTTAAAGAAGATACCATCTTCTAGTTGTTTAATTTGGAGTCCTAGGAAAAAGTTGAGTTCTCCCATCATACTCATTTCAAACTCGTCATGCATAATTTTTGAGAAATCTACACCTAATTCTTGACAAGTTGAACCGAATATAATGTCATCAACATAGATTTGGACTATGATAATATGTGAATCTTTCTTCTTAGTGAAGAGAGTATTATCAACTAAGCCCATGGTATACTTATGGTCAACTAGGATGGTTTTAAGTCGATCATACCATGCTTTTGGAGCTTGCTTAAGTCCGTAAAGAGCCTTTTTAAGTTTGTAAACATGATTTGGTTTTTCAAAATCGATGAAGCTCGGTGGTTGAGCAACATACACTTCTTCATTAATGATTCCGTTTAGAAATGCACTTTTGAAGTCCATTTGAAAGAGTTTAAAATTGTGTGCACATGCATATGCAAGTAAGATTCTAATTGACTCGAGCCTAGCAACCGGAGCAAAAGTTTCATCGTAGTCAATGCCTTCTTATTGGTTATATCCTTGTGCAACTAGCCTAGCTTTGTTTCTAGACACAATTCCATTTTTATCCATTTTATTACGAAAGACCCATTTTGTTCCAATTATAGTTTGACTCTTTGATTGAGGAACTAATGTCCATACATAATTCCTAACAAATTGGTTTAACTCTTCTTGCATTGCAATTACCCAAGACTCATCTTTAATGGCTTCATTAATGTTTTTAGGTTCAATGGTTGACACGAAACAAAAGTAGTTGCTTTCATTTTGAACTTTTGACCTTAGTGTTCTTTCGTTAATGTTGCCTATGACACCATCTAATGGATGACTTTTAGATTCTTTGACATTTACAAGTTCTTTGTTTAATAGTTCATCTTCCTTGTCATTACCTAAAATCTCTTGACTTTCTATTGCTTGGCTTTGAACTAAGTCATCATCTACCAAAGGTGATGTATTAGAGGGAGGTGGACTCTCGTCAAATGTTACGTTCAACGATTCCTCGACTCTTAAGGTTTCTTTGTTCAAAACAATGTAAGCTTTACTATTTTGTGAATATCCAATAAATACATCTTCATAAGACTTTGGGTCAAATATGGTGAGATAATCCTTGGTGTTAAGAATGAAACATTTACTCCCAAACACTCTAAAGTATCCTAATGTAGGCTTTTTACCTTTATATAGTTCATAAGAAGTTTTATTGAAAAATGGTCTAATTAAGACTCGATTTAAAACGTACGTTGATGTGTCAACGGCATTACACCAAAACTTTTGTGGAATGTTTTGTTCATTAAGCATTGTTCTACTCATCTCTTGCAATGTCCGGTTTTTACGTTCTACTACACCATTAGATTGAGGAGTACGTGGAGCCGAAAAGTTATGAGTAATACCATTAATATCACAAAAGTTTCCAAATTGAAATTCATTATCAAATTCACGACCGTGATCCGTTCTAATAGACACAATATTAGACCCTACTTGATTTTGAATTTTCTTACTTAGAATCTCAAATTTATCAAAAGCTTCATTTTTACTTTTAAAACATTTTGTCCAAGTATATCTGGAGTAATCATCAACTATGACCAAAGTGTAGAAGTTACCTCCATAACTTTGTATAGCGGATGGACCAAATAAATCCATATGCAAAAGTTCTAGACACCTAGTTGTAGAAACCAAGTTTTTAGCCTTATGGCTACTGACGAGTGCTCAAACACTCATCATTTTTTTTTTTTTTTTTTTTTTTTTTTTGGGTAAAAGGGTTAATTCACCCCGGTAAAATTCATTACTCCAAAAAACGTTGAGGTATAATGGATGAGGGTGACATCCCTCATCTCAGTCCCTTAGGACACTTACAGACGCTTATATAAGAATGACAAACCATTCTTATAATCTGACAAAATGAACCTACCAATAATGACAAAAGTAAATAAAACATTACAATACTACTCAAGAAAAGTACTTGAGCCTTCTACATCTTTATAGCAGTCCATTTACTTCCATGAAGAATCCTCCAACTTGCCCAATCAAAACCATTTGCAGCTTCTATTAGTATTATGCATGGGGCATAATCTAATAACCTAATAAGAGTGGTATCCGTAGCAAATGAAATTTGAAACTTAACCAGGGTATAATCAACCCTAACTTCCAGCATTTGATGACTTGACCCAATCTTCAAACCAATTCGAATGGAGCACATGAAGACACCCTGAAGCAAGTCACAATGATACACCACAAATGATCACAAACCCTGAGGATAGGCATGTGATCACACCAACACTATGACAAAATTGTTAGTACCACTTAGCTGCCCAATGCAACCAAGATGAGAGTGCAAGACGATGGTAACAAATCTGCCATAGACTAACACAAGAAAACATCCAGCAAATACGAACCAAAGACCCAAGTAGAATCAGCAAACATGTCCATGATGGTTCGAATAGCACTAGACAAATCATCACCACTAGGGTTAAGCAACCCTAACTTCCAATTAACCAATCCACACCGACCTCATGATCAGAATTGTGTTCCAAGAAGTAGATCGGTCCCAAGCAGAAAAACACTATGTAACGATCCAATGCAACCAGCAGCATATAGAAATCATGACAAGATAGATCGACCATAGACTTGAATAAGGTTTGAGCAAACCTTAACATACAGCAGCAGCCTCGATTCCCAACAACAAGGAATCGAAACCCTAACTTCCACTATCTCCTAACAAGCCACTCTCCCAAAACCCACGATCAGAATACAAGCATCCAAACGGAACTTACCATGACTAAAACCCTAAAAAAAAGGGTTACTTGCATGTAGATAGTATCGAACCCAGGAAGGAATCGAATAAACAATTCAGGATAATCAAAATCGAAACCCTAAAAAATTATAACACAAAAGCATATTAGGGTTTCGACACCAGATTCTTGATCGCACCATAAAATAAGCCAAGTATAATCCATATGCGATCCTAAAACCACCCAGAATAAAGATATAGCAATGAAGGACAGGCCAGTAACCGACTTTAAATAGCAAATAGGTATGTCGGTTGTATGACCAGATCTAAACCAGAATGAAACCCTAAATAGTATAATAAACCGATTAGAAAAACTAAGTCGGTTTAGGAGTGAATAGATCAAACCCTAAACGATCACGATTAGGGATTTAGGGTTAATAAATCAGGGACGATTTGTAGTATAATCAAAGGATTTAACCAGCCCTCCACCCTTGCAAACTAGATTCAATATTGTTAAATCAGTAATCCCAGCAAAGATTAAAGAAAAAACATAAAAGATTGGAGGAATTTAAGCCAGATTTGCAAGGGTGGGAGAGGAGGCTGGAAATCGCCCCTTTTTTTAGGAGAGAATCGTTTTTAATTATTATAAGATTAACACTCATCATTTTTGGTCAAATCTGAACTGCAAAACATACAAAAACACTTAGAAATGCATCAAAATGCTAAAAATATTTCAAAATTGTGTTTTATATGTTTTAGATGCAAAATGTGTAAAAACAGATGAAAAACATACAAAGTTTGCAAAATTAGCAGTTTCAGTCCCCCAACTTTCAAAAATTGGCAAAACTAGTCCCTGGATATTCAAAATGTGAAAAATTATCACCAAAGGTCCTTTTGAAGTCATAAGTTGTCATATTTTGTCCTTTGGTGAAAAATTGGAAAAGTTTTGGAAAATTACAAAATTAGTCCCTGAAGTTTCAAACTTTGGCAATTTTGGTCCCTGGTGGGATATTTTTGGATGAAAAATCATTTTTAGTCCTTGGAAATTTAAAAATGTTCAATATTGGTCCTTGGATAAAAGTTTTCACAAATTGGCAAAAATGACCCCTAAACTTTGGAAAATGACTATTTTGGTCCTCGGGGTTTAAATTTTGGAAAATTGTAATTTTGGTCCTTATAATTTTCAAACTTGTCAATATTGGTTCTCATAATATACTTTGGGAAAGATTGCAATTTCAGCCCCTCACTTTTCATAAATTACAAATATGGTCCTTGTGTTTTTGATATCTACAACCAAATGGACCTTGTTTATTATTAAGCCCAAAATAACAAATACAAATCCAACCTGATCCGACATAAACCCCAAGCCCAAACCATGGCCCAATCCAACCCTTTTTATAATATAAGCCGGTCAAAAAGTACACCCCAGTCAAACCATAGTCAAACCCACACCCCCGATCCACTGTTCATCCTCCACTCTCCCTGGTTTCCAGCTTCCTGCTCCCCCCTCCTCTCCAATCTCCACCAACCTCACCGAACCTCATTAATATTACTTCTACCTACACCAAACCAACCCCCCTCCAATTAATTCCCACACCAAACCCACTACCTGCCTTTTACCCATTTTCCCGCCAAATATAAGTTTGAATGGCTCAGATGAGAAAAGCCATCCAACGGCTGAGAGCAAGTGGGAATGAAAGAGAAAGTCTCCAAGGGTTGTAAAAGTAAAGAAAAAATATGGAAGAAGTATTAGTTAGAGTAGCAGTAGTTAGAGTAGTTTAGTTAATTTCGACTTAGCTTAATTATCTATTCGTATTGTAATTTTCAGCTTGAAAACATTGTACTGGGTATCTTCAGTGTATTAGAAACTCATTTTGATAATTAAATTAAAGCTTTCAGTTTTATATTTCAAATTTGTACTTTTTAAGTAAAAATTTCAATTCCTTGTTTAAGTGGTAAAAGTTGCTGTTTAGTATTTGTTTAAGCTCATTTAGGCTTAATCTCAAGCTTTCTTAAGATTTCCAAGTATTCAAAATAGTTTAGCTTCAAAAACTGAATAATGTTCAAAATTCCAACTAAATAGGGTAAATAATCAAAAATCAGTGAAGAGGGTTGCACAAGTATTGAAACAAGGTTGATTCTAGAAGATCATGGTTTAGATGCCTCAGGGGAGGTTATAGGTGGTTACTTATGGTCCTTGGTTCCATTTTCATGGATTGAGTCAAATATGTAAGCCAAATCTCCACTTATACTAGTTACTGTTCCATTGTTCATGCACTGATTACCTTTCTTTTATGTTTGTTTGTTGTTTGATAAGTGATATTTTAGCTTAATATTAGGGTGTTGTGTTCTAGATTTCATAGTTGCTCATTTTGATCTCTTACACAGTCAAATTTGGTATAGTAGTAATCTTGAGTGTTTGTTGTTAGGAGTACTGTTTATCTGCTCATTTCAGTTGATTACATCAACATGTACCCTTATGCATCAATTATATGGCCTTAATCATGAAAATCATTTGAAAATCTCTAAACAGCCTAGTTATAAGGGTGTTTGGTTTAAGGTCTCCACTGAGTATTAGTGGGAATTGGTTCTTGTTCACAGTTCATTTATGTTGCCTTAGGTTGATATAGCATAGTTGAAGTTTAAAATCAGTCACTTTTTTGCTAAAAAGTCAAAACTTGCTTTGATCACTCTTAAAGAGTGCACTGTTAGGATTTAAGGGGCTTGATCTCATCAAATCATCACATAAGTAGTTTATTTAGCTTCTAATCATCTCATTGTAGCCTAATAACATGTTTTCAGTAAAGTAATCAAGTCCAAAATTCACATAAGTCAACTTAGAGTTCTTATGAAAAAGTCAAACTTGCACTTGTGCAGAAAAAACCAAAAACTCAAGGAATTTTACAGAATTTTGTAGTGGGATTTAGGCTTTGGGATTTTTAGGTCTTGTTGTATCCCAGCTCACCTTCAATTTCCCACTCTTGTTACATTTTTGTGATTTTTGTGTGGACCCCACCATCACCCTAAACATACCTGCAGAGGGACTGTCTTCCCTTGCATCAGCAGACAACATCCCCACACCACCACTTTGGTGGTGGTTTTCTGGCAACCATAGTGGGCCCCACATCCAAATCATTGTTCCTTTCAACCCCCCCCCTGGTAGGCTCCAAGTTTTGACCAATGGTTTGACCCCAAGACCCCTGGCCCCACTTGGAATCAACCACCAAATCTGCCCCACTTTTAGTTTGGAAACAAGTAAACCAAAGTGCTTAATTCAGCTTATTTGCTTATTATGTGGATCCCAATTGCTTTTTCTTACTCACATATGTCCACTCAACTTATGTGAACCAGATTCAACCATAGTGGGTCCCACTTAAGCCCATTTTAGCTTATTTTCCTTTTTGGTCAACAAAAGTCAACTGTTTGGCTTATTGCCTTCCACAGTGCTTATTTTCAATCTATAAAAAAATTGTTTTTATAAAAGTTTGTTGTTTTTAGGTGTAAATTAGTTTTCAAAAAGAAAAATCAAGAAAATCCAATATAAAAATAAGTGATACTTTCTATTTAATGTAATTTAAATTTTATTTTTCATTTTTAAATTTTTATTAAGTACTTAGCTTTTTTATATTTTTCTTAAATTCCTCTTATATTAAAGTATTTATAGTAATTTTTCAGATTTTTATTTTGTCATTTAGTATTTATTAGATTTAATATTAGTTTTATTAATAATTAAGTTTTAAATAGCATAATTAGTTTTTATTAAGTAGTACCTAGTTTTTATATTTTTCCTAGCTTTTATATGTTATAAAATAATTTTAGCAATTTTTCCATAATTTTCTAAGTCATTTAGGTATTATTAGTAATTTAAATTAGTTTAAATAGTTTAATTAAGATAATTAGTTTTTAATTACTAGAAAATCCATAAAAAGACAAAAATATTTATTTTTAATTTTTATACTTTCTTCAAGTTTATTTTAAGTTTTAGAAATTATTTTTGCAAGTTTTTAGTTTAATTTGTAGTGTTTATCATTTTTAGTTTATTTAAATTAGGTTTAATTTACTTTTTAAATAGTTTTAATTAATTAAATAGTATTTAACTATTAAAATAATCATGTTAATAATTTCATTTTCATTTTAAATTTTCTTTTTATTTTAAGTTTGTAAAAAAGTCATTTTCACCCCCTGGGGGTTTTCAGATTTCAGTTTCCACGTTTTATTTCGTACGTTCGCGTAAAGTTAATTTGAACGTACACGTTTTTAGATTTAAATCGTTTCTGGTTTTTTTGATTTCACATTCTTATTCATATAGCTTGTTTAAGCTATTTCTTTGTAGATTCCTTAGCATAACCAATCTCACAAACCTTTTCCTGTCCAAATTCACCCGATCACAAGCCCGTTTTATAACCATCACACCTCGTCGGGACATAACGACCCGGGGAAACCACTATATTCCACGGAGCATTGACTCTGAGCAGTTTGACCTTGTTGACCATCCTTTGGTCAATTTAGGTTGACCATTTGGAGCCAATCAGCTACTATGGACTTGTTTACCGACTTTGCAAGCATCACAAAAGTGTTGGTCATATTTTAACTTAGGTAGGTTTCGAACTAAGTCTTTGGAGGAGAGGTTTTGGATTAGTCTCATGTTAGCGTGTCCTAAACGTCTATGCCATAAAGTTGAAGATTCATCTAATGAGGTAAGACAAAGTTTGTCTCTAGATGTTGGATCCATCTTCATGAAGTATACGTTGTTCTTAAGGACACCTTTGGCTATGGTTATACCATCTTTAAGTATTTTACTTCCGTTTTCACTAAAGAGGACATTATACTTATTACGAAAAAGTTGACTAATACTAAGGAGATTAAAACCTAAGTTATCAACATGAGCTACATCATCTATAAAAAGGGAGTCATGAGAGATTGTACCTTTTCCGATGATTTTGCTCTTAGCTTTACTACCAAACGTAACATTACCTCCGTCACATTTGTGATAAGTAGTGAAGAGGCTTTTGTTACCCGTCATGTGCCTTGAACAACCGCTATCTTTAATCCATTCATCCGGTTCCAAACAAACTTTGAGGCACACCTATTTTATGAAAAACACTCAAACATTTGATCCCCAATTTCTCATGGGTCCATTTTGGTTAAGCATACCATTAGCTTGTTCCAAATATGAAAATAGAGCATAAGGGTTCCATGACTTGTAATTTGGAGTTTGGTAATGTCCAAGAGTGTTTTGGTTCCAAACATGTTGGTAGTTTGGTCGAGCGTTGAAGTTGCTCTTTAGAAAAGGGCGTTTGGGAGTTGGAGTCTTAGGTCTTGGTTGAGTAGTCTTAGCTCTAAATTCATTTTTACTAAGTCCTACTCCAGTTTTAAAAGCAGGTTTTGTTCCATTTTTATACATAACTTTAACAAATTTTGAACGATCCGATGTGGATGGAGTTATTGCTGCAGCAGACCTGGCGGAACCTTCGGGTCCAACGGGCGGAACCCTGGATTGGGTTCCGTCTGATCCGCGGGTTGCTGTAGCAGTTTTGTTAGTTTCTTGTGCATTCTTTTCTTGTTTCGTTTGACCCTTTGAAGTTTCTATTTTCGTGAATCCTAGTCCTGTTTTATCAAAGGGTGACTTTTGAAGTTTCATAATTTCATTCGCACAAGAAATGCTCTTATCGAACTTCTTAAACTTTGTGGTTTGTTTTATTAGATCATTTTGAGTAATTTTAAGTTTCTCAACTTCTAGTTTAAGCTCTTCACATGATTTGCAAGATGTGTCAATACCTTTACTCGTTTCTAATCTCTTAGCTTTTTCTTTTAACTCACAAACTTCATTTTCTAAAAACTCCTTTTAGTTTTCAAAAATTTATTTTTGTTTATGATTTTTAAGCTCAATTCACAAAGTTTGTTATATTCTTTTTGTAAGGTGTCATCATCAATAGAGGAGTAAGATGAGTCGGAGAGTACCTCATTTGAGTTGTGAGCCATGAGAGCAATATCATCATTCTTAGGCTCATCGTCATCTCCTTCATTGTCACTCCAAGCACCACCCACAAAAGCTTGTTGAGGTTTGCTCTTGGGTGGTTTTGGACATTCTCCTACAAGATGACTTGTATCTCCACACCTATAGCATTTTATTTCAACCTTTCCTTTCCTGTCATCACGATCTTTTCGGAAAGTTTTCTTGTCATCTTTAGGTTGCCTTACAAACTTCCCTCTTCTACGAAAGAACTTCTTGAAGTCTCTAACGGCCATAGCATATTCCTCATCATCACTATCCGAAGTAGATTCTTCATCATCACTTGATTGGACTCTAGCTTTCAAGGCAATGGACTTAACTTTTTCTTTCTTGCCTCTAACTAGTTCCGAATCTTTTTCCATTACCATTTCATGAACTTTGAGGTTTCCAATTAGCTCGTCAAGTGACATGCTTGAAAGATCATTGGATTCTTCAATTGCCGTCACTTTTGCTCTTCACTTCGGATGGAGTGCTCTAAGAAATTTCCTGACAAAGTTCTTACTACAAAAAGATTCATCAAGTGCTTTAAGTGAAGTAATAATAGTGTTAAACCTAGCAAAAGCATTATCAATAATCTCATCTTCGGAAATAACAAATTGTTCATATTGTTGAACAAGAAGATCAATTTTGTTATCTTTAACTTGTGAGTTTCCTTGATGAGTGACAATTAAAGATTGCCAAATATCTTTGGCGGTTTTACACATAAAGACTCTTTCGTATTCTTTCTTAGGCAAAGCATTATAAAACATCATTTTAGCTTCATTATTTTTACCAATCAATTTCTTTTGATCGTCATCTTTAATGTTAGTAACTATATTATCACCATCAATGATTATATACCATAAATCTATATCTTTAGATTTCACGTAGGTTTCAAAACGGTTTTTCCAATATATAAAACCATTTGCTTCAAAAAGTGGCGGTCTTTGCATAGATTGCCCTTCTTTGTAATTTTCAAAATCCATGGATCGTTTCAAGTTTTAAAACACAATATATTTTAAAAGCTTGAGTAGCGTAGCTCTGATACCAATTGCGGAAAACTAGAAGGGGGGGTTGAATAGTTTACCATTTAAAATCTTTTTAACTTGTTTAGTTAGCTTTGAAACTTTCCGTTTGATCAAAGATATATACACAAACACAATATATAACATGCAAGTAAATGAAAGAAACGATCAAACCACAACACGAGGATTTATCGTGGTTCGGCTACAAGGACTCTTTTTCCTTGCCCTACGTTCACGCCCCGAGTATCCAACTCGAGAGTTTCTTTCACCAGTCAACAAGCTCCTTTCACCGGCGGAGAAAACCTTACACGTCGCTTATACTTTTACCGACACTAAGCTAGATGTCGAGTTCTTTACCAAGGGTACAACCACTCCCGTTAGTTCTTTTACAAGGGTACAACTACTCCCGATACACTTTGTATTTTAAGGACTAAAATACTAACCGATCACTACTGAAAATACACAATAAAATGAAGTGTAAACTACACAAGTCTACACAATGCTAAGCTAACAAGTCTTGCAACGTTGTGTTGAATACTTGTTACTTTTAATGAGCTCGTGAATCTCTTTGCTACAAAAAGAAACTTCACATATGAAATGTTAAAAGGTTAGATGCAAGAATGAATGAATGTGTGTAAATATGATGTAGAGTGATAAGCCAAAAATCAACTTGTGGCTTAGTATTTATAGCAAAGCTTTCTGTAGGCCTGGCGGATACAGCGGAACCCTCAGATGGGTTCCGCCCGTGTACCCCCAGGGTTCCGCTGGGCTTGCAGTTGGTTTTGCAATAAATCTTGCAAACCAAACAATGTCACATCTCATTACACCTTGCAAACCAAATAATGTCACATCTCATTACACCTAGTCAAACACAAAACTTGCAAGCAACATATAGTTAGTCAAACACACTTTCTTTCCATAAATGTATATTGACAAAACTTGCCATAAATGTGATGTGACATTTCTATTTTAAGAAATAAAAAGTGTTGTGTTTTATGAAATATAAAATGTAACAAAAGTCTAGTTTATGCAAGTCTTTAAAACTAAGATTATGTTTTACTTAGAAACTAAAGTTTACATTTTGTCGTTAACAAAACTTAGCAAAGATTATAAAATATAAATAACATTTTTAGGCGATATTTGTATTAACACACTTATTCATGTGTGTTTTTAAATATTCTTAGCAAAGAGACGCACATTAATTATGAAGCGTGTTTTACTAATTAATATATATTGCGAACAGTTACGCTTCATGCATGCATATCAATATCCTATCAAAAAAGGTTACTGATGTTGAACACCAATTAAACACAAGTGTATAACTTCTATCGATCCAATTGTAAGATGTGCATGCTCAATTCTTATCTCAATATTTCATATTAATATACAACTAGTATTACTTGACTACTATATATGCATAGCGTAATATATCAACTTAGAGTTAATGTGACACAAGTTATAACGATGGATTATGATTCACGAATAATTACCTCCAAGCCAAAACGAGTATAGGTTGAGTTCGAGGTCGAGCCCGAAACAAAGACACGAACACCAGCACGTAAACTAGTTTGAATACGAATACTAAGGTTCAACCAGAGATGATCGAGACTCCAAGATGCGACGCATACGAACAGTTAACCATGTGCGAATCATAAAACCAAGATCTTAAACTATGCATGAACCACAACCCGAGCAAACCCGAACACGAGCAACACAACGTGAACCCAACTTGTTGGGTTCTGCCACTCTCCTATACTACACCGTTAACCTTCCAGTGAATAGAAAACAAGACGCAACCCACACATGAACAAAAACCGAATCCAAGTTTAGTGCAGCGACCTACATTCGAACTCGAGCTAGATCAAAAATAAAGGAAACCAACTACGGGGTTCCCTCATACACGAACAGAATCCAACAACCATGATGAAAACAATCACAACTCAACCCTTATTACTTTGTAGAGGAACAGTATAACATGGGACTTATTTAGGGTTTAAAATGTGTGTGAGAGGAATGAGATTTGGTTACAAATATTGGGGGGTCAGAGTTAGTTTGGACCGAATCAAATGAAATTGTGGAGGGTGATATATACTGCCGAGTCTAAAGGTAGGGTTAGTGACCAAATCTCACTTCTACTTTTCAAATCTTATCTCATCCCTTTCAAAGAACTTGTACACGTTGTTTACTGATTGACTGATGGAGAAAGAATGTGCCGCCACCTTTTGTGTTACCAGGGTTTTATGTGTGAGAGTTTAAGAATATACGGATGAAAAAAAAAAGAGAGCAAAATGAGGGAATGTAACGTCTGATTGCCAAAATTTCGGATGACCAAATCTTTTACTTAATTAAAATATTTGGTTGTATTTTGTTCTTATCTCTTCTACTCACGACATACACAAAGATGGCATGGGAAAAATTCGGTTATACATTTTTGAATTAAAAGCCACATATCACATTCTTTATATATACATTACAACTATTTTAATATATATACGTAGTTAGGACTAGTTTTAGATAACTTAGGATAATAGTTTAATTAGTATAGGATTTATTTTAATGTGTAATGGCATTATAATGTATTGTTTAAATGGTATATATTATTAATATTTCGAACTTAGGTTAAAGTTAAATTGATGCAGGATTTAGGGTTCAAACATTTCGGGTTTTACAACTCTTCCCTTCTAAAAAGAAATTTACCAAGGAACGTCGCAATTATCCTCACACTCGGAGAGGTCTTTCCAACAGAATCTTCACAAACCGAATACTTTCTCATGATTCGATCCCGACAAACTTGGATAGCCCCAGGCTCTCCACAAAACATAAATCGTAACAAATCGAATCCAACGAATGCGAAACAAATCCGTAGCAGATGATAGATGATAGTTGGAATCCTACAAGGAGGTATACCGATCACATAACCCTACGAAGCAAGCACAGAGATAGTACTAAACGATAAATCTTCATCAACTCCTACTGTAATCTGAATGAATAATGGACTTACCAAAGTCGAAAGAGTACAAATAAAATCATCAAATGTATCCAGAATCTCATCAAGAGTGTCACACCCCACCACGGCGGAAACGCTCGGGTGTAACTTCATGGATATCATCACAACACATGGTGTCTATATAGAGAATAACTACATGCAATAAAAATGGCAAAGTATAGACACAAAGTGTCATAACAATACCCGAAAGGAAACAACATGATAAACTCCAAACGCATAGATAAACCACTTCCAATGCAACTAAGGTCTCGTCTAATCACTTCCTTCTATCATAGCCTCAGAATGCTCTGTAACCTCTCGTAAATTTCTCTTACGATTAGTAAATGCATACGAAAAAATAAAACGATATTACAAGGAATTAACACCATTTTACGGGTAACAAAATTTTTTTTTCTTTATGATATGGCTTGATATTGAACCACTACGATAACTGTGATTGACTGTTTAACCAGGAACGATGCTTACACACAACCTAGGTTGCCTATAATTATTGCGAACGATAAATAATTATATAACGCGTTTATATTTAATAATACGTTTCGTCTAAATAACGTATACTATTTATATATTCCCCGAACCTACGAAACTTCCCGAGAACGATCACTAATATTTTTTAACTTCGACACGATAATCGAGACACATCAGGTGGGCCCCCAACACCCTTTGGGCCACGGATCCAATACACAAACCAAACGGACTAGTACTATTTTTTTTTCTTTCTTTCTTTTCTGTTGGGCCGACGCAAACCATAAGCCCACCAGGCTTTAAGCCCAAACGCACCCTTATATTATTTTCTTTCTTTTGCACTGCCGCGACACACCCAAAACCGCCCTATGTTTATACTATTTCTACACATAACCAACATGTATTTTTGCTTGTTTCGTATCACCTAGTACCAAAGAACCAGAAACAACAAATATTGCAACCTCCCTTGTTCGTTTACTACCCTAGAAACCACCCAAGTGAATCACCAAACTCATCATTTGAAAAATAAGTCTAAACATGGCATATCATTCCTTAACACCACCCATGCTCTCCAATCCCATCTAAATGAACAATATACATCTCATGATTGTCAGGAATGAACAGGAACAAATCTCACAAGATCTAAACCTTGTAAACCTTCGATTGGGCATTGTTTGTGGTGATACTATTCGCCCTCACATGCTACACCAACACTTGTGAACTTATCCTGTTTCTACTGCCTATACAAGAGTTCCATGCAACCCTAAACCACCACATACACTCATACGAACCACATTACACAAAATATTAACGAGAAGGAGCTAGGGAGGGACGAAAGGATTCTCAAGTGTACCACGTCTAAAAGTGAACCTAGGAAGCAAAGCTTGGAGCCTCTTGAACCTTTGGTGGAACGAGAAGTGAACCACGAAGCCATTTTACCATTCCACGAACCATACACGACATTTTACTCCACCTTTTAGAGGTGAGGTGAGACCTTGATTTTCATTTCTAATTATATACATGCGTATGTTTATGTTTTACACCAACACTTACTATATATATCACGTAAATGATGAACACGACGTATATATTTTATGTATCATACTATTTCTTGGATAAGCCATTAACGAGTACCTATAATAACAATGAACTAATATTAACGTATACACACTAAAAATCACACGTTTCTAAGTTGGGTTGAACCTATACGAAATATACTAAAAGACTTAGATTATTTTTCAACTTATATAAGTTATACACATGAGTTTTGGCCGTATACTTTGGCCTCGTCATTTTAAAAATCGACACATAACCACCTATCATTTTTGTACGATCTAATTGCCTACTTGATATACTGTCAGGAATGATAAATAAATCGACTTAATAACTTCGTTTAATCACCTAACGAGACCCAAAGTAAATCGATATTAGAACTGTTTTCAGAAAACTTAAAAGCCTTAAGTGGGCCGTAAAGCCCAAAGAGCTCATTTTAGCTTATTTCGATAAGCTAAGCAAATAAGCTCTTTTGAAATGATTTTAAAACTTAAAAAGATGGATTTCGACTAAACAAGTATACCCCCAAACCCCTTGGACCGTAAAACCTTAACGGGCACTTAAATTGGATCGTTAAAGCCCAATTAACAAAATAAGCTAATAATAAGCTAATAAGCTGTTGGTATAAGCTGTTTGAAACTTTATGAGCTTATTGAAATAATAAAAATACTAAGTTTTAAATTTGGTAAACTTTGGACTATTTTTGCACATGTTCGAGAATTAGGGACTAAAAATGTAAAGTTGGTAAACTTTGGGTGAAAAGTATAAAACTGATTTTTAAAAGGGTATAAACTGTAAATATTGAAACTTAGGGATAATGAATGTAAATATTTGATATTTGGACTAAAAATGTAAATATATATAATTTTTGGACTAACGGCGTAAATGTTTTTCCGTTAAGGGTAAAAGTGTAAAAATTGAGAAACATGAAGGATTGAATAGTAATATTGATTTTAATAATAATTTTATATATATTTATACTTATATACATATATTTGAATATATATTAAAGACGATAAATAATAAACGTAACTTATTATATATATATATATATATATATATATATATATATATATATATATATACATAATACGAATAAAACGTATATAACGAATAACTAAATTTAGACGAATAAAACAATACGTAACCATTATCTATTTTTATACGACGTAACACATCACGTATGCAATTTATCGATTACTCATAATTAATAATAAACGTTCGCAATAAAACGAGACTTAAGAACTAAAACGTGCCATATCTTATAGGTTGTGTGTGAAGCCGTTGCCTTGCATCGTTGAGATTACGATTGTCTACTATCCTACTAAGGTGAGTTCATAGCCCACATTTAACTTATTTTGTGGGGGGGGATACATGCTCAAAAACCGAACACAAGTCTTTTCCCGATCTTATTATTGCTTAAGTAGCTATTGCCAAAAGTCCCTCGATCATGAACCTTAATCACTTGAAGGGTGAACGTAAATAATTGTGAATAGATCTATTAGGGATTGACAATCCCCATTTGGTTGCTAGAGGAAAGTCACCAAATGCACGTTATTTGAATATAATAGGTTACTGGCAAATACCTATCTTGGGGGCTATATATTTTACATCATTATTATGAAAATATTGATGTCTGTTGAATCGTTGAGTGTCATGAGCTTAATGCAATAATAAATGTGATTTCTAACTTGTTTATTTGTAACGATATTACAATAAACATCTATCTCTTGTGTTCAAACTCTTAATTATAAACCTATGAATTTCACTCAACTTTTGTTGACTTTTAGCATGTTTATCTCAGGTAACTAAATGGAATGGATGGCAAAGGCACGAAGTGGGCAAATAAAGAAACGTTTATTTCTCTTTAAATAAACTTGTTGTTGAATAACGAATTCTCTTGGAATTATGAATATTTGGTATTTTAAATAAAACTTAAAACGATCACTTGAATCGTTTTCTATAATTGAGATGAAAGATCCACAATATAATACCTCAAAAGTCTTCCGCTGACATTTTAAGTCTTCCGATGTATTGATCGATTTTGGGGGTGTTATAGATTGGCATCAGAGCTACGGTTATAGTGAACCAAGTGTTTTTGGGAACATTGGACTATAACTACAGTTTAAACGGGACAAAATTTTCATAAAATACCATCCTACGCCCTTCATGCCTACGCATCCCAGTAATTGGTAAAAAGTATTATTTACCTTATAGCATTTTTAATTGGTTATAATTATGCTTACATTTACTAATCGGGAAATTTATTACAGTGTCATGTCTTCGAACACCTACCCTATCAGCTTGTCCTCAAACTCAGGAACTGAAGATGTTACTTCAGCCTATGCTACCTCACCTATGCCTATGTCTCCTGCTACCGACAGATACATGCAAAGCCAGCAATTTCTACCAGCATCTGACACAGAGGCTTCTCCTCTGGCAACATCTGGTCCGATTCGCCGATCTAGGCAAATTAGACAACTTCAGCCGTATGAAGCAAGTACTGCTGTACCAGTACCAGCTCTTGTCATACCACCTGAATCAGTTGTGCCATCACCACCTGCACAACCAGTAATACCACCACTACCAACTATCTTCTACAGCCAAACTACTACTGTACCACTAATACCATCACCCATAGCATCACCTCCACTAGCATCACCACCTGCACCTTACCGAAGTGTCCCACTATCACCTCACCGAAGGACTTACCCAATCCGCCCAAGCACCTCAGAATCTTGTGTTCAACACAGACGCAGAAGGATCCACAAGCGAGTAGATGCTCGTAAATGGTCTTTCTTATTGCCCATTATGCGATATTGGAGATCTCAAGAAGGAACACCAACAACAAGGGAACTTGGGGAAAGTTCTTACTCTACCTCCCGAATTCTGCCACTCACTGGGGAACCCATACACCATACCATACCATTGTTAGCTGCAAGAATGGTTTGCCACGAAGACCGACTTGATTCCATCGCTAGTATACTCAACAAGATTCCACATGAACTTCTAGAAACCTTTGAAGATGATATGAACAGTCTCATAATTGGTCATCTTGCAATAGAAGATAAGGTTGAAAAGTTGGATTCTTTATTTTGGGAATCAATGGAATTCGTAGGAGCACTATGTGGGGCTAACACTTCAACCGAAATAGCATTGGGGACTTTAGACCGAGAAATTGAGAGGATCAACACTGAAAACCTACGCCTTAGGTAAGCCCTGCTAGAAGCTCGAGAAAGGGAAAGAGCTCGAGATCAAACCATGGAAACCATGTCCACTGCCATTCAAGAACTCCAAAACCGCCTAGACAAGGCCTTAGGAAAACCATGAGACCACCACCTTGTTAAGAAAAAAATCAATGTCCTACAAATAAGAATATCTTGTCGTGTTTTGTAAACATTTGCACAAGTATCAATAAGTGTTGTAACACCTTGACATTGATTTATGGAAGTTTATTTTATCTTTATTTACGTTGCATTATATCGTAATATATTGGTTCATACAGGTCAAACTTATTTGTAATGTGTGTCATCCCAACATACGATAATTTACGATTTAAACCTTTTCAATGATCGAATCATTGTAACTACGACCTATATTTAACTAATTATTACTCGATATGTATTTTCAACGTGATAGGATTATTATAAATGTTCTAATAGTATACCTTCTTTTATAGCAATATGGCTAGAACTAGGAGAACAACCACGAACGCCACACCAGCAAACCCCGAAGTTATGACCCCGGCAGCAATCCAGCAAGCAATTGCTGATGGCGTTAATGCCGTTCTAGCTGGACAAGGCCGTAATAGAGATGGAAATGGACCCGATGTAGTCACCGGTACGTTTCTACTAAACCATCATAATGCTAGAGTATTGTTTGATTTGGGCGCCGATAAGAGTTTTATATCAGATACGTTTGCCCCTTTACTTAATGTTACCCCTCTAAGCTAAACACCACCTACGAAGTCGAAATGGCTGACGGGAATTTAATAGATACCAATACTATCATAAAAGATTGCTCCCTAACCTTATCCGAAAAACCTTTTGCCATTGATCTTATGCCGGTTCAACTTGGTAGTTTCGACGCTATCGTCGGCATGGATTGGCTATCCCACCATCGTGCTAGGATTCACTGTGATGAAAAGGCCGTCCATATACCACTCAAGGATGAAACACTCATTGTCCAGGGCGACAAAAGCAAACCTCGATATGGAATTATCTCATGTATGCGAGTAATAAAATACATGAAGGAAGGATGTCAAGTATACATGGCCCAAGTTACGGAAAATAAGACGTCCGAGAAGCAGCTCGATGACGTTCCTATCGTTAGGGATTTTCCTGAAGTATTCCCTGAAGAATTACCTGGCATTCCACCCATACATCAAGTAGAATTTCAGATTGAACTAGTGCCTGGAGCGGCACCAGTAGCTAAAGCACCTTATAGACTATTACCATCTGAAATGGAAGAGTTGTCAGAACAACTAAAAGAATTGTCGGACAAAGGATTTATTCGACCAAGCTCATCACCTTGGGGAGCTCCAATTTTATTTGTTAAGAAGAAGGATGGATCCTTTCGAATGTGCATCGATTACCGGGAGTTGAATAAACTTACAGTAAAGAATCGATACCCATTGCCTCCAATTGATGACCTGTTTGATCAATTGCAAGGATCGAGTGTATACTCAAAAATTGATCTGAGATCAGGATATCATCAGCTAAGAGTTCGAGAGGAGGATATTCCGAAAACTGCATTCAGAACGCGCTATGGTCACTACGAATTTCAAGTAATGCCGTTCGGTCTGACCAATGCACCAGCAGTTTTCATGGATTTAATGAATCGAATATGCAAACCTTACTTGGATAAGTTTGTAATAGTATTCATCGACGATATTTTGATCTACTCTCGCAACAAGGAAGAACATGCAGAACATTTACGAATCATTCTAGAACTGCTCAAGAAAGAAGAATTGTACGCTAATTCTCCAAATGCGACTTTTGGATTCACACCGTACAGTTTTTAGGACACATCATCGATAGTCAAGGCATTCACGTAGACCCTGCAAAGATTGAGGCAGTTAAAGGTTGGTCATCTCCTACAAACCCCACGGAGATTCGTCAATTTTTAGGTCTCGCAGGTTACTACCGAAGATTTATAGAAGGATTCTCCAAGATTGCAAAACCTTTGACTAAACTAACCCAAAAGAATGAGAAGTACATCTGGGAAGAAAGGGAAGAAGCAGCCTTCCAGTTGTTAAAACAAAAGCTTTGTGAAGCTCCAATATTAGCCCTCCCCGAAGGAAATGAGGACTTTATAGTGTATTGCGACGCATCTTATCATGGACTAGGAGCGGTTTTGATGCAAAGAAGCAAAGTGATAGCTTATGCATCCCGGCAACTGAAGAAACATCAGGAAAACTACACGACTCATGATTTGGAATTAGGAGCGGTAGTGTTTGCACTCAAGTTATGGAGACACTACTTATATGGCACCAAATGTACCGTGTACACCGACCACAAGAGTCTTCAATATATTTTGGATCAGAAGGATTTGAATATGAAGCAACGTCGCTGGCTAGAGTTGCTCAACGATTATGATTGTGAGATCCGTTACCACCCAGGAAAGGCTAATGTAGTAGCAGATGCGTTAAGCCGAAAGGAACGATTGAAAACCCCTTCGAGTTAGATCACTAGGGATGACTATCTACTCACCCCTTCCATCCCAAATCCTTACCGCGCAGAACGAAGCAATTAAAGAAGAAAACCGACCCAAGGAAAAGATTTACGGTATGCCCGAGAATAAGAATGGTTTCGTGAAGAAATCTGATGGAACACTGTGTTTCAAGGACAGAAGTTGGATCCCTATGATTGGAGGTATTCGTGAGCTCATCATGTACGAGTCCCACAAGTCAAAATACTCCATTCATCCAGGTTCTGAGAAGATGTATCAGGATTTAAAGAGACTATATTGGTGGCCAAACATGAAGGCTGACATCGCAGAATATGTCAGTAAATGTTTGACATGTTCAAGGGTAAAGGCAGAACATCAGAAACCTTCGGGCTTACTTGTACAACCAGAACTTCCTATGTGGAAATGGGAACGAATCACTATGGACTTCATCACCAAACTCCCAAGAACCTCATCCGGATACGACACAATATGGGTTATTGTAGATCGTCTCACAAAATCCGCTCATTTTCTACCCATCAAAGAGACTGATGAGATGAATACACTAGCTCAACTGTATGTGAAGGAAATTGTCACTCGACATGGAGTACCAATTTCGATTATCTCGGATCGAGATAGTCGTTTCACCTCTCACTTTTGGAAATCGTTGCAGAAAGCCTGAGGAACTAAACTAGATATGAGCACAGCATACCACCCTCAAATTGATGGTCAAAGTGAAAGAACTATCCAAACCTTGGAAGATATGCTCCGAGCATGCGTTATTGATTTTGGAAAAGGTTGGGATAAGCACTTACCATTAGCAGAGTTTTCATACAACAATAGTTACCACACCAGCATAAAAGCAGCACCATTCGAAGCACTGTATGGTAGGAAGTGCAGATCGCCCGTTTGTTGGGCAGAAGTCGGAGAAAGACAACTTATAAGACCTGACCTCGTTCAGGAAACAACCGAGAAAATCATTAAGATTAAGCAGCGCTTGCAAGCAGCCCGAGACCGACAGAAAAGCTACGCAGACCTAAAAAGGAAACCCATGGAATTTCAAATAGGAGACAGAGTCTTATTGAAAGTATCTCCCTGGAAGGGAATGGTACGATTTGGAAAGCATGGAAAGTTGAACCCCAGATACATCGGTCCGTTCAAAATCCTGGAAAGGATAGGACCCGTGGCTTATAAACTAGAACTACCCAAAGAACTTAGTCGGATCCACGACACCTTTCATGTGTCAAACCTTAAGAAGTGTTTATCCGATGAATCTCTCGTGATTCTATTAAAAGAGATTCGACTAGATGATAACCTTGTCTTTACCGAGGAACCCATTGAAATTATGGATAGAGAAGTCAAACAGCTAAAACAAAACCGTATCCCTATTGTCAAAGTTCGTTGGGACTCCAAGCGAGGACCGGAATATACCTGGGAGCGCGAGGATCAGATTCGCTCCAAGTACCCACATCTCTTCACCTAAGACACCCTTGGCAACTATCTTAGACTACAATTCCGGGACGGAATTCCCTGTAAGAGGTAGGTAATGTAACCTCTCGTAAATTTCCCTTACGATTAGTAAATGCATACGAATAAATAAAACGATATTACAAGGAATTAACACCATTTTACAGGTAACAAATTTTTTTTTTCTTTATGATATGGCTTGATATTGAACCACTACGATAACTGTGATTGATTGTTTAACCAGGAATGATGCTTACACACAACCTAGGTTGCCTATAATTATTGCGAACGATAAATAATTATATAACGCGTTTATATTTAATAATACGTTTTGTCTAAATAACGTATACTATTTATATATTCTCCGAACCTACGAAACTTCCCGAGAACGCTCACTAATATTTTTGAACTTTGACACGATAATCGAGACACATCAGGTGGGCCCCCAACACCCTTTGGGCCACAGATCCAATACACAAACCAAACGGACTAGTACTATTTTTTTTCTTTCTTTCTTTTCTGTTGGGCCGACGCAAACCATAAGCCCACCAGGCTTTAAGCCCAAACGCACCCTTATATTATTTTCTTTCTTTTGCACTGCCGCGACACACCCAAAACCGCCCTATGTTTATACGATTTCTACACATAACCAACATGTATTTTTGCTTGTTTCGTATCACCTAGTACCAAAGAACCAGAAACAACAAATATTGCAACCTCCCTTGTTCGTTTACTACCCTAGAAACCACCCAAGTGAATCACCAAACTCATCTTTTGAAAAATAAGTCTAAACGTGGCATATCATTCCTTAACACCACCCATGCTCTCCAATCCCATCTAAATGAACAATATACATCTCATGATTGTCAGGAATGAACAGGAACAAATCTCACAAGATCTAAACCTTGTAAACCTTCGATTGGGCATTGTTTGTGGTGATACTATTCACCCTCACATGCTACACCAACACTTGTGAACTTATCCTGTTTCTACTGCCTATACAAGAGTTCCATGCAACCCTAAACCACCACATACACTCATACGAACCACATTACACAAAATATTAACGAGAAGGAGCTAGGGAGGGACGAAAGGATTCTCAAGTGTACCACATCTAAAAGTGAACCTAGGAAGCAAAGCTTGGAGCCTCTTGAACCTTTGGTGGAACGAGAAGTGAACCACGAAGCCATTTTACCATTCCACGAACCATACACGACGTTTTACTCCACCTTTTAGAGGTGAGGTGAGACCTTGATTTTCATTTCTAATTATATACATGCGTATGTTTATGTTTTACACCAACACTTACTATATATATCACGTAAATGATGAACACGACGTATATATTTTATGTATCATACTATTTCTTGGATAAGCCATTAACGAGTACCTATAATAACAATGAACTAATATTAACGTATACACACTAAAAATCACACGTTTCTAAGTTGGGTTGAACCTATACGAAATATACTAAAAGACTTAGATTATTTTTCAACTTATATAAGTTATACGCCTGAGTTTTGGTCGTGTACTTTGGCCTCGTCATTTTAAAAATCGACACATAACCACCTATTATTTTTGTACGATCTAATTGCCTACTTGATATACTGTCAGGAATGATAAATAAATCGACCTAATAACTTCGTTTAATCACCTAACGAGACCCAAAGTAAATCGATATTAGAACTGTTTTCAGAAAACTTAAAAGCCTTAAGTGGGCCGTAAAGCCCAAAGAGCTTATTTTAGCTTATTTCGATAAGCTGAGCAAATAAGCTCTTTTGAAATGATTTTAAAACTTAAAAAGATGGATTTCGACTAAACAAGTATACCCCCAAACCCCTTGGATCGTAAAACCTTAACGGGCCCTTAAATTGGATCGTTAAAGCCCAATTAACAAAATAAGCTAATAATAAGCTAATAAGCTGTTGGTATAAGCTGTTTGAAACTTTATGAGCTTATTGAAATAATAAAAATACTAAGTTTTAAATTTGGTAAAGTTTGGACTATTTTTGCACATGTTCGAGAATTAGGGACTAAAAATGTAAAGTTGGTAAACTTTGGGTGAAAAGTATAAAACTGATTTTTAAAAGGGTATAAACTGTAAATATTGAAACTTAGGGATAATGAATGTAAATATTTGATATTTGGACTAAAAACATAAATATATATAATTTTTGGACTAACGGCGTAAATGTTTTTCCGTTAAGGGTAAAAGTGTAAAAATTGAGAAACATGAAGGATTGAATAGTAATATTGATTTTAATAATAATTTTATATATATTTATACTTATATACATATATTTGAATATATATTAAAGACGATAAATAATAAACGTAACTTATTATATATATATATATATATATATATATATATATATATATATATATATATATATACATAATACGAATAAAACGTATATAACGAATAACTAAATTTAGACGAATTAAACAATACGTAACCATTATCTATTTTTATACGACGTAACACATCACGTATGCACTTTATCGATTACTCATAATTAATAATAAATGTTCGCAATAAAACGAGACTTAAGAACTGAAACGTGCCATATCTTATAGGTTGTGTGTGAAGCCGTTGCCTTGCATCGTTGAGATTACGATTGTTCTACTATCCTACTAAGGTGAGTTCATAGCCCACATTTAACTTATTTTGTGGGGGGGATACATGCTCAAAAACCGAACACAAGTCTTTTCCCGATCTTATTATTGCTTAAGTAGCTATTGCAAAAAGTCCCTCGATCATGAACATTAATCACTTGAAGGGTGAACGTAAATAATTGTGAATAGATCTATTAGGGATTGACAATCCCCATTTGGTTGCTAGAGGAAAGTCACCAAATGCACGTTATTTGAATATAATAGGTTACTGGCAAATACCTATCTTGGGGGCTATATATTTTACATCATTATTATGAAAATATTGATGTCTGTTGAATCGTTGAGTGTCATGAGCTTAATGTGTAACAATTCGCAATTTCAGGTTAATTACCATTCCCGGAAAATTTCACTATTCACTTTTACTATTCATTTTTCCCGAAACTTTCCCGAAAGTTGATTTTTATTTGATATTCTCGAGTGATAAATCATTTCCATGGCAAATTAAATGTTTGACATTCGTTAGATCATTTTCGTGAAAGTTATTAAGGAATTACACGTTTTAGGGTAAAACGTCATTCAGAAATTCTACGTACAACGAAACTCGACCGCGTTAAGTGACCCCGCATCAGAAAAATGTTTGACACACTCATGATTTATTTGAGAATTAATCGTGACTGAGAAAAACATGACCAAAGACTTCCCGGCAGGTCACCCAAGCCTGTACTACTCTCGCATGAGCACGCTTAACCGTATGGCCGATTAACCGTTCCACCACAAAACGTGTTTCTAAAAAGAATTGAGTTTTCAACTTATTAGAAAAAGTCAACATATTTTTCCCTCCTCCATTGACCAAAAATCATCTCTTGATGTTATAAGTCATTCCTTGATTTTTAGGCTTACGGTTTGATGTCTAAAAGACATTTAATACCAACCGACACTAGACTGAGCCCAGTCTAGACATTATAAGTCATTTTAAATCATATTTATCACATTAGAAAAGTAACATTTTACTTTTCTCAATTTTACGCAATATTCGTACGTTTTACGTATTACGCGTTTTAGACCCGTGTTTCCAGTTTTTAGCAGGGTTTTACCACCCAAATGGAACCTACCACTCATTTTATATTTTATTATGGGACATATGGACATGTCTAACAATACTTTAAAGTTCCATAATTTTATGACACCCGGTTTTACGTTTTGAGGCCTAATCATTTACGGTTGTCATTTCCCGGAGTCAAAACTCTTCCTAATACTTAGGATAATACCAAGCAAAGTCCACACCTTGTCCCCCAAGTTTAGGAACCGACCTAGGGGGGGGGGGGAATTCAGCCTTGTGTGTCTTAATCTCATGCTAGGAGCCTTAAGATGTGAACATGTGTTCAACTTGACCTCCAAGTGTTGACTAGTCAACAATGTAACCTCCTCATTTGCATATAAATGCCTCTCCTTCCCCTCCTTGGCCATTCCAACGGCCCACACACATAAAAACACACCATCATCTCATCCTTAGCTCATTTACTTCAAGTTCCATCCAAGAAATCAAGTGCAATATCCATACATAAACCCTAGTTTAGTTTTGATTCATCAAAACTACTTCAAATCCTTAGAAACTTTGGTGATTTCTCTTGAGTTTGAATCCACTCAAGTCACCTCAATTTTCATCATCTCTCTTTCAAGATTACAAGAGTAGAAAGATTGCATGAAGTGAAGTGGGTTGAAGCAAGTCTATCAAAGTCCTATCCTTACATGTTAACTTCCTTTCATGTTTGAAAGCCAAAAGTTGTAAGCCAAACCCTATCATGATTCTTGTTAAATAATCATGTTCATGTTATTTACATGTTATTCTTGCTATATTATGTCTTGTAGTTATGTCCATGATGTATAAAAGTGAGCAAAACAAGTTATTGTACATGATTGATAAGACAAGTTACTATAACAAGCAAACTAGTGACTTTCTTGGTAAGACCTGATCAAAATGGTAAAAATATGATATTTGATCATTACATATTACAGTAGAGGACTTAACAAGGAAAACATAGCAATTTGAATCACCCAAAACGAGTATACGAGTCAAAAGTTACGCCCATTTGAAGTTACCCAAGATTTCCGGCAAAACTGCCAAATACCATTCTGATCAAATTTGGGTTTTGAAAGTCCCACTTCTGGTCGGATTCATCAAAAAGTTAAAACACGAAAGTTGTCCGGAACGACGTTTTCGTTCAGGATTAAAGAAGCTCGAGACCTAAAAACACTTTCCGAGTGATAAAATTCTTCAAATTCTAAACAGCCCATTTTTAGGCGAAAGTCACAAGATTATGGTTATACTTTGAAAGGAACAAGAGGTCTTATGACCTATAATCAAGACCACAATCATGGCTAGAGCCAAGGTTGTGTCTCATGACCTTGAAACAAGGACCAAAGGTCATGGCTAGGCCATGACGAAATGACCATACCAACTTACATAGGCGTAAACATGAAACAAAGAGTTGACGAGAACTTGAACAAGCAATTTGAATCTACTTCACTTAAAAAGGAACCATGAGATATTACAAAGAGAAAATGGTCATACAAGACTTATGAAACTACCCCTAATAACAATCTTCATGTACTAATAAACTTTCCTAAGTTTATTCAAATATCGGACATGTAACTTTTCGGATCAAAACTTATACTTTATCAACTACTACAATAGTAGGGAGCCTGATGTAGCGTGATGCTACAGATGTAGGCAATTTTGATACACGTATTGCCGGACGAGGATAATTATCGTATTATCAAACAAAAGGGGTAATATCGTTTACCTGACGAGGAATAAAACACAGAGGTTTGAGAAAACTCTTCTCAGACTCTTTTATTAATATAAATTCTGGAAAACAAAAACAAGACCTCGATCCCCTAACATTCGACCTCTATTTATAATAGAGAGAATATTCTGGAAGAATACTAATTCTGGAAAACAAAATAAAGTCCTTATTTAAAATAAAATTCCTAATTAAATAAAATAACTTGGGCTTAGGAGGCCTGCAAAATCTTTACTGCATCATTCTCCCCTTCTCGGGAAAAACTCGTCCTCGAGTTGTCATCAGGATATAAAGGATCATCCGGTGTAAAATTGGACAGGTCTGCAACATTGAAAGTCGGTGAAATAGAAAGGTGTTCAGGTAGATCAATAACATATGCATTATCATTGATTTTCTGAAGCACTTTGCAAGGACCTATTTTCCGCATCTTGAGCTTGTTGTACGTCCCAACAGGAAACCTCTCTTTTCTTAAGTGAACCATAACTTGATCTCCAACAGAAAATGTCCTTATCCTACGATGTTTGTCACTTTGTACCTTGTACTTTGCATTAGAATACTCGAGTTTTTGCTTGACTTCAGCTTGTACGGCTTCTATTCTTTCTGCCATTTTCTGAGCGGCGATGCTATGACCCGGTAGCGCAGGTAGCTGAATGAGATCAAGAGTTTGCTTTGGTGGACACTGATACACAACCTGAAATGGCGTCTTGCCCGTGGATCGATTCACCATATTATTGAAAGCGAATTCTGCTGGTGCAAGAAATTGATCCCATTGCTTTGGACGATCACCACACAAACATCTGATTAGATTTCCAAGTGTTTTGTTCACAACTTCCGTTTGACCATCTGTTTGAGGATGGAAAGATGTGCTATAATTCAACTCAGTTTTAAACAAACGCCAAAGAGTCCTCCAAAAATGACTAAGAAACTTGGTGTCGCGATCAGATGTGATTGTAGAAGGTATACCATGTAGACGTACGATTTCTCGAAAAAATAACAAAGCCACGTTCGAAGCATCATCTGTCTTCTTGCAAGGAATAAAATGTGCCATTTTAGAGTAACGATCCACAACTACAAACACAGAGTCACAACCCCTAGATGTGCGTGGAAGCCCCAACACAAAATCCATTGAGATGTCCTCCCACGGTCCGTCGGGAATAGGTAGTGGTGTGTATAAACCGGTATTTTGTGAATGACCCTTAGCAGTTTGACAAATAAGGCACTTAGCAACAAACTTACCCACATCTCGCCTCAAGTGTGGCCAATAGTACCGCTCCTCAACCATAGCGAGTGTCTTGTCACGACCGAAATAGCCTCCAAGACCTCCCCCATGCAACTCTTTAATTAATTGTTCCCTTAATGACGTACGTGGGATGCACAATCGATTGTCAAAGAATAAATACCCATCAATCTTTAAATATGGAGGTACTATTTTATTTTCCCAAATCTGGTTGAAATCTTCATCATAAGCATACAAATCCTTCAATTGTTCAAATCCAATGATTTCCGTCTTTAACGTCACCAACAATTCAGCCCGCCGACTTAATGCATCTGCAACCTTATTCTGTTCACCCGCTTTGTGCTTCAAAACGAAAGAAAAACGCTAAAGATAAGCGATCCATCTCCCATGCATTCTATTCATCTTCTGTTGGTTGTTGAAGTACTTTAATGCCTCATGATCCGTGTATAGAACAAACTCTCGATGAAATAAGTATTGCTCCCAATGGTGAACGGATCGATAAATAGCATAGAACTCCAACTCATACGTTGACCACTTTTGTCGGGCTTCACTAAGCTTTTCACTAAAGAAGGCTATAGGTTTTCCTTCTTGAGATAAAACAGCACCAATTCCAATAATGGACGCATCACACTCCAAAGTGAAAAGTTTGTCAAAGTTCGGTAACATAAGAAGCGGTGCACTTGTTAGCTTTTCTTTGATTTGCTCAAAACTAAGATCAGCCTCTTCTCCCCATTGAAACTTTCCTTTCTTCATACATTGAGTGATAGGAGCCATGATAGTGCTAAAGTTCCTTATGAATCTTCGATAGAAAGTTGCAAGCCCATGGAAACTACGTACTTCACTAATGGTTTGTGGTGTAGGCCATTCTTTAATTGTCCGAACCTTCTCTTCATCAACTTGAATACCATGAGAAGTAATAACGAACCCCAAGAACAACAACTTATCAGTCAAGAAATTGCATTTCTTTAAGTTGATATACAACTTATTTTGAGATAATGCAATGAGAACTTCCCGTAAGTGCATGAGATGCTCTTTTTCGGACTTGCTATATATGAGGATGTCATCAAAATAAACTACGACAAAAGATCCGATAAAGGGTTTTAATACCTGGTTCATTAACCGAGAGAAGGTACTTGGTGCATTTGAAAGTCCAAAAGGCATGACCATCCACTCGTAGAGACCGTCCTTAGTCTTAAACGCCGTCTTCCACTCATCACCTGGACGAATCCGGATTTGGTGATATCCACTTCGTAAATCAATCTTAGAAAATATCTTTGACCCCTCCAACATATCTAGCATATCATCAAGGCGTGGGATCGGGAAACGATATGCAATTGTGATCTTATTAATTGCTCGACTATCGACACACATTCGCCAACTACCATCTTTTTTTGGAACTAATAAAGCTGGAACGGCGCAAGGGCTCATGCTTTCCCGAATTAGTCCTTTCCTCAATAAATCTTCGACTTGCTCTTGTAAGATTAAATTCTCTTTCGGGCTCATTCGGTAGTGTGGTAAGTTAGGAAGACTAGCTCCTGGAACAAAATCAATTTGATGTTGAATGTTACGCATTGGTGGTAAAGTTGACGGTAATTCATCAGGAACGAGTGATTTAAATTCGTCCATCAAAGGTAACAACTTTCCCGGAATTGAAGAACCTTCTTGTATTGTTCCTGTTGCAACAACCGCATATATCACCGACTCACCTTTAATCTGATCATTGAAATCTCCATGGTTCAGAATCATCATAATGTTACGTGTTGCTTCGGAGTCTTTTGATTTGTTGTTATCTATCAAGGGAACTAAAACCTTCTTAACACCATTTATAATAAACGAATAAGTATTCTCTTTCCCCTTGTGGATCGCATTTACATCATACTCCCATGGTCTCCCGAGAAGAATATGGCAAGCATCCATATCAACTATGTCGCACGTGACCTCGTCCTTATATTTTCCAATCTCAAAAGGGATTTTGCATCGCTCAGTGACCTTGATTTCGCCAACAGATTTGATCCAACCAATACGGTACGGGTTTGGATGTTTTTCTGTAGGTATCTTCAATCGTTGTACGATGTCCCTCGATACTATATTTTTCGTGCTACCACTATCGATAATAACATCAAAGACCCTTTGATGGATAACACATCGTGTTCGAAAGAGGTTATGTCGCTGAGTTTTCTCAACTAGTTTAGGAGCTAGCATGATACGACGAACGACACACAACTTCGAAGAATATTCACCATCACCATCTAACTCATCTGCCGGGTGGCATACGTCAGTTTCAATTTCTTCATCAAACCTTTCCTCTTCTCCTTCATAGTAATCGTCTTCCCTAGTGGTCAAATTAACCTTCCCACCAGTTGCCCTACATTCACTTGAACGATGACCAGGTGCCCCACACTTGAAACACTTCCCGATTACAGGTCGTGCATAAGGGTTTGTACTTGTAGACTTGCTGACAAGTGTACCAGTAGGTTTTCCCGTGTCCAAAGTAGACAATTTCTGAACAGACTCACTGCCTTCTGGTTTGGATGTTGATTGTCCAGCGTTTGACACAAACTTGTTTCTGTTTGTGGAAGGAAGTAAAGTTGAGCGGTTGTTTTTTGCGAGTTGATTCTCAGCCCTAATCGCGAGATTATAAGCGTCGTCCAACGTGTATACAGGAACAAGAGAGATTCTATCTTGGATTTCTGAACGTAATCCATTGATATACCGTGTCACTTGTTGAGACTCGGTTTCTGATAAATCATTCCTTGATGACAAACGATGAAATTCAGCGGTGTATACTTCCACAGAACGATTTCCTTGAGCACAATTTTGAAGAAGATTAAACAATATCTGATCATGATTGGGTGGAAGGAACCTCCTACGTAATTCTCGTTCCATTCTTTCCCAACTAACAATGGGAAGTTTCCCTTGTCGCTCCCGTACAGTTTGCAAGTTCTTCCACCATGATTGTGCACCACCCTTTAGTTTATACGCAACTAGATTAACTCGATTATCCATAGGAATCTCATAGAACTTGAAAAAGGTATCCAATTCACTCATCCAATCCAAGAAATCTTCCACGTTCATTGAACCGTGGAAAGTCGGGACATCTTTGGCTCGTTGACAGTAATCAAAATCAGCAGCCCCCCTGTGACCAAAACGCCTTCCCCTGACTTCCCGTTCATCTTCATACTCGTCCTCAACATCAGAATCTTCACCGCCAAAATTGTGTTGCTGGAAAGGTTGCCTTTGAGGTCGACCATTCCCGCGACCCCTGTTCTGTCGTCGTGGAACACCAAAAACTGGTTGATCTTCATTCTCATGTGTCGTTAGACCTGCTATGGTTTGGGTTATCTGTTGCAAAGACTTCTGGACTGTCTCCTCAAGCCGTTTAAACGAATTTTCGAGCTGCTCAACTCGATCATTATTAACATCGTCACCAGCCATTATTGAGTCTCAATACAGAAAACAATCAACCTTAAAACTGGATAAATTTGCAATGTGAAAACCAAACCAAATAATCTGATCAATCACGATTTGCAGTAGAAGCGGTCCTCCAATCAAATCGTGTTTGGGCTCTGATACCAACTGATGTAGCGTGATGCTACAGATGTAGGCAATTTTGATACACGTATTGCCGGACGAGGATAATTATCGTATTATCAAACAAAAGGGGTAATATCGTTTACCTGATGAGGAATAAAACACAGAGGTTTGAGAAAACTCTTCTCAGACTCTTTTATTAATATAAATTCTGGAAAACAAAAACAAGACCTCGATCCCCTAACATTCGACCTCTATTTATAATAGAGAGAATATTCTGGAAGAATACTAATTCTGGAAAACAAAATAAAGTCCTTATTTAAAATAAAATTCCTAATTAAATAAAATAACTTGGGCTTAGGAGGCCTGCAAAATCTTTACTGCATCAGAGCCTCATGTGAGGAGTTCATTATGTAAGCCGTCGAGTTGAGTTGTGGATTTACGAGTTAAAGTGTCCTGGCTCCTCGAACGCTTACTAACATGACTTCTGAATTATGTCGGCCCGAACGGTAGTAAACGATATACAAGACATACATGTTTCATGAATCATTTCTTTCAACGACTTACATTATACATCATACCACATCATGGACTAAGTGCAAGACATACATATATTGGCATGTTTATGTTTCCTTAGACATTATTCCAAACCTAAGTTGCAACAATTATTCTAGGTTGCTCGTAGAAGTTCTTACGGCATATCCATCATTCTCATTATACATCATCCAACTCAAGGTGAGTTCATAGCCCCACTTTACATTACTTCAATGTTTTACAAACCCTTGGGGGGGAATACATGCTATTTTTAACCGAGCACAATGTTTTTAAATTGTATGCTTGCCTGATTGTTTTATTATCACTAAGTAACATCCTTGCCAAACCAAGATCCCTTATTATGAACCATTTAATCACTTGCGAGGGTTACTTGCAAGTGAGCGCGAATATTGTGAATAGGCCTATTGGGATTGACGAATCCCATTTGTTTTGACTAAGTTCAAACAAATGCATTAATATTTGAGACATTAGGTATGACGGCAAAATACCTACCGGGATAAATCTGCCGATCGATATTGGTACACGTTAACGTTTTGGTGTCATAAGCTTAGTATTTGATAATAACTGTTCCGGGCGTATAACAACGTGGCCCATCTTTGTTTTCCAAACATTGGTGTGAGTCTATTGCTCACACTACCAACATATTGTGTTCAAACATTAAACAAACTCTATGAATATCACTCAACCTTTGTGTTGACCTCTCAAGCATGTATTTCAGGTTCATGACGATCAAGGATGGCACGGAAGGGCACGGATACTCAAAGGGGCTATAAATTTTATTATCATTCAAAACTCATTTAATGTAAATTGTAAACATGGAAACCATTTGGGACCTCATTTTGTAATCTCTGATATTTATATAATTTGAATGATAAACCTTTTAAAACAACTCATTTAGAGTTCGTTTTCAATTATTGTGACTATTGTGCCGTCGAGTAACACCCAGTTCGAATTCCGCTGCAACCATGAATTGGGGGTGTTACAGATTGGTATCAGAGCCATGGTTATAGAGAAACGGGTCTAATTGAGACCTAAACTATAACCACACATACAAGCAAAAACATTTTTATAGCCTTCCAGTCTCCGTGTCTTCCATCCTCCAGACGATTATGAACTTAGTAAGCATGTTATGCTACACAAACATATTAGTATATTCATATATACCCATTTTGAGCATTTCCCCGAAGACATTTTTATGCTACACAAACATAATTGCATATTGATATATGTACCCTAAACATAATTGAGCATTTCCCCGTAAGCATTTTATGCTACATGAACACATATAAGTATATTGATATATACACACTAGGCATTTTATGCTACATGAACACATATAAGTATATTGATATATACACACTAGGCATTTTATGCTACATGAACATATTAGTATATTGATATATAAACTCAGTTTATTTTCAATCATTTATCTAAACAATGGACTAAACATATCTGTGTATGCCTATTCTAAGGCATTTCGGCACAGCCACACTCTCCCAATCATGTTCCTACTCCAACATTATATGTCCAAGACATTGTAACTAATTACAATGGTCTCATTCATTTTCCAAGACATTGTGAGATACAATGGTCTCATTCATTTTCCAAGACATTGTGAGATACAATGGTCTCATTCATTTTCCAAGACATTGTATGATACAATGGTCTTAATCATTTCTCAAATGTTTTGAGTCACACAACGGTTTAACCTACTTCCCAGACATTGTGAATTGCACAATGGTCTAACCTACTTCCGAGACTTTGTGTTTTATGCAAATGGTCTCTAGAATTATTCCATCACATCATCAATATCATTTCTTATGATATCAAAAACCCGTCACAATCTATCGATTTCAAAACAAGAAATATGAGATTTCTAAAGGACAAACTAATCCATCATCGACAAAAGCTGAACTTTCTCTACATTCATCAAAGTTTTCTTATGAAACCTTCATTATTAAAAGTTCGTGATCCTGGCCAAGTATATTCTATTTTAGAACTACTTAAAACTTACTTTCCATACGTATCTACCCTTACTACCTTCTATGCAATGGAATATGAAAACATACGTTACAAGTCTTGTATGGACGGGACTTGCAACTTAAGGGTTTGACATCGCCTTTGTTTAGTGGACAGTTTCCCGAAAGCAACGGACATATCAAAAGTATACCTAGTTTAGGTATTTGAAAATTTTATCGAACCTTGGCTAAATATGGACTAGTCACCTATATTTAACCTAGGGACAGTGGAATATAGTCTGACTAACTATATTCGACTTAGAATTTTCAAATACTGAGAGTAGTTGTACTAGGGTTATGTTTAGATTGATTTCCTACATGAACATGATAAACCACCAGAATACATTAAAACAATCTAGAGACACGATAGTGCCTTACCACTCAGCGAAATCTTAACACTTTATTTGTACTACCTAACTTCATTCTTGAAAGTTTTCATTTATGAGATAATCCGAACTACTATCTGGGATAGTTATCAATTATTCTCTTCATCCTGTAGAAGTACTATCCTGTTTAGGTCCTAAGGATACCATTCCATCATAAACCTTTAAAATCTCTTAAGATTTTTAAAGCAAACTCAACATCTATACCTAAGAGTATTAATGTTAAGCATACACTACACACTTTTGTTCATCAACATATCACATCATTATCTTCACAACCGTTACAAACAAAAGCTCATTAACAGATCTTGATGCACTTTTAAAGCTCAAATCATCCTTAGTTACACCACAAGCACCTTTATCAGCTTTACAAGATTGAATATTCATCTTGTACTTTTGCTACACCAGTGTCATCTCGTAATACACTACCTTGTAACTCACCGGCTAAGTATGAATGTTGGGTTGGGAATTCTTAAGTAGGATGATTTGTAATTATTTGAATAGATTGGGATGCCTTTTTATTTAAATAAAGAAATTGTAAATCACCGAACCATAAGTTTATATTCCTCTATTTACATTGTTTGGGATGCCTCTTTATGTAAATAAAGAATTATAAACAAGTGGGCTTATTTGTATCCAAAATAACATAAGTATGAAGTCAACCTACATTACATTGCTCGGGTATGGCATAATACCTACATTACATTGCTCGGGTATGGCTTGATACCTACATTACATTGCTCGGGTATGGCATGATACCTACATTACATTGCTCGGGTATGGCATGATACCTACATTATATTCGCCACAAGAAATCCTATCTTTTCACCGACATCGCTTCAAACCATGACATAAACACTAGGTACAACAACCGATTACCTACTATGCTATGATTGCAACTACTATCCCAATTTCCATTGATATTCCACTACTATATCAATTTCCATTTATTGGATTCCTATGTAAATTGCTATTGTTGTTCAACTGTTATATCAATTGCTATTGATACTTGACAACTATATCAATTTCCATTTTGATATTTAACTATATCAATTTCTGTACAACTACTATAGCAATTTCTATTAATAATCGACTGCTATATCAATTTTCTTTGATATTCGACTATTATATGGATCTCTACTGATATTCAACCATGTTATCAATCTCTATTGACACACCATATTCTGAGACAAATCAAACTACATTACTGGTAATTCCAGACTTTAGTCCTCATAAGTAACCACACCTTTTCATCAACACCACTCCAACATATGATACACATAGAACTTCGGGACGAAGTTCCCCGTAAGGGGTAGAGACTGTAACAATTCGCAATTTCAGGTTAATTACCATTCCCGGAAAATTTCACTATTCACTTTTACTATTCATTTTTCCCGAAACTTTCCCGAAAGTTGATTTTTATTTGATATTCTCGAGTGATAAATCATTTCCATGGCAAATTAAATGTTTGACATTCGTCAGATCATTTTCGTGAAAGTTATTAAGGAATTACACGTTTTAGGGTAAAACGTCATTCAGAAATTCTACGTACAACGAAACTCGACCGCGTTAAGTGACCCCGCATCAGAAAAATGTTTTACACACTCATGATTTATTTGAGAATTAATCATGACTGAGAAAAACATGACCAAAGACTTCCCGGCAGGTCACCCAAGCCTGTACTACTCTCGCATGAGCACGCTTAACCGTATGGCCGATTAACCGTTCCACCACAAAACGTGTTTCTAAAAAGAATTGAGTTTTCAACTTATTAGAAAAAGTCAACATATTTTTCCCTCCTCCATTGACCAAAAATCATCTCTTGATGTTATAAGTCATTCCTTGATTTTTAGGCTTACGGTTTGATGTCTAAAAGACATTTAATACCAACCGACACTAGACTGAGCCCAGTCTAGACATTATAAGTCATTTTAAATCATATTTATCACATTAGAAAAGTAACATTTTACTTTTCTCAATTTTACGCAATATTCGTACGTTTTACGTATTACGCGTTTTAGACCCGTGTTTCCAGTTTTTAGCAGGGTTTTACCACCCAAATGGAACCTACCACTCATTTTATATTTTATTATGGGACATATGGACATGTCTAACAATACTTTAAAGTTCCATAATTTTATGACACCCGGTTTTACGTTTTGAGGCCTAATCATTTACGGTTGTCATTTCCCGGAGTCAAAACTCTTCCTAATACTTAGGATAATACCAAGCAAAGTCCACACCTTGTCCCCCAAGTTTAGGAACCGACCTAGGGGGGGGGGGAATTCAGCCTTGTGTGTCTTAATCTCATGCTAGGAGCCTTAAGATGTGAACATGTGTTCAACTTGGCCTCCAAGTGTTGACTAGTCAACAATGTAACCTCCTCATTTGCATATAAATGCCTCTCCTTCCCCTCCTTGGCCATTCCAACGACCCACACGCATAAAAACACACCATCATCTCATCCTTAGCTCATTTACTTCAAGTTCCATCCAAGAAATCAAGTGCAATATCCATACATAAACCCTAGTTTAGTTTTGATTCATCAAAACTACTTCAAATCCTTAGAAACTTTGGTGATTTCTCTTGAGTTTGAATCCACTCAAGTCACCTCAATTTTCATCATCTCTCTTTCAAGATTACAAGAGTAGAAAGATTGCATGAAGTGAAGTGGGTTGAAGCAAGTCTATCAAAGTCCTATCCTTACATGTTAACTTCCTTTCATGTTTGAAAGCCAAAAGTTGTAAGCCAAACCCTAACATGATTCTTGTTAAATAATCATGTTCATGTTATTTACATGTTATTCTTGCTATATTATGTCTTGTAGTTATGTCCATGATGTATAAAAGTGAGCAAAACAAGTTATTGTACATGATTGATAAGACAAGTTACTATAACAAGCAAACTAGTGACTTTCTTGGTAAGACCTGATCAAAATGGTAAAAATATGATATTTGATCATTACATATTACAGTAGAGGACTTAACAAGGAAAACATAGCAATTTGAATCACCCAAAACGAGTATACGAGTCAAAAGTTACGCCCATTTGAAGTTACCCAAGATTTCCGGCAAAACTGCCAAATACCATTCTGATCAAATTTGGGTTTTGAAAGTCCCACTTCTGCTCCGATTCATCAAAAAGTTAAAACACGAAAGTTGTCCGGAACGACGTTTTCGTTTAGGTATAAAGAAGCTCGAGACCTAAAAACACTTTCCGAGTGATAAAATTCTTCAAATTCTAAACAGCCCATTTTTAGGCGAAAGTCACAAGATTATGGTTATACTTTGAAAGGAACAAGAGGTCTTATTACCTATAATCAAGACCACAATCATGGCTAGAGCCAAGGTTGTGTCTCATGACCTTGAAACAAGGACCAAAGGTCATGGCTAGGCCATGACGAAATGATCATACCAACTTACATAGGCGTAAACATGAAACAAAGAGTTGACGAGAACTTGAACAAGCAATTTGAATCTACTTCACTTAAAATGGAACCATGAGATATTACAAAGAGAAAATGGTCATACAAGACTTATGAAACTACCCCTAATAACAATCTTCATGTACTAATAAACTTTCCTAAGTTTATTCAAATATCGGACATGTAACTTTTCGGATCAAAACTTATACTTTATCAACTACTACAATAGTAGGGAGCCTCATGTGAGGAGTTCATTATGTAAGCCGTCGAGTTGAGTTGTGGATTTACAAGTTAAAGTGTCCTGGCTCCTCGAACGCTTACTAACATGACTTCTGAATTATGTCGGCCCGAACGGTAGTAAACGATATACAAGACATACATGTTTCATGAATCATTTCTTTCAACGACTTACATTATACATCATACCACATCATGGACTAAGTGCAAGACATACATATATTGGCATGTTTATGTTTCCTTAGACATTATTCCAAACCTAAGTTGCAACAATTATTCTAGGTTGCTCGTAGAAGTTCTTACGGCATATCCATCATTCTCATTATACATCATCCAACTCAAGGTGAGTTCATAGCCCCACTTTACATTACTTCAATGTTTTACAAACCCTTGGGGGGGAATACATGCTATTTTTAACCGAGCACAATGTTTTTAAATTGTATGCTTGCCTGATTGTTTTATTATCACTAAGTAACATCCTTGCCAAACCAAGATCCCTTATTATGAACCATTTAATCACTTGCGAGGGTTACTTGCAAGTGAGCGCGAATATTGTGAATAGGCCTATTGGGATTGACGAATCCCATTTGTTTTGACTAAGTTCAAACAAATGCATTAATATTTGAGACATTAGGTATGACGGCAAAATACCTACCGGGATAAATCTGCCGATCGATATTGGTACACGTTAACGTTTTGGTGTCATAAGCTTAGTATTTGATAATAACTGTTCCGGGCGTATAACAACGTGGCCCATCTTTGTTTTCCAAACATTGGTGTGAGTCTATTGCTCACACTACCAACATATTGTGTTCAAACATTAAACAAACTCTATGAATATCACTCAACCTTTGTGTTGACCTCTCAAGCATGTATTTCAGGTTCATGACGATCAAGGATGGCACGGAAGGGCACGGATACTCAAGAGGGCTATAAATTTTATTATCATTCAAAACTCATTTAATGTAAATTGTAAACATGGAAACCATTTGGGACCTCATTTTGTAATCTCTGATATTTATATAATTTGAATGATAAACCTTTTAAAACAACTCATTTAGAGTTCGTTTTCTATTATTGTGACTATTGTGCCGTCGAGTAACACCCAGTTCGAATTCCGCTGCAACCATGAATTGGGGGTGTTACATAATGCAATAATGAATGTGATTTCTAACTTGTTTATTTGTAACGATATTACAATAAACATCTATCTCTTGTGTTCAAACTCTTAATTATAAACCTATGAATTTCACTCAACTTTTGTTGACTTTTAGCATGTTTATCTCAGGTAACTAAATGGAATGGATGGCAAAGGCACGAAGTGGGCAAATAAAGAAACATTTATTTCTCTTTAAATAAAACTTGTTGTTGAATAACGAATTCTCTTGGAATTATGAATATTTGGTATTTTAAATAAAACTTAAAACGATCACTTGAATCGTTTTCTATAATTGTGACGAAAGATCCACAATATAATACCCCAAAAGTCTTCCGCTGACATTTTAAGTCTTCCGCTGTATTGATCGATTTTGGGGGTGTTATATGCTCACCTGAAAATGATGCTTAAAATGTCAACATAACGTTGGTGAGATTCATAGGTTTAAGACTCATACACCGTAGGCAACCGGTTAACTGTGATTTTACCACATAGCATGACAGCAAGACAAGTTATTATACACGTAAACACACAATCGCACAATTAAAAACAACCAATGGGACGGAACGTGTCCCCCGATCCATTTAGTTAGGACGGAACGTGTCCACCTATCCAATTCTTTCATCAATTGAGTCGCAATGCGCGAGCAATAGGATAAACATCCTCCCAATTGCTTTCCCACACAAATTTCACCACTTGGGTACAGTTCTACCCTTCTCATCTCAGGTACAGTTCTTCCCTCGATTCCCACACAGTTTTCATCACTTGGGTACAGTTCTACCCTTCTCATCTCAGGTACAGTTCTACCCTTGATTCTCACAATAATCACTTAGCATGCAAACACATATAATAGCACTCGCAAGTCCATGCATTTAAAACACATAATCATAGTAACTTTAACAAAAGCATCATTTCCATCCCAAGTTTAAAAAAACAATATAGAAGTGGGACTATGAACTCACCTTAAACTCCGCAGCTTCCACAAAAGCAATTCACAATCTATAGCACACAAAATAATCCACATTACACAAGGTCAAGCTAAAAGCTACAACCCATATAATACACATATGATGGATGTCTAAGACTCATATGATCCATCATGGATCTCCTAGACACCATACTAACCACTGCCATAGCCTAACACTCACTAAATCCATTGCACTTTTAAAATCAGAAAACGCAGAATTTTTGGGTACATTCGCCCACATGAAATCACGACAAATAAAGCTCAACAACTCATACCAAAAATTTACCATGGTCTCTCATAAGCATACAAGCTAATTCCAGAAGGCCATGGACCAATAACACACACAAGTACTCAAAAGAAAATCAAACTTGTCAACTACTCAAATTCGGATCTGAACGCACACTAAAAAGTTTTGATTAACATAAAATACTTCCACAAGTTTTTATCGCGAATCCTTTTCGTGGTAGTCTATTATAACCTAATACTTAACTATTCCAGAAGGGCTAGTCAAAATACCACTTTTACAACCACAAAACACCCTTAAACTTTTACCCAAAATCTGTCCCGGTTTGACAGCTTTGACACTTTAACAAAGAAAAATCAAAAGACCAACTTCCCGACCTTGAAATCAATCGTGGCTGGACTTTTTGGAAAGCTATTTCATTAAACTTCAATTTAGACCTAAAATTCGTGAGTTAATTCTTCACCATCTGTTATTTACACTCACATCTTTACAGCCATAATTTTCTGTCCAAACCTTAACTCAATAACTAGCATGTTTTACGCTCAATTCTCTTCACTAATCATTAGAATATTATCATTAATTGATCCCGACATATTTTAATTAATTAATTTACAGAAGTTTACAAACCTAAGATCCATCATATTTAATATTACATGAATTAGATTAATTAATCAAACAATTGAACATAGGGTTTAAAGAATTTACCTTGATTCTTGATTTTTAGCTTCAAAACTATAAACCCTAATTTTTACCCTCTCCTCTTGCCCTTGTGATCGACTCAAATTTGCAGAAATTTGGCTTTAGGGTCGTTGGCATAGCTTATATGGGTAGGGGTTGGGCTTGTTTGGGTTAGATTAGGATTCCTTGGGCCTAAAAGTCATATTTGGACTCAAATTGGGTTTCCTTTTTCCCCCTTATCTCTTCTAGCCGATTTTTTTACCATATACATACATATATTTTTTTTATATTAAATTTATTTATTACACTCAAAACCTCATACTTTTCATATTTTATAAATACCCGTAGCTAATCCTAGCGTCTTACGCGATAAACCTCAACTTTTACGACAACCGGAAAAATTATCATTTTCAAAACAAAGTCTCCAAAAATAGAATTCCACACTCTTTTGAAACATAACTCATAAAAAAAACAAACTCCTCGTAACCCGCTAATGCTCAAACACTTGAACGAAGACTCGTTACGCAAAAACACAAAAACACCAAAACTACACAAGTCATTTCTACACCACAAAGGTGATCAAAATGAACTTTCCCAAATTCTAAACTTTCCAAATCACAATAAAACCACTTACGCAAAGGGATTTAGTGCTAAAACTCACCTATATCACTCATATATCACTTCAAACACCTAATACACACCAAACAACCGTCAACCGAGTCAAGACTATCAGTCAAACAGACCTACTAAAACTATGGTTGTTACATCATCTCGCACTTAGGGAAATCGCGTCCCGAGATTTCAACTACTACAGTCACCACTCACAATAGCAAAAGGAAATTTATGGACTTTTAAGCGGATAAATACCACATCATAAAATCACAGAGAAAGAATCGCAAAAATGCGAACCGACTAAATACTCGAATTCACACGATAGAAAACATTCTGTCACTCCAACGATACACGCAAATAGATACACTCCCCGATCAATAACACCAATGATCAAAACGACTTCTCACAGGTAGGCACAATACCCCCGAACCAAATGAAAAATCCAAATGGTAACCGCAAGAAGCACACACATGTAACAAATACCCATAAAACAAAACATTAATTACATCTGATCCTCACGTTCCCAAGTAAACTCATGACCACGCTTAGAATCCCACCATACCTTTACCAACGCTATCTCACCACACTTCAAACCCTTAACATCTCGATCCATAATCTCAACAGGTTTCTCGACAAAACGAAGAGTGTTGTCAACCTTACATTCATCTAATGGCACATGCAGACTAGCATCCGCCAAACACTTCTTTCAATTAGATACGTGAAACGTATCATGTGCACCACTCAATTCCTCAGCTAACTCCAACCGATATGTCTCAAATTCGATCCTTTCCGTAAATCTCAGATGTCCTACGTATCTCGGTGCTAGCTTGCCTTTCTTACCGCAACGCACAACACCCTTCCAAGGAGATACTTTTAACCACACAATATCACCAACACCAAATTCTAAGGGATTACAGCAATAATTCGCATAACTCTTTTGGCGATCTCTTGCTGCCTTAAGTCTTTCCTTAATCTGAAAACCTTATTCGTAGTCTCTCATTCCAGTTCAGGACCAATTAGTTGGCTTGTTCCAACCTTTGCCCACAGAACAGGTAACCTACATTACCTTCCATAAAACTTTTCACACGGCACATACTCCATACTAGAATGATACTTCTTGATATAGGAGAACTCAGCTAAGGGTAAATGTATACCCCGGCTTCCTCCAAAATCAAACACACCCATGCTCTCAGCTCACCATCCAACGCCTGATTTGTACGCTCACTTAGTTCACTCATTAGAGAATGATAAGTCGTACTCATCTACATACGCGTTCTCAAGACTCTATAACACGTTCACCACTATCACGAAGTAAGTATTTCATCATGTTCCTTGATGATCAACGCGACACCCCATGGCTCTTTACCAACTCACCGAGCGAAAAAGTCTTGCCAACTCCTCCATACATCTCTTGCTAAGGTAAGAATACGTATTACCCATTCTCGGATGTATCAAATACCTTGCATGATTGATGTCCTTACGCTTCCTCTCAATGAAACCAATAGCTGGTCCAAAAAGTACATTCCTCCATTTTCGTTGCTTTCCATTTACTAGTCTAAACCAAGTAATCATTCTACTTACATGTTCTCATCCTTGAACCTCTCTCTCTAGGCTGTCAGTATCATCCTCTTAACTAAGAAAAGAATTATCATAATCATTGCTCACCAACATCTAAGTTTCACTCGTTCACTCCCGCTCAGAGCTCTTACCACGATGTCCGCCCTTCCTTGTGGGTGGCGAATCAGACAATCGTAGTCACTGAGAAATTCCACACCTAACTTCTCTTCTACATATATTAGCCTCTCGTCAAATATATGCTAAAGATTCTTATGATCTGTGTAGATAACACTTTTTGCTCCATACGAATATCATCTCCAAGTTCTACTCCCCAACTTTAAGTCATGTATCACACAGTTCCTCTTATGGATCTTCCACCTCCGCGATGCCTACACAATCTATAGAAAGACAGAAATGAATCGTCAATAGTACCTGCCAACCCTAAGGACAATCGTCTCTCAGATGGTGTCTTAGGTACTTTCCATTCTTCACCACTTTTATCTTACTAATGTCCACGAACACTCGCTATCGCTGCCACCTTCCTGAAGAACGTACATCTTAAAGCTACACCTCTCACTTGAACAACTTGGCAAACACCCTCTTCTTCTTCAACGAACAAATTGATAATCAAAACGACAATCTATCCTAAGTAAACGACGCTAACCATGAAACCGGTCGAACTAAAACGTATATCAACGAACTCAAAAGGGGTACGAATTACCGACTAGTGAAGTAACGAACATCAAAATCAAAGCTAGAAAAATACAATGAGAAATTTCCATTGGTGTGTGTAAATGAGGGATTAAATATCCACACCAACTCATCACGAACCAACAATACTTGAAGAATAGTATAACATTCATCCGAGGAATGAATGTATGGAATAACCAAAGAAACGAACCAGTATCCAACAAAAACGAATTCGATTACCCAACACCTATCACGACGTCAAATAGAAAGAATATGGCATCTGTACCATCATGGTACGAATAGGAATGCCAACCAAAGAATTAGGTATACAAATGGAGCGTCTAGCAACGAATCAACTTAAATACCACAACATAAGTACCCACCGATAATTGAGGTATCAACATATGATAGGTAGGATGGAATCTTACCACCCACACACCGCAACATATAACGACTGCCCAAACAGTTAAGAGAATACTTCTCTAACCATACAGCCATCACTAACATGATATCACATACCATCTTCCACAACATATAACAACAAACATCAATCAATGCAATAATGGTCACAAGTCCACATGTGCGATACCCTTATAATTATGTTCGCGACCATAGTTATAAGCCTATTCCACACGCATACTTACTTCCAAAACCACACATCTCAATGATAACGCACATATACCACATAACACCTAATACACCATGCAATCCATGCTATCATACTTGCAAGTCCACTTGTGTCGTGACGCATGTATAATTATGTTGACCACCACAATTATCTATGCCCCCTTTCATAAGTGTACTCCCTCATATGACAACACATCATATAAACAAACATGCAAACAAAAACAAAAGGTGTCGCAAACAATCATCTCGCATGGAACAATTCCAACGATCACGTAAACTCTATAATCAAAATTACTTGGATAAGGCCGATCCAATATCCAAGAGTAATCACGCTCCAACATGGCTCCAGATGGCAAAAGACAATATACAAATTCAAAAACATAACACAAAACAAAATACGTCGCATAATGGCTCAACTCCACTCTCGCACTTATCTCCCCACTCAGATCCATTCAACTTATTACTCGCTGTGGACTCTAGATCCGAATCCACACCATTCCATCCTAACTCCCTGTCATCTTTACTCAACCACCCATTCATGTTTCCTACATGTTGAGGTAGTCGACAACATACAAAACCATCTCTATTCTTTTCTTCCAATTCCACATGATTCACAAGCGCATACAAATCACGAGGTTTAGACTAAACCACATCTCCTTCCTATGTGAAGTGAGGACACTACCAAGGGTATTTGGTAATGGCTCCATCTCTAGAAGTCACCGTGGTTCCAAACCTCTCCACTTCTTCTCCACCAACGTTTCCCATAAACGTCCTCTCCTTGTCTGAACATGGATACATGCTATCGGGAACTCGGATTCTGCGGTTAGCCCGCTTCATCCTACCACTTCTCTCACATCCGATAGTGACAACGGTTGTCCAACGAAGCATCTTACGCGTGGAAGTCAATATAATAAAGTCGATATATACAATACTACGTATAGGGGATAGAATAGACGTCCGAAACTCAATAAAACATCTCATAAATATAGGAAACTAGACATATAAAATACTATACTTACACATAGATCCTAAATGCAACTATATGAGGGACTCCTAAGTTATAGTCTAGGTTCAACCACCTACTTCTCTATAACCAAGGCTCCGATACCAATCTGTCACACCCCGCCACGGCGGAAACGTGCGGGTGTAACTTCATGGATATCATCACAACACATGGTGTTTATATAGAGAATAACTACATGCAATAAAAATGGCAAAGTATAGATACAAAGTGTCATAACAATACCCGGAAGGAAACAACATGATAAACTTCAAACGCATAGATAAACCACTTCCAATGCAACTAAGGTCTCATCTAATCACTTCCTTCTATCATAGCCTTAGAATGCTCACTTGAAAACGATGCTTAAAATGTCAACATAACGTTGGTGAGATTCATAGGTTTAAGACTCATACACCGTAGGCAATCGGTTAACTGTGATTATACCACATAGCATGATAGCAAGACAAGTTATTATACACGTAAACACACAATCACACAATTAACAACAACCAATGGGACGGAACGTGTCCCCCGATCCATTTAGTTAGGATGGAAGGTGTCCACCGATCCAATTCTTTCATCAATTGAGTCGCAATGCGCGAGCAATAGGATAAACATCCTCCCAATTGATTTCCCACACAAATTTCACCACTTGGGTACAGTTCTACCCTTCTCATCTCAGGTACAGTTCTACCCTCGATTCCCACACAGTTTTCATCACTTGGGTACAGTTCTACCCTTCTCATCTCAGGTACAGTTCTACCCTTGATTCTTATAATAATCACTTAGCATGCAAACACATATAATAACACTCGCAAGTCCATGTATTTAAAACACATAATCACAGTAACTTTAACACAAGCATCATTTCCATCCCAAGTTTAAAAAAACAATATAAAAGTGGGACTATGAACTCACCTTAAACTCCGCAGCTTCCACAAAAATAATTCACAATCTATAGCACACAAAATAATCTACATTACACAAGGTCAAGCTAAAAGCTACAACCCATGTAACACACATATGATGGATGTCTAAGACTCATATGACCCACCATGGATCTCCAAGACACCATACTAACCACTGCCATAGCCTAACACTCACTAAATCCCTTGCACTTTTAAAATCAGAAAACGCATAATTTTTGGGTACATTCGCCCACATGAAATCACGACAAATAAAGCTCAACAACTCACACCAAAAATTTACCATTGTCTCTCATAAGCATACAAGCTAATCCCAGAAGGCCATAGACCAATAACACACACAAGTACTCAAAAGAAAATCAAACTTGTCAAATACTCAAATTCGGATCTGAACGCACACCAAAAAGTTTTGATTAACATAAAATACTTCCACAAGTTTTTATTGCGAATCCTTTTCGTGGTAGTCTATTATAACCTAATACTTAACTATTCCAGAAGGGCTAGTCAAAATACCACTTTTACAACCACAAAACACCCTCAAACTTTTACCTAAAATCTGTCCCGGTTTGACAGCTTTGACACCTTAACAAAGAAAAATCAAAAGACTAACTTCCCGACCTTGAAATCAATCGTGGCTGGACTTTTTGGAAAGCTCTTTCATTAAACTTCAATTTAGACCTAAAATTCGTGACTTAAATCTTCACCATCTGTTATTTACACTCACATCTTTGCAGCTATAATTTTCTGTCCAAACTATAACTCAATAACTAGCATGTTTTACGCTCAATTCTCTTCACCAATCATCATAATATTATCATTAATTGATCCCAACATGTTTTAATTAATTAATTTACAGAAGTTCACAAACCCTAGATCCATCATAATTAATATTACATGAATTAGATTAATTAATCAAACAATTAAACATAGGGTTTAAAGATTTTACCTTGATTCTTGATTTTTAGCTTCAAAACTATAAACCCTAATTTTTCCCCTCTCCTCTTGCCCTTGTGATCGACTCGAATTTGCAGAAATTTGGCTTTAGGGTCGTTGGTAGGGTTGGGCTTGTTTGGGTTTGATTAGGATTCCTTGGGCCTAAGAGTCATATTTGGACTCAAATTGGGTTTCCTTTTTCCCCCTTATCCCTTCTAGCCGATTTTTTTTACCATATACATACATATATTTTTTTTATATTAAATTTATTTATTACACTCAAAACCTCATACTTTTCATATTTTATAAATACCCGTAGCTAATCCTAGCGTCTTACGCGATAAACCTCAACTTTTACGACAACCGGAAAAATTATCATTTTCAAAATAAAGTTTCCAAAAATAGAATTCCACACTCTTTTGAAACATAACTCATAAGAAAAACAAACTCCTCGTAACCCGCTAACGCTCAAACACTTGAACGAAGACTCGTTACGCAAAAACACAAAAACACCAAAACTACACAAGTCATTTCTACACCACAAAGGTGATTAAAATGAACTTACCCAAATTCCAAACTTTCCAAATCACAATAAAACCACTTATGTAAAGGGATTTAGTGCTAAAACTGACCTATATCACTCATATATTGCTTCAAACACCTAATACACACCAAACAAACGTCAACCGAGTCAAGACTATCCGTCAAACTGACCTACTAAAACTACTGTTGTTACAAAGAGATTGACGTTCCAATCACACATCAGAGTATCAAAATGTATCAAAGGCATAACCGAAGAGATAGAATAATCATGCAGAATAGAACAAATCCAAGATCTAACACGTCGCGAACCAAAACTCCCTCAAATGCTAAGACGTCTAATTCTTCTATATTTCTTCTGAAAGTGTGAACCAAAATGCAATTCTCGGTCACGATCTTTTGTAGGCGCGTCATGTAGCTTGAATAATCTACTGCCAAACGAAATCTCCGCCAATCCTCCAAGCAAGCCATCCTAGTCAATGCTCCACTGTAACTCCACTCGTGTTGTCCTTCCTCCTGTGCGTGGAAATCTCCAATGTAGTCACCACCATCTTCATACCATCCCGTCCAGCTCCTGCTTTAAGACTCTATACATATTAGTACAACTAAGATGAATAGAGTTGATAAGACCATTCACTTCAAACTGCTTCCTTCCTTCGTAGAAATTCAACACTGAAAACGAAGATGATTCTCGTGTTTCTCTTTTGTCTCTGAACATACTAACATGTCATACTATGACAATTTGTCCAAGTATTCATGAAAGGCACGATTTATCAAATCCATAGGAATAGTCGGAAAGGTAACCAATACAATTGGCATTACACACACAAATACGAAAGGAAATACTAAGAGTGTCTCGAACCTTTCACAAAATAAGACCTGATTCAGCTTCCAACAATAAATACCATCATCATTCTCCTCCATGAATAAAACAAAAACACACAAGGATACATAACGAACGTTTCAAACAAATCAAATAATTCTCGAGGCGAGTTTCATCAGAGAAGTATCTTCACAGCAGTGGGGAAATAAATGCACGAGTTTTAGAACAAGGTGGTCATAAAAGGTTATCAGGTTAAGAATCATGGTGTAGAATATGAACTTCACAAAACGTCAAAGGTGACAAACATAAAGTGACGGTCGTCATCATCATAATACTCAGGTGACAAATCAAAATCCAGAATAACATCGAATCGAACATTTCCAACGTAAATAGATTAGCATAACAAGACCGTCTCCAAATATCTCCAAAACGCATCGAACGAATTGAATATACATGATGAAAAGTCACAAAACATTCATAGGGGTAGAATAGGTAAGGTCAAAATCAACAATGAAGAAAGAATTAAAAGCAAGGAGAAATCATAGAGTGTGTCGAACACGTAGGATTCGTACATACGCGATTCTCCAAACGAACGAAAGGCATCTAAACAAATGTCAAGCAAATCAAGAATCGAAGTTCAAAAAAAAGTGATAACTCTAGGAAATGAAAATTATATGGCATACTACGAAGTCTAAAGGCATCCTAACACATGTCGCGTATCCCGATAAGTCTTCTAAGTCTCCGAAACGAATGATCTAGTAAGAGCTTAACGAAAAGCAAAGGCATAAATCAGAGTAAAGCGGAAGCAAGAATACCAAAGTCTGATCATATATCTACCCAATCCTCACCGGTCACAATAAAGCTCTTAAAGGGAGAAACTTAAGGCAAAACCTTCCAAAGTTATTCCTAAAGCGTCTAAGGTGCAAACCTAAGGGTCCAAAACTCACAGGCCATAATTTAGGTACTACAAGTCGCAGCCTTAGCTCTGATACCATAATTGTAACACCCCAACCTGACACGGGTCAAAATGTCACATTATGGTGCCAAATCAGAACATACAAACGCAAGCGTAAGACTTATAATCAAAAGTTATCAAGGTATTCTAAGGTTACAAAAGAAATACTAACTCTATACAGGAAGAAATACAAATCCAAACAAAATCTAATCAAATCCAAATCCAAGTCTAGTCCAGATGTAAATAGGCTTCGAATCATCGGGATAGTCCACTAAAGTTCCTATGCACTCGTTACCCAAACCCAGCTTCCAACCTAAAACTTGCCGCAGGAAAAGAAATCCGGCTGAGCTTAAAAAGCCTAGTGAATAGATATATAACAAAATGGATAATCGAAATATATATAAGTTTAGGAAAAGGAAATCATAAGCTCCTGCTGAAATGGATATCATCTGTCAAATGCATAAGAGATCAACGATAACCGAACAAATGTCATAAGTCAACTGAATGAAGCATCATAAAGAGATCAAATGGAACATAATTAGAATCATAGAGCACGTATCAACAAAGGCTTGTCTACCCGAGCCACTCGAATAGACACAAAGAAATATAGGAAAGCCACGAGCCGACCTACCAGAGCCACTCGAATAGGTCTCAAATCACATAATCACATATCCGTCAATTCATAGGGTGTACATAGAGGGGCGACCTCCAAGTACCAGACGTGAAAGGGGTACAAAGCACATACAGCCAGTCACCAAACCAAATCGTATCATATCATATCAAAACAAATCCTAGGATGCATCCATACGCCCCCCACAAACAAATCATATACAAAGTGGCCAAGAGATCTCATATCATATCATAATCAAACGGGGACGCCGGAGACTAATCACACCGCCCCAGATAGTGTCATGCCATTGGTGCCTCAATGACACGCCCATGGTACCTCCATGAGTAGACTAAAAACTCGGGCATAAGAATCATACATATCAGAACAGAGCTATCTATAAACAAAGTAATCATATCAGTGAGATAGTAATCAGATCATCATAACAGAATGAATAGCAAACAGAATCCTATCAAAGGATAATATCAACGAATCATATCATAGGAAACGAATCAAAGTCAAAGGATCGAAGTCATGAGATCAGAACCCATACTGGGAAAGGGTAAGAATATCTGTACCTTAAACCGCCAACGAAACCATATCATAACGTAAGAATAGGATGTCACCCCTTCAGCGAATCTACACGAATTAATTACCGACTTATTATTAATAATAATTTAAATCAGATTTCTCGTTTTAGTCAGCTTTCCACTTTTAGTAACTTTCTATTTTTAGTAAATTTTCTTGAATTAATAACTTTCCTGATTTAACAAGGTACCATTCTTAGTACGTTCCCGAAATAGTAATTATATACTTTAAGGTTATAAATAACAATTAAATAATCTTTAAGGGTTAAAATGACCAATATAATAGTTTAGGGTAAAATATGCCAATTTAGTAAAATTTAGGGATATAATGTAAATTATCAAGCTTAGGGTTTACAAATGTCAAATATTTAACTTTAGAGTTTAAGATATAAATTAACTCCAAAATGATCGATTTAAAACTCAGCCATTTTTTTACAAGTTATAAGATGTGTCCTCGACTATGATTTGTGCGCTACGTTAATATATAATCACTTATTCATGTGTGTTTTTAAAATCTTCTTAGCAAAGAGATGCACATTAATTATGAAGCGTGTTTTACTAATTAATATATATTGCGAACAGTTATGCTTCATGCAAGCATATCAATATCCTATCAAAAATGGTTACTGATGTTGAACACCAATTAAACAAAAGTGTATAACTTCTATCGATCCAATTGTAAGATGTGCATGCTCAATTCTTATCTCAATATTTCATATTAATATACAACTAGTATTACTTGACTACTATATATGCATAGCGTATTATATCAACTTAGAGTTAATGTGACACAAGTTATAACGATGGATTATGATTCATGAATAATTACCTCCAAGCCAAAACGAGTACAGGTTGAGTTCGAGGTCGAGCCCGAAACAAAGACACGAACACCAGCACGTAGACTAGTTTGAATACGAATACTAAGGTTCCACCAGAGACGATCGAGACTCCAAGATGCGACGCATACGAACAGTTAACCATGTACGAATCACAAAACCAAGATCTTAAACTATGCATGAACCACAACCCAAGCAAACCCGAACACGAGCAACACAACGTGAACCCAACTTGTTGGGTTCTGCCACTCTCCTATACTACACCGTTAACCTTCCAGTGAATAGAAAACAAGCCACAACCCACACATGAACAAAAACCGAATCCAAGTTTAGTGCAGCGACCCACATTCGAACTTGAGCTATTACAAAAATAAAGGAAACCAACTATGGGGTTCCCTCATACACGAACAGAATCCAACCACCATGATGAAAACAATCACAGCTCAACCCTTATTCCTTTGTAGAGCAACAGTATAACATGGGACTTGTTTAGGGTTTAAAATGTGTGCGAGAGGAATGAGATCCGGTTACAAATATTGGGGGTTCGGAGTTAGTTTGGGCCGAATCAAATGGAATTTTGGAGGGTGATATATACTGCCGAGTCTAAAGGTAGGGTTAGTAACCAAATCTCACTTCCACTTTTCAAATCTTATCTCATCCCTTTCAAAGAACTTGTACACGTTGTTTACTGATTGAATGAAGGAGAAAGAATGTGCCGCCACCTTTTGTGTTATCAGGGTTTTATGTGTGAGAGTTTAAGAATATACAGATGAAAAAATGAGAGCAAAATCAGGGAATATAACGTGTGATTGCCAAAATTTCGGATGACCAAATCTTTTACTTAATTAAAATATTTGGTTGTATTTTGTTCTTATCTCTTCTACTCACGACATACACAAAGATGGCATGGGAACAATTCGGTTATACATTTTTGAATTTTTTTTTTTGAAAGGTAAGTTTCATTCAAAAACGCCACAAGAAGTCCTCAAAACAAGGACTCAAGGGCAAAAGCCGACGTTACATCATAGAATTCAACGGGGAACTACACCAAACATTCCACTCTATATTCTTAATCTTGGATCTATTGCGGATCCAGAAATAAGACGTAGTTTTGATAATCTCCACGACTTCAATCGGTCTCCGTCTTTTTTCTTCGAAAATTCTCTTGTTCCTTTCGTTCCAAATCGCCCACATAGTTGTAATAAGAATCCCGTTCAGGATGTATAAGGCTTGCTTCGAAAGCTGCTGTGCTTCTATAGATTTCAAAATATCCGAGACATCGAACACAATCAAAGGAGCGATATTGCACCAGCTTTGAATTCTGGTCCATATCTCTGCTGTATAAAAACAGCCGGTGAAGATATGGATCGCCGTCTCGTCATCCGAATTGCAAAAAACGCAGGCTTTATCTATATATATATATATATATATATATATATATATATATATATATATATATATATATATATATACATTTTTGAATTAAAAGCCACATATCACATTCTTTATATATACATTACAACTATTTTAATATATATATATATATATATATATATATATATATATATATATATATATATATATATATATATATATATATATATATATACACACACGTAGTTAGGACTAGTTTTAGATAACTTAGGGTAATAGTTTAATTAGTATAGGATTTATTTTAATGTGTAATGGCATTATAATGTATAGTTTAAATGTTATATATTATTAATATTTCGAACTTAGGTTAAAGTTAAATTGATGTAGGATATAGGGTTCAAATATTTCGGGTTTTACAGTTTCACTCCTATATGTTGCAAAAAAATTTAAATTTGGTGCTAAAATTGCCCTAACAAATATGTCTCTCAGTTTTATTACACATCTATTATTAAACAAACAAAAATCAAGTGTCATGGTATTCTCTAAGGTATCTTCATTTAACCCCCCTTACACTTAAGCTGAACATTGTCCCTAATGTTCAATTAAAATATGTAAAAGTAAAGAAAATGAAAGAATGAAACAAATACTTCCCTGATTCGTTCGGTGAGGAATATGCGGTAACATGGTTAATTCCTCCTCCAAGAGAATGTAACAACTTCAAGATTAAAGCAATGCCAAAAACTTGAGACTTTGATGCTCAAAGACTTGACCATCCATGTACATCTTCTTGCCCAATATAACATGTTAAACTTAAGAAAACAAACAAGAAAACCTAGCGTAACATCAGCGGTAAAATCTATATAAAATAAAATCCCTAAAAGCAAATAAAAATATTATGCTTGTGGAATGAATGTTTGTAGGTTCCTGGAGTTTATAAGTTAAAGATTTAACAAAACTTTACAATTTCGGCAAAAAAACAAAACATGCAAAATTTTTCAGAAAATTAGTACCTGACGTCGTCAGGCTTTAATTGCTGACGCCATCAGAATTGATCTGACATAAATTTTATGTTGAGTTTCCGAAAAATTTCTAGAAAAACCTATACCTTAATTCCTGGAATTCTTGCAAAATATCATTATGACTCGATACAAGCATTTGACTCAAACAATTACTAATATGTATATCTATATCTCATTGTTATCATTCATGTTCAATTCGTTCTTTGAAAACAAATTTGAATTTCCCTTACACTTATCTTTTTGCAAAATACTTTTATATGTAATTAAGACGAAGTTATAAACAAAATAAAGCATTTTCACAATTTCATTTGAAACATTAATTATAAACAATAGAAATAAGAACACACATACGGAAGCAAATAAAACAAATAAACAAACAACCAAACAAATAAAAAGCTTGGGTTGCCTCCCAAGAAGCGCTTTTCTTTATTAACGAGTCTTGTAGCTAGACTCAAAGTCATGCCCTATCCTATGTGAGTGAGATCCTCATCGAGGACATCTTTACGATCAAACTTAGGTTTTAATTTCCTATCGGTACGCTTAGTACGGTATGACTTTTCAAACTTTTCTCCATACGGATCATATAGTGTCATTTTTAGATGCCATGATCCATCTCCTTCCTTAGGTGGTTATTCCAATTCCACTTGCATTTGTCACCTTTGTTTTTCCACCTATTCATTCCTAGGTTAATGGGTAATACTCCTAGGAATTCAATCATCTTTCTAAAAACTAGAGGAGCTTCGAATGGGTTTAACTCTATGTCCCTAGCCAAAAGTTATTCTACCATGAGTGTCCGGTTCACAAATTCCTCTTCTAGATAAAATGGGCGTTGGGGTCCTATGAAGTCTCTATTAACCCAAGGTCCGTACCTAGATGGCCTCCTATTCAAATATACCCAATGGGGCATTGGTTCCTCATTAGTATCGTAGGCATGTTTCTTAACATCATATACCAACCAAGTTTCTCCTTCTCCTACCGCTATTCTAGATTCCTTACAATCAATCATCAGACTTGCGATAGCTAAAAATCCTCTTCCTATTAACAAAGGGCATATAGTGTCACTAACCATATCAAAGACGTGGAAGTCAGCTAAAATTGTCAATCTTCCTATATGCACTAATACGTCCTTCATTACCCCAACCGGGTATGCTACACTTCCATCCGCAAGACCTATGATCACATTCGTTTCATCTAATTTTCCCGGCTTATAGTGGTGTAAAGACATAACGGAAGCAAATTTAGGCTTGACCCAAGATCGACGAATGTGTCAAAAGCCTCAGAATTTCCGATCTTGCAAGATAAAACAAATATGGATCATCTAATTTCATAGGCAGCTTGTGTTTGAATTAAGGTGGTTCCATTTTCCCCAACTTAAGTTTCTCCTTATATTTCTCCAAAAGGGTATTGTAATAGGGGGCTCGAGCTAAGACATCAATAACCGGACGTTCAAGGTGGAGTTCCTTTAATTCATCGTCAAGGTTTTGGATTAGAGGTGTTTCAATTACTTTGTTGACCAACTTTTTATTGGAGGTTTCATTTTGTTGGTCATTTCTAACGACTTGAGTTTGCTTGAAACAGGAGCTCATAGCGTTGACCGGATAGTATTGTGGACAAGGACTAGGAGATGTAACCGAAGAGATGGCGTTAACATTTAGCTTTGGGTTCTTGACCGTGTCGCTTGTGAGTGCTCCCATTTCTCGGTCATTGAGAACTTTCAACAAGGTGTCATCTTTATCGGTCATCTCGCTTTGTTTTTGTTTGAATTCGGACTCAAACTTGTCCAAACGAGCTTCTTGAGATGCCATAAATTTGGACATCAATCCTTCAAAGTTATTGGTAACACCATAGTTGTTGGAAGTATTGTTGTTGAAAGTACGGTTTGAGGATGAACCATTTGATTGAAAACGATTATGTGGATTGGAAGAATTGTTTTGAGGTGTTTTTTGGTTTTGTTTCCACCTAAAGTTTGGGTAATTTTTCCAAGAGGGGCTGTATGAATCACCGTAAGGGTTTGGCTCTGGTTTGAAAGCATACCACTTGTCTCCCCCTCTGTCAGTACGCGAGGATGCGGAGTCCGCAAAATCTTGTTCGGGGAGTTCCATGCAATCACGAGTGTCATGGGGACCACTACAATATTCACATGAAGAAGTGATTTTGTTCACTTGGCTTGAAGGTTTAGGAGCCTCATAGGATTTCATGAGAAACTTGACTTGGTTTTCAAGTTTCATGATCCTACGGTCGGGAGTGCTAGAATTATTCGAAGGCACAGATATTGCCTTGACCATTTTGTTCAAATCACGGGGATCATTCCAACTTTCGTTGTCATAAAGAGCATGATCTTCTATGAGTTCCCATGATTCTTTCGCACTTCGATCACGTAGCCTACCACCGGCCGCTTGGTCAATGGTTTGCCTCGTGGAGAGATTGATGTGGTCATAGAAGATTTGGACTTGGAGCCAAAGATCTATGCCATGATGAGGAACTTTTTGAAGTAAGTCCTTGAAACGAGTCCATGCTTCGTAAAAAGTTTCGCCTTGACGTTGTTGGAACATCAAGATGTCATTCCTTAACTTTTTGGTTCTTCCAAGTGGGAAAAATTGAGCAAGGAAAAGATGGTGAGATCATCCCAAGATGTGATGGATCCCGCGGGAAAATGCTCAAGCCATTGACTACCTTGGTCATGTAGAGAGAATTGGGAGAGACGCAGTTGGGTCATCATTCGAGTTTCAACATCAAGGTCTATGGAATCTATGATTCTAAGAAAATCCTTGGGGTGTAGATTTGGATCTTCGGAATGAAGTCCATGGAATGCACATCCGCTTTTCACCAACCGGATGGTATTGGATCGCAAGGGAGACACATTGGCTCCTTGAGTGAGCTCAATGGTGTTTCGATATCCTTGTTGGCTAGGAAGGGAGTACTCTCCTAAAGTGCGGGCTCTAGGAGGTTGGTTTGGTTGTGGTGGGTTTTGTTGTAGTGGGTTGGCGGGGTCAAAGATATTACCACCTTCCATGATGTCGGATGGTAACAGTTACGAACAAAGGAACAAAGAAAAAGATAGACTAAAGAAAACCTATAAAATTAAAATAAAAATCTCACTAGAAAGGAATCTAATGAGTAGACCTAATAAAAATAAAATTCAACCTAAAACAAAAACTATTCTCCTTCAGCGGCGCCAAAAACTTTGATGCGATTTGGATTGTCACATAAAAGTTTTACTTGTATAGGGATCTTGAGAAGCTTACAATCCCCGCCAGGCAGGTGTACCTGACCGATGTAGTATAGTGTAGTGGTAAGAACCAGGGGATTGATCGTCCTCCACAGGAATATTGTTCGTTAGGATTGAAAATGATCAAAACGAGGTCTAGAGGTGAGGGATGATTCTTTTTGTATTTTTATAATTTTTTGGAAAGCAAGTAAAATCTCAGTGTTTAAAGGAATGGGCGAAATTAGTTGATAGTCAACTAACCCAAATAACTACAAATGCAATAAAAATAAAATGACCAGAAGATAAATATGTGTAAAACTAATATGGAGAAAACGTGTTTACTTAGGTTTCACTACTCCCTAGCTATCTTTCATTGATTGATTAGTTTGTTACAATTGCGTGGATGATGGGTTGTATTCCTTAATACCATTCGTGTGGGCGTGTACGTCCTTCCCCAACTCTATAAGATTCTATCTCTTCCTATGACGACACATTTAGTATCCTATCATGACCTCATTAATATTCTCTTATGCATTAATCACAACCAATTAATCATAGTAAACATCCGAATCGTGTTTCTTAAGACATCAAGCAAGTTACTAATAGGAGATTAGCCAGTTTTCTTAAGCCTAACATTGATATCATTCATCCAACAACAATTAATAACAAACCATCAATCAATAATCGATAGATAGGTTTCATTACATCTAAGCAAACACAAACAAACCTAGCCTAGCATGTTAAAAGAAAGATAAGCGTATGATAGAATCAAACAACACATAGACATATTGAATGATTGATAGAATACTTATCTTCAATTAATCATGGAAGAAAAAAGGTTTAGAAACCTCAAAATAGCTGCAAAAGTCGACTAGAGTTCATACCCTAAGTTTCTCCAAAGTTCCACACATAATGAATGAAAATTAGAAGAGTATATATAGATTTTACAACTTTGATGGCGTCACCTTATGGGACGTGACGTTGTCACCTCGTCGTTGATGGCCTAAATCCACTCTTGACGTCGTCAGGTTGAATAAGGTTCTGGGCCATCTCTCTTTGTAGTAACATGTGACGTCCTTGATGCATTATAACGTGACGCCGTCTTGTTTAAACTCCAAAATTCCTTTCTGGCCCGTCAAGTGTAAACGTCATATCCACCCCTTTGTCAACAAGTGACGCCGTCACCTAGTGGTGCGTGACGCCGCCAGGTACTGTTTTCAGCATAATTTGAGACTTTGTCATATTCTTCACTTTTATGCTCCAAAAATGTCTAAAATGCTTCCTTTTTCACAATTCCTCTCAAAAGTACCTAAAATGACAAAAGGAATGATTTAAGGCAATATTTGATCATATAATCATGATTTAAGGCTTAAATGACCCCTTAAAAGCGTAACACTTTTCGTCTCATCAACCACCCCTTAAATAAAAACACAACCCTAAACTCGATTGCATACCAGAAAAACAAAGATCGTTTAGTAGTAAAGAGGCAGATTTAGGGCTGGTTTAGCCGGAAATAGATGGAAGGGGTGGCGGCCAGAAATCACCTCAAAGGAGAGAGAGAATTAGGGTTTTTTTTTCATTCCTAAATCTACCAATTTCCAACCCTTCATATTTTTTCAAATATTGTTCATAGCCTTTTCTCCTTTGAAGAGGAGTTGGACCCCTGAGAATCTTCTTCTTCTTTCTTGCAGCAGCAGCTTCTTTTTGTTTCTTTGATGTGAACTCACTTAGCCAAGAACCTACATCAAACTCATGTACTTCTTGTTCTTCAAGCTTGACTAGCTTTGAGAGCTCAACATCTGCATTCATTCTATTTTTTTCCTGCTTCCTATTCCTCATACTCCTTTCTGGCCATAGCTTCTTTTTCAACTTGAAGTCTTTCTTTTTCAAGAAGCTCTTGCTCAGCTTGGTTTTCTTCTTTTTGATATTTTATATCAGCTTCTTCATTATACTTTAGTTGTTTCTCTTTAGGCCAGAATGGAATGGTAAATCCTTCAATAGATCTTCTTTAGGCTCTTCAATTATGATTCTTTTACCCTTGCCTTTGTATGAGTGTGAGAGGGAACTTGATTGGGCAATTTGAGCAGGTTCTCTAAGCACAACTCCTTTGACAGGTGGCCTAATAACATATTATGGTGGTGGTGGTGGTTGTTGTTGTAGCTGAGATGATAGAGATTGTGTTTGTTGTTGTGTTTGTTGTGGTGGTTGTTGTAGTGATCCTGATTGTGATGTTGATGCTTTCTTGCTTAGTAGCATCATTGCTTCAGCCATAGAAACGTCATCATCCATAAGAATTGAACTAGCAGCAGAACCCTGTGCAGCAGCAGAATCCTTTGTACTAGCAGCAGCTTCTTTTTGTTTCTTTGATGTGAACTTTCTTAGCCAACTTGACTAGCTTTAAGAGCTCAACATCTGCATTCATTCTATTTTTTTCCTGCTTCCTATTCCTCATACTCCTTTCTGGCCATAGCTTCTTTTTCAACTTGAAGTCTTTCTTTTTCAAGAAGCACTTGCTGAGCTTGGTTTTCTTCTTTTTGATATTTTATATCAGCTTCTTCATTATACTTTAGCTGTTTCTCTTTAGGCCAGAAGTGGAATGGTAAATCCTTCAATAGATCTTCTTTAGGCTCTTCAATCATGATGCTTTTACCCTTGCCTTTGTATGAGTATGAGAGGGAACTTGATTGGGCAATTTGAGCAGGTTCTCTGAGCACAACTCCTTTGACAGGTGGCCTGATAACATATTATGGTGGTGGTGGTGGTTGTTGTTGTGGCTGAGATGATAGAGATTGTGTTTGTTGTTGTGTTTGTTGTGGTAGTTGTTGTAGTAATCCTGATTGTGATGTTGATGCTTTCTTGCTTAGCAGCATCATTGCTTCAACCATAGAAACGTCATCATCCATAAGTCTTGAACTAGCAGTAGAACCCTGTGCAGCAGCAGAATCCTTTGTACTAGCAATAGCTTCTTTTCGTTTCTTTGATGTGAACTCTCTTAGCCAAGCACCTACATCAAACTCATGTACTTCTTGTTCTTCAAGCTTGACTAGCTTTGAGAGCTCAACATCTGCATTCATTCTATTTTTTTCCTGCTTCCTATTCCTCATACTCCTTTTTGGCCATAGCTTCTTTTTCAACTTGAAGTCTTTCTTTTTCAAGAAGCTCTTGCTCAGCTTGGTTTTCTTCTTTTTGATATTTTATATTAGCTTCTTCATTATACTTTAGCTTTTCTCTTTAGGCCAGAAGTGGAATGGTAAATCCTTCAATAGATCTTCTTTAGGCTCTTCAATCATGATGCTTTTACCCTTGCCTTTGTATGAGTGTGAGAGGGAACTTGTTTGGGCAATTTGAGCAGGTTCTCTAAGCACAACTCCTTTGACAGGTGGCCTGATAACATATTATGGTGGTGGTGGTGGTTATTGTTGTGGCTGAGATGATAGAGATTGTGTTTGTTGTTGTGTTTGTTGTGGTGGTTGTTGTAGTGATCCTGATTGTGATGTTGATGCTTTCTTGCTTAGCAGCATCATCGCTTCAGCCATAGAAACATCATCATCCATAAGTATTGAACTAGCAGCAGAACCCTGTGCAGTAGCAGAATCCTTTCTACTAGCAGCAGAATCTACTTTGTCACCAGCAGTAGAATCTTTCTCTTGAACATTGGAAACTTGAGCAGCAGAATCCTGTACTTGAGCAAAAGAATCACTTAGTCCCCTAATAGCTCCACTCATTAACCCAGTAGCCTTTACTAATTGTTGAGGCTCCAAAGTCTTGAGCTTTTCCACCGCATTTTCTTGAGTTTTAACCAATTCTTCCAATACAACCTCATGACCTTGTCTATCAGCAACCATAAATCCATCTACATTTTCACTCTCCACCTCCATATCATTACCCCTAGCAGCAACACTTTCATCATTTCCTTGAGCCTCCCCTGAACCCAATGTATCATATTTATTCCTCTCCTATTTGGGAGCATCCTTAGAGGAACTCACAACTTGTGTTGTTCCCACTTTCTTCAGTCTCTTCAATTTTGAAGGTCTTGACCCCATTTTACCTTTCAAATCTTTAACTGGCTTTTTCAATGTTTGGGTCTCCTTGGCTTGAGAAGCTGATAGTTGAGTAATATCAAGAACCTAAGATTCTAACTTGTTGCATCTTGTCTCCAAATTTGTACATCTGTCCATCAATTCATTTATTTGTTTCATTCTAGCCTCATCACTTCGACCTGTGTAACCTGGTCTGAGAGGTGAATCACTGGCAATGTTAGTATGTACATTTGTGTCATCCATCAATTCCTCATTATTATGTCTATCCTCATCACTTCGGTTTGTGTTACCTGACCCAAGAGGTGAATCAATGGATGTAAACCCAGCATCAACAAGAGTTTACATTAAGGTAAAAAACGATTCTCTCTCTCCCATGGCGATTTTCTTGAAAAAACCCTAGATCTCTTCAATTCGACTATTCTGATCTTAAATCTTGCTCTATTCTATATAACGACCGTGTTTTTGTTTGCTTAGCTTCGTCTATAGCTTCATTAACATTATTTTTATGTGGATGCTGGTTTGGTTTGATTAGGGTTTCGTACTTTTGAGGGTTTTTTTGTTAATCGCTTTTTAGGGTTTTTTAGGTTTCGATTCTGGTTTCCTTGTTCTTATCAATATCTTATGCATTATGGAAGTCGGTTAGTGGATTGTTTGTGCTTTTAAATCATGCCTTAACTTAGGTTGAGGCTCTCGTTTCAGAAGTTTGCCGTGGTACTTCTTTTTCTGTCGTGTTTATCTTCATCGATTGTTTAGGGTTTCGTTTTTTGTTCTCTCCTTTTGTTCTTCATTATGGTGAATGCTGGTGAAATTAATGTTGATTTGTATGCGTTTAGGGCTTGTATGAGTCAATTAAAACAACATGATCTTGGGACTTCTACTAATCAGAATCAACCACGTATGGCGACTAGGGTTTTCCGAAACCCTAATGACCTCCCAAGGTCTGGTGATGCTGTTCATACGTCTCTCATGGGTGATGTGAGGGATACCCCTATTAGCCTTGGTGAGTTGGAGACTGGTCCAACGATGAACCCTAATAGGAGGGACACGGTGCGTTTGGATGATGGTACTGCTGGTGTTAATAACTCTAGTAGTGGTACGAATATGGGCATGGATGTGAATGTTAATGTTGCACATGTGGATCTTGATATGGATAACATGCCTCAAGGTGATGGAATTCATGTTTCTTCGTCTGCTGGTCGGTTTAAGTTGGTTGAGACTCATGTTGATGCGACTGACCAAATAGAGAACGTCTCCCCTGCTTCTACAAGCGTACCTACTATGCAATCTAGTGACATAAATGCTAAACCTAAATCTTTTGTTGCGGCTACTAGTGGTACGTCTAATGTTGCTCATAAAGTGAAACCTAATTTTCGTTCTCTTAAGGTGGATAATGTGTTTAATGGTGTTGATGTTTCTATTCCCCGTAAGGTTGTTCAAAATATTAGCACTAAGTTTGAGTTTACGCTATATGGTTATTTCATTGGTAAGCGTATTGCGTTTCCCGTGGTGGAATATTTTGTTCGTAACACTTGGGCAAAGTATGGTCTTAAACGCATTATGATGAATGAAAATGGCTTTTTCTTCTTTAAATTTGATTCGCAAGCTGGTTTGGAAGCTATATTAGAAGGTGGTCCATGGATGATTAAGAACAGCCCTATTATCCTTAAAAAGTGGACTATGAATACGAGCTTAAAGAAAGAGGAATTAACCCGTATTCCAGTATGGGTTAAACTTCATGATGTTCCATTGCAGGTGTTTTCGGAAGATGGTATTAGTATTATTGCTACGCATTTAGGTACTCCTATAATGCTTGATTCTTATACTAGTGCGATGTGTATCGATTCATGGGGAAGAAGCAGCTTTGCTAGATGTTTAATTAAGATTGATTCTCATGCTGATCTTAAGGAGTCAATTACAGTTGGTGTCCCTCTTGTGGATAGTCTTGGATTCACGTCTGAAATAATCTGGGTAGAGTATGAATGGAAACCACCTAGGTGTGATGTATGTTTGATATTTGGTTCTACGGATAGTTGTCCTAAGAAAGTTATGCCTACACCAGCTGTGGAGAAATCTAATGATGATGATGGTTTTCAACTGGTGGGAAAAAAGAAAAATAAAAAGAAGGGTATGGCTAAGGATAATAATGTGGTTAAGGGGTTCCCTGTGGGTAAGAACATGTACTATAGACCTAAAGCTGTTGCAACTCCATCTCAACCACCATCAGGTGTAGCTAGTACTAGTTCTGGTCCTCCCCTTGAAAAGGTGGATGTCGCTTCATCTAGTAGTACTTTTCAGTCCAAGGAGAGTATTAGTCCATCTCATAATGAGAATGTTACAACAAACAACCAAACTACCAAGGTAAGCTCCTCTAAACCGAATGCTAATATTTCCACTTCTAATCCCTTTGATGCTTTGGCTACGGATGAGGGTGGTCAGGAGGATACAAAGCTTGATGAGGAGGAGGTTGTTAATGTTTTTGATGAATCTGGTAATTTATTTGATCAATCGGGGGCAAGCACTCCCGTTCTCAATGTTCCCGATGTTTAGTATTGCTTCATGGAATATAAGGGGTCTGAACCGTGCCCCTAAACAAAAGGAGGTTCGTCAGGTTGTTAATGAGAATAACCTTAGTGTGTGTGCTGTTTTGGAGTCTCATGTGGATGCGTCGGGTGTGTATGATACTTGTCGTAAGGTCTGTCGTAGGTGGAAATGGACGTCTAATGGGAATCTCTGTAATAAGGGTTCTCGTATCATTCTTGGCTGGAATGATGATATTGTTGATGTTATGGTTATGGCTTCTACTAACCAAGTTATGCATGTGCAGGTTAATGTTCGTAATGAAAACAAAACCGTTTTTTGTTCTTTTGTTTATGCAGATAATTATTATGTTAATCGGAGAGCGCTTTGGAGTAACCTTGATAGCCATGCTAAATTCATGCGTAGTAGACCCTGGGTGTTAATGGGAGATTTTAATGCTGCTCTTAATTTGGAGGATCATTCGTGTGGTGGTTATGCTCCTGATTCAAAGAATGTGTCTTGAATATGGAGGTTTCGGATGTTAATAGTACGGGGCTGCATTTTACATGGAATCAAAAACCAAGAGGCTCTAATGGTACGTTAAAGAAGATTTATAGAATTATGGGTAATTTAAAGTTTGGTGATGATTTCCCGGGTTCGTTTGCTATTTTTCAACCTTACCGTATTTCTGATCATTCTCCTTGTGTTCTTCGTATTCCTCAAGTGGCTAAGCTCAAACCTAAACCTTTCAAGTTCTCTAATTTTTTGGTGCATAAAGAGGGTTTTATTGATACTGTTACTTCGGGGTGGAATCTTGGTGTTAACGGGTGTGCTATGTATCGTGTTGTTAAACGTTTGAAGGGGCTGAAATCTTCGTTTCGTAAGCTTTTGTATAATCAAGGGAATCTTCATGAGAGGGTTTCTATTCTTCGTAAGGAGTTAGATGAGGTCCAAACTGCTATTGATAAAGACCCGTTTAATTCAGCCCTTCGTGAAGATCATGCTCATTACCTTCTTGCTTTCAAGGAGGCAATTTTAGATGAGGAACGGTTTTTAAAGCAAAAGTCTAAAGTTCAATGGCTTCAAGAAGGTGATTCTAATACGGCTTACTTTCATAATGTTGTTAAAAGTAAAAGTGCTCGCAATCGAATTGAAGTGGTTCGGGATGCGGCTAATGTTTTGTATGAAGGAAGTGCAGTTGCAGGGGCTTTTGTTTCTCATTATGAGCAGTTTCTGGGTATTGAAGGGGATTGTTCCCCTCTTGATGATTATACTTTATTCTCTAATGTTCTTAATCCTCAAATGGCTGATTTTATGGTGAGAGATATTACGGATTCTGAAATTAGGGAAGCCATTTTCTCGATGGGGGATGATAAAGCTCCTGGTCCAGATGGGTACACTGCTGCTTTCTTTAAGAAAGCATGGAATGTTGTGGGGCTTGATGTTACGAGTGTTATTCGGGATTTCTTCTCTAATGGTAAGCTTCTTAAGGAAATAAATCACACGATTATATCTTTGATTCCTAAAGTGTCCACCCCGTCTAAGATTACTGACTATAGGCCTATCTCTTGTTGCAATGTGTTGTTTAAATGCATTAGTAAAATAATTGCGAATCGTGTTAAAGATTGTCTTGGTCATCTGGTTAGTATTAACCAATCTGCGTTTGTTCCTGGGAGGCGTATTTCTGATAATATTTTGCTTACCCAAGAACTTATGAGGAATTATCATAGAGGGAGAGGTCCGCCTAGATGTGCTTTTAAAGTGGATATTCAAAAGGCGTATGATACGGTTGATTGGGCTTTTCTTAGGTCTATTCTGATTGGTTTTGGGTTCCATTCTAAAATGGTCGATTGGATTATGGTTTGTGTCTCTACTACATCGTATTCCATTTGTGTTAATGGGGATCTTCATGGCTGGTTCCAAGGTAAGCGAGGTCTTCGGCAGGGTGACCCGTTATCTCCTTACTTATTTACTTTGGTTATGGAGGTTTTAACCCTTATTCTACAGAAAAAGGTTGCTAATACGGCGGAGTTTCACTTTCATCATTTATGTGAGCAGCAGCGTATTATTAACCTTTGTTTTGCAGATGATCTTTTCTTATTCTCTAGAGGCCACCCTGAATCGGTTAATGTTATTATGCAAGCTTTGGAGGATTTCAAGAATGTTTCGGGTCTTGTTCCGAGTATTCCCAAGAGTACTGCTTTTTTCTGTAATGTTCCTAGTGTCTTGAAAGTTATGATTCTTCAGTCTATGCCATTTGCAGAAGGTTCTCTTTCGGTTAGATATTTGGGTGTTCCTCTCATTTTGTCTCGGCTTCTTTATAGGGATTGTAAGGTTCTTGTGGAGAAATGAGAAGGGCGTGTGATGTAACACCCCCAATTCATGGATGCAGCGGAATTCAAACTGGGTGTTACTCGACGGCACAATAGTCACAATAATAGAAAACAAACTCCAATTGAGTCGTTTTAAGAGATTTATCATTCAAATTGTATAAATATCAGAGGTTACAAAAATTGAGGTCCCAATTGGTTCCATGTTTACAATGTATAATAAATGAGTTTTGAATGATAATAGAATTTATAGCCCTCTTGAGTATCCGTGCCCTTCCGTGCCATCCTTGATCGTCATGAACCTGAAATACATGCTTGAGAGGTCAACACAAAGGTTGAGTGATATTCATAGAGTTTGTTTAATGTTTGAACACAATATGTTGGTAGTGTGAGTTATAGGCTCACACCAATGTTTGGAAAGCAAAATAGGTAGGCTATGTTGTTATACGCCCATAAAATGTATTATACACTAAGCTTATGACACCAAAACGTTAACGTGTACCAATATCGATCGGCAGATTTATCCCGGTAGGTACTTTGCTAACATACCTAAATCTCAAATATTAGTGCATTTGTTTGAACTTAGTCAATACAAATGGGATTCGTCAATCCCAATAGGTCTATTCACAATATTTGCGCTCACTATTGCTAGTGATTAAATGGTTCATAATAAGGGATCTCGGTTTAGCAAGGCTGGTACTTAGTGATAATAAAACAATCAGGCAAGCATACAATTTAAAAACATTGTGCTCGGTTAAAAATAGCATGTATTCCCCCCAAGGGTTTGTAAAACATTGTAATAATGTAAAGTGGGGCTATGAACTCACCTTAAGTTGGATGATGTATAATGAGAATGATGGATATGCCGTAAGAACTTCTACGAGCAACCTAGAATAATTGTTGTAACTTAGGTTTGGAATAATGTCTAAGGAAACATAAACATGCCAATATATATATCTTGCATCTAGTCCATGATGTGGTATGATGTATAATGTAAGTCTTTGAAAGAAAAGATTCATGAAACATGTATGTTTTGGTATATCGTTTACTACCGTTCGGGCCGACATAATTCAGAAGTCATGTTAGTAAGCGTTCGAGGAGCCAGGACACTTTAACTCGTAAATCCACAACTCAACTCGACGGCTTACATAATGAACTCCTCACATGAGGCTCCCTACTATTGTAGTAGTTGATGAAATATATAGATATAAGTTTTGATCCGAAAGGTTACATGTCCGATACTTGAATAAACTTAGGAAAGTTTATTTGTACATGAAGATTGTTATTAGGGTTAGTTTCATAAGTCTTGTATGACCATTTTCTCTTTGTAATATCTCATGGTTCCTTTTTAAGTGAAGTAGATTCAAATTGCTTGTTCAAGTTCTCGTCAACTCTTTGTTTCATGTTTACGCCTACGTAAGTTGGTATGGTCATTTCGTCATGGCCTAGCCATGACCTTTGGTCCTTGTTTCAAGGTCATGAGACACAACCTTGGTTCTAGCCATGGTTGTGGTCTTGATTATAGGTCATAAGACCTCTTGTTCCTTTCAAAGTATAACCATAATCTTGTGACTTTCGCCTAAAAATGGGCTGTTTAGAATTTGAAGAATTTTATCACTCGGAAAGTGTTTTTAGGTCACGAGCTTCTATACTCCTGAACGAAAACGTCGTTCCGGACAACTTTCGTGTTTTAACTTTTTGATGAATCGGACCAGAAGTGGGACTTTCAAAACCCAAATTTGATCAGAATGGTATTTGGTAGTTTGCCGCAAAGTTTTGGTAACTTCAAATGGGCGTAACTTTTGACTCGTATACTCGTTTTAGGTGGTTCAAATTGCTATGGTTTCCTTGTTAAGTCCTCTACTGTAATATGTAATGATCCAACATCATATTTTTACCATTTTGATCAGGTCTTACCAAGAAAGTCACTAGTTTACTTGTTTTAGTAACTTGTTGTAACAATCAATAACAATAACTTGTTTTGCTCACTTTTATACATCATGGACATAACTACAAGACATAATATAGCAAGAATAACATGTAAATAACATGAACATGATTATTTAACAAGAATCAAGTTAGGGTTTGGCTCACAACTTTTGGCTTTCAAAGATGAAAGGAAGTTAACATGTAAGGATAGGACTTTGATAGACTTGCTTCAACCCACTTCACTTCATGCAATCTTTCTACTCTTGTAATCTTGAAAGAGAGATGATGAAAATTGAGGTGACTTGAGTGGATTCAAACTCAAGAGAAATCACCAAAGTTTCTAAGGATTTGAAGTAGTTTTGATGAATCAAAACTAAACTAGGGTTTATGTATGGATATTGCACTTGATTTCTTGGATGGAACTTGAAGTAAACTAGTAAAATGAAGTGTGTTGTGTGTGTGGGTCGTTCATATGGTCAAGGAGTGGGAGGAGAAGCATTTATATGCAAATGAGGAGGTTACATTGTTGACTAGTCAACACTTGGAGGCCAAGTTGAACACATGTTCACATCTCATGACACAAGGCATAAGATCAAGCCACATGGGTGGTGAATCCCCCCTCCTAGGCGGTTCACAAGCTTGGGGGACAAGGTGTGGACTTTGCTTGGTATTATCCAAGTATTAGGAAGAGTTTTGACTCCGGGAAATGACAACCGTAAATGATTAGGCCTCAAAACGTAAAACCGGGTGTCGTAAAATTATGGAACTTTAAAGTATTGTTAGACATGTCCATATGTCCCATAATAAAATATAAAATGAGTGGTAGGTTCCATTTGAGTGGTAAAACCCTGCTAAAAACTGGAAACACGGGTCTAAAACGCGTAATACGTAAAACGTACGAATATTGCGTAAAATTGAGAAAAGTAAAATGTTACTTTTCTAATGTGATAAAAATGATTTAAAATGACTTATAATGTCTAGACTGGGCTCAGTCTAGTGTCGGTTGGTATTAAATGTCTTTTAGACATCAAACCGTAAGCCTAAAAATCAAGGAATGACTTATAACATCAAGGGATGATTTTTGGTCAATGGAGGAGGGAAAAATATGTTGACTTTTTCTAATAAGTTGAAAACTCAAATCGTCTTAGAAAAACGTTTTGTGGTCTAACGGTTAATCGCCCATACGGTTAAGCGTGCTTATGTGAGAGTAGTACAGGCTTGGGTGACCTGCCGGGAAGTCTTTGGTCATATTTTTCTCAGTCACGATTAATTCTCAAATAAATCATGAGTGTGTCAAACATTTTTCTGATGCGGGGTCACTTAACGCGGTCGAGTTTCGTTGTACGTAGAATTTCTGAATGACGTTTTACCCTAAAACGTGTAATTCCGTGTAATTCCTTAATAACTTTCACAAAAATGAGCTTATGAATGTCAAACTTTTAATTTGCCATGGAAATGATTTATCACTTGAGCCCAAGAAATAAAAATCAAATTTCGGGAAAAATGAATAGTAAAAGTGAATAGTGAAATTTTCCGGGAATAGTAATTATCCTGAAAAATGCGAATTGTTACATGTGAATGATTGGCGTAATAAGTTTCTTTCGTTGGCAGGTAGGCTTCAATTGATCAGATCCGTGTTGTCTTCGATGCATATTTATTGGGCATCTGTTTTCATTCTTCCTGCTCGTATTATTCATGATTTGGAGCAGCTCATGAGGGGTTTCTTATGGTGTCAAGGGGAAATGAAAAAGGGTAAGGCTAAAGTGGCGTGGGATTCTGTTTGTATGCCTAAAAGTGAAGGTGGTCTTGGTATTCGTAGACTGGCTGATTTTAATATTGCTCTTATGACTACGCATATTTGGAGTATTTTAACTCATAAAGAGTCTTAATGGGTTCAATGGATTCATTCTTACAAACTTCGTGGTAGGAGTTTTTGGGATGTTCCTTGTTTGGGAGATGTTAGTTGGGGTTGGCGTAAGCTGCTTGCTATTAGACCGAAGGTACGTCCGTTTATTTGGCATATGCTCAACAATGGTAGGTCTACTTCTGTTTGGTTTGACATGTGGTGTGAGATTAGCCCTATTCGCAATATTCTCACTCCTAGAGACATTAGTCGGGCTGGTCTTACATTATCGGACTCTGTTTATGATGTTATTTTTAATGGTTCTTGGAGATGGCCTGCTGATTGGTATTCTAGATTTCCGGATTTAGTTAATCTTCCGGTTCCTAATCTAGTGGATGATGCTGTTGATGGGTTATTATGGCGGGATTTGGATGGAAATGTTAGGCCTTTTTCGGTTGCTTTAGCTTGGGAATCCCTTCGTACTAGAGCTGATCAAGTCGATTGGGTTCAAATTCCGTGGTTTCCTTATTGTATTCCTAGGCATGCGGTGCATTTATGGCTTGTTATTAGGCAGAAGTTGAAAACTCAAGATAGACTGCGGGAATCGGATGTGGGGCCAAGTGTTGATTTAAGTCTCCTTAGATGCCCGCTTTGTGAAACTATTCCGGATTCTCACACTCACTTGTTTTTTGAGTGTCCATTTTCTTTGCAGGTTTGGTTAAAGGTTCGGTCTTTAGCTGGCATGGATGGTATCTCGCCTTTGCTGGTTGATGTTATTGCGTTTATTATTCCTATTGCTAAAGGGCGTTCTGTTGTTAGCATTCTTTCTCGGTTATTGCTTGCGGCTACTACATACTTCATTTGGATGGAACGTAATTCTAGGCTTTTTAATAAAAAGAAGTCTAATGTTGATGAGGTGGTTCAAGTTATTGTCTCTACCCTTCGGTTGAAGCTGGTTACCTTCAAGTTCAAGAAGTTAACCACTCGGTCTCATCTACTGCTGGATACATGGAAGATTCCAAGTGCTTGTTATTTTCACGAAGGGAGTGCCAGGTAAGGGTTGTACTCTTTTTCCCTACTCCAAGGTTTTTCCCTATGGGTTTTTCTTGGAAAGGGTTTTTAAGGAGGCAAACTTCCTGGGTCGCCTTGCTCCCTTCATGCTTATGGATGGATGCGGGACGTTCACTTGATTCAAGATTTTTCTTGTTTTTATACCTAGTTAGGTGCTTTGTAATATAGCTAGGTTTGTGATGTTTATGGTCTGTCATAAACTCTTGTTCATCAAGCTTTTGCTTGAGGTTAATGTGGTACTTCAGCCACATTCCATTTGTACTTAACGATTTTTTGGTTATATATTTACCGGGGTTAACCCCGTTACCAAAAAAAAAAAAAAAAAAAAAAAAAAAAGCCCAGCATCAAACCTAGTTTGATCATCTGAGCCCCCTATATTTGCCATTTGGCTAAGGTTACCATCACCTGTGTTTTGGTTTTGGAAATTTATTTTTCTACAAAAGCTGCACAAATCTAGGATAAAGCAAATATGTACCAGACTCTTTGATGCTTTTTATCAGACCTTCTAAAATCAAGTTTGAAAAATTGAAATTTTTTCATGTGCTTAGGCATATCATAGCAGATGCTATAATAGTACTAAACTCATTCTAACTAGAAGTTTTGGGACTCAAATAATGTAGAAGAGTATGTGCTAAAAATTTCAAATGAGAACAGAGAAGACCATTTTGAAATTTTAAACTATTGTTTTTCTTCTCACATCCCATGTCTTTTAGCCCTTTAAAAATGTCAACATTTGAAAGACACTTGATATCCTGATCAACAGCAAAGAGAAGCGTTACTCTTATAAATGATTCAGTAACAAGCACCTTTTGCCCGTCAACTATAGCCTTAATTTGTGATTCCCCATTATGAGTTTTGACTTTAGTAGTAAGCCAGAACTGTTTAACGAAGGAATTAAATATAGTAGGGTTCACAATTAATGCATACCTAATGGAGGTAGGATTGAGAAAATATATCATTTCCGTGAGACCTTCAGGAACCAAATCCGCATCCAAGAGTGCGACCATGTTGTGACTTTCAGCTCATGTTCTTGTGAATTCCATGAATTAGGGTTTGAGAAATTTGGGGGGTTTTGATTTTGATGATAATTGTGTGTTAGTGTTTGATTAAACTTAAATTGTAAGCGTATAAGACTAATTGGGATATCCAATTTGGTTTTTAAACCCTTTGGTGGAAGTTACATAACCGTCCCTGTAGTTTGAATTTTTGCAGCAGAACCCAGCAGTAGAATCTTTTGCCTAGCAGCAGAATACTTTTGCCAAGCAGTTGAATGTCTGCAAACTTATCCCAAACACCATCTTTGCATCATCAATTGTTTCAAAAAGTACTTATCCTACAAAATATTAGTCCAGAACCACAAAAACACACAAAATACCCACTCACTCTAATCATACCACTTAGTTATAACTTAGCAGTTGAAAATTTAACTGGCAGTAGAATCAATCAACTCTATTTATAACTACCAACAGAATCCATAAATAGCAGCACAAACAACTTTTATGACTAATAACAGCACAAATATTTTACAAAAACTTTACAAAAACACAAAGAGATAAGGTTTTCAGAGATTGATCATTCCAATACTTGCAAATAAAAATTGAAATCTACTTAGATCAAAATTTTTTGTGAGTAAATCAGCAACATTATTATTAGTATGGATTTTGACTATTTGAATCAACTTCTTTTCATAGCAATATCTTATAAAATGATGTCTTATCTCAATATATATTGTTTTAGATTGAAAAATAGTATTTTTAATTATGCATAGTGTACTGTAATTTTTCAATATGAATTTTGGTGTTCATAAAATTGTACCCATATTACATCAATTGATTTTTCATCCAAAGCACTTGACCACAGCAACTTGAAGCAGCCACATACTCAGCTTTAGTTGTAGAATCTGTCACCGCTATTTGTTTCTTGCATTGCCATGACACCAACCTGCTTCCAAGAAATTGCCAACCTCCAGTTGTGGATTTCCTATCCAAGCTAGCCCCAACATAGCCCTATCAAAATATGCCACCAAATTAAAAGGTGAATCCTTAGGATATCAAAGGCCTAAATTAGGTTGATGCCTCAGATATCTAAAGATCCTCTTCACTGAGATGTGATTCTTTGAGACTAACTTGATATCTTGCACAGGCACATACAGAAAACATAATATCTGGCCTTGAAGTTGTAAGATACATCAATGAACCAAACATTGACCTATACAAATGAACTTCGACATCTTTACCATATTCATCTTTAAGCAGTGGTTTGTTGGTCTCCATAGTTGTCTTTGCTGGCTTTGCATCTTCAAATCCAAACTTCTTCAGAATATCTTTCACATATTTGTCTTGACTAATGAAAATTCCATCCTCCTTTTGTCTGATTTGCAATCCCAAGAAGAATGTGAGTTCTCCCATGGAACTCATGTCAAACTTATTCTTCATTAGTTTCTCAAACTCAACACATAGAACTTTGTTTGTGGAGCCAAAGATGATATCGTCAACATAAACTTGCACCAATAAAAAATCATCTCTAATTTTCTTGATAGACAAAGTTTTGTCAATCGAGGCTAAAACCATTCTCTATCAGGTAAGTTGACAATGTGTCATACCAAGCTCTTTGAGCTTCATGTAAATCATAGAGTTTTCCACCTTGTACACTTTATCAAGAAATTCAAGATCTTCAAAACCAGGTGGTTGACTCACATTAAGTTCCTCTTCAATAGTTTCATAAAGGAAAGCACTCTTAACATCCATCTGATACACCACAAAATCTTTATATGAAGCATAAGCCAGAAATAATCTGATGGCCTCTATCCTTGCCACTGGAGCAAGTCCTTCATCATAATCAATGCCCTCTTGTTGTGTGTATCCTTGAGTAACTAATCTTACCTTGTTTCCGATGACAATGCCTCTTTCATCTCTTTTGCATCTAAAAACCCATTTAGTTCCAATAGCCCTTTTTCCATTTGGTAAATCAACAAAGATCCATACTTCTTGTAGTCCTAATTGTAGAAGCTCATCTTGCATAGCCTCCACCCAACTTGGATCTTGTAATGCTTTATAAGCATTCTTGGGTTCTGCTTGTGAGAGAAAACAAGCAAACAAGCAGTTTTAAAGATCTTTGTGATTGTTTCTTTGGTGAAGAGATCTTGCAAAGAAACCTTAATGAGCTGGATCTTTCTGCTCTTTAGCCATCTTTCTTGTTAATACAGATGAGGATGGATCACCAAGAATTTGATCTTTTAGGTAATTCTTATGAACTCTTGTAGTTGGTGTAGGATTGACATGAATATTGAGTTCCATGTTGTTAATATCAGCCTCTGCTCCAAAAAGTGTACCATCAAGAGCCTCATCATCAGTGTCATAATAAATATGTTCAAAAGGAGGCATGTTAGGATCATCAGGGTAGTTAGGATCATCAAAAGATCTACCTTGTTTATCCACAGTAGGAAACTTTGGTGTAGAAGTAGAATCATGTGACTTAGCAGTAGAATCATTTGGCTTAGTAGATGAATTATTTGGCCTAGCAGTAGAATGAATGGTTCTACTATTGGTGGAAATGCCAATATCATCAACTGTTGGAGATTCTTTATTCTGCACTTCTTCAACAACTTTTGGTTCTTCATTCACCACCTTTTTAGCATCAAAAGGTATATCGATACCTTCCTTAGCTCCTTTCGGCTCATCATGAACAACTTCATCCTCTTTTGAACTCTAATACATCATAGAGGAGACAATAATTGGACCATTCTTCAACTTTTCAATCAAAACAAACACTTCTTAAGGTGTTGACACTTTGGCATTTGTAACTGCAGAATCATTAGATTCTGTACCTGCAATATTGTTAGTTAATGTACCTGCAATCACTGCCTCATAATTCATGGTTTTGGTTAACATATCAATATTAAAGAGCCATTCTGGTCCTTTCCCTGCAACATTAGGTGTATTTTCACTAAACCTAATATGCAAATTCTCCTCTACATGCTTGATTCTCTTATTGTAAACTCTAAAAGCTCTACTGTTTTATAGAAACTAGAAGGGGGGGGGGGGTTGAATAGTTTCACCATTATTAATCACGTTTTTATAAAATTGACTTTACAAATTATGTTTGATAAAATGATTCGATTCGAGGCTTACGTGAAATCAACACAACAATAGAGATAAGCAATGATAAGTAAACAAGTAATGATAAGGAAAGGAAAGATCAAACTGGCACACGAAGATTTATAGTGGTTCGGCCACGAAGCTCACTCCTTCGTCCCTACTCCACTCCTCGAGTCTCACACTCGAGAGTTTCACAAACACTATATCAACATGCTCCCTTATGGCGGAACAAACCTTACACAAGCTTACACCAAGTTTAACGACACTAAGTGGAATGTCGAGTCCTAATCCTAGCTAGAACCAATCTACCAAAGCCCACGTGGCTTCACACCTTATACCAACACGATGGCATGATACAACACAATACAAAATATAAGACTTGCACTCAAGTCCTATTACATACACGAAATAATGAATGAAAGTAATGATAGATCTGCAACAATGAGATGAGATGAGCAAAACTCTTCTTCAACACTTCGTTTCTTGATAACAACAAATGTTCTTCTCTTGCACTTAGAGGAAAGATGAGTGTGATCACTTGTATACAACTAGAACTTGATAATGTGATCAACGAGTATGTTTTAGAAAGAATTTCAGAATACAGAAGGTTTTAGTGCATAAGAGGTGAAGTTTTCTGAAGCAAAACAGTAATGTATTTATAGGCGTCAGGAGAGAGGCGACGGTCCCTTAAATACTTGGCGGTCCCTTATCGATAAGCGATCGCTGCCCTATTTAAGGGACCGTCCAGACAAACGCACCTCGTTTTGTCCTGACGTGGTGAAAAACTATCTGGTGAACTTTTGTTGTCGGTTTTGAGTGAGAAATATGGCTGTTATGGTTTTGAATGTTGAAAACATTTTCTTAACATTTCTTTAAATTACGCAAAAATACTTTTGTAAAATGTTTTGTGACATGAAAATGTGAAATTTTTAAATCCTTTGATCACATACAGAAGTTGGTAGAAGTTTGTACATACCTTAAGTGATGTTGATGATGAAAACGAGTTTTCTCGATTAAAAACTTACTAGTCGTAGTTTTATGTAACGTGTGTTTGTATATTGTGATAATCAAAAATAGTAGAGACTGATTAATGCAAATGACGTTTTTGACATTATTTGTATTAACAATCTTCCCCTTTTTGATGATTACAAAATATAAACTCATTTTAGATAAAACTAAGCATTAATGAGTTTTAAAACGAGTCTCGTTTTGTTCTCCCCCTTTTTGTAGAATCGAAAAGGCTTCGTAGAATCCACGACATCATGATGACTCCCCTAGCTTAGCGCTCCCCCTTGATGAGGACTCTCGGGAATCGATTGATGGAATTAAGCCACAATATGTTAGAGGAAACATGCAAGCAAACATAGAAATCCTGCAGAAAAGATAAGAGATGGCAAGATAGACATATACTGAGGACTGTCCCATAAATGGGTCGACGGTCCTTTAAAGTTTGGGACCGCCACCTTGATAAGGGACCGCCGGCAGGAAGATTTTCTGGAACAATATTTCAACAATTCATTTGTTAACTAGATCATTCATTAAAAGACAAGAATAATGTCATTCATATGACATTTACAACATGAGTTTACAAGCATAATCCTAGTCTAATCTCCTAGGATATCTCATGTTAAATCCGGTTTTATTAGTGATCATCCATGCTTCCCTAGAACTTGCGACCGCAAGATGAAGAGGAGTTTTTGGGTAGGCGTTGTAGAAACCCGGGTGACAAGAGGATGGAAATGATGTATTCAAGATCATTCTTCATCTTTTAAAAGTGGTTGTGATTGTAGATGAAACAAGCACAATAACCCCCATGGGCATCCACTTGGGCAAGAGTAGGATGAGGCATTATTAGAGGATGAAATTTTTGGGATAGGATGATATTGAGGAGGCTCAAATCAACAAGATTGGAGAATTATTGAGCTTTGATGGAGTGTAGGGAGTTGACATTTGTCATTTGAGGTGGAAACAAAGGTGGTAATGAATGATCTTGAGGAGTCAGGGTTTGTATACTCATTATGGTTGGATGATGGCCCATTTTGTGGTTGAGAGGCAAAGAAGGAGAAGGATGAAGATGATGCCTCATTATGTGATGTGGGATTGGAATTGACATGGTTATTGTGTGAGTTGTTTGAGTTGTTCATGAAATTTCCAAGGCTTTGTTTCTTCCTCCATATGGGTTTGACCGATATTCTTGGTTTTCTAGGGAATGACATTTTGTTTCTTCCTCCATATGGGTTTGACCAAATTAGGAATGTCCACAAGACCAAGGGTAGGCTAGTCAAACATGCATGAACATAAAGAAATTAACGACTCACAAATAGATGGACAGTCCTTTAAATAGGTGGATGGTCCCTTATCACTTATGGGACCGTGGGTCGATATAGGACCGCCACCAGGAGGTTTGCCAGTTTTCAGAAAATGTTTCTAGTGTGTGCCTATATGAAACATATGCGGAGATGTGATTATCTTGACCCTAAAAGAGAAGAAAAATCCTAAGATAATCCAAAGTCTCCTAATTTCAATTTTGCTCATCTTTCCATGTCGGACAACATATTTGTTACATGATCCGATAGAGGAATTGAGCGCATCGTGCATGCATGGAAAAACGCTTTTTGAATTGTATAAACAATGCAAGAAAAATTGATTTTTCCTAATCGTGAGAAGATTTTGAACACATGAATTGGGGTTTTTATGCACAAAATCAAGTTCTCTTATTATCATGCAATAATGGTTGTTAATAAAACGAAATAGTTACTTCCCCAACTTCTAATTTTTGTGTGCAAGAGAATCCTATACTTAGATTAGAAGGGATTCATTAATTATGAAATCTAAGGAGATATGTGTTCCATCATTCCTAATCCTAATCGAAGATAAAAGAATGGTTCATGCTTAAGTGGTTTAGTAAGAATATCAGCTATATTTTCCTCCGTTGGCACTTTTTCAATAGATATGTTACCCTTTTTCACATTATCCCTAAGAAAATGGTGACGAATCTCAATGTGTTTGGTACGAGAGTGTTGCATGGGGTTTTTACTTAAATCTATTGCTCCTTTATTATCACACATGATTGGAATGTCATCAAGTGTAATACCATAGTCTACGAGAGCTTGTTTCATCCATAGTGCTTGTTGACATGCCTTTCCGGCGCTTACATATTCGGCTTCGGTTGTGAAGATAGCTAATGCCTTTTGTTTCTTGGAGAACTAAGAAGTTAAACCAAAACCCATGAAGGTACAAATGCCACTAATACGTTTTTGATCCACATAATCTCTTGCATGATCAGAGTCGGCGTAAACTATAGTTTCTATGCCAGTCCCCTTAGGATACCATAATCCTTAGTGCATAGTTCCTTTAATGTATCGGATGATACGTTAACAGCTTCTCAGTGAGAAGATTTGGGATCTTCTTGAAAGCGAGCACAATGGCAGACACTAAACATGATATCGGGCCTACTTGCCGTTAGGTACAATAAGCTTCCTATCATACCTCTATACTTAGTACTATTTACGGATTCACGCTCTTCATCCTTAGTGAGCTTTGTGTCCATAGCCATTGGGGTTTTCATAGGTTTAGTATCTTCTAGTCCAAATTTCTTAAGCATTTCCTTAATATATTTGGATTGATTAAAGAATATTCTATCATCTAATTGTTTTATTTGTAGTCCAAGGAAGAAGTTAAGCTCGCCCATGATACTCATTTCAAACTCGTCATGCATGATTCTTGACAATTCATCACACATGTCTTGACAAGTTAAACCAATGTTGCAAAAATCGTGAATCGGTCCTGAGGCGGTCGGGGGCCGAGTTGCGTTTTTTAGCCGATTGATCGGCCCAAAACCTTGTAATCGCTGATTAATCGGCCGACTTCCTTGTAAATGTCTCCAAGTTCCAGGGCCTTGTAGCTTGGAATCTGCGATTACAAGGCCTTGTAGGCCGTTTTTTGCAACATTGAGTTAAACCAAATATAATGTCATCAACATATATTTGGACGATTATTATATTTGAATCTTTCTTCTTGGTTAAAAGAGTGTTATCTACCATTCCTATCGAGTATTCAAGCTTAAGAAGAAAAGCTTTCAACCTATCATACCAAGCCTTAGGGGCTTGCTTTAAACCATATAAAGCTTTCTTTAGTTTATAAACATGCTTGGGGTACTCAAAGTCAATGAATCCTAGAGGTTGTGCAACATATACCTCCTCATTGATGAGACCGTTTAGGAATGCACTTTTCACATCCATTTGGAACAACTTAAAATCTAATGCACATGCATATGCGAGTAATATACTAATGGACTCAAGTCTAGCTACAAGTGCATAGGTTTCGTCATAATCAATTCCCTCTTGTTGATTATAGCCTTGTGCGACTAACCTAGATTTGTTCCTAGATACAATACCATTTTCATCTAGTTTGTTTCTAAATACCCACTTAGTCCCTATTATTGTGATATTCTTAGGTCTTGGTACTAACTTCCAAACATCATTAGACTTAAATTGGTTTAATTCTTCTTGCATTGCGATGATCCAACTTTCATCTTTCAATGCTTCATTGACATTTTTAGGTTCAATGATTGAAACAAAAAAAAGAAGTTGCTATTGTTTTGAACTTGTGATCTAAGGGTTCTTTGGTTTAGGCTTCCTATGACATTATCTAAAGGGTGGCTTTTAGATTCTTTAATATTGGAAGTTTCACCTCTTTCGATGGTTTCTTGAGATATGTCTAGGTTTTTCATGTTTTCAACTATGGCGTTTTCTTCATCCAAATCATCATCTACCAAAGGTGAAGTGTTAGATGGAGGGGGACTCTCATTGAATGTCATGTTGAGTGATTCTTCGACAACCATTGTTTCCTTGTTTAAGACAATGTAGGCTTTACTAGTTTGAGAGTAACCTAGAAATACACCTTCATAAAACTTTGGGACGAACTTGGTGAGATAGTCTTTGGTGTTTAGAATATCGCATTTGCTACAAAACACTCTAAAGTAATCTAGGGACGGTTTCCTACCTTTCAAAATTTCATAAGGGGTTTTTCCTATGATTTGTCTAATTAAAATTCTATTAAGAATATAGGTGGATGTATCTACGGCATTACACCAAAACTTTTGAGAAATCGATTGCTCATTAAGCATGGTTCTACTCATTTCTTGTAGGGTTCTATTTTTCCTTTCGACTAACCCATTTGATTGTGGAGTGCGTGGAGCCGAGAAATTGTGAGTAATACCATTAGCATCACAATAAGCTCCGAATTGAACTTCATTGTCAAATTCTCTACCATGGTTCGTCCTAGTGGAAAATATCTTGCTTCCTAATTGATTCTGAATTATCTTGCTAAATGTTTTGAATTGATCGAAAGTTGCAGTCTTGTTTTTAGGAAACCTAGTCCAAGTGTACCTAGAGTAATCGTCTACGATCACTAGGGTGTAGAGATTTCCTCCATAACTCCGTATGGCGGAAGGACCGAAGAGATCCTTGTGAAGAAGCTTTAGACATCTAGATTTTGAGATCATGTTCTTAGGTTTATGACTGGAGTGAGCTTGTTTTCCAACCTTGCAAGCATCACAAAAGTGTTGGTCGAACCTAAGTTTGGGAAGGTTTCTAACTAAATCCTTAGAAGACAATGATTGTAATAGACGCATGTTGGCGTGTCCTAATCTTCTATGCCATAAAGTAGAGTTATTATTAACTGTAGCTAAGCATATGTTCTCACTAGGTTTGTTACTAATTTTCATAACGTATAGGTTACCTTTTCTAATTCCTTTTGCAATAACTTTTCCGTTCTTAATTATCTCACTATCGTCTTTGGAAAAGATTACCTTGCAACAATTATCACATATTTGACTAATACTAAGCAAATTAAAACCTAGGTTATCCACATGTTCTTCATTAGTAATGGTAAGAGAGTTATGAGTGATCGTACCTTTGCCGATGATATAGCCTTTGAGCTTACTACAAAATGTAACATTACCTCCAGTACTTGCATTGTATGATGAGAATAGCTTGCGATTACCCGTCATGTGATTTGTGCATGCACTATACTTGACCCATTCGTCGGGTTCCAGGCCAATTCCCAAGTATATCTCTTTTGAAGATCCGGCCATGAGACAAGTCTCATTCTTATCATCTTCTTCGCCATCACTCCAAGCACCGCTAACATATGCCCTTTGGTTTTTGTCCTTTGTTTTGTGTGGAAAATCTCCAACTAAGTGTCTTGTATCACCACATCCAAAACATCTTTTCTTACCTTTGATGTATCTATCTTCACGAGCTTTTTGAGGAGCTTTCTTTTCCTCTCGTGGTTGTCTTACAAATCTTCCTCTTCGTTTAAAAAATTTCTTGAAATCTCTAACCGCCAATGCATACTTTTCGTCATCACTTTCCGAGCTTGAGTCTTCATCATCACTTAATTCCTTTATAGCTTTTAATGCAATTGATTTTCTTTCCACCTTGCTATTGACAATATCGGAATCATTTTTGATGATTAACTCATGGACCATCAAGTTACCAATGAGCTCATCTAATGATAGAGATGCCAAGTCTTTGGATTCTTCAATCGCCGTGACCTTTGCTCTTCACTTCGGATGTAAAGCCCTAAGATATTTCCTAACACAACTTTTGATAGAAATTTCCTCATCGAGTGCTTTTAAACTCGTGATTATGGTGTTAAATCTAGCAAATGAACAATCTATAGATTCATCTTCAGGTATGATAAATTGTTCATATTGTTGAACCAAAAGATCAATCTTATTATCTTTGACTTGATTATTACCTTGATGAGTGACTAACAAAGTTTTCCAAATATCTTTAGCTGTATTGCACATAAAAATTCTTTGGAATTCCTTTTTAGGCAAAGCATTGTAAATTACCATTTTTGCTTCATTATTTTTAGCTAATTTCTTTTTAAGACTATCACTTTGATTGTCATAAGGAATAATTTCATTTTGTTTAGTTTCAAGATTAAATTCAATAGGTTTAAAGTCACCATTGTAATAACATGCCAAAGATCAAAATCTTTTGATTTCACATACATTTCGAATTGAGTTTTCCAATAAATAAACCTATCAGCCTCAAAGAGTGGTGTTCTTTGCATAGACTGCCCTTCTTGATATTTTTCAAATTCCATTGATCATTTCAAGTTTTAAAATACAGTATATTTTAAAAATCCTTGAGCAACGAAGCTCTGATACCAATTGTAGAAACTAGAAGGGGGGTTTGAATAGTTTCACCGTTATTAATCAAGCTTTTATAAATTTGACTTTACAAATTGTGTTTGATAAAATGATTCGATTCGAGGCTTACGTGAAATCAACACAACAGTAGATATAAGCAATGATAAGTAAACAAGTAAAGATAAGGAAAGGAAAGATCAAACCGGCACACGAAGATTTATAGTGGTTCGGCTACGAAGCTCACTCATTCGTCCCTACTCCAATCCTCGAGTCTCACACTCGAGAGTTTCACAAACACTATATCAACACGCTCCCTTATGGCGGAACAAACCTTACATAAGCTTACACCAAGTTTAACGAGACTAAGCGGAATGTTGAGTCCTAATCCTAGCTAGAACCAATCTACCAAAGCCCATGTGGCTTCACACCTCGTACCAACATGATGGCACGATACAACACAATACACAATATAAGACTCGCACTCAAGTCCTATTACATACACGAAATAATGAATGAAAGTAATGATATATCTGCAACAATGAGATGAGATGAACAAAACTTTTCTTCAATACTTCGTTTCTTGATAACAACGAATGTTCTTCTCTTGCACTTAGAGGAAACATGAGTGTGATCACTTGTAAACAACTAGAACTTGATAACGTGACCAAAGAGTATGTTTTAGAAAGAATTTTAGAATACATAAGGTTTTAATGCATAAGAGGTGAAGTTTTCTGAAGCAAAATAGTTCTGTATTTATAGGCGTCAGGAGAGAGGCGACTGTCCCTTAAATTGTAACAATTCGCATTTTCAGATTACCATTCATTTTTACTATTCACTATTACTATTCACTTTTTGCTATTCACTTTCACTATTCACTCCCAAAATTTTTATTTCATATTCTCGTAAGTTAAACTATTTTAATGATAATCTGAGAGTTTGACACTTGCCGGAACATTTCTGCAAAAATCACAAAACCGTGTCCGAGATTTACTTTTAGGTTTAAACGTCATTCCAGCATCCCGATATCTCCATAAAACACTATAAACAATAGAAATATGATTTTCTCTCATTTTACGACAATTCCAAAAGTTTTGAAATTTTACGTTTTCTAGTTCAGCGTTTTACGCGAATTATGTGCTTTAGACCCGCGTTTCCAGTTTTAACAGCATTTAAGCAACCCGATAGAACTTATCACTCATTAAATATGCTAAGATAGGTTATGTTAATAAGTTCTAACATATTTATTAGTTTCATATTTTTAGGATACCCGATTTTAAGTTTCATGACTTAACGACTTACCGTTAGCGATTACCGGGACAAAATTGACTCCATAAAAGCAAGATATTATCAAAACTCATATCTAGTCATCCAAGATAGACCTTGGACAAAATTTTATGCTAAGTCACAAGCCATTTTGGCTTGTGATAGGCCTTGATCACTTAAGATAAGTCCATGTGTTGAAACTTACTTACTAAGTCTTGAAACTTACTTACCAAGTCTTAGAAATATCCCAACTCTTGCACGTCCTCATTGTACCTTCCTAGGCACCTTCCTAACCTCCTCATCTTCCTATAAATAACAAGCTCATCCTCTTCCTTTTATCATCACCAAAAAAATGACACACATAACATCACAAACCCTTGATCCTTTGATTTCCAAGTTACAAGTTATACTACAAAGTTAAAGGCCTAGTTATTCTCTACATGAAGCAAGTGTTTAATTAGTGATTCCATGGTTAAATTAGGAGCTACACAAGGTGGTTTGGGCTGAGGGTAATTGGTTTTCACAAGGGTTATGTAAAGGTTAGCAAGGGTTTACAAGAGTTGTGGTGAAGGGTTTGCAAGCATAGTTTTAGTGTCCTAGTTTCATACTTGACTTCCTTTCGTTAGAAAGCCAAAAGTTGTAAGAAAACTTATACTCATCATCCTTACTATTTTTTCGTAAGCTCTATATGCTATATATGTCTTGTTATACTGATCTCATGATGTACAAAAATCTTTAAAAAAAGTTAAGAACACTATATGTTAACCTATGTTAAGTAATCAAGGAAACTAGTGACTTATATTGAGAACCATGACCTAAATAGAGTAACCATGATATGAAACACTTATATACTGTTATAGAGGGTTTTAAAAGGAAAACATAGCAATTTGAATCACCTAAAACGAGTACACGAGTCAAAAGATACGGCCAAAAGATGTTAGCAAAACCAAAACACCGAAACTGCCAAAACAAGCTATAAGCGATCTGACCTAATTAAACAAGGCCCTTCTGGTCCGTTTCATCAAAAAGTTAAAACACAAAAGTTGTCCGGAATAACGTTTTCATTCATGACGAAAGAAGCTCGAACCCTGAAAACGCATAACGAGTGATAATTTTCTTCAAATTCTTAACAGCCCCTTTATTACCTATAAGACTATGCCTTTTTGTCACGGCTAAGGAAAACGAACCCTGAAAACGCGGCTAAGGCCAAGGTTGAGATCTCAAGGCCATGGTAGCCATGACCAAAGCCACGGCAAGGCCACGGCTAAGACCTCAAGGCTTTCTAAACCGAAATCGTTATAACTATCATACATGTTTTACAACTTGAATACTACAACACTAGGGAGCTTCATGTGAGGGGTTCCATTTGGGTAAACGGATCAACGAGTTGCTGGATTTACGACTTAAAGTGTCCTAGCTCCTCGAACGTTTACTACATGACCTCTGAATTATGACGGCTCGAACGGTAGTAAGAGGTATACAAACTATACATGCTTTACAAACCACTTTTATTCAACGACTTACACTATATACTAAGTACTACATCATGAACAATATGCAAGACATATATAGGCAATTCTTCGTATAGTTAGACATTACTCTAACCTAAGTTGCAATAATTATTCTAGGTTGCTCTTAGAGACTTTCGCGATTCGACTACCATTTTCATTACTCACTACATAACTTAAGGTGAGTAATAGCCCCTACTCTTTTTATACTTGTTTTAACTCTTTGGGGGAGATACATGCTCAACTACTTGCTTTTGCTTTTACAAATACTCCAAAACATTTGTACTTGATTGTGTTATACTTGATTGCATTATACTTGATTGCGTTATGCATGCTTGTTACATTATACTTGCTTAATTTAAATACAAGATGTGTATTTACGTGCATACACAATACTTTATACTGTCGGAGAGGTATTGATAGTACTCATGGGAAAATGCCCCTACCCTTGTGTCTATGCTTGACCTTGGATGATGTAGTACTATTTGGGAAGATGCCCCCGCCCTTGTGTCTATTCTTAACCATGGGTGAATATAATCCAGTGTATTGTGTAAACTATCTTTTAGCAGTAGGTTGTGAATACACAGGTTGCAAATGTTGTATGGGCAGGATTAGCGACTGAGTGGATTTACAATGCCTTTGTTGTGTGAACATTCTTTAAAGGCTTTTCATCTGTTTTAAGACAAACTCTATGAACTCACCAACCATTGTGTTGACACTTTAGCATGTTTATCTCAGGTTAGCAAGGGGATTTACAGTGGAGGTTGGCTTCACTTCCGACCCGGTTCGGAGGCTTAGGGATTTGTACGGCCGAGGATGCCTCTTCGTATGCTTTCGTGGCTTCAAGGGCCCAATCTTGGAGTTTGCAAGACCATATACTCCGAGAATGTGGTGGGGATGTATTAGACTCAGATTACAGGAGTGCGTTGGACCTTTTGCATTGGTCTCTTCCCGATCTTGACCTTGGCGGTTTCTACATTAAAGACACCGCCCCCCTTAAAACCCAGAAAATTCTGGCGAATGCCTTATATAGCGAAACTGTCAAGAGGTTTGAAGAGAAGTTTGTTTTATCCCCTTAAATCCCAGAAAATTCTGGCGAATGCCTTATATAGCGAAACTGTCAAGAGGTTTGAAGAGAAGTTTGTTTTATCCCCTCGGCAAAGAGTTGTGGTTGAGTGTCTGCGTACCCCTCATGCTCAGGATTTCCTGGCTGTTGTACCTACTGATGGCTTGGGGCAACACATGTCGGCTGTGGAATACCGCGCTATCCTTAAGTACCGGCTGATGATTCCTTTGTTCCTTGTTGATGAGCCATGTCTAGTATGCCGTAAAGCGTGTTTGGATTCTTTCGGTGAGCACGCGATCCACTGTAAAGAGCTACCGGGTTTTAAATATCGGCATGATTTGGTGAGAGATGTACTATGTGATGTCCTTAAGCGGGCCGGGATATCTGCTAAAAAGGAGGCCCCAGTAAACTTCCTGACTGATCCCTTAGAGGGGAGATCCACCTTACGCCCGGCAGACATTCTTGTGTTTGGGTGGGAAGGGGGAAAACACGCTTGTGTAGATCTAACTGGGGTCTCCCCCCTTGTCGGGCTCAAGGACACTGGCTTTGTTGCAGGGCAGGCGGCGCTCAAAGCAGAGTCAAATAAAGTGACAAAACATGAGAAAGCATGCCTGGAGAATCAACACGTGTTTGTCCCGTTTGCTTTTGATACCTTTGGTGTTCTCGCTCCTGAAGCTGTGCGACTTCTGAATCGGGTTCAGAAAGTCGTTAATAGCATTTCTTCGTCCCTTAAGGTTTCAAACTTTGTTTTTAGTGGAATAGGGTTCGCTATTCAAAAGGGGGGTAGCGGCGCAACTTGTTGCCCGGCTACCTGCCATTGTATTGTAATGTCATATTTCGAAGGGTAAATATAATTAGTACGGTTAAATACAAAAAAAAAAAAAAAAAAAAAAAAAAAAAAAAAAAAAAAAAAAATCGAAACATTTTGTATACATTTATGTATCATACTTTGGGATCTCATGTTTGTAACTTTGAATCAATTAATCGAATGGTAACTTTTCAAAACGTCTCATTTAGAGGTCATTTTCTATAACTTGTACTTTGTATTATGAAGTAGCACCCCAAGTGACACAGTCTTCCGCTGCAGTATTTTGGGGGTGTTACAGATTGGTATCAGAGCATTGGTTATAGAGAACTAGGTTGCATTTAGTGCCTAGACTATAACTGTTATATACGTTAAGACTCTCCTCTTTATTTACCTTACACACACTACATACACATATGCTTTTTGTTAGTTATTGGTTTAGTTCCATGTTGTTAGATTATATGACTTTAGTATTATAAGGAACCCCAGAATTTAGTCGAGTCATTAAAAATATGGAGCTCAGTAATAACTAATTATTTAACTTGATCTTGTGACAGTTCTTGTTTGATGAGACATAAGGTTTGAGTTAAATAATATTATTACTTAGCTTTAGGGATTTGATGACTTGGTTATCTTACTATCTGTCTCAGAAAGCGATTTTTGTGTCAGAAATTCTTAAGTAGGATGATTTAGAATCTCCTTATTTAAATAGATTTGGACGCCTCTGTATTTAAATAAAGAAATTGTAAATCACCGAACCATAAGTTTATGATCCCTTACTTACATAAATTTGGACGCTTCTTTATGTAAGTAATGGGTTATAAATAAGTGGGCTTATTTGTATCCGATACGACTCCTTAACCACAACCTTAGACGAATCAGAGTGAACACCACTATTTTAGAGATCCGAAAACCCAGAATTCTCTTAGACACACCGTAAGTAGTTAACATAAATAGAACTTCGGGACGAAGTTCCCTTTAAGGGGTAGGTAATGTAACAATTTGCATTTTCGGATTACTATTCATTTTTACTATTCACTATTACTATTCACTTTCACTATTCAATCCCAAAATTTTTATTTCCTATTCTCGTAAGTTAAACTATTTTAATGATAATCCGAGAGTTTGACACTCTTCGGATCATTTCTGCAAAAATTACAAAACCGTGTCCGAGATTTACTTTTAGGTTTAAACGTCATTATAGCGTCCCGATATGTCCCTAAAACACTATAAACAATAGAAATATGATTTTCTCTCATTTTACGACAATTCCAAAAGTTTTGGAATTTTACATTTTCCAGTTCAGCGTTTTACGCAAATTACGCGCTTTAGACCCGCGTTTCCAGTTTTAACAGCGTTTAAGCAACCCGATAGAACTTATCACTCATTAAATATGCTAAGATAGGTTATATTAATAAGTTCTAACATATTTAGTAGTCTCATATTTTTTGGATACCTGATTTTAAGTTTCATGACTTAACGACTTACCGTTAACGATAACCAGGACAAAACTGACTCCGTAAAAGCAAGATATTATCAAAACTCATATCTAGTCATCCAAGATAGACCTTGGACGAAATTTTATGCTAAGTCACAAGCCATTTTGGCTTGTGATAGGGCTTGATCACTTAAGATAAGTCCATGTGTTGAAACTTACTTACTAAGTCTTGAAACTTACTTACCAAGTCTTAGAAATATCCCAACTCTTGCACATCCTCATTGCACCTTCCTAGGCACCTTCCTAACCTCCTCATCTTCCTATAAATAACAAGCTCATCCTCTTCCTTTTATCATCACCAAAAAAATGAAACACATAACATCACAAACCCTTGATCCTTTGATTTCCAAGTTACATGTTATACTACAAAGTTAAAGGCCTAGTTATTCTCTACATGAAGCAAGTGTTTAATTAGTGATTCCATGGTTAAATTAGGAGCTACACAAGGTGGTTTGGGCTGAGGTTAATTGGTTTTCACAAGGGTTATGTAAAGGTTAGCAAGGGTTTACAAGAGTTGTGGTGAAGGGTTTGCAAGCATAAGTTTAGTGTCCTAGTTTCATACTTGACTTCCTTTCCTTAGAAAGCCAAAAGTTGTAAGAAAAATTATACTCATCATCCTTACTATGTTTTCACAAGATCTATATGCTATATATGTCTTGTTATATTGATCTCATGATGTACAAAAATCTTTAAAACAAGTTAAGAACACTATATGTTAACCTATGTTAAGTAATCAAGGAAACTAGTGACTTATATTGAGAACCACGACCAAAATAGAGTAACCATGATATGAAACACTTACATATTGTTATAGAGTGTTTTAAAAGGAAAACATTGCAATTTGAATCACCTAAAACGAGTACACGAGTCAAAAGATATGACCAAAAGATGTTAGCAAAACCAAAACGCCGAAACTGCCAAAACAAGCTGTAAGCGATCTGACCTAATTAAACAAGGCCCTTCTGGTCCATTTCATCAAAAAGTTAAAACATGAAAGTTGTCCGGAACGACGTTTTCATTCAGGAGGAAGGAAGCTCGAACCCTGAAAACGCATAACGAGTGATAATTTTCTTCAAATTCTTAACAGCCCCTTTATTACCTATAAGACTATGCCTTTTTGTCACGGCTGAGGAAAACCAAATGGCCTAGAGCTGAGATCATAAACGCGGCTAAGGCCAAGGTTGAAATCTCAAGGCCATGGTAGCCATGACCTAAGCCACGGCAAGGCCACGGCTAAGACCTCAAGGCTTTCTAAACCGAAATCTGTATAACTATTATACATGTTTTACAACTTGAATACTACAACACTAGGGAGCTTCATGTGAGGGGTTCCATTTGGGTAAACGGATCAATGAGTTGCTGGATTTATGACTTAAAGTGTCCTAGCTCCTCGAACGTTTACTACATGACCTCTAAATTATGACGGCCCGAACGGTAGTAAGAGATATACAAACTATACATGTTTCATAAACCACTTTTATTCAACGACTTACACTAAATACTAAGTACTACATCATGAACAATATGCAAGACATATATAGGCAATTCTTCGTATTCTTAGAGATTACTCCAACCTAAGTTGCAATAATTATTCTAGGTTGCTCTTAGAGGCTTTCGCGATTCGACTACCATTTTCATTACTCACTACATAACTTAAGGTGAGTCATAGCCCCTACTCTTTTCATACTTGTTTTAACTCTTTGGTGGAGATACATGCTCAACTACTTGCTTTTGCTTTTACAAATACTCCAAAACATTTATACTTGATTGTGTTATACTTGATTGCATTATACTTGATTGCGTTATACATGCTTGTTACATTATACTTGCTTAATTTAAATACAAGATGTGTATTTACGTGCATACACAATACTCTATACTGTCGGAGAGGTATTGATAGTACTCATGGGAAGATGCCCCTACCCTTCTGTCTATGCTTGACCTTGGATGACGTAGTACTATTTGGGAAGATGCCCCCGCCCTTGTGTCTATTCTTAACCTTGGGTGAATATAATCCGGTGTATTGTGTAAACTATCTTTTAGAAGTGGGTTGTGAACACATAGGTTGCAAATGTTGTATGGGCGGGATTTGCGACTGAGTGAATTTACAATGCCTTTGCTGTGTGAACATTCTTTAAAGGCTTTTCATCTATTTTAAGAAAAACTCTATGAACTCACCAACCATTGTGTTGACACTTTAGCATGTTTATCTCAGGTTAGTAAGGCAATAGCTAGTGCGTGGAACATAGAGTCAAGCTGCATATTCTGAAGACTTACGCTTTTATCATTTATCATTCAAAACATTTTGTATACATTTATGTATCATACTTTGGGATCTCATGTTTGTAACTTTGAATTCATTAATCGAATTGTAACTTTTCAAAACGTCTCATTTAGAGGTCGTTTTCTATAACTTGTACTTTGTATTATAAAGTGGCACCTCAAGTGACACAGTCTTCCGCTGCGGTATTTTGGGGGTGTTACAAAAATGCTGGATGGTCCCTTATCGATAAGGAACCGCCGCCCTATTTAAGGACTGTCTAGACAAACGCTCCTCGTTTTGTTCTAACGTGGTGAGAAACTATCTTGTGAAGTTTTGTTGTCGGTTTTGAGTGGGAAATATGGTTGTTATAGTTTTGAATGTTGAAAACATTTTTTTAATAAAACATTTCTTTAAATTACACAAAAAAACTTTTGTAAAAATGTTTTGTGACATGAAAATGTAAAGTTTTTAAATCCTTTGATCACATACACAAGTTGATAGAAGTTTGTACATACCTTAAGTTATGTTGATAATGAAAACGAGTTTTCTCGATTAAAAACTTATAGTCGTAGTTTTATGTAACGTGTGTTTGTATTTTGTGATTATCAAAACTAGTAGAGAACGATTAATGCAAATTACGTTTTTGACATTATTTGTATTAACATGTTTATTGAGTAACCAACAAAATAACCTTCATCAGCCTTTTCATCAAACTTGCCTAGCCGGTCTTTTGTATTTAAGATAGTAACAGGACACCCAAATGGTTTAAAGAAAGCTATCATGGGTTTCCTACCATTAAACTGTTTAGAGTGTTTTAAAAGGAAAACATAGCAATTTGAATCACCTAAAACGAGTACACGAGTCAAAAGATACGACCAAAAGATGTTAGCAAAACCAAAATGCCGAAACTGCCAAAACAAGCTGTATGCGATCTGACCTAATTAAACAAGGCCCTTCTGGTACGTTTCATCAAAAAGTTAAGACATGAAAGTTGTCCGGAACGACGTTTTCGTTCAGGAGCAAAGAAGCTCGAACCCTGAAAACGCATAACGAGTGATAATTTTCTTTAAATTCTTAACAGCCCCTTTATTACCTATAAGACTATGCCTTTTTGTCACGGCTGAGGAAAACCAAATGGCCTAGAGCTGAGATCAGAAACGCAACTAAGGCCAAGGTTGAAATCTCAAGGCCATGGTAGCCATGACCAAAGCCACGGCAAGGCCACGGCTAAGACCTCAAGGCTTTCTAAACCGAAATCATTATAACTATTATACATGTTTTACAACTTGAATACTACAACACTAGGGAGCTTCATGTGAGGGGTTCCATTTGGGTAAACGGATTGACGAGTTGCTGGATTTACGACTTAAAGTGTCCTAGCTCCTCGAACGTTTACTACATGACCTCTGAATTATGACTGCCCGAATGGTAGTAAGAGATATACAAACTATACATGTTTCATAAACCACTTTTATTCAACGACTTACACTATATACTAAGTACTACATCATGAACAATATGCAAGACATATATAGGCAATTCTTCGTATTCTTAGACATTACTCCAACCTAAGTTGCAATAATTATTCTAGGTTGCTCTTAGAGACATTCGCGATTCGACTACCATTTTCATTACTCACTACATAACTTAAGGTGAGTCATAGCCCCTACTCTTTTCATACTTGTTTTAACTCTTTAGGGGAGATACATGCTCAACTACTTGCTTTTGCTTTTACAAATACTCCAAAACATTTATACTTAATTGTGTTATACTTGATTATATTATACTTGATTGCGTTATACATGCTTGTTACATTATACTTGCTTAATTTAAATACAAGATGTGTATTTACGTGCATACACAATACTCTATACTGTCGGAGAGGTATTGATAGTACTCATGGGAAGATGCCCCTACCCTTGTGTCTATGCTTGATCTTGGATGACGTAGTACTATTGGGGAAGATGCCCCCGCCCTTGTGTCTATTCTTAACCTTGGCTGAATATAATCCGGTGTATTGTGTAAACTATCTTTTAGAAGTGGGTTGTGAACACACAGGTTGCAAATGTTGTATGGGCGGGATTTGCGACTGAGTGAATTTACAATGCCTTTGTTGTGTGAACATTCTTTAAAGGCTTTTCATCTATTTTAAGACAAACTCTATGAACTCACCAACCATTGTGTTGACACTTTAGCATCTTTATCTCAGGTTAGTAAGGCGATTGCTAGTGCGTGGAACATAGAGTCAAGCTGCATATTCTGAAGACTTACGCTTTTATCATTTATCATTCGAAACATGTTGTATACATTTATGTATCATACTTTGGGATCTCATGTTTGTAACTTTGAATTCATTAATTGAATTGTAACTTTTCAAAACGTCTCATTTAGAGGTCGTTTTCTATAACTTGTACTTTGTATTATAAAGTAGCACCCCAAGTGACACAGTCTTCCGCTGCTGTATTTTGGGGGTGTTACATAAATGCTGGATGGTCCCTTATCGATAAGGAACCGGCGCCCTATTTTAGGACTGTCTAGACAAACACTCCTCGTTTTGTTCTAACGTGGTGAGAAACTATCTTGTGAAGTTTTGTTGTCGGTTTTGAGCGGGAAATATGGCTGTTATAGTTTTGAATGTTGAAAACATTTTTTTAATAAAACATTTCTTTAAATTACACAAAAAAACTTTTGTAAAAATGTTTTGTGACATGAAAATGTAAAGTTTTTAAATCCTTTGATCACATACACAAGTTGGTAGAAGTTTGTACATACCTTAAGTGATGTTGATGATGAAAACGAGTTTTCTCGATTAAAAACTTATAGTCGTAGTTTTATGTAACGTGTGTTTGTATTTTGTGATTACCAAAACTAGTAGAGAACGATTAATGCAAATGACGTTTTTGACATTATTTGTATTAACATGTTTATTGAGTAACCAACAAAATAACCTTCATCAGCGTTTTCATCAAACTTGTCTAGCCGGTCTTTTGTATTTAAGATAGTAACAGGACACCCAAATGGTTTAAAGAAAGCTATCATGGGTTTCCTACCATTAAATAGTTAAGCCTCACAACTTTGGACTTAAAAAAAAACTCTGTGTTGTTTACCCTTTTGACAACCAACACAGGTTTCAATATTTTCAAAAACTTTTGTTGGTAAACCTCTAACAAGGTTATCCTTGACAAATTTATTCATTGTTTTGAAATTTAGATGTCCAAGTTTTCTGTGCCATAATTTGGATTCATCGAGTGTGGCCTTTGCAATTAGACAAATCGAAGCTCTTTTGGGAACTATGTTCTTTATATGATCACTATATATATTTTCAGTTCTAGGGACTCTCAGTAGCACAAACTTATCATTTGGTAACTGAAAATCAGGAGAAAAGATAAGACATTCAGTGTCAGTGAAAAGAACAAAGTTCCTCTTGTCACACATTTGTGAGACACTAAAGAGATTAAACTTAAGTCCTTCTACAAGGTACACTTTTTCAAAATCCAAAATTCCTGTTCTAATTGTACCTCTTCCAATAATCTTTTCTCCTTTTGGATCATTCCCAAAAGCAACATATCCACCATCAAAAGCTTCAAAATCTTCAAGTTGGGACATGTCACCTGTCATATGTCCAGAGCATCCGCTATCCACTATCCACTATCCACAATAACAATTTCTTTTAGCTCCTCTTGTAGATTGCTATGCACATGAAAAGTAGAGAAATTCGTTTCTCACGAGGACCTAGGCCATTACTGACTTGGATCTGCCTTGTGCATCAACATAGTCAAATTCTTTAAATCTATTGACGCACTGATGTTTTTGGAAACATTATTTAAAACATTTGATTTTTGTTTCCAACTCCAGCAAGCTCAGGCCTTAACATCATAAAAATGGTTTCCAACAACTGTATTTGTTATTACTTTTGGCCCAAAAGTAGAAACTTTTGTGCTAGTAACAGAATTTACTATTTCACTAGAAGTAGAAACTGTTGTTTTACTCTTAAAAGGTCTTTTTGATTGAGCAGTAATAATTGATCTAGTTACACCAAATCTCATCAACACTGCCCTTGGAACCATATTTCTTTTTGGATAAGGGTGAGTCTTTTTTGAAAAGTTTTCATGGTTCACCCTTTTGTTCAGATTCCAAACAGGTTTTTGGTAGTTAACACAGTTATGCATAAGATGCTCAAAACTACCACACTTATAACATGCCTTCTTTCTTAGTTGAAAATCATTACCTAATTTGTGAGAAACTAGGTTATTGAAGTTTCTTCGATTTCCCCTAGGCCTGTTATTAAACATTTTCATTTGATCTCTAGGTACCTTATTAAAATCAACCATTCTCCTAGAGATATTCTTTCCTAACTCAATCTTCACTGATTGAAGCATCAGAAAACTTCTTATCATCAACCTTAGGTGTTTCACTAATAGCATTACTTGCCTCACCTACAGGTTTATTGATACCTAACTCAGTTATAAATGATAACTCTTTTCCTGCTGGTGCAAAAGCACTTTTTACTGGGGGAGCTACATCATTATATCCAATTCCACTACCTTTTCTCATCATCTGACTCTCAATTGATTTATTCAATAAATCAAAAGCAAATTGTTGTTTTTCAACTCTTACTATGTATTTTTCTTTTTCTGTAAGAGCTACTTCTCTTACCTGTTCTACTTCTTCTAACTTTTTCTTAAGCACTTCAATTTCATTATTTTTGAGAAAAAGTTCAACATCCTATTTGTTAATCCTATCAACATACTCTAACTCACACTATTTAAGATATTCAAGTCTTCTTTCTACATTAGAATTCCTACTTTATAACCTAAGTTATCAAGTTTTAGGTTTTCAACTTCTTTTCGAAGACTTTCATTCCAAGCTTTAAGCTCCTTAACAGCGTCAGAACATGATTTAAAAGAACAAACAGACATGTCAGAATCATTAGATACCTCAGAGTCAGATCCAGAAGATGATAAAGCATAAGCCATAAGTGCAAAGTTATGCACTTTAGGTTTTTCTCCAGCCAATAGAGCATAGTTGGGTTCTTCCTCAGCCATGTCACTCTAGTCATAGTCACCCAACCCATCACAAGATACCAAAGCAGTAGTGATCTTTGGCTCTTCAGTCACTTTCTTTATGTTGTCCGTATTCTTCTTTCCAGCCCTGCATTCTCTAGAAAAGTGACCTTTCTTTTTGCAGTTGTAGCATTTAATCTTTGATTTGTCAAAGCCCATGTTGTTCTAAGCCTTGTACTTGAGCTCTCTTCTAGTCTTCCTTAAGAATCTTCTAGCTACCATGGTCAACATAGCCATCAGCCACTTCAAATCAATCTCTTCAAGATCATCAGGATCAATGTGATTCATATCCTGATTCAGAACTTGAGTACTTGTAGTAAGATCAGCCAAGAATGCAAAAATAGCAGCATCACTTATGGTGTCACTATTATTAGAACCAGCAGCAGAACCACAAGTGCTAGTAGTAGAAACTCCATAAGCAGTGGAATGAGTTTCCTGGGACCCTTTGCTTTTAGAAGACACAAAATCTAGGTTTTGAGCAGCAGAGGACGAAGTAGATGTTGCATTCATCTCTGATTCATAGACCTTCAAATTGTTCTAGAGATTTTCCAATTTCATAGTTTAAAAATCAGGTTTGATTCTCCACACAACTGTATGCATGCTCCATTCTAGTTGCAAACTTCTGACAAACTTAAGATTGATGTCTTCTTGAGGAACTGTATATTCGGCAAGCTTTAGATGGCTTACAAGCTTATGAAGCCTGTTATAAGTACCATCCAGGCTTTCTCCACCTAAAGAAGTGAAGTTCTTAAATTGAGGCTTCAATAAATTCTTCCCTGACTTCTTTGTAGCATCATTGCCTCCAAACCTTGTTTTAACAGCATCCATTAGGTCTTTAGCAGTTTCACAGCTCTCAAAGTCCAATTGAAACTCATTAGGTATTCCCATCATAAGAATACTATGAGTTTTGATTTCCAACTTCCTCAAAGCCTTTTCTTCTTCAGATTTAATGGGTACTTCCTTCCCATCAAGTATCTTTCGAAGTTGATCACCATTCAGAACTACATTCCACATGTTTTAGTCAAGCATTCTCATGTACTGTCATATTCTCATCTTCCAAAGCTCATACTCTCCCTGCTTGAGCATGGCCACTTTTGAGGCAATAACCATGTGTGTTTCATCACCCATGACTTCAGTAGTTATTTAGGAACAGTTTTGAGTAAAAACAAGTTCTTCTTGATTACAGCTTCTAGATCACAAGCTCAGATACCACTTGTTGATCCCATTTGAGATAACGATTTAATTGAAGTTTACTTAGATTTAATTGTAACTTAAACAAGAACGCAGAAAATTAATGTTTACTTAAGAAGAACGGTATATAAACAATCAACACTTAAATATATTAATAATATACGAGCACTCGGCAATGCTAGGGTTTACAACCTTGAAGTGAATCGACTCTAACAATGATACGTATCTAACTCTAACCCTAGGAACCTCCTTTTATAGACTAAGGAGTCCTAGTCGGTTTACAATGACTATTTACACAAGATAATATCTTTTCTATAATTGTCTAACTGACTATAATACACTAGCAGCAGAATGTTAGCAATAGAATAACCAGCAGCAGAATGTTTTCACTAGCAGCAGAATCATTTACTCTAGCAGCAGAATAACACTTAGAATATTTTTTGAGCAACAGATTTTCGAAACCCAACATAGTTTAACAGGTTATATTGGACAAGAAGATGATTATATTTCAGGAGTGAAGCTTTGCATGTTCGTTTTTTTTAGGAAGATTTAACCATCTTACCATGTCGTCTACACTAAGCAAATCAGGGGGGTATTAGTTTCTTTCATGTTCATTTATTTTTGCTTTTACAACTTTTATTTGGAACATTGGGGATAATGTTCGACTTAAGTGTAAGTGGGTAAATTAGGATACCTTAGAAACTACAACTTCACTTGATTCTTGTTTTGTTTAATAGTAGATGTGTAATAAAACTAAGAGAAATACTTGTTAGGGTAATTTTAGCACCAAATTTAAAATTGTTTGCAACATATAGGAGTGAAACGTTAGTCTTAATAAGCGTCTCATGGATAGGAATTATAAGACTAGTAGAAAAACCGTACCACTCAAAAACTTTCCACCACAAATATGTGAGGTTCGCCTTTAGATCTTTAGGAAAAAGCATTCATTGTTAGTGCTTATGAGTGTATCGGTAGTATTTAGATTCTAGAACTTGCGTTAGTGATGCATCCCGAGACTGCTAATGAGACTACATTCGTGTGGTTAGGATTTGCTATATGATAAGTGGCATTAGGATAACCCATGTTTTAAACTTGTATTATAATTACATTGACTTCATTGGTCAAGTAATTTTCCCACACCTTTGCGATGTAATCATTTTTAGTACACGATACCCCTAGTACACCCCTCAGAGCCTATCTTTTTCATTTGTAACTTTAAGCATTTTACTTAAAGGAAGAGTTTGTTTACAATCAACCCCCAACTGTACACCCAAATCACCTTAGCCTTCCTTGTATGCACTCATCTTTACTGCATTATTGTTACATGTTTAAACCCTTAGTTAGTTGTCTGATTGATTACATGGTTACTAAATCGAGTCATATCTTGTACATATTGTTTTCGGACGATTGGGACTCATGGGTAAAGTACTAGGGTTATGGAGTAATGGGGAAGAACATCATTTATTACCCCCATATGTGCATTAATATTTTAAAGTACTCCAAGTGTTTCAATTATCTTAATTCAAGTCTTTATTTCTATTTATGTAAAAGTTTAAGTGTAAGGGGGAAAAGCGAGTTTCCTTTGATGTATTATTTTAGATGGTAGAGTAAAAGTGTATCCAAAAAAAATGAAAACAAAAAATAGAAAAAGAAAAGAGAAAAACATACGAGCTACCATCCGCTTCTTTTATTTATGTTTAAGTCAATATAGTGTTTTAAAAAATCCAAAAAGAGTCGTAGTAGTTAGATGAGTCGAGTCTTGGCTTAGCAACACCTCATTGTACTTGTGACCAAGACAATTGACTTGCCACCAGTAAATTATCCCTTTATCCAACAAACCATGTTTTTCCTTACCCCTACACCTAACGTTACAACCCTTTAAAAGACCTCTTTGATAGTTCATCCTAGGTGCTTACGCAAAAGTGGTGGAGGTTTTGATCCTTTCCCAACCCTATGGTAATCTATTTGCTATAACAGGTAGTGAGAGATATCTTTTCCATTTCCATTTGTGATATATAAGCTTATAACACCCGAGAGATGAGAGTATCCAAACACTAAATGTGAGGTGCTGGTGTATAATTTATGTGCTTGTTTTAACTAAGGTAGAATGATCATTTGTTGTTTGTAATTACTTTTATATTAATGTTAAATGACCCCTAACTTGTATTTTGATTGGTATAAAAGCTCATTTGCTTGAGGACGAGCAAATCCCAAGTGTACATTTAAGCCCTAAATCGTATATATATGGTCAAATATTACCTTAAATCGCTTCTTTTGTCATTTTAGGTACTTGGGACAAGAATTATGGAAACTGGAGCATTTTGGTCATTTTTGGAGTTAAAAGTGAAGAAAATAACAAAATCAAGAAACTATCTGGAAATTGCACCTAACAACGTCACGCCTTACAGGGTGACACCATCACTTGAAGATTTAGGTGATGGAAATCCTTTGCATATGATGCGCCAGAGAACTTTTGGAGGATTAACACGTGACGGCGTCACGTGTTATTTAGAGTATGCCGTCACGTATTACATTAACAAGAGACGGCCTAGTGATGATAAAGAGTGATGACATCAAGAAGCTTAATTGGGCGACAAGAAACCCTAATTACGGCGAGATGACGACATCAGGACTCATAACCTGACGTCATCACCTATGTATCTCTATATATACTTTTAGATTTTTTTTTCATTAAAAAGGAGGTGGAACTTGTGGAACTTAGAGGGAACTTTGTACTCCGAATTTTACAAGAACTTTAGGGTTTCAAACCCTATTCTATTCCATGTTTAATTGAAAGATAAGTTCTCCTTTAATCGTTCAATATGTCTATGTTTTGTTTGATTAATCGTTTGTCTTTTCTTTTCATTAACATGCTAGCTTAGATCTCTTAGTGTTTGCTTAGATCTAATAAAACCTATTTGGTTAATTATTGATTATTGATTTGTTATTCGGTGTTTGATTGATTGACTCACGTTAGGCTTAAGAAAACTGGCTAATCTCCTATACGGTAGCATGCTTGAATGTCATAAGAAACGTAATCGGATGTGTACCACGGTTTTATTGGTTGTATTTAATGCATGAGTAGATGTTGATGATTCTATGGTAGGACACTAAATGTGTCATCATAAGAAGAAATAGATACTCATATAGTTAGGGAAGGACGTACAGCCCCCACGAGCGGTATTTAGGAATACAATCCTTCGATCAAACAATTGTATCAAATCAATAAGAGATAACTAGGGAGTAGTGAAATCTAAGTAAACATATTTGTCTCTTATAAGTAATCCACCACATTTATTTTTCTTGTTATTTATTTTATTTTGTTTAATTAGTAATTTTGGGTTAGTTGGTTAGCAACTAATTCCACCCACTCTTCCAATACCCGAGATTTTTACTGATTTCCATAAAACATAAAAATACAAAAAGAATCATCCCTCACCTTTAGACCTAGTTAACCTACATCTCAATCCTAACGACACTATTCCCTTAGAGAATGATCAATCCCCCGGACCTACCATACACTACAACGGTGAGGTACACTATCTAAAGGATTGTAAGCTTCTCAAGATCCCTTGAGAAGTAAAACCTTTTGCGAAGGTCTTGTGATCCCGCATCAAGTTTTTGGCGCTGTTGCCAGGGAAATAGTTATTGCTTAGGTTAGTGTAAATGGAGGGGACAAGAACAAGGAAAGTCAACCGGTCAAACTGTCCTTATGCTAAACCAACGGGTGATAAATTTTTTAGGTATGGTGAAATGTAACACCCCCATTTTTCATTGATCGCAGCGGGTTAAGTGTTTGGGGTATCACCTCATGGAAACAAAGACAATATAATAGAAAACGACTCAAAAAGAGACGTTTTAGGAAAAGGTGTTATCATTCATTTATTCATCAGAGTTTTTACAGTAAAAGTCATACTTTTACTAAAAGAGAGGTCCCTTAAGATACGTTTTAAGGCAAAACAGATGAATGATAACTATTCTGGACGTCTTCATGTCCAGTACTTCTCCGTGTCAGGGTTCCTAATGAGCTCAATTACCTAGGATAACATGCTTAAAAGTCAACACGAATGTTGAGTGAGAGTCATAGGTTTAATAGTTAGGGTGTGTGAATACAAGCTCCACAGGGTTCAGCTTAAACCCTATGTGTGGAAAAGTTTAGTGATAGCAGGTGTATTACACTAAGCTCATGAACCATACGTTAACAATCCAGATCATGGGGTGTACAGACCAATCCATGATGGACGGGAAGGATAACTTGCCAAAGTTAATCCTTCAGAGAGTTCAAATATAATACATATTGGTACCCTCCAGTGAGAGGTAGTACCAACGGGAGTTGTCAAACTCCAATAGATCTATCAGTTATATTCGCGTTCACTTATGTAAAATATCACAAGCGATTAGATTCATGAATTTTGTTGTGTAGGGGTGGCAGATAGTTTACTCGTGCAACAACCAAAGAAAAAGACTTTTATTTGATTTAAAGCATGTATCCCCCTCACAGGGTTGTAAAGCATTTAAAAGTGAGGCTACGAAAACTCACCTGGGTCTAAGGTAAGTAGGGTAGGGTTCAGACAGCTCACTCACGTATCCTGGGGTAGTGTAGGTGGGTGTGTGTATGTCAAGTCTTAGTCTAGGTTTTTAATTAATTACTCTTAAGGTTTATAGATATAACATAACACCGTTCGGGCAATCACAATTCAGAAGTATATGACTCCTCACATGAAGCTCCCTACTATTGTATTATGTCATTAACATAATACCGTTCGGGCCATCATAATTCAAAAATTAGTACTCCCCACATGAAGCTCCCTACTATTGAGTTACGTTGTTATTAAGTTTTAGTTATAGCATAACACCGTTCGTGCCATCATAATTCAGAGGTCACGCAATAATCATTTGAGGAGCCAAGGCACTTTAAGCCGTAAACCCAGCAAACTCCTCAAAACGAAATATCCACATGATACCCCTCACATGAAGCTCCCTAGTATTGTGTTATGTTTCTAACTCAAAATAGGTTTTCATACTTTATATGGAAATATTCCATTTAAACCCTTCAAGTTTACATATTTACACTTTTTACCGTAAACTTATATCATTTAAGCATATAACTTCTTTCTTTTACACATTTAGTCCCTATACTTATATATTTTAAAGAAATAGAAAAAATAGTCCTTAAACTATACTAACTTTCAATAATTACCCTTTATACCCTTATCTTAACAATATTTGCAAATCTAGTCCTTTTATGTTTATTACTTTTTTTACTTATTATTCTAAGGTTTAAAACTTTGAAAAAAGGGTCCTTATACTTATAACTTTTAAGAATTTTCAAAAATAGTCCCTAAACTTTATATTTACAGAAATTTACAGTATATACCCCTATGCATGAAAACTTTTGCGAAACTAGTCCTTTTTCCATGCAAATTGTATTCTAATGAGATAATTAAGTTTCCTATCTTATGATTAACTTATATTTACTTAATTAAGTTACCTAAATCAGATTATAGCATATAATATAGCAATTTAGCATATAAACACAAAATTTTCTAAAATTAGGGTTTCTAAAGGAAAACTTCTAGTGGAAAGGGTAAAGGCTATTCTAAGGATTCTAAGGCATGTCCTAGGTATCCTGTATCACTTCTAAGTGGAAAGGGGGCTTACCTAGGTCGTGTAGAACTTAACGAGGGAACTAGGGTTTTCTCGACTCAAAATTAGAACTCGACAAGGCTAGGGCTTTACTACTCGACTTCTATGGGTATTAGGGACTTAGAACTACAGAAGTGTGTGTGTTAAAGAATAGAGGAAGGTGTGACGAGAAATGGAGGGGAGGGGGTATTTATAGGTCGCGTAAGGAGTAACGAGCAAGAAAGAAAGGAGGAGGTGTCATCCGGGGGGGGGGGGGGGCTAAGTAAACAAGGCTAGAGGGTGAGGTGGTGAGTCTAAGGAGTGACAAGGAAGAGCTATGGTGTAGCTAGGGGGCTGCTAGGCCGGTTGTGGTGTTGAGGAGGTTAACAAAGGAAGGCGGTGACAAGGTGGTGATGCACCACCTTGTGTGGGTGCTTGGGAGGTGCTATGGTGCTAGGTCAGTATTAGAGTGATGCTAGGGTGCTTGGTAGGTGCATTTGAGGTACTTTAGTAGCTTGGTTTAAGCTTTAGGTTTAGTTTTGACATAGTTTTGTATAGTTTAAGATTTCGTCCTAGCTTAGGGTTTAGTGCCTAATTCAGGGTCCTATGGGTGTTAAGTGACTAATATTAAGTCCTAGGAGGCTTATACTAAGTGGTGGTAGTTTATGGTAAAGATTTGGGAAGGTTTAACCTAGTTTACGGGAAGTTATGACCTAATTAGGGTTTTGTACTTAAGGGACTTGTACCTAGGTTCTAGAGGGTTGTACTATGATCTAGGGAGTCTAACATACCCTAAAGTTGCTAATGTAACTCATACCTAAGCCTTGAACACTTTCAAGTTAATTCATATAAGCAATTAGGGTTTTAAAGCTAACAGGGGAACACATAGGTGCAATTAGGGTTTTCTGATGACTATAGTGTACTAGTGTGATAGTTTACTTAGTGAAAATGTGTTTGTGACCTTGACTTGACATACCTAGATGTTTACATCAAGTAAACATAGTGGTGGTTCGCATAGGTGGATATGTGAGCTTGTCTAGAGGTTAGATAGGCAATAGTAGTATAGCAAAGCAAAAATTTCACTCAGGAAATAGCTATAGGAATTTCTAACCTAAATTGTGCTTATTGAGGGCCTAAGTTAAGTTAGTAAGCCTTTGCTAACCTAAAGGGAGTTAGTGGGGAAGTTAGTGGGTTGCTACATGAACCAGGACATAGGTTGAATGTTTGTCCTAAGCAGAATACACTCTATACATCGGCGGTTGGGAATGATGGAGTGTTTGGTGATGAGTAATTTCAAGAAGAAGACGAATTGGAGTACACCGAGCCATTAGATGGAGAGGTTGAACAAGTCACGTGTGTCATCCAGCAAACTTTGTGTTCACCTAAGATTAGTGATTCTTCGCGACGTAATAAAAATTTTCAAACTAAGTGCTTGCTTAAGGAGAAGATTTTTTCTATTATTATTAATGGAGGAAGTTGGTTGTTCAGGCGTTGCTTGAGGTTAATGTGGTACTTTTGCCACATTCCAGTGTACTTATTTGGTTATGTGATTAATATATTTTGCCATGGTGAATCCCTTTTACCTAAAAAAAAGTTGCGAAACAGTCTAAGGCTTTAGTTAAAGCTTTTAAGCTACCAACCAAGCCTCATCCAAATCCCTATCAAATTGGGTGAATTGAGATAGAACTAGTGATTGAGGTGAACGAGATTTTTAAGGTTTCTCTTGCTATTTGGAAACATTACAATGAGTTAGTTATTTGTGATGTGGTTGATATGGAGGCATGTCATGTTTTACTAGGTCGACCATGGCAACATGACTTGGATGCTACACACCAAGGTAAGTCAAATATGTATTTGTTTAAATGGAGTGGAAAAACTATTGCTATATTACCTTAGGTATTACTTCTCCCGAAAAAAATTGGAAAATAAGACTTTAGTGACATTGGTTTCATCACCAAAGGAGTTTCAAGCTGAAAGGAAGGAAACGCGAGTTTCATATGATTTGGTTGTTAAATGGGTTGAACATGGTATGGATAACACAATTCTGGAATTAATTGAGCCCGTGCTTGATGAATATAGTAAGGTTGTTGCGGATGATACACCAGACGCTTTACCACCTTCAAGGAATATTCAACACCAAATTGATTTGATTCCCAGAGCAAGTTTTCCTAATCTTCCTCACCATAGAATGAGCTCTAAGGGGTTAGATATCTTGCATGAGAAGGTAGAAGAATTATTGAGGAAGGGCTACATTCAAGAAAGTTGTACGGTTCCAGCGTTTCTTACACCAAAGAAGGATGGGAGTTGGAGGATATGCGTTAATAGTCGTGCCATCAACAAGATCATGGTAAGGTATCGATTTCCTATTCCACGTCTTGATGATTTGTTAGATCAACTTTCGGGCACTAAATTGTTTTCTAAGATCAATTTGAGGAGTGGGTACCATCAAATTCGGATTAAACTAGATGATGAATAGAAGATCGCTTTCAAGACGAAAGATGGGCTATGAGTGGCTTGTTATGCAATTTGGGTTATCTAATGTGCCTAGCACTTTTATGTGTTTGATGATTCAAGTTCTTAGGCCGTTTATGTGTAAGTTTATTCAGATCATCAAGCTCACCAATACTTTCAAACTCCTCACTTAAATAAGGTACATGCATGATGGGCGAGTTTCTTGAAAAAGTTTAACTATGTGATCAAGCATAAGTCAGGTGCAAGTAATAAAGTGGCGGATGCATTGAGTAGAAAGACTACTTTATTGGTTACTATTAGCAATGATGTTGTGGGTTTTGAGTCGATCAAGGGATTGTATGCAAGTGATGATGAATTTTGAGACACTTGGGAGGAGATTGAAACCAAGCAACATCGAGGTGAGTTTCTTTTGCTTGATGGGTATTTGTTTAATGAAAATAGTTTATGTATTCCTAGGACTTCACTTAGGAGTCAATTGATAAAGGAGGTTCATGCGGGTGGATTGAGTGCTCATCTAGGTCACGATAAGACAATTGCTAGTGTGGAGGGTCAATTTTATTAGCCTCAACTGAAGAGGGATGTTGGTTCTTTTGTAAGAAAGTGTGTTGTGTGTCAAGAAGGTAAGGGTGAAGCAAAAAATACGGATCTTCATATGCCATTGCCCGTACCTGAGAGTCCTTGGGTTGATATTTTTATGGATTTTTCACTTGGACTTCCTCTTACCCATTGGGGAGTCAATTTCGTGTTTGTTGTTGTTAATAGGTTTTCTATGATGACGCACTTCATTCCTGGTAAGAAGACTTCGGATGCGGCACATATTGCAAGGTTTTTCTTTCAAGAAGTTGTTCGTTTTGCATGGAGTTCCAAAGTCAATTACTTCGGATCGGGAGAGTAAGTTTCTTGCCCACTTTAACACTTTGGAGGTGTTTGGATACATCCTTGAATTTTAATAGTAATTCATCCTCAAACAGACGGTCAACCCGAGGTAGTTAATCGAACACTGGGAAATATGATAAGATATTTGTGTGGAGAAAAGCTAAGCTTTGGGATGTTTCATTGGCTCAAGCCGAGTTTGCTTATAATAGTGTGGTTCATAGATCAATGTGGTTTTCACCATTTGAGATTGTTTACAAGAATTCTCCAAGGCAAGTGGTGGATTTAGTTGATTTTCTAGGAAAGAAGAATGTACAAGCAAATAAATGGTGGAAGAGGTTCAAGCTAGTCACGAAGTTTTTAGAGCCAAGATTGTTGAATCGATTGATAAGTACGAAGCTACTACGGATAGACATGGTCGTGTCAAGCTATTCAAAGTAGGTGATGAGGTAATGGGGTTTCTTCAAAAAGAGCAATCACCGGTTGGTATGTATAGCAAATTACAACCAAAGAAGTATGGTCCGTACAAGGTGCTTTGAAAGATAAATGATAATGCTTATGTGGTGAAGTTGCCAAATACTATGAGTATTTCAAAGACTTTCAATGTGTTGAATATTTATGAGTTTCACCTTGAGGATGTGAATTAAGGCAATAACTCGAGGACGAGTTCTTCTAAAGTGGGGGGGGGGGGGGGAGGGGATGATGAGGACTTGATTGAAGAACTAGCAGAAGAGTACATAGAACACATAGAGCATAGCAAGAAGTCTCAAAGGAAAAAAGATGACGTCATTTCACCTATGGCGTAGGGCTAAATCCTTACCTACGTCGTATCCAGCTATTATTTGGTTTTAGTTTGTGTTGAGAGCCATATATGCCGTATAAAGACTCTACTCTTTACGTAGTATATGCTCTTGTTAAATTTCATGTTTTTGGTTTTGTTTGTTTACGCCGTATATGTGTCGCGATAGGTTTCCTTATTTTAAGTTTTAAGACAGTTCTAGATGAATTTGGTTATTTTTTTCCCCAAAGAAGTATGGTCTGTACAAGGTGCTTCGAAAGCTATTCAATAAAATTCATGATTTTTAGTCTTTTAGTCCTTTGTGATTTGTTTAAACCCTTGTTAGGGTTGGTTTACACGCTTTCGTTCTATGTCATAATGTAATAAGACAACCAACTTCGTAGGTTTTTCCTTGTATTTTTACGTAGGCCAGTTGTCTTTCTTTTTTAAAGAATAAACGCTGCTTCGGATTTTTCTTGGTGTTACTTTATAGATGAAATTTAGTCATGGTGATGGCGAAGATATCATTGTTTGTCTCGAATCCTTTACCCGTGCATGGGGGTTGGATGTGGTGTTACCTCCTCTTCCATCCTTGTCTAACGTTGCTATCCTTAGGGTGTTTTTTTTTATCCCGTAGAAGGTCTTGTATCTGACTATTTAAGCACTGTGAGGGTGAATAGGTATTCCTGATGAGAAACTTAAATGTTACACCGTATATTCAAGGTAGAAGTTTCTATATTTGTGGGAGACTTGAATGTTACACCGCATTTCCAGTCGCCATCGGTTGGCGTATAGTTTGCCTTTGATGTCTGGAAACGTTGGTTGCTGGTTATTTGAGTAATCTCCCGTGGGTTGGGGACATAGATTGTTGTTTTCCATGCCTTGGAGGAATAACCATATTCTATCATCAATCAACCCTTAATGAGAATGTCCAACAGTGGGGTCGTGCCCTTAGTTTTTTAGGGTAGATGCACTTATTGGACTTTCCACTCCTTACCTTGGAAAGTGTCTGACTTTGTATCTTTTGCTTCTTAGATTCTTTTGTTTAATGGATTGTTGATTTATTTTCATTTATTGTTTTCGCAGGTAGCTCTTGGTCACAACCAGGAGCTACAAATAAGGTGATTCAGCCGCAATAAGTGTCATACTCCAAAATATCGTAGTGGAAGAAGATACACGGGGTATGACATTATAACAGGAACACATGGTGTCACAATTGTAAGACCCCCATTTTCACAAACCGCAGCTGATGTTAGGTCTAGGGTATGACCTCATGGAATCATAGTCACAATAATAGAAAATGGCTTGAAAAGAAACGGTTTTATAAATGAGTTATCATTCATTAAAATATTAGAGTTTTTATATAGAAAAGGTCCCGTGAATCTAAGTGTGAAATGTTGTGTTTGAATGATAACGGGTTTGAAAGGCCTCCAAGTCCAGTACCACTCCATGCCATAAGTTGTTCAGTTACCTAGGATACATGCTTAAAGAGTCAACCCAAAGGTTGAGTGATATTCATAGGTTTTAGTTGAAAATAGTTGAATACAAGTTTAGTAAAGCATGGGCTACGTTGATATATACCCATATAAAGTCAGTAGAAACCGTATTTAAAGAGTTTGTGTCAGTATTGTATGATCAGTACAATACTAGGGAGAGAGTGTTATTGCACTAAGCTCATGAAACCGCATGTTAACAGTCTGGGTCATGGGGTCTGCAGACCAAACCATGAGGGGATGAGAAGGATAACTTGCCAAAGTGAATCCTTGAGAGGTTTCAAGTATATTACTTATCGGTTACTCGGCTGAGGTAAACCGACGGGAGTTGTCAAGCTCCAATAGATCTACCAACTATACTCGCGTTCACTTGTGTAAAGCTCACAAGTGATTATGGCTCATGAATTTTAGTTATGTAATGATGGCAGAAAGTAACACTCGTGCAATAACCAGAGAAAAAGGCTTGTATTCGATTTTAAAGAAAAGCAAGTAGCATGTATCCCCCTCACAGGGTTTATAAAGCATTTATAAAGAGTGAGGCTATGAACTCACCTGGGCCTAAGGATGATGTGATTGATGTGAAAAATGACTCAGAGATTAGACTGCTGTCTCACGTATTCTGGGGGTAGGGTTTGGTGTGTGTATAGGAGATGATGAACATGAAAACATCACCTAACAAGGATCCATATAGCCATATGATCAATCAAAAGATAAACAACATAGTTATACCTTTGTAACGTGCATCGGGAGTCACCAACAATATCACCACGCACGAATGAATCAAGAAACCAAATGATCAATAAAGTTGATTACTTTTATGATTAAACACACTACATGTCACCAATAACCACTTGATGCTAGTCAAGACTAGTAACCTTTGTTTAGAACGTAAGAAGTATATGTAAAAACTAGAGAGAATCAAAAACAAAACACCCTTTATCAAAGGGGGGGGGGGGGAGGCATCAAGAGAGGGAAAGAGGGAAAGGGGAGTGATTTTCTCAATCACATTTATGTGTAATCAAAGTCTTTAATTACCAATTGATTTAGTAATTCAAATCATAAGTTACACATAAGTCCTTCTAACATCAACATGCCCTCTTTGGCCCTTCACTAGGCCGATCATGATGTGGGCCCACAATGAGCTTGCACATTGTTGGCCCGGTCCAAAAACACTAAGTACAACTTCGTGTTTAACGGCCCGTTATTGATTCCTAGTTACATAGCCATTTATATATTGTAAATACGATAAATACAATCTATAAAATGGTATCTCTGTGTATAAGTGTGTGACCCCATAAGCTCGCATATGTCTAGCCATATAATTATTCATTATGACACAAGCATACTCCAACATCTCCCACTTGCGACATCATAATGATCAAGTGATTATACAAGTAAAGGTTAGCGTCTAGCAACACGCCAATGCCCCCAGAATTATTTGAGAGTAGTTTCTAAAACTTCTCATTTTAAAATGGTTTATATGTCATCCATCCTTTTGTTACAGATACTATGTTGAACACTAGACATGGATCAAAGTCATTCTATTTTGTTCAACTCTTATGTTTCTCGATCTAGATATTGAACAAGATTACCAAGTGAATTAAGATTCATCTTAATCTCATTTGGGTACGGCCATACAAACATCTGTTCAATTCATCGAGGGGCCCAATAGTATCTAACTCCATGACATGTGGAGGAACAAATCCTATTTTGACTGCACGTGCGATTCATGTGTTTCAAATCACTCCTGAAGATGGTTTTTATAACTACCTTTTTCAGGACAACATTTAACCATATCAAAGAATGAAATTCCACACATGCAAGAGCTACTTGCATCTCAAGTCTGAGGATAAGAGACATAACCATTTGCGAGATTCACTATTGACGTTGATCCATGCAGTGAATTCTCGAAGGTTGTGTCAGTCCAATGTTCATCACAATGAACAACATGTGAGTACGGTAAATAAATCACCTATACGCTCACATTTGCCTTAATTTGATGATACTCCCATATCATCAACTGATAATAGAAAATTTAGAATAAATAAATTATTCATGGATTAAACATGCAAATATAGAATACAGTTGATATATATGAAAACGACTATAACCATTACATCAATTCATTGAATATATAAACTGTTCAACATTCCAATTATTCCAATACTAAAAACAGATTTACATGAGACTATTAGCAGGTCGAAGCCCAATGTTCCTAGCATGCTCCACATGTTTGGTACAAGACATTGGTTTTGTTAAAGGATCAGCTAAGTTGTCATCTATGTGAACTTCGAGAAGACGAATATCACCACTTTCGACAACTTCTTGAATATAGTGAACTTTCCGACGAAAGTGTTTGGCACCCTTAAGAACACCTGGTTCATTGGCCATGATAATGGCACTGGAATTATCGCAATTGATATCCATAGGTCGTTCATTGCTGGGGACAACGCCAAGCCTAGAAATGAATTTCTGTATCCAAATCGCCTCCATTGCAGCTTTAGAAGTAGCTATATATTCAGCTTCTGTAGAGGACATCGCAATTGTGCTTTGCTTGGCACTCTTCCAGTCAACAGCACCTCCATTCATGATGAAAACATATCCTGTTTGGATTTGGTGTCATCACGATCTGTCACCCAGCTTGCATCAGTGTAACAAGTAACACTGAGCTCACGTTGACATCACCACCATAAACAAGAAACATATCTTTAGTATTTCGCCGATACTTCAATATGTTCTTAACAGCAGTCCAGTGACATTCACCTGGATTTTGTTGAAATCTACTCATTAGGTTCTGAGAGAACGCTACATCAGGTCTAGTACACCTAACCGCATACATGATGGATCCCACAGCCAAAGCATAAGGGATTCCCTTCATCCTCTTCACCTCGGCGGGTGTAAAGGGTCCTTGAGCCTTACTCAATTCCGTATTTGGTTGCATTAGAAGACTTCCACGTTTGGAATCTTGCATCCTAAATCGCTTTAGGATTTTGTCAATGTATGCATTGACACAAGCCGATTAACCGCTTTGATCTGTCTCGGTAGATCTTGACACCAAGTATGTACGGTGCTTCTCCTAAGTCTTTCATGGAAAAACACTTTCCAAGCCAGGATTTTACATCTTGTAGCATTGGAATGTTGTCTCCTATGAGTAATATGTCATCGACATATAAGATTAGTGATACGTGGGAATCGCACCAGACTTTACCTCTCAAGGGATCTTGAGAAGCTTACAACCCCCACCAGGCAGTGTACCTGATCGTTGTAGTATAGTATAGTGACAAGTACCGGGGGATTGATCGTTCAGCTAGGAATACTGTCGCTAGGATTAGAAAACCTAAATACTACTTCTAAAGATGAGGGATGATTATTTTTGTATTTTTATAATTTTTTAGAAAGCAAGTAAAAATCTCGGGTTTGAAGGATTTGGGCGGAATTAGTTGCTAGTCAACTAACCCAATACTAAAGATGCAATCAAAATAAAATACTAAAAATGAAAATAAACTAAATTAAACTAAGGTTGTGAGCAATAATTGGAGAAAATGTGTTTACTTAGATTTCACTACTCCCTAGATATCTTTTACACGTTAATTACTTGTTATAGTTGCGTGGATGACGGATTGTATTCCTTAATACCATTCATGGGGTGGCGCACTTAATTCCCCAATCCTATGAGTGCCTACTTCACTCCTATGTCGAGCCGGCTAAGAAGCTCCTAACATGGGATCATTAGAATTTACTCATGCATTAAATACAATCAATAAAACCTAGTGCACGTCAGTTCATGTTTCCTAAGACGTTCAAGCATGTTACCATTTGGAGATCTGCCAGTTTTCTTAAGCCTAACATCGAATTCATTCATCCAATACAACCATAAACAAGTAATCAACACATAATTAACATCTAGGTTTCATTAGATCCAAGCAAACACAAGATAGATCTAGCCTAGCATGGTAGAATTAAGACAAGAACAAGATATAGACAACCAACACATAGACATATTGATTGAATTAAAAGAATACTTATCTCAATTACACATGAAAGGTATCAAGGGCTAAGAACCCTTGAAAAACCTGTAAAATTCGTACCAAGTTCGTACTTAGGGTTTCTCCAAAACTTCTCCCCTTTTAATGTGAAAACTAGAAAACTATATATAGGAAATAGGGTCTGACGGCGTCAAGACAAAATTTGTGACGCCGTCATCTCGCCGCCAAAATAAATCTCGGACTGCCTTGATCCAGATCTGACGCCGTCAAGTGTTATGTATTTCCAGGCCGTCATGCATTTTCCTCTTGACGCCCTACTTCGTGACGCCGTCAATTCTGTACTGGGCCGTCATGGAAATTACTCTTGACGCCGTCAAGATTTTCTTCTTGACGCCGTCGCCTACTGTTCCTAGCAAGGAAAATTAAGACTTTGGCGTTTTCTTCACTTTTATGCTCCAAAAACGTCCGAATTGCTTCCATTTCCAGATTTCTCTCCTAAAGTACCTAAAATCACAAAAGGAACGATTTAGGGCAATATTTGATCAAATAAATTCAATTCCGAGCTTAAATGACCCCCTAAACCCAAAAAGCTAACCCCGGTAAAATTCATTACACCCAACTATGGGCGATTTTTCTCAAAACCGATCCTTCTCTAAAATCGATCTCTAATCCTCTAATCTTGTCCTAATCCTTTTTATTAGGATTCAGACTTGATCGAGATAGGGTTTTGGTTTTTTGGTTTTGTGTTAATCGCTGTTTTGTTTTTTTTAGGGTTTTCATCTAATCGATCTTTCCTATTCTCCTGGTGCGATTTAATTATGAAAGTCGGTTAGGGTTCTTGTGTTATAGTACCATGTCTCGACTTTTGTTGAGGCTCACGATTTAAAGATTGCCGTGGATCTTGGGATTTCTTGTAATCGTTTTCTAGGGTTTCGCTTTTTAGGGTTTAGCTTGTTTTCATTCTTTTTGTTATCGGTATAGAGAAAGGTGGTTTGGAGAAGGTGGTTAAGTCTATCAATCCGAAGTCAAGTTTTCTTGGGGATGCACCAATTCTTAAGTCAATCCTTAGGAAGCCTGTTCGTAATGTACCTGCTAATGTGTCTTCGTTGATTTCTGATCCCAACAAGGTTACTTCGGATTCCGGACCTGCTGTTGTTAGTGAGTCTAAAGCTGGTGAATATTCATCGATTCCTGCTAGCTTAGGTGAGTTGAACGAATCAATGGTGAACCCTAGTAGGCATATTGATGTTGATTTCCCACCATTGAACTTGTCCTCTTTGGGTGTTGCTGCTGGTTCCCAAGTGCATACTGCTCCGCGGTCTACCAATGCTCTTAATGAGCCTATTTTACAAGTTTTTGATGCTAATTTGCAGGAGGGTGATGGTATAAGTGTTGCTACTAATGCTGGTAAGAGTCGATTATCCACTACTAACATTTCTATGGATCATGTGGGTACTATGGCCTCTTCCCCTAATGGTCCTAATATTCAAGAGTATATCAAGAGTAAACATGATGTTATTGAAGGGCTGTTTGGTGTTTCGCTTAAATCAGCCAATGATCTTGATCTATTCCTCAAGGGTATTGAAGAGGGTAAATATCCTATATGGCCTAATATGGATAATGAAACGCGTTCACAAGTGTATGAGGCTATGTCTTGTCTAATGGAGGTCTATGTACCTAACACGAAGGTTAATGGTTCTAATTCTGATGTGAATGGCAATGATATTACTACTAATGTTAACGTGGAGGTAGTTTCTACCTCTCCTTCTAGTTCTTTGGTTGCTGAGGCTGTTTGTGAAGGCATTAACGTGTCTATTCCTAGAAGAATAGTTGAAAAGGTTAGTGCACGCCTGGAGCACACTCTATATGGCTACTTTATCGGTAATAGAATGGCGTTTCCAGTGGTTGACTACTATGTTAAGAATAATTGGGCTAAGTATGGTTTGAAAAAGATCATGATGAATGACAAAGGTTTTTTCTTTTTTAAATTCGATACTCAAGCTGGTTTAGAATCTGTTTTGGAAAATGGACCTTGGATGATTCATAAATCTCCAATCATTCTCAAGAAATGGTCTATTGGTACTAGCTTATGTAAGGAAGAGTTGACTCGCATTCCGATATGGGTTAAACTGCATGATGTGCCTCTCCAAGTCTTTGAAGATGATGGTATTAACTTGATTGCTTCATTTATTGGCAAACCTATTATGTTGGATTCGTACACAAGTTCTATGTGCAAGGATTCTTGGGGTAGAAGCAGTTTTGCTCGGTGTTTAATTGAAGTGGGTTCAGTGGATGAGCTCGTAGAAGTTATCACTATTGGTGTCCCCTCTCTTACAGGGGATGGTTTTACTAAAGAATCTATCCGGGTTGAATATGAATGGAGGCCTCCTAGGTGCACTTTATGTAAGATTTTTGGGCACAACTATGAGCATTGTACTAAAAAAGAGACTACTCCCCCTGTTGTTACTACTTCAAATGTGGTTCCTCTTGCTTATGATGGTTTCCAAAAGGTGAGTCGTAAGAAGAAAAAAGGTAAAAGCCAGTCTGGTATTGTTGGTACTTCTGTCAAACAGACTATCAGGTATGAGCCAAAGAAAATACTAGTGAACCTAAAAAGGTAGCTACTAGTAGTGTGCCTACTTCGTCATCTAAGTTGAAGTCTAAAGGTCTCTCCTCTAAGGGGGGTGAAGTGTCTACATCCAACCCTTATGATGTTCTAGCTACTGATGAAGATGGTGAAGATGATTGTGTTGATAACATGTTTGATGAATCAGCTAATTTATTCCCTAATGTTGCTTATGGTGGAAGTTCTTCTTTCATGGATGATGCTGCTGGTTAGCTTGATTTGTTTTTGTTTTTGGTCTAGGTTCATTTTGTTTCTAGAGTTGTCATGAGCTTTTGGCATGTCAGAAGCTCTAGATTAGTTGTCTATCAAGCTGTATTTGCTTGAGGTTAATGTGGTATTCAGCCACATTCCATTTGTACTCAATCGTTTTGGTCTTTATATATTTACCAGGGTGCATGATTACTCCCCTTTACCCATAAATGACCCCCTAAAAACGGTTCATTTTTCGCCTCATCATATACCCTTACACTTGAGATTTGCTTGTCCTCAAGCAAATGCGCTTTTATTCTACTCAAAATACAAGTTAGGGGTCATTTAACACTAATATAAAAGTAATTACAACAAATAATCGTTCCACTAAAGACGAATAGACAAGCACGGAGGTTATATACTAGCACCTCACAAATAGTGTTTAGATACTCACATCTCTTGGGTGTAATAAAGTATAAATTACAATATGGAAACGGAAGATATCTCTCACTACCTGTCATAGCAAAATAGATTACCATAGGCTTGGGAAAGGATCAAACCTCCACCACATGGCGTAAGCACCTAGGATAAACTATCAAAGAGGTCTTTTTAAAGGGTTGTAACGTTAGGTGTAAGGATATGAAATACACGGTTTTGTTGGATAAAGGAAGTTTTACTGGTGGCGAGTTAACAATCTTGGTTAATTACATGTACAATATGGCGTTGCTAAGCCAAGACTAGACTCGACTTAAGCTAATAAGTGAAAAATAACAAAAACATAAAATGAACATAGAATAAAAAGGGATGGTAGTCCGTATGTTTTTTCTCTTTTTCTTTTTCTTTTTTTTTTATTTTTCTTAATTTTTCTATTTTTTTTTTCGATTTTTTTTTTTTTTTTTTTTTTTTTTTTTTTTTTTTTTTTTGCATACACTCTTACCCTACCATCCAAAATAGTACATCATAGGGAATGAACGTTTCCCTTACACTTGACTCGAATTAAGATAATCAAAACACTTGGAGTACTTTTAAGATTAACGCACATATGGGGGTAACAAATGGTGTTCTTCCCCATTACTCCATAAAATAAGTACTTTACCCATGAGTCCCAATCGTCCCAAAACAATATGTACAAGGATATGACTCGACTTAGCAACCATGTAATCAATTAGATAGTTAACTTAGGGTTTAACAAATAACAATAATGCACTAAGGGTTTTGAACAAAACCCTAAAATTCTCTCTAAGTGTGGCCGATTTTCTAACCCCTATTCCCTAAATCGTTTTTTCTCAATTCGATCCTTGATCTTGTTTTCCTGATTCCTCTTGATTCTAGTGATTAACATTGTGTTTATCATTGATTAATCTGGGTGGGTGATGTAAATCTTGATTTTTTGGGTCGAATTGGTGTAAAAAATGATTTAGGGTTTGTGAAACTTCAAATCGTTTTTCTCTTTTGTGAGGGTTTAGAAAATCGTTTTTGGTTTATCCTTAACTATTCTAATCGTTATTCATAAGTTTCTGCCTAACCAGATCTTGTGAATCGTTTCTTTAGAGATTAATCTTATGTTATTAATCGTTTTTAGGGTTCTGATCTTAACCGTCTTTATTCATTCTATCCCTAAATCGATTTTATGTTATCCCTAAATCGTTGTTTTAGGGATTTTATCCCTAAATCGCTGTTTAGGGTTCTTTTTGAACCGACTTGCTTATTGATTATCTATAATCGGTTTTTTTGATCCTTAATATCCCTTGATTGCTTTAAGTCGGTTTCTAACCTTCTTCTATATAAGGATCGATTACTTTAATCCCTTGCACATTGTTCTTAATGTGCTTTGGATTATGATGCGTATTGGTATTGGATCTGGCGCTGAACGTTTTCTAGACTCTTTTAGGGTTTAGATTATTTCAACTTGCAAGTAATTGGTGGTACGTTGCTGCTGCATGTCACGTGATTTTTTGGATGTTCGTTTGATGAAAGTGGGTTTAGAGAGATGCAAGTCAAGTTTGAAGGTAATCTTGTTCAAAAACCTCTCTGTCTATCACAAATCTGTATTCGATGTCCATTCTCATAGGTCGTGTGATTGATCCTATGGATGTTAATGGAAGTTAGGGTTTAACCCTATTGTATGTTACCAAGGGGAAGTCAAGATCAGCTTGTGAATGTTCATCTCACGGTTATATCACATGTGCTCTAATTCTGATTCGTTGAAGGTTTGTGGGACTAAGAAGATGATTATGGAAGTTTGGACTACTATGACGAATTGAAGACTCAAGTTTCTACTTGATTTGCAATTATTTTTTCTTTTATATTCGTTGTAGTTTATGTTCAATTATTAGTTATAAGTGTGGCCTGTCACACTTATATGGTAAGTTATAGGTATGGTGTTTCATTCCTATAGGTGAGTCTGTAAGTGTCCTAAGGGACTGAGATGAGGGAAGTCACTCTCATCCTTTGTACTTCAACGTTTTTTGGTGTAATGAATTTTGCTGGGGTGAATTAACCCTTTTACCCAAAAAAAATAATGCACTAAAAATGAGCGCATACACGGAAGGCTAAGACGATTTGGGTGTACATTTAAGTGGGGTGTAACAAATTCTTCCTTTAAGTAAAATGCTTAAAGTTAGAAACGAAAAGATAGGCTCGGAGGGGTGTACTAGGGGTTTCGTGTACTAAAAATGAGTACAACGCTAAGGGTGTGGGAAAAATTAGTTGACTTAACTAGCCAAGTAATATGACTTAAATGGTCAAGTAATCATGATACGGGTTTAACACAAGGGTGATCCTAATGCCTCTTATCATGTAGTAAATCCTACCACACGAATGTAGTCTCACTAGCGGTCTCGGGATGCATCACTAACGCAAGTTCTAGAATCTAAATGCTACCGGTACACTCATAAGCACTAATAGTAAATGCTTTTCCTATCAAATCTAAAGGCGAACCTCACATATTTGGGTGGAAAATTTTTCTGAATATACGGTTTTGTGCTAGTCATACAATCTCCTATCCATGAGACGCTTGCTATGGCTAAAGTTTCACTCCTAAATGTTGTAAAAAAAATTAAATTTGGCGCTAAAATTACACTAACAAGTATTTCTCATAGTTTTATTACACATCTACCATCAAACAAAACAAACTCAAGCGAAAGTGCATATGTAAGGTATCATCATTTTACCCTCCCCTTACACTTAAGATGAACATTGTCCCCAATGTTCAAGTAAAGAATGTAAAAGTGAAAAAGTAAAAAGAATGAAATCAAATACTCCCCTGATTCGCTCGGTATGGATAATAAGGTGGCCAGGTTAAATCTTCCTCCAAGAAAATGAACAATCAAAGCTTCCCTTCCAGAATATAAATCATCTTCTTGTCATACATAACCTGTAAATCCTGAGAAAATGGACAAGACAACCTTGCGTAAAATCGGCGGCATCCTATATAAGTTACTAAATCCTAGAAAACAAGATAAGATATAATTCTTGTGGAATGAAGTTTGCAGATCTCCTGGAGATTATAAAACTTAATAATTCACAAAAACCATAAGACTCCGTTAGAAAAACAAAACCGGTAAAATTTCCAGATTTTTACACGTGACGCCGTCAAGAGTAAACTCGCGACGCCGTCAGAAGTGACCTGCAGAAATTCTTATGTTAAGTTTCCGGAAAATTTCTGGAAAAACTTGGTCCTACTTCCTGGAAAATCCTGCAAAACTTCATTATGACTCAATACAAGCATTTGACTCTAACAAATACAAATATACATGTTCATTTAATATTGTGGAGAATCATGATCGGTTTGTTTCTTCAAAACATATTTGGGGTTTCCCCTTATACTTATCTTTTGCAAAAATACTTTTAGGTGGAGTTAAGACTAGGCCAAAACAACAAAGTAAAGTATTTCCACTACTTAATTGAGAAACATGATCTACCAACAATAAAAATAAAGCATGCATACGGAAGCAAATAACAAACAAACAAAACATGGGTTGCCTCCCAAGAAGCGCTTTTCTTTATTTACGAGTCTTGTAGCTAGACTCAAGGTCATAGGTTACGTTTTCCTTTCCCACTTTTGTGCTAACTCAAAACATCTAACCCAATTCTCATCACGCTTGTATTCCGGGCCTTGATTCATGCAACCCGAATAGTAAGTTCTCCTCCTCTCATAATAGGCTTCATCAGTAATTCCATCTTCCTTAACCTCATAGGGTCGAATCTCATCAATTTGTAGATTCTTAATGCCCTTTAATTCTTCCTTCATGTGAGGCATCATAAAAGTGACCTTCTCTATCACATCAGTAAACTGAGCTATCCCCTTCTCATGGTCGTAATACATCTTAGTCTTCTCAACAAAAGGTTGTCCTAAGACTACTTCTCCAAGGTGTGGATCAATAATGCCTCTAACATCTTCTAGGATTACAAAGTCGCATTGATAAGTAACATTTCCTATAAAGATGTGTACCCCTTTAACTCTCCTGACAAAGTTACATAGCCTATTAGAATTGTAAGGGTCTTTTCTAGGGCTTAACCTTTCGTTCATTATCCAATTGTAATAGAGCCTAGACATGATATTCATGGGTGCTTTTAAGTCAATGTAGGTATGCTCTCTAGACATGTACCTAATCATGCAGGGAATTTTTATGTTCCTGAAGTTATGCCTCCTAATCCATGGTGTCTTTCTATATTTTGAGGGGCAAGGATGTTGTAAAAGGAACCTATGGTAACTCAATTCATCCGGGGTTGGAGCGAAGTCTGTAAACTCAATTTTCATTTGGAGAGGCTTAATGAATTTCTTAAATGTGTTAGCTTCTCTCTTTCTCCTTTTATGCGCAATAGGCCTCTTGCTAATTTCTAACGGCGACTCTCTGATTCCATAAAGACCACACTAGTACAAACAAAAACACGAAGAAATAAGATAGACTAAAGAAAACCTAAAAATAAAAATAAAATCTTACTAGAAAGGAATCTAGCAAGTAGACCTAATAAAAAGAGATTCTAACCTAGACAATAACTATTCCCCAGGCTGCGGCACCAAAAACTTGATACGTGGGAATCGCACCAGGCTTTACCTCTCAAGGGATCTTGAGAAGCTTACAACCCCCACCAGGCAGTGTACCTGATCGTTGTAGTATAGTATAGTGACAAGTATCGGGGGATTGATCGTTCAGCTAGGAATAGTGTCGCTAGGATTAGAAAACCTAAATACTAGTTCTAAAGATGAGGGATGATTATTTTTGTATTTTTATAATTTTTTAGAAAGCAAGTAAAAATCTCGGGTTTGAAGGATTTGGGCGGAATTAGTTGCTAGTCAACTAACCCAATACTAAAGATGCAATCAAAAATAAAATACTAAAAATGAAAATAAACTAAATTAAACTAAGGTTGTGAGCAATAAGTGGAGAAAATGTGTTTACTTAGATTTCACTACTCCCTAGATATCTTTTACACATTAATTACTTGTTATAGTTGCGTGGATGACGGATTGTATTCCTTACTACCATTCATGGGGTGGCGCACTTAATTCCCCAATCCTATGAGTGCCTACTTCACTCCTATGTCGAGCCGGCTAAGAAGCTCCTAACATGGGATCATTAGAATTTACTCATGCATTAAATACAATCAATAAAACCTAGTGCACGTTAGTTCATGTTTCCTAAGACGTTCAAGCATGTTACCATTTGGAGATCTGCCAGTTTTCTTAAGCCTAACATCGAATTCATTCATCCAATACAACCATAAACAAGTAATCAACACATAATTAACATCTAGGTTTCATTAGATCCAAGCAAACACAAGATAGATCTAGCCTAGCATGGTAGAATTAAGACAAGAACAAGATATAGACAACCAACACATAGACATATTGATTGAATTAAAAGAATACTTATCTCAATTACACATGAAAGGTATCAAGGGCTAAGAACCCTTGAAAAACCTGTAAAATTCGTACCAAGTTCGTACTTAGGGTTTCTCCAAAACTTCTCCCCTTGTAATGTGAAAATTAGAAAACTATATATAGGAAATAGGGTCTGACGGCGTCAAGACAAAATTTGTGACGCCGTCATCTCGCCGCCAAAATAAATCTCGGACTGCCTTGATCCAGATCTGACGCTGTCAAGTGTTATGTGTTTCCAGGCCGTCATGCATTTTCCTCTTGACGCCCTACTTCGTGACGCCGTCAATTCTGTACTGGGCCGTCATGGAAATTACTCTTGACACCGTCAAGATTTTCTTCTTGACGCCATCACCTACTGTTCCCAGCAAGGAAAATTAAGACTTTGGCGTTTTCTTCACTTTTATGCTCCAAAAACGTCCGAATTGCTTCGTTTTCCAGATTTCTCTCCCAAAGTGCCTAAAATCACAAAAGGAACGATTTAGGGCAATATTTGATCAAATAAATTCAATTCCAGGCTTAAATGACCCCCTAAAAACGGTTCATTTTTCGCCTCATCAATTAGGAACAAGACTATACTTCCACTAGTTTGCATATATACACATGGCTCATCGAGATTTTGAGTGAAACCAATCTTTTTGATTTCCTCATCAAATCTCTTGTTCCAGCTTCTAGATGCTTGCTTCAATCCATAAATGGATCTTTGAAGTTTGCAAACTTTGCTAGGATGCTTTGGAATTACGAAGCCCTCGGGTTGCACCATATAAACATCTTCCTTTAGGAGGCCATTCAAGAAGACAGTCTTGACATCCATTTTCCAAATCTCTTAGTCATAATACGCTGCTATGGCTATAAGAATCCTAATTGCTTTAATGTCTGCAACAGGCGAGAAGGTTTCTACATAGTCAATCCTGTAGGTTTGAGTGAAACCTTTTGCTACAAGACGAGCTTTATAGGTATGTACATTTCCATCCATGTAGGTCTTCTTCTTGAAGAGCCATTTACTCCCAACGGTCTTAGCATTGGGAGGTTGGTCGACCTCAACCCAGACATCATTGTCTTTCATGGATTGCATTTCTACATTCATAGCTTCATTCCACTTATCGTGTTAAGGACTCGATATACTTCTCGATAGTTAGTGGGTTCACTATGATCCCCTAACTCATGTTCCTCAGCATCGATAAAGAAACCATATCATTCAGGTGCTAGAGGCTCAACAGTTTCACGCTTAGTCTCATTTTGATGTTCACTAGTGTCACTAGAAGGTTGTGCATCTTCGCTTTAAAGTTCATCAAAGTCTACTGTGCTCCCACTTGCTTCTTGTGAAATGAGATTGCTCTTAAAAATCTCAGCATATCGAGCAACAAATATTTTGTTCTCGGGTGGGTAGTAGAAATAGTAACCCATCGTTTCCTTTGGGTATCCTACAAAGATACATTTGATAGATCTGGACTCAAGTTTGTTAGGTGTGTCTCGTTTAACGAAAGCCTCACAACCCCAGACTTTCAAGTAAGACAGATTAGGGACTTTCCCATGCCATACTTCGTATGGTGTCTTATCAACCTTCTTAGTTGGAACCATATTGAGAATGCGTGCAACAGACTCTAGAGCATAACCCCAAAAAGACATTGGCAACGTTGTTAAACTCATCATTGATCGAACCATGTCTAGTGTCACAACTCGTAATTTCAGGTCCTTTTTCAAACGTCAGAATTTCATTATTCATCTCGGAAAGTTACTATTCATCTGTTACTATTCATCTTTTACTACTCAATGATCACTATTCATCATTTTACTATTCATCATTTTCGGAGTTAGTTTGAGATTCCGAGAAGTGTTTCAAAATTTTACTATTCACAAAACACTATTCATTCCCGGAGGGAAATGACTATTCATGATCATCATGCATTTTTTTGTAAACCTAGTTTACGGGTTTTCAAATTCGCGTAACTAGTGTGGTTTAGCTGCGTATTCATGCATCATCAGTAAGGACATATCATATAGACTAGAGTAGTCTACATATCATCAGTAACATCATCTGTATATTAGGCCATGCACGGATATGCATTATTTCAATATACGTATGTTTAAATATTTAATAAACGTTGCCACTCATTTTTACTACTAACATATTTTCATACTCATTATTATAATATAAATTTTATATTATCAATTTACCTGGTATTTTGAGACCTGTTGCTATATTTTTCGGTATACGCTGATAAATTACGTCGGATCACGATATCTCAACACGACAATTATTTTAACACCCGACTCTCATCAGGAAATGAAATTTCATAATTTTTACAACGTCGTCACATTTTATTTGGTACAGTTAAACTTTATTTCTGGTAAACTCGGTACGAAGTATAACCTAAACACATAATATCTAATTAAACCCTACACCAAAGTCAAGATTTTCTTACAAAATCTTCCATACTCCATGCCAATCACTTACACTTTGAAAAACTCTACTAACTTCCATAAATACATGCACTAGTTGTCTAAAAAAAATAAAAATAAAATAAAAATAAAATAAAATAAAAAATCTACACTTATATTACTCATTTACTTACACTACACATCATAATACTTCAAGTAACAAATCTAGCAACCAAAAATAATTCTCTCATTCTCTCCTCTCTTATAGGCAAGATCAAGAAGAGAAACCATAACTTTTTGAAGATCAAATCATAATCAAGTCTCATTTGTACTCCTAGTTAGGGTTTTGAAATAAAAACCCCGAGGATACTTAAGTATTTTTCTCCAAAAATCACCAAATCATCAAGTAAGCTTCAAGTAAACTTTTCTAATCTTTTGTACTTTCATTTAACCTATTTTGATGTTTTAGTAGCAAATCATGCAAATATTTATGTTAAACATACAACTTATGTTTATTTTCTCTATAAACATAGATCTAAAGATTTTTACTTGTAATCTCATGAGATCCACCATTTTTGGAAAAGACTAGGAACCCATGACACCCTAAGAAGGTGTATGGTAGGATTAGACTAGTTGTGGGGTTGATTTGAGATGGTTTGATTAAGTTTTGAACAAGTCTTGAACTAGAAAAATTGATTTTCAAACTATATATAAACCTACTGTCCAAAAACATGAAACGTGGGAAAATCAGTAAACATTGAGATATTTTGGCCTTCATAATCTGAAAATATTTTCAAAAATGAAACCGTGGCCGCTTGAACGGGTAAAAACGGACTTACGATGGGAAAGTTATGATTTTTCCAAGTTTAACGACGAAAAACTATTTTCTGAAAATAACGCATGCTGTTAGCCGAGATTCGACAGACAAAATGAGGCATTAAACGTAACCTAGAGGAGCCGACCTACTGAAAATATGTTAGTACATGTTAATACGAAACCGTGGATATAAAGAACATAAGAAACGAACTTATAACGACCAAGATACAAGCTTTTGAACTTAGACGATTTTAATACTTTTCCAAGTATTAACCATTTCGCCAAGTGACCATGTTCAACCCCACTTTTCTCATTAATAAACCTATTTCTGGAAAATTTATATCGTTTACAAAAAGTTAGTTCACCCAGCCTAGTTTTCAAAACATCCAACCGTTTGTCAAACAGATTAATAACGAATAACTTATGGTCTTTCAAAATTTACCAAAAACTGCCTAGAAACTGTAGAAACAGCCCAAACACCCTACTTCACGGCTATTTTTCTATATGATCGAGACCCGTAGGGACAAACTTCAATTCTATGACTTTTTAGATAATGTTACAAACTTCCTAAAACCACTGAGTTTCTTTCCTAACTCTTAATATTCACCATTTCGCGACTAGTTTTCCGAGGCCATTTGGTCATATTTTCAAAGTTGTGAAAAATATTAAACTACGACAAAAACACTATATTTAGCAATAAAACACCAAACGAGGATCGTGGAGTACCGTTTTAACACAATTACATGAAAAGTGTTTATTAACTTCACTAGACGTCAGAAATGTATTTTTCAACGATAAACATTATTTTCAAATTTCACGAGTGGTATCGATAATATACGTATTTGCATGTGTGGCATCATTTCATTACTTACATTAGAGCCTATCATTCATATTAGGTTGCGGTTAAAGATCATACCTCATTTCGTGTATCCATTTTTGTCTTCGTAGCTATCGCACCAGGTGAGTCATAGCCCCTACTCTTTTAATTGTTTTGTAAACTCTTTGGGGGGAGATACATGCTTAAATACTTGTTTTATACTTTTGTCAGTACTCTCAACTATTTGCATATTTCTGCGAGTTCATGGCCCCCTTTCTTTTTAATTGTTTATAACTGTTTTGGGGGAGAATACATGCTCGTTTTTACATGAATGCAATACTTGTTTTACTTGAACATGCTACTTGCTTACTTAAACACCAATTGCCTTAGTCAATGTTTGTGGTTTACTCAAATGCTTTATATGTATACATGTTACATACTTTATTATCTTTCCATTGACGCTAGTGTTCAAAAATGTAATACTGTGGTTTCCCCACTTGGCTGTGATGTCAAACGTATTGTGGTTTCCCCACTTGGTTGTGATGTCAAATGTAGTATTGTAGTATTGTGGTTTCCCCACTTGGCTGTGATGTCAAACGTAGTATTATGGCTTCCGCTTCATTGCTATCATTGTTTATATGACCTCATTGTCTAAAATTGTTTATATAGCGGTATTGCAACACTTATCTTTGAATCTTGGTACAAGTATTATTTTCATTTACATAAACCAAATCATATTTGGCAGTGGCTTGTAAACACACAGGTTACAAGTCTTGTATGGGCGGGACTTGGAACTGAGTAGATTTACGATGCCTTTAATGGGAAATCTTCATTCAAATGTTTTACATTACATCCTTTTCACTAAACTCTATGAACTCACCAACCTCGTGTTGACACTTTAGCATGTATTTTCAGGTTTTAAGCAATGGCACGCTACTGGAGGTTTTGGCAGGGCATGGCATGGTTATAGAAGAATTTGATATTCATTTGGGGACTGTTTTAAACTATATTTTAAGGGCCTAATTCCGCACTACTTTTAACGATGTAAATTCAATACTTTCGGTTAAACGATTTTATTCTAAATGATTGAAGTGAAAACCATTTTTGTACTTGTGTTGTGATACCAATTGAGTTACACCCCGGCTACATGTAAGCTTCCGCAGGACCCGATTTTGGGGGTGTGACATCTAGCAAGGTTCGATTTCTCCTTTCAGAAACACCATTGTGTTGTGGTGTATATGGAGGAGTGAATTGTGAGACTATCCCACACCTTTTTAGATGATCTAAAAACTATTGACTCATATATTCACCTCCCCGATTGGATTGAAGAGCCTTAATGGTCTTGCCAAGTTGATTTTCTACTTCACTTTGGAATACTTTAAACGTTTCAAAGGCTTCATGTTTATGTTTAATCAAGTAAACATAACCATATCTACTGAAATCATAAGTAAAAGTGATGAAGTAGTTAGCTCCTTCTCTAGACATTGTTCTAAATGGGCCACATACATCAGTATGAATGAGTCCAAGTAGATCTTTAGCTCTTTCTCTGTAGCCTCTCGTAATTTTCCCCAACGGTTAGTAAATACTTACAAGTTATTACGTTATTTAAATACCCACTTTTACGTATGACAAATTTTTTTTTTTATATTAGATTTGATATATAAATCACAACAGTAAATTATGATTTATCTTTTGCTTAGAAACGTTGCTTGCACACAAACCTAGATAGTCTAAATTATCGCGAATATTTATATTTTAAATGTTTATATAATATACGTTTCGTATATTTAAAGTACAATATTTATATATTCCCGGAACCTACGAAAATTCTCGAGACTACTCATTAATATTAATTGATCGTAACCCAACTCTCAAAACACACCAGATGGGCCCCACATTCTAGTGTTAAACCCAAACCGGACCATGTTCTATTTCTTTTCTCTTTTCTATTTTGGGCCGAAGCAACCCAAAACCCACAAGCCCATTTCCCGGCCCGTTTTCTTTTCTTTTTCTTTTGTTTCCAGCCACGATCGAGCCAAGGAACACCCCTAGTTACTTCATCTTTCGACACACAACCCATGTATATTATTACATATGTTTCATCACCTAGCTAACTTTCATGAATGACAAATCTCGTTCAATTCCACCTTCATTTGTCACTTCAAAACTGTCTCAAGTAAACTCCCAAAACCGTGTGACACATAAAACCAAAACGTGTCACAAACTCTTCACAAACCTCCCATGATCCCCAATGACAACAATACTATCTATGTTCATGTCAGGAATGTATAGTAGATTGTATGACACATTCTCCTTGTTGGCTAATGATCGATTGGACAATAAGTGAGGTGCTACACACGTTTACAAACCAACGAACCCTTCCCATGTTACCTTAACACTTATCATAACCTTAGAACTTCCTATATAAGGACCTCATGCAACCTCAATTGAATCCACACACATAAACAAACCACATAACAAAAATACAAGTCGTATAGTGCTAGAGTTGGGACAAGAAGATTGCAAGAAGTTCGAGGAGTGGAAGCAAGTCAAGAGTACCATATTTGCTCATTTTACATCTTTGGTGGGTCGTGAAGTGAACCATATTCGTTCCTAGTACCAATTCGAATCATACGTACCCTTAGTTTCCCACCCTTTTGAGGTGAGGTGAGAAATATAGAAACCTTAAACTCTTTATTTTCATTTCATACGTTTTACTTTTCTCATTTACTTTGAAATCTAAGAACACGACACATACATTTTATTCGTTATACTCTTTATTCACCATGCTAGTAAACGTGTAAAACAAAGACTTCGAACTAGAAATAACATGCACACGTAAAATGTGACACGTTCCTTAAGTCACTTGACCATGTCGAAAGACTTAGAATTTTTCTAAGTCTTTAACCATTTTCAATTTCGAAACTGATCATTTACTTTGGCCTTGTATATAATTATTTCGACACATGACCCATATATATTTAAGTTCGACCTGATAAACAACATGACTAACAATCAAGAACCACTTTTTATTCGACCTTATGAACTCGTATAAACTGTTTTCTAAAGCTAAAGTGATCGACCAAAATCATGTTTTCAAATTTCTAATAGATAACGATTTGGGCTTGTTAGCCCATTAAGCAGTTTATGAACTTATTCGATAAGCTGTTATCATCAGCTTATTTGTAGCGTTTTTACAACTTAAAATATAGTCCAAGGTCAGGCCCAAAGGTCTCGTAAGTCCAATGGACCAAAAATTATTAACGGGCCTTGTAATAGTCTCGTTAAGGCCCATTTCTCAAAATAAGCACTTTATAAACTAATAAGCAGTTGAATTAAGTTAATTAGAGTATTATGAGCTTATTGAAAAAGTATAAAAACTAAATTCCAAGTTTGGTGAAATTTGGACTAGATTTGCAAAATCTCTTAAACCGGGGACTAAAAATGCAAAAGTTGTAAACTTTGGGTAAAAACTGTAAATCTGAGTTTTCTGGGTTAGAAACTGTAAATAATAAAACTTGGAGTTGAGAAATGTAAATATTGATACTTTTTGACCTAAAATGTAAATTATATATATTTTTGGACTAACGGTGTAAAATATATATCGTTAGGGTTAAAAATGTAAATTTTGGAAACTTAAAGGAATTTTCTGTAAATATTACTTTACAAAATAATATTAACCTTTTACATATATAAACATATATAAGACTTATATAAACATAAACTTATATATATATACGATATATATTCGTAATTATAATTAAACGATATAACGATACATTATTTATTTCTTGTAAAACGATACGTTTATTTTATTTCCATTATAAAAACTAACGTTATATCAATCATCAATCATTTTTACTTACAAGTTATATGTATATATAACTTTGTTTTTGAACTTTAAACATTTAAACGAACACGAGTTTTAATAACAAACTGAATGACTAATATTCGCGATAAAACCAGATTTAGACTATCAACTGAAACTTGCATTATCTTTTAGGTTGTGTTGTGTGAAGCCGTTTCCTTGCTTTATTGAGACTACGATACCACTGTACTACTAAGGTGATTTCATAGCCCACTCTTTAACTATTTTCCCGTGGGGGGGATACATGCTTAAAACTCGAACACAAGTCTTTTTACCGGGTATTGAAATACCGTCAGGCCAATGTTATTTGCTTAAGTTACTATTGTCAGAAGTCCCTCGATCATGAATCTTAATCACTTGAAGGGTGAACGTAAATAATTGTGGATAGTACTATTAGTGATTGACAATCCTCGTTTGGTTGTTGGAGAAAACACCAGGCGCACCTTATTGTTCTTATAAATAGGTTATTGACAAATACCTATCTTTGGGGGCCTATTACTTGCCATCATAATGCACAATTATGATTGGCTGTTAATCGTTGAGTATCACGAGCTTAAGGCAATAGCAGGAACATTGATTTTTAACATATTGATTGTATGTGATTACAATACATTCTTAACTTGTGATTCAAACTCTTAAACTCAAACCTATGAATATCACTCAACTTTATGTTGACTTTAGCATGTTTATCTCAGGTAACTAAACAAGACAGATCTAGATGGCACGGAGTGGGCAAGAGCATGACAAGAACCATAATAAACTACTTATTTTCCTTCAGAATAAAACACGTTCTTAACTTAATAATGTCTTGTATCCTAGATATTTGGTATTTTGAAATAAATTAAACTTTAATACTTCACTTTGTGTTGTCTACTATAATTGTGACAAAGATCCTTGAAGTAATACCCCGAAAGTCTTTCGCTGACGTGTTAAGTCTTCCGCTGTTATTAACGACTTTTGGGGGTGTTACAGATTGGTATTCAGAGCCACGGTTATAGAGAACCAGATGTTTTTAAACATTGGACTATAACTACACTTTAACTGGACCATTTTTACAAAATACCACTTCATGCCCTCCGTGCCTACATTCCAACATCTGGTAGAAAAGTTACTTCTCATTATTTCTTACTTATATAACTTGATATATGCTTACATGTTATGACTATGCTAATAACTATGTTTACTAATCGGGATTATTACAGTACCATGTCTTCCAAACCCAACTTCATTGTTTTGTTATCGGATTCGGAAACTGAGAGCTCTACACCTATTGTACCAACTCTTGCTCCAATGACTGTGTCACCTACAACAGACAAGAATAAGGAAAGTCAGCAATCCTTTACTTCACCTCAAGCATCATCTGGTCCAATCAGACGCAGTAAGCAAACTTCTCCATTCCAGCCTTATGAACCAGCCACTGCTGGAAAAGCTCTTTCATATGCTGAAGAAAAAGACATCTGGGATGATACTAAATGGAAAAAGGAAATTGCTCCAACTGCAGAACCAGTGATACTACCTAGTATATTTTATCAGCAGACTACTACTGTACCAGTAACAATCAACAGTCCACCACCTGTGAAAACTCCCAGTGCTCCTCTGCCTTATCAACCAAGGAATTACCAGATTCGTCCTACCTCCTCAGATCCTTACTATTATGCAAGAACCAACCATAAGGCTCGTAAGCGGGTCAATGCTCGCAAATGGTCATTCCTACTACCAATCCTTAAGTATTGGAGATCTCAAGAAGGTACTCCCACCAACAGAGAACTTGGTGAAAGATCATCATTTGCTGCATCCAGGATCCTTCCAATCACTGGAGAACCCATTCACCATACCATACCACTCTTGGAAGCTAGGTTAGTAATACATGAAGACAGGTTAGACGCCATAGCCACCTTGGTGAACAACATCCCTAATGAACTGATAGAAGTTATGTCAGCTAAGATAGAACAACTTGTGATGGGACACCTAGAGATGGGAACCATGATGGAACAACTAAATACCCAATTCGGTGAAGCTATGGAATTCATCGGATTACTTTGTTCTGCTAACATCGTAAACAAGGACATCATGTGTGACATCGATCAAGCTCTCGACACCACAAGAGCCCAAGTCATGTCCCTGCGACGTGAACAACAAGAAACACAAGCTAGGGAGAGAGACCGAGACCAAATCATAGAAACCATGGTCGCCAAAATTCAGAAACTAGAACGTCGTCTTGATGATAACCAAGGAAAACCCTAGAATGCCATAGATTGTCAACGTAGCCTCACCCACATCACAGTAATAACTTGTATTTGAATGTCCTAGAAATATGTCAACAAGAATAAATAAGTGATGTAAACTCAAAACGACAATCTAATCAATGATGTTATGTTTGCTTTATTTTCATAAGTGTTATGATATCGTATATTGCATCGTGATATATGTGACACTATTATAACTTTGAACCTATTGATGTTACTAAATAGTCTAACACAAGATGGTTATTATGAAAATTCTGAACATATACTCTCATTTTAGGAATATGGCACCTAAGAGAACCGCGACCGCTACCTCAGCAACAACCATGACCCTGGAAGAAATCCAACAAGCAATCACCAATGGAATCAATGCAGCCTTAGCTGAACAAGCAAATGCTAACGCACAACCGGCAAGAAATGTTGCTCCCGCACCTCGCCAATGTACCTATAAAGACTTTATGGCTTGTCAGCCGACTTACTTCATGGGTACTGAAGGGATAACTAAACTCGCCCATTGGTTCGAGAGATGCGAAACGGTATTCCAAAGGAGTGGATGCTCAGAAAACAACAGGGTCACATTTGCCACAGGAACCTTAATGGATGACGCTTTGTCATGGTGGACCGCTACAACTCAAACTTTAGGTACAGAAGCAGCATACCGACTCTCTTGGACGGAATTCAAAGCCAAGATCCTAAAGAAGTACTGTCCTCGATCCGAAATAAGGAAACTGGAAGACGAATTCCATATCCTTGCAGTCAAAGGAATCGATCTTAGGGCTTACAACAGGAGATTCCACGAGCTGATGGCATTATGTCCTTCTATCGTACCAGATTTAGAGAAAACTCTGGAGAAGTATATTGAAGGTCTTCCCTGGAATATTGAAGGAAACGTCACAGCATCCAACCCACCATCACTAGAAGTCGCAATGGAGCTAGCACAAAAACTCCTAGACCGCGAAATCAAGTGCAACGAACTCAAAAGAAAGCTCGATGACAGGAGAACCACCCACCATCAAAACCACAATCACTACCACAACGGCCATCGCAACAACAACCATCACCACAACAACAACAACTACAACAGGATCAACCAACAACAACACCAGAACAAGAACCCACATCGTCAACAGCAGAACCAACGACAAGAACCTCCTAAGATATTTACGGCAACCAATGGCAATGGGTACCAAGGTATTAAGCCACAGTGCAACCGATGCAAGCTTCATCACAATGGTGCTTGTACAGTAAAATGCCATAAATGCCAAAGGATAGGTCATGCCACAAAAGATTGTAGGACCCCTGCTACCGGCAGCAACCTACAACCAATAGCACCAACATGTTACTCATGCGGAGAAACTGGACACTTCAAGAACCGCTGTCCAAAAGGAAATGGTCAGAACACTGCACGAGCGAGAGCATACGTGATGGGAAATGAAAATGAACCACAAAACCCCGACGTTGTCACGGGTACGTTCTTATTAAATCATCATAATGCTAGAGTATTATTTGATTCTGGAGCAGATAAGAGCTTCGTGTCAGATACGTTTGCCCCTTTCATTAACTCTAACCCTTCTAAGCTAAACACCACATACGAGATAGAAATGGCCAATGGGAACTTGATTAGCACCAACTCTGTTTTAAGAAATTGTACCTTAACTCTCGTAGGGGAATCCTTTCCTATTGACCTAATGCCTGTCCAACTCGGTAGTTTTGATGCTATCATCGGAATGGATTGGTTATCCAAACATCATGCTAAGATTCATTGTGACGAGAAAGCCATACACATTCCTTTTAAGAATGAAACCCTCGTTATCCATGGCGACAAGAATAAAAAAACCGATACGGAATCATCTCATGCCTCAGAATGATAAAATACATGAACGAAGGATGTTATGTATTCATGGTTCAGGTGACGGAAAGTAAGTTAACCAAGAAACAACTTAAAGATGTACCTATCGTTAAGGAATTCCCCGAAGTATTTCCTGAAGATCTACCCGGTCTTCCACCGACTCGTCAAGTAGAGTTCCAAATTGAACTAGTGCCTGGAGCGGCACCAGTAGCAAAAGCACCTTACAGGTTGGCACCTTCCGAAATGGAGGAACTATCGGAACAACTAAAGGAATTATCCGATAAAGGTTTCATTAGACCAAGTTCATCACCTTGGGGAGCCCCAGTTCTATTTGTTAAAAAGAAAGACAGATCATTCCGAATGTGCATAGATTACCGAGAGTTAAACAAACTCACTATAAAGAACCGATATCCTTTACCTAGAATAGACGATTTGTTTGATCAATTACAAGGATCGAGTGTATACTCGAAGATTGATCTAAGGTCGGGATACCATCAATTGAGAGTTCGGGAAGAAGATATTCCCAAGACAGCCTTCAGAACCCGTTATGGACACTATGAATTTCAGGTAATGCCATTTGGTCTAACAAACGCACCCGCAGTGTTTATGGACCTAATGAACCGAGTATGCAAGCCATATTTGGACAAATTCGTGATAGTATTCATAGACGACATACTGATCTACTCTCGTAACAAAGAGGAACATGCCAATCATTTGAGAACTATCCTAGAATTACTTAGGAAAGAAAAGTTGTACGCGAAATTCTCAAAATGTGACTTTTGGATTCCCACGGTGCAATTTTTGGGACACGTAATCAATAGTCAAGGAATCCACGTGGATCCTGCAAAAATAGAGGCAGTTAAAGAGTGGTCATCACCTACAACTCCCACAGAAGTACGTCAATTTTTAGGTTTTGCAGGTTACTACCGGAGATTTATTGAAGGTTTCTCTAAAATCTCAAAACCATTGACCAAGTTGACCCAAAAGAACGAAAAGTACGTCTGGGGACAAGAAGCAGAATCAGCCTTCCAACTGTTAAAACAAAAGCTTTGTGAAGCTCCAATACTAGCGTTACCCGAAGGAAGCAAAGATTTCATGCTATATTGTGACGCTTCGTACCATGGTTTAGGTGCAGTTTTGATGCAATAGGATAAGGTAATAGCTTATGCCTCACGTCAACTGAAGAAACATGAAGAAAATTACACAACCCATGATCTAGAACTAGGAGCAATAGTATTCGCTCTTAAGATATGGAGACACTATCTATACGGCACCAAGTGTATCGTGTTTACAGATCACAAAAGTCTCCAACACATCCTAGATCAAAAGGATTTAAACATGAGACAACGCCGTTGGTTAGAATTGCTTAGCGATTATGATTGTGAAATCCGTTATCACCCAGGAAAGGCTAATGTAGTAGCAGATGCATTAAGCCGAAAAGAAAGACTAAAACCTCTCAGGGTTAGATCATTAGGCATGACTATTTGTTCACCCCTCCCAACACAAATCATTATCGCCCAGAGCGAAGCTCTCAAGAAAGAAAATCGACCAATTGAAAAGATTTTTGGTATGCCGGAAAACGAAAACGGATTTGTGAAAAGATCAAATGGAATGCTTTGTTTCAAGGAAAGAAGCTGGATTCCTCTCTTCGGAAGTATTCGTGACCTCATCATGCATGAGTCTCACAAGTCAAAATACTCCATTCACCCAGGTTCCGACAAGATGCACCAAGATCTTAAGAAACTATATTGGTGGCCGAACATGAAAGCCGACATCGCTGAGTACGTCAGTAAATGTCTAACATGTTCAAGAGTAAAAGCAGAATACCAGAAACCCTCCGGATTACTCACCCAACCCGAACTCCCCATGTGGAAATGGGAACGTATTACAATGGACTTCATCACCAAACTTCCCAAAACCTCTACTGGCTACGATACGATATGGGTTATCGTTGATCGTCTCACCAAGTCAGCTCATTTCCTACCAATCAAAGAAACTGATGAAATGAACACACTTGCTCAGATATATCTGAAAGAAATTGTGTCACGACATGGAGTGCCAATTTCTATTATATCAGATCGTGACAGTCGTTTCACGTCTCATTTTTGGAAATCATTACAAAAAGCTTTAGGAACAAAGCTGGATATGAGCACAGCTTACCACCCACAAACCGATGGTCAAAGTGAGAGAACTATACAAACCTTAGAAGATATGCTACGCGCTTGTGTCATAGACTTCGGAAAAGGTTGGGACAAACACTTACCGTTGGCAGAATTCTCATACAACAACAGTTATCATACCAGTATCAAGGCAGCACCATTCGAAGCACTTTACGGCAGAAAGTGTAGATCACCCGTTTGCTGGGCAGAAGTCGGAGAAGTACAACTCACGGGACCGGATCTAGTTCATGAGACAACCGAGAAAATCATCAAAATCAAACAATGTTTACAAACCGCTAGAGACCGACAGAAAAGTTACGCCGACCTAAAAAGAAAACCCATGGATTTTCAGATCGGAGATAAAGTTATGTTAAAAGTATCACCATGGAAAGGAATGATACGATTCGGAAAGAGGGGAAAGTTAAACCCAACATACATCGGTCCATTCAAAATCCTAGAAAGAATTGGACCCATGGCATATAAACTTGAACTACCCGAGGAACTTAGCCGAATTCACAACACTTTTCATGTGTCAAACCTCAAGAAGTGTTTATCCGATGAATCTCTGGTCATTCCATTGAAAGAGTTACAACTTGATGACAAACTCGTTTTTACCGAGGAACCAGTAGAAATCATGGATAGAGAAGTCAAACAACTGAAACAAAACCGTATCCCCATCATAAAAGTTCGTTGGAACTCTAAACGAGGACCAGAGTATACTTGGGAACGCGAGGACCAGATTCGCACCAAGTACCCACACCTCTTCTCTTAGACACCCTTGGCAACCCTCCTAAACTCGAATTCCGGGACGGAATTCACTGTAAGGTGTATGTACTGTAGCCTCTTGTAATTTTCCCCAACGGTTAGTAAATACTTACAAGTTATTACGTTATTTAAATACCCACTTTTACGTATGACAAAATTTTTTTTTTATATTAGATTTGATATATAAAATCACAACAGTAAATTATGATTTATCTTTTGCTTAGAAACGTTGCTTGCACACAAACCTAGATAGTCTAAATTATCGCGAATATTTATATTTTAAATGTTTATATAATATACGTTTCGTATATTTAAAGTACAATATTTATATATTCCCGGAACCTACGAAAATTCTCGAGACTACTCATTAATATTAATTGATCGTAACCTAACTCTCAAAACACACCAGATGGGCCCCACATTCTAGTGTTAAACCCAAACCGGACCATGTTCTATTTCTTTTCTCTTTTCTATTTTGGGCTGAAGCAACCCAAAACCCACAAGCCCATTTCCCGGCCCGTTTTCTTTTCTTTTTCTTTTGTTTCCAGCCACGATCGAGCCAAGGAACACCCCTAGTTACTTCATCTTTCGACACACAACCCATGTATATTATTACATAACTTGTTTCATCACCTAGCTAACTTTCATGAATGACAAATCTCGTTCAATTCCACCTTCATTTGTCACTTCAAAACTGTCTCAAGTAAACTCCCAAAACCGTGTGACACATAAAACCAAAACGTGTCACAAACTCTTCACAAACCTCCCATGATCCCCAATGACAACAATACTATCTATGTTCATGTCAGGAATGTATAGTAGATTGTATGACACATTCTCCTTGTTGGCTAATGATCGATTGGACAATAAGTGAGGTGCTATACACGTTTACAAACCAACGAACCCTTCCCATGTTACCTTAACACTTATCATAACCTTAGAACTTCCTATATAAGGACCTCATGCAACCTCAATTGAATCCACACACATAAACAAACCACATAACAAAAATACAAGTCGTATAGTGCTAGAGTTGGGACAAGAAGATTGCAAGAAGTTCGAGGAGTGGAAGCAAGTCAAGAGTACCATATTTGCTCATTTTACATCTTTGGTGGGTCGTGAAGTGAACCATATTCGTTCCTAGTACCAATTCGAATCATACGTACCCTTAGTTTCCCACCCTTTTGAGGTGAGGTGAGAAATATAGAAACCTTAAACTCTTTATTTTCATTTCATACGTTTTACTTTTCTCATTTACTTTGAAATCTAAGAACACGACACATACATTTTATTTGTTATACTCTTTATTCACCATGCTAGTAAACGTGTAAAACAAAGACTTCGAACTAGAAATAACATGCACACGTAAAATGTGACACGTTCCTTAAGTCACTTGACCATGTCGAAAGACTTAGAATTTTTCTAAGTCTTTAACCATTTTCAATTTCGAAACTGATCATTCACTTTGGCCTTGTATATAATTATTTTGACACATGACCCATATATATTTAAGTTCGACCTGATAAACAACATGACTAACAATCAAGAACCACTTTTTATTCGACCTTATGAACTCGTATAAACTGTTTTCTAAAGCTAAAGTGATCGACCAAAATCATGTTTTCAAATTTCTAATAGATAACGATTTGGGCTTGTTAGCCCATTAAGCAGTTTATGAACTTATTCGATAAGCTGTTATCATCAGCTTATTTGTAGCGTTTTTACAACTTAAAATATAGTCCAAGGTCAGGCCCAAAGGTCTCGTAAGTCCAATGGACCAAAAATTATTAACGGGCCTTGTAATAGTCTCGTTAAGGCCCATTTATCAAAATAAGCACTTTATAAACTAATAAGTAGTTGAATTAAGTTAATTAGAGTATTCTGAGCTTATTGAAAAAGTATAAAAACTAAATTCCAAGTTTGGTGAAATTTGGACTAGATTTGCAAAATTTCTTAAACCGGGGACTAAAAATGCAAAAGTTGTAAACTTTGGGTAAAAACTGTAAATCTGAGTTTTCTGGGTTAGAAACTGTAAATAATAAAACTTGGAGTTGAGAAATGTAAATATTGATACTTTTTGACCTAAAATGTAAATTATATATATTTTTGGACTAACGGTGTAAAATATATATCGTTAGGGTTAAAAATGTAAATTTTGGAAACTTAAAGGAATTTTCTGTAAATATTACTTTACAAAATAATATTAACCTTTTACATATATAAACATATATAAGACTTATATAAACATAAACTTATATATATGTACGATATATATTCGTAATTATAATTAAACGATATAACGATACATTATTTATTTCTTGTAAAACGATACGTTTATTTTATTTCCATTATAAAAACTAACGTTATATCAATCATCAATCATTTTTACTTACAAGTTATATGTATATATAACTTTGTTTTTGAACTTTAAACATTTAAACGAACACGAGTTTTAATAACAAACTGAATGACTAATATTCGCGATAAAACCAGATTTAGACTATCAACTGAAACTTGCATTATCTTTTAGGTTGTGTTGTGTGAAGCCGTTTCCTTGCTTTATTGAGACTACGATACCACTGTACTACTAAGGTGATTTCATAGCCCACTCTTTAACTATTTTCCCGTGGGGGGGATACATGCTTAAAACTCGAACACAAGTCTTTTTACCGGGTATTGAAATACCGTCAGGCCAATGTTATTTGCTTAAGTTACTATTGTCAGAAGTCCCTCGATCATGAATCTTAATCACTTGAAGGGTGAACGTAAATAATTGTGGATAGTACTATTAGTGATTGACAATCCTCGTTTGGTTGTTGGAGAAAACACCAGGCGCACCTTATTGTTCTTATAAATAGGTTATTGACAAATACCTATCTTTGGGGGCCTATTACTTACCATCATAATGCACAATTATGATTGGCTGTTAATCGTTGAGTATCATGAGCTTAAGGCAATAGCAGGAACATTGATTTTTAACATATTGATTGTATGTGATTACAATACATTCTTAACTTGTGATTCAAACTCTTAAACTCAAACCTATGAATATCACTCAACTTTATGTTGACTTCAGCATGTTTATCTCAGGTAACTAAACAAGACGGATCTAGATGGCACGGAGTGGGCAAGAGCATGACAAGAACCATAATAAACTACTTTTCCTTCAGAATAAAACATGTTCTTAACTTAATAATGTCTTGTATCCTAGATATTTGGTATTTTGAAATAAATTAAACTTTAATACTTCACTTTGTGTTGTCTACTATAATTGTGACAAAGATCCTTGAAGTAATACCCCGAAAGTCTTCCGCTGACGTGTTAAGTCTTCCGCTGTTATTAACGACTTTTGGGGGTGTTACATTCTCCAACATGTGAAAAATGATTTTGTGCCATCTTACCAGATATGCAAGAAATGTATTTATCAAACGACTCATTGTCGGTTGACTCTAAAAGCCCATCGTGTTGCAGCTTTGTAATGCGTTTCTTGTTTATATGGCCAAGAAGGCAATGCCATAAAAAAGTAGAATCCAAATTACGTTTGGATTTCTTGTTGCTAACATTATATATAGAACCATTGTTTGAAATAGGATCACGCATATCAATTTCAAAAATGCCATCGCGTGGAATAGCATAAAAATAAAAAACATTATCCTTAGAAACAGAAATGCCAAAATCCGCAAAAGTATGAATGTAACCATATCTTTCAAACACGAAAATGAAACAAAACCTCCAGTGATAGTAGGTGCAAAATGACAATTATTTAAAACAATAACTAGTCCATCTGGGAGGATAAGATCAAAGCTCCCAATTGCTTCAACAGCTACACGATTTCCATTACCAACATACAGATGTAAAGCTCCTTGCTTCAGCTTTTGACTTCCCCTAAGCCCCTGCACACTATTACAAATGTGAGTACCACAACCAGTATCATATACCCAGGATTTGTTAGGAAAAGTATAAAGTTCTATGGTGAAGATACCTGATGTGGTAGCGACGCTAGCTTTGTTCTTCTTTAGCCCTTCTAGGTTGGCGAAACAGTTGCACCTCTAGTGCCCAACCACTCCACAGTGGTGGCAGGGGGTGTCCTTGGCCGGGTGCTCTTTCTTGGCAGGTGGGGGAAATTTGGGTTTCGGGGCGTAAGCAAGCTTATCCTTGCCCTTCCCTTGTCCCTTGCTAGGTGCCAGCGGTTTTCCCTTGTTCTTTTTTTGAATTCTGCCTTGGTTGATAGCTAGGACAACTGGAGCCTTCTTGGGCATGCCTTTCTCTACAAGTTTCAACATATTATGTAGTTCGGCAATGGTTTTTCCCATGTTGTGCATTTTGTAGTTTTGCACAAATTGGTCATAATCCTTCGACAGTGAGGTAAGTATCATGCTCACTCCAAGGATCTGAGGCATGGGGTAACCCAGTCGCTCCATCTAGTCCAGATAGCCCTTCATTTTCATGACATAGCTACTGACTGATTGTCCTTCCTCCTGCTTGCAAGCATGGAAAGATTTGACCGTGTCAAATAGTTCCTGCTTTGCTTGATGTTTGATCATAACTTTTAGTTCTTTCAGCATATCAAATGCTTCAAGGTTCTCTAAGTTCTTTTGCAACTCAAGGATCATGCTTGCCAACATGAGACAAGCCACTTCTTGTTGTTCATTGGCCCTACGAGTGTAGGCACTACGAACCGCAAGAGTGGCATTAGCAGGAGGTGCTTCAGTTAAAGCTTCTTCGAGATGGTAAAACTTTTCTTCAGCCTTGAGGAAAATCCTCAAGCTGCAGTACCAGTCCAAAAAGTTGTTACCATTCAATTTCTCTTTCTCGAGAATTAATCTGATTGACGATTTGTTCATGGTTGAAGTTGGAGTTGTCATCTACAAAATAACAAAGTTCAATTTTAGTAATTTTCAATAATTAATCCTTTTTTAAAATTAACTACCCAAGTTTACAATATTAAAACAATTAATTTTTACGAAAAAGGCTAAGATCCTCATTGAGGTTCCACCATCTCATCAGTTGATCTGCTAGCAATGGAGGATTCAATAGGTAGGTAATGTCGACCAATTGCATTACAAGTGCAACTCTTAGATCTTTATGGGACTCATGGCACTAGTGAACAAGCAACTAGTGTCAAGCTGGCATGTTTAGTCCCATCTTTGCCTCGGGTCAAGGTCTCACTGCTTAACTCGATTAAGTCATCCAATTTGAGAACGTGCAAGAATATATCTAGGTCTCACGCGTAAAGAATTGTCACCTTGAATTACAATTAAACCTAGGGCGCACGGATAGGCAAAAGGTAATTGCAAGTGTTCTCAAAAATTGGACGGCATGACTTAAATTTTGACGGGTAAAAGTTTTGATGTGGATAAAAAGGTGTACGAAAGAAGCATGCATTCATCCTTCCTAGCACAAGTTAAAAAATTTTCTTAAGTCTAATAATTGTTTTAATTTTATGTGTGTCAAGTTGTCCATTTTCATGACTAGTATTCATCCTACGTGGATTAATAAGTTTGGACAATACATAAAAGAAGTGACATTCATAACAAGTTTAAGCGTTATTTTTAAAACAATGATTTTAAGTTTCAAAAACTTTGTAAAACTAAATCAAAAGACTTAGTTTTGAAAATGGTTTGTGTTTGGTTTTAAGATTTTAGAAAACTATTTGCAATTTACATATTATCACAAGATATATAAAAAGCAAAATCACAAACACACAACCACAATATGCAAAGCCTCAACCGATGAAAAAACCTATGCTTGGTCTCGTGAGCCATCATGAGAACCAAGGGTCAACTAGGGACAAACCACACAACCACACGGAGTTCTCCCACTTGCTCCAAGACAATCAAGAGCAAGTAGGAACCCATTATGCACATGAAATGTAGTTGTTGTCCATCCAGAATTTCTGTGTTCGGAGGCGCAAATGTCCTAGAAGGAGGCTTCCCTGGGCTTAGCTCAAAACTAGAAAGTTGTAGTCCCATGACTTTTGCATTTACAAAAAAACGTTTAGCCAAAAACTCCTTACCAATCATCAGGAAACTCCGTTTTACCAACTGGTGTTCTAGCAGTCATTTTCTGGCAAAAATGTCTTTAACTATGTCACACCCTGAATTTACTAGAATGGCAGCGGAATAGAATACCTGGGTGTAACGTTCATGACATCTCATACAAGGCTATATTGAACGACCTAAAGTGTCGTTTAGAAAATACATCGTTTGATCATTAAAAACATTCAGAGTTTACAAAATAAGGTCCTAAAAGCTGTTGCAAGTTTATGAAAAACAAGTCATACTAGATCAAACGTTTACATAAGTGCATGAAATAAAAGTGAGACGCGTCGACTCCACGACTCCATGAAGGTCCAAATGCAAGCAAGCATATGCTATCTTAACAACCTGAAAATACATTGCTAAAACGGTCAACAATAATGTTGGTGAGATCCATAGGTTTATAAAATGAAATGTTATAAGGTAACCTCAAGTATAAGTGTATGACAAAAGTAACATGAAAAATAGTACAATAGCCCTTAACCTCATGACCCCGAAGCTAGACTGAATGAAATATATTCCCCTCTAGAGTGTTCTGCCAAACACTCTAATGTGATAAAAATGAAATGTATCCGTTTGACTATTGGTATTACCAACGCGGATGGAGGCGTCACCCTCAATAGATCTATCCACTCACTCTCGCTTACTGAAATCCGCCTCACCCTCAATAGATCTATCCACTCACTCTCACTTACTGAAAATTAACGGTCCATGATAACAGGGGACTTTAACAAGGCAGTGAGGTAACTTAAGCAATGTACATATTATTTGATACTTAGGCCCATACAAAAATGGTGCAATGTATTCTCCCCCGTGGGATTTGAAAACAATGATAAAGTGAATACGGGGCTATGAAAACTCACCTGATATGCTAGCAGTAAAATGATGGTGAACGTGATGATGTAAGGCTCGGGCTCTAAGCGCGACCTATAATGATTGATGTGACCAATTGTAAGCAATGAGACAAGGCTATGCATGCATATACGTATGTTATCGATACCACTCGTACTTTATGAAAATAATCTTTATCGTCAAAAATACATGTTGATGTCTCGTTTTTTTAGAAAACGACTTTCCAAGTAAAGATGATGAAACGATACTCTATGATCCTTGTTTGGTATTTCGTTGACAAATATAGTGTTCTCATTGTTGTTTAATACTATTCAAGACTTGAAGAAAACATGTTCAACTAATTTCACAAAACTAGTCGTTATTACGTAGTATATATATTTCTAATAATGGGCTGTCAAAATATATATAAGTTATCGTGTTATAAACGTTAATATCTTGGTTGTTATAAACTCATTTTCTACGTTCTTTATATCCATGGTTTCGTATAAACATGTACTATCTCATTTTTAGTAGTTCGGCTTGTCTAGGTTACGTTAAATGTCTTATTTTACCCATTATATGTTGCCAAACAGCTAGCATAATTTCTGAAAATAACTTTTCATCGTTGAACTTCGAAAAATCATATCTCCTTCGTTATAAACTCGTTTTTATCCCTACTTTCGGCCATAGTTTCGTCTTGGAATCTATTTTATAAATCTTTGGCCCAAAAGTACACCCAAGCCCATGAGCTTTCAGGAATTTACAAAATGGGACAGTAGGTTTGTAAGTTGTCAAAACTTGGTTTCCTAGTTACTAACGTGTACAAATACTCTCCAACCAACTCCAACTCAACTCTTAATCTACCATACACCTTCTTAGGGTGTCATGGAGTCCTAAACTTCACAAAAAATTGTAGGATTTCAAGGGAATGAACATAGGCTTTATATATACTCATAAAAACCATAAAACTTGTAAAGTGGTATAAATAACATATGTAACTTGTATGTTTAACCAATATATCTTGAAAATACATCATGTTACTAGTTAAAGGAAATATTAGATGATGAAAATGTTCATGTGAAGCTTACTTGATATATAAGGAGTTTGATGATGTTTAGGTTAATAACCTTGGGATTTTTATCTCAAAATCCTAACAAGGTATATATGGAAGACGTGTAAATAACTTGTTTCTTCAAAAATGATGATGATCTTCTTGTTCTTCACCTTGGCCGAGCACAAAGAGAGAAAGAGAGAGTATTTTTGCCTTTTCTTTTGTAAAAATGTAACTTAGGTAACTTAGTCTTGAAGTCTTTGCAAAATATCTAGTATTTATGGCATAATGGTAATTATTTGATCAAGTTGAAGTAAAAGTCTTGTATACATACACTAGGATGTCGACCCTATTGTATTTGTGAGATATTTTTTTAGTTTTCTTGTATACTTGAAGTTTATGTAAGTATTTAAGGTATATAATATGTTATGGTATAAGTTTTGCGTACCGGGTTAACTAGAAATCAATTTTGATCGAACAAAACGATATATATATTAAAGTCATAAACTTCATAAATTTACATTCCTGATGAGAATCGGGTGTTAAAGTTGTTGTCGTTTTAATATATCAAAAACAGACGAAAGTATAAACGTATAACGGGAAATATGGTAAAAATTCTCAAAACACCGGGTAAATTAATAATATAACTTTTATATTATTATAATGAGTATGAAAACGTATTAGGATTGTAGACAGGAGTATCAGGTATACGTTAGTAGTAAAAACTGAGTGGTAGCGTTATTTAAACCTTTATGCATACGTATAAGAAAACACACAAACCCGTGCATGATCTAATGTACTGATGATGTTACTGATGATGTGCAGACTAATTATGGCCTACATGAAGTGTTCTTGCTGATTATGAATGAATTCGTAGCTAAACCAAACCGGTTACGCGAATTTGAATACCCGTAAACTAGATAAATGATGAATAGTTAAATGACGAATAGTGATCGGTGAATAGTAAATGATGAATAGTAACTGGTGAATAGTAAGTTGTTGACGTTTGGAAAATGACCTGAAATTGTGAGTTATGACAGTCGCCCACCCAAAAAGGAATTCAGCCCCTGAATTCAGCTAGTGTTGATCTCGGAAGTAGACTCGGTGAAAAGATGTAGATACTTGAGTCGCATTTGGTCTTCCCGTTCCCAAGTAAACTCGGGTCCTCTTCGAGAATTCCAACGAACTTTCACGATCGGAATTCGACTCTGCTTCAACTGTTTGACCTCACGGTCCATGATTTCTACTAGTTCTTCCACAAAGTTAAGCTTGTCATCGAGTTGAATTTCTTTTAGTGGGATTACGGAAGACTCATCCGAAAGACATTTCTTGAGGTTTGAGACATGAAAGGTGTTATGTACGTTGCTGAGTTCTGACGGAAGTTCAAGTTTGTATGCTACCGGACCAATCCTTTCCAGAATCTTAAATGGCCCAATGTATCTCGGGTTCAACTTCCCGCGTTTCCCGAACCGTCTCACGCCCTTCCAAGGTGAGACTTTCAACATGACTTTGTCTCCAACCTGGAATTCCAATGGTTTGCGTCGAACATCTGCGTAGCTTTTCTATCGACTTCTAGCTGTTTCGAGTCTTTCTCGAATCTGAATTATCTTTTCTGTTGTTTTTCGAACCATCTTCGGTCCAGTTGTGACATTTCTAAAAATTTCATATCAATTATTTTAATGGTTTATTATTTAAATAATCTATTTTAATTTATTTACTTCGTCGGAAGATATCCGCGTGAGTTTAAATAAATTCTATCGCGACTAGACTATGCTCAGTCTACGTTTTCTATACACCATTATTTTATTACAATCCTATTTTAAGGTCACAATCCATTTTATTTCATTTTTACGTCCACTTTTCATTTTTACTCTTTTTATTTTTATCGCGCGGTTTAAATTCGTGTTTCACATTTTAACCTCAAAATAAATCCTCCGATAATCTCATCACTCATCTATATTTCAAAAAAATTCATCATGAAAACTAGTTTTAATATTTTCACAAGTTTTACACTTTAATTAGTACCGTTAAATTTTATTTCTAGCAAACTCGGTACCCGGTATCCCCTAAAACTAATAATATCTACCCTAAACTACCTAAATAATTCCTAAAGTCACCAAAGTCTTACAAACTCTTACACCTCTCACCAAAACCCACGCCCCCCCCCCCCCCCCCCCATTTCATTCTTCTTACAACTTTGACAAAATCTCCTAACTCCATTATTGTTTGTACTTGTTGTTGTCTAAGAAATATATAGATCAAAAATTAGTAAAAAATTCATTTCATTCAAGCTAGCCACTTTTCTTTTCTTTCTCTTGGGGGTGGACGGCACAAACACAACAACAAGGGGAGAAAAATCAAGCTTTTATCAAGTTTATTAAACCTAGATTACTTCTTGTTCTAGTTTTGAAATAAAAACAAGGAAGTATTAGGAAACCTTGTTACCCTAAACCTCATCATTTCACTTGTAAGCTTCAAGTTATATTTTTCATATTTTCATACTTCCATTTATTCACTATCTTGATGTATTTGAACATTATATAAGTTATAATGCTTAGTTAAGCATGGTACTTAAGTTAGAAAACCTTAAAACCAAAGAAAGGCTAAACATGAAACTGTTTTATTTTTGATCCGTGTATAAAAGTATTAAACTGATCAAATCAGTAGACAATGGACATAAACTAAAAATATGTAGTTGTAGCCCTATGTCTTGTAGTCATTTTGACGGGTATTTCGTCGAATAACTCCTTACGATGATTAAACTAAAATTATTTTGGTGAAACTAGTCACAATCTGAGTAACAGATTTGAAACGTGAAAAAGTCATTTTTTTGTATTTAACCCTCTGTTACTCAAAGAATAAAAGTTTTAGAGGACATCTTAACTTAAACGTGTCCAAAAACGGGGAATAAATCGGGTTAGTAAAACTCTAGATATCGCATTTTTCGTGAGACCATTGAAAATTTGAAAGCTGAATGGATTGATAGTTTGGGTAAATGGACTGTTTTACTAAGTTTATGTAATTTTTGGTCAAGTGGGACCCACAAATCTCGTTAGTACAGAAATAGATCTTTCCAGGGATATAAAGAACGAGACTTGAGGACTTACGGTTTGCAAATGATGATTTTCTAAACATAGGCAAGTTAATAAAAATTCCATCAGCACTAGTTATAAAAAGTATATAAGTGTTATACACTTTAATGATTGGACCTTTTAAAACAATTTTGAACCACCTAGTATATTTTGAACCCTTAGGTCTAATGTGACCTTTTTGACCAAAAACTTGACCCATGGACTAATTTGAACCTTAGAGTTAATTCGAACCTTTACATCATAATTGAACCTAGGGTAAATGTAAGTTTCATACTTATATAAATGCAAGAGTATATTTTTGGATAAATTGTAGGTAATTTAACTAAACCTTTTTATGTATCTAGGAGTATTGTACCAAGCTTAAGTAAGATCATAATTTATATAATCAAAAGTACATCGATATCTATTTTCATAAACTAAGACAACGTATATTAATTAGGTTCATCGTAGAGCTTTTGCGGCTATTCTTTCGTTTGCTTGTTCATTGCTATTTTCCTTGCTCCCGGTGAGTTCATAGCCTCGCTTTTACTTACTTAAATGTTTTATAAACCTCGCGAGGGGGATACATGCTAGTTTTACAAACTGAATACAAGTAATTTTTGGTATGCTGGACCCGATTATATGATTATAGTGATTGAATGCTTCTTGCCAATTAAGTCCCCACCATGAAACCGTTAATTCCGTTGGAAACGCTATTATTATGGATATGCATATTAGGCTTAGCCGGCTTTGACTGGGTACGGTCACATAATCTTGAGAGTTTGGGGTAAACTGGCAATTTTTACCTCGGGGCACAAAATCATGGTTAAGGTTTCGGTTTCATAAATCTCAATACTATAATCTTATTTCCCGACTTGTATTTGTTACATGTCAACTTAATTATGGTCGTATAACAACGTAGCCCATCGTATTTTAAACTGATTTATCTTGTATTCAACGGCTTACTTATTAAACTCTATGAATTCACTCAACCTTTGTGTTGACTTTTAGCATGTTTTATCTCAGGTCCGTAAGTGACTTTCGGCTTGGATGGGCGGCGCAAGAAATGGATATCTATATGATGGCTCATGTTTTAATAAAAATAATTCATTCGATAATGTTTCAAACTTTTAAACTTATGTAACTTTGGATTATGTTAAAACCTTTTGGGACCTTTGTTGACTCTGATAAATTATCGAATGTGAAGTATGAACTTTTATTAAAAACGACTTTGTTTTAAAGTTGTTTACTATATTTGTACAAAGTGACTAGTATATAACATCCCATGTCCCTTTCCGCTGCGATCCTAAAATGGGGGTGTTATAGATTGGTACCAGAGCACAAATTATAGTGAACTAGGTCTTTTTTTTTTTAAAAACCTAGACTATAATCATAAATATATTTTTTTTAAAATCATGAACTTCCACCATCTTGTCCGATATCCATGCGTGCCTACTCCCGAGCTTCCTATTTTCTCCCTCGTATATATATATATATATATATATATATATATATATATATATATATATATATATATATATATATATATATATATATATATATATCTTAATCATGCTATATTAGAAATAATTATGCACTATAATTATTCCTAATTCATTCGATAATCAGCGAAATATCACTTATAAATATAAATCTTTTATGCACAAGATTTGTTATTATCATTTATAAACATAATTATAATTATAAATTTTTGTCAAAAAATTTATACACATCTCTTTGATTGCACCATCGTTATACGTATGCACATAATAAATATTATCACTTGCACTCGTAATATTTCTCGACTATCTTGCTTTTCCTGAAACATCAATATATTTCTATATAAGTTTCTCCAAGTGAAAACTAAAATCTTCTAGATATTGTATGCGATTACAATGGTCTCTAAACTTTTTCATAACCGTATGTTATATTATTTCATATAACATCGAAACCTGTTACAATTTATCAATTTCTATTGATTGTCTTACTCCCCGTGAACTCATGTTTTCCAAGCATTTCTTGCTTATTTTCTTAAGCATCATCTCAAAACCTACCTCTCCTAATTATATATGTTTCTCCAAATTACTAAACAATTAAATATGTATTTATTCATTTTTATGATCCCCTAAAACTTTCTCATACATTGTGGGTGACACAGTGGTCTCATTTATTATCCCAAAAAAAAAAATAAAAAAAAAAAAAATAATAAAAAATAAAAAATCGTGAGTAATGCTATGAGCTTTAAAAATCTTTTCATGACCTTACACAACGGTGTTTTATATGAAACCCGTCACATTCTATTTATTTACCTTGGAAATTCACTACCATGTCATAAACAACTCCTTTATTGTCATATAAACTATCTTTCATTATATTACAAATGGATTTACTATTCCTCAAAGAATTACCTCATTATTACCTTATAAACTAATAACCTTATTCACTACTACTTTATAAACTGCTCTAACTAGTTCAAAATTTATTTTTTTACCACCTCTCTACAAATCATTTGGTCAATTACCTTGTAAAACTAGTTAACTACTATCTTATAAACCATTTTCACTACAATATTAATACATTCCTTGCCACTCTCTTACAAACTATTTTACCACCATCTTATAAACTTATCCACTGATGTACTACTATTAAATAAATTGTTTGGACTAGTTTTTAATAAACTATTTTGTTATATTAGAAATCGTTTTGTCATTTACCTTTTACCGAAATTTTCACCACCTTATAAACAATTTTGTTATTATCTTATGAATTACTCGACCTTGTTTTATTAACTAAAACCATTGATTTATTATTGCCTCATGAACTATTTTGTTATTATTTTATTGTTCGTCATTCTCCATTAATTCTTATAAACGGATTCATCATACAAAAGCTGAAGTTCAGTAACTTTCTCTACATTCATCAAGTTCTCTTTTGAATCCTTCATTGTTAAAGGTCAGTGATTCTGGCCCGATGAGGACTGATATTAAACTGCTTAAAACTTCATTTTCTGCGTGCATTTTCCTTATTCGCTTGTGTTACATACTCATACTACTTACTTATGATTGATTCTTACGTATGTACAAACTTATATCACTCTTTGTATATAAGATACTTATGCAAACTCCATACTTGTCCAACAATGGACATATCACGAGTATAACTAAGTTAAGTATTTGAAAATTTTATCGAACCTCGATTAAATATAGTCTAGTCACCTATATTTAACCTTGGGACAGTGGAACATAGTCTGACTACCTATGTTCGACTTAGATTTTTCAAATACTAAGAATACATGGGTTATGTCTAATTGATCTTCTACTTGATCTTCGAGAATCACAAAATTTTTTATGTGAGTATAACAATTCAGCAGTATTTATACGATCGAGCAAAACAACTAAACAAATCCTCACTCTATCTTTATCGCGTATAGTCAACCTTACTCTGCACCATATTTCTAGACGACGAGAATCGAATCTCATCATTAGTGATTCTAGACTTCATTCCTAACAAGTATCCTCATCTTTTCGCAAGTGAACCATTCAGTGATTAAGTGAGTTGAGCGCCGGGACGTCGCTCTCTTAAGGGGTACGTACTGTGACATTTCTAAAAATTTCATATCAATTATTTTAATGGTTTATTATTTAAATAATCTATTTTAATTTATTTACTTCGTCGGAAGATATCCGCGTGCGTTTAAATAAATCTATCGCGACTAGACTATGCTCAGTCTACGTTTTCTATACACCATTATTTTATTACAATCCTATTTTAAGGTCACAATCCATTTTATTTCATTTTTACGTCCACTTTTCATTTTTACTCTTTTTATTTTTATCGCGCGGTTTAAATTCGTGTTTCACATTTTAACCTCAAAATAAATCCTCCGATAATCTCATCACTCATCTATATTTCAAAAAAATTCATCATGAAAACTAGTTTTAATATTTTCACAAGTTTTACACTTTAATTAGTACCGTTAAATTTTATTTCTAGCAAACTCGGTACCCGGTATCCCCTAAAACTAATAATATCTACCCTAAACTACCTAAATAATTCCTAAAGTCACCAAAGTCTTACAAACTCTTACACCTCTCACCAAAACCCACGCCCCCCCCCCCCCCCCCCCCCGCCCCATTTCATTCTTCTTACAACTTTGACAAAATCTCCTAACTCCATTATTGTTTGTACTTGTTGTTGTCTAAGAAATATATAGATCAAAAATTAGTAGAAAATTCATTTCATTCAAGCTAGCCACTTTTCTTTTCTTTCTCTTGGGGTGGACGGCACAAACACAACAACAAGGGGAGAAAAATCAAGCTTTTATCAAGTTTATTAAACCCAGATTACTTCTTGTTCTAGTTTTGAAATAAAAACTAGGAAGTATTAGGAAACTTTGTTACCCTAAACCTCATCATTTCACTTGTAAGCTTCAAGTTATATTTTTCATATTTTCATACTTCCATTTATTCACTATCTTGATGTATTTGAACATTATATAAGTTATAATGCTTAGTTAAGCTTGGTACTTAAGTTAGAAAACCTTAAAACCAAAGAAAGGCTAAACATGAAACTGTTTTATTTTTGATCCGTGTATAAAAGTATTAAACTGATCAAATCAGTAGACAATGGACATAAACTAAAAATATATAGTTGTAGCCCTATGTCTTGTGGTCATTTTGACGGGTATTTCGTTGAATAACTCCTTACGATGATTAAACTAAAATTATTTTGGTGAAACTAGTCACAATCTGAGTAACAGATTTGAAACGTGAAAAAGTCATTTTTTTTGTATTGAACCCTCTGTTACTCAAAGAATAAAAGTTTTAGAGGACATCTTAACTTAAACGTGTCCAAAAACGGGGAATAAATCGGGTTAGTAAAACTCTAGATATCGCATTTTTCGTGAGACCATTGAAAATTTGAAAGCTGAATGGATTGATAGTTTGGGTAAATGGACTGTTTTACTAAGTTTATGTAATTTTTGGTCAAGTGGGACCCACAAATCTCGTTAGTACAGAAATAGATCTTTCCGGGGATATAAAGAACGAGACTTGAGGACTTACGGTTTGCAAATGACGATTTTCTAAACATAGGCAAGTTAATAAAAATTCCATCAGCACTAGTTATAAAAAGTATATAAGTGTTATACACTTTAATAATTGGACCTTTTAAAACAATTTTGAACCACCTAGTATATTTTGAACCCTTAGGTCTAATGTGACCTTTTTGACCAAAAACTTGACCCATGGACTAATTTGAACCTTAGAGTTAATTCGAACCTTTACATCATAATTGAACCTAGGGTAAATGTAAGTTTCATACTTATATAAATGCAAGAGTATATTTTTGGATAAATTGTAGGTAATTTAACTAAACCTTTTTATGTATCTAGGAGTATTGTACCAAGCTTAAGTAAGATCATAATTTATATAATCAAAAGTACATCGATATCTATTTTCATAAACTAAGACAACGTATATTAATTAGGTTCATCGTAGAGCTTTTGCGGCTATTCTTTCGTTTGCTTGTTCATTGCTATTTTCCTTGCTCCCGGTGAGTTCATAGCCTCGCTTTTACTTACTTAAATGTTTTATAAACCTCGCGAGGGGGATACATGCTAGTTTTACAAACTGAATACAAGTAATTTTTGGTATGCTGGACCCGATTATATGATTATAGTGATTGAATGCTTCTTGCCAATTAAGTCCCCACCATGAAACCGTTAATTCCGTTGGAAACGCTATTATTATGGATATGCATATTAGGCTTAGCCGGCTTTGACTGGGTACGGTCACATAATCTTGAGAGTTTGGGGTAAACTGGCAATTTTTACCTCGGGGCACAAAATCATGGTTAAGGTTTCGGTTTCATAAATCTCAATACTATAATCTTATTTCCCGACTTGTATTTGTTACATGTCAACTTAATTATGGTCGTATAACAACGTAGCCCATCGTATTTTAAACTGATTTATCTTGTATTCAACGGCTTACTTATTAAACTCTATGAATTCACTCAACCTTTGTGTTGACTTTTAGCATGTTTTATCTCAGGTCCGTAAGTGACTTTCGGCTTGGATGGGCGGCGCAAGAAATGGATATCTATATGATGGCTCATGTTTTAATAAAAATAATTCATTCGATAATGTTTCAAACTTTTAAACTTATGTAACTTTGGATTATGTTAAAACCTTTTGGGACCTTTGTTGACTCTGATAAATTATCGAATGTGAAGTATGAACTTTTATTAAAAACGACTTTGTTTTAAAGTTGTTTACTATATTTGTACAAAGTGACTAGTATATAACATCCCATGTCCCTTTCCGCTGCGATCCTAAAATGGGGGTGTTATACCAGTACATTGAACATCACCAACTTCGGCCCAACAAACTGGGGAATGACACTTACGACCATAAAGTGCCTCGAATGGTGCGGCTTTTATGCTTGAATGGTAGCTGTTGTTATAATAAAACTCGATCAACGGCAAATGGTTTGCCCAACCATGTCTACCAATGTCTAAATCGTCCTCTCGCTCTGACCATCGGTCTGAGGATGATAAGCGGTGCTCATGTCTAACTTGGATCCAAAAGAATCTTGTAATGACCGCCAAAATTTATAAGTAAAGCGACTATCTCTGTCGGGAATGATGGAAACTGGTGCACCGTGCCTTGAGACTATTTCCTTGACATAAAGTCTGGCAAGCTGATCCATGGAATAAGTCTCTCTAATCGGTATGAAGTGGGCAGATTTGGTGAGACGATCAACAATTACCCAAATAGCGTCGTAACCACCTGACGTCTTGGGGAGTTTAGTGACAAAGTCCATTGTAATCTGTTCCCACTTCCATTGTGAAATCTCTGGTTGTTGAAGTAATCCTGATGGTTTCTGGTACTTGGCTTTTACTTTAGCACAAGTAAGGCATTTGCTGACATACGTAGCTATTTCTGCTTTCATATTCGGCCACCAATAAAGCTTTTTGAGATCCTGATACATCTTATTAGAACCTGGATGAATGGAGTACTTCGACTTGTGTGATTAATGCATAATCAATTCTCGTATCCCACCATAGAGAGGTATCCAACTTCGTTCCTTGAAGCATAACACTCCACCTGATCTATTTACAAAGCCATTTTTGTTCTCTGGCATACCATAGAGTTTCTCATGTGGTCGATTTTCTTCCTTGAGAGCCTCAATCTGAGCTTCTAGAATTTTTTATGGTAATGGTGAAATGATTGTCATTCCCAATGACCTGACTCTCAAAGGTTTGAGTCGTTCTTTCCGGCTAAGTGCAGCAGCTACAACATTAGCTTTTTCCGGGTGATATTGAATCTCACAATCGTAATGACTAAGCAATTCTAGCCAACGATGTTGCCTCATATTGAGTTCCTTCTAATCAAGTATATATTGTAAGCTCTTGTGGTCTGTAAACACTACACACTTGGTACCATAAAGGTAGTGTCTCCAAATCTTGAGTGCAAAAACTACTGCACCCAACTCCAAGTCGTGCGTAGTGTAATTCTTCTCGTGTGTCTTAAGCTGTCGAGATGCATAAGCTATCACCTTCTCGTTTGGCATTAACACAGCTCCAAGTCCTTTATGCGATGCGTTGCAATACACCACAAAGTTCTCAATCCCTTCTGGTAGTGCCAAAATTGGTGCCCTAAAAAGCTTTTGCTTCAATAACTGAAATGCGGACTCTTGCTTCTCTCCCCATTCGTACTTTTGATTCTTTTGTGTCAGCTTAGTCAGCAACTTCGCTATCTTAGAAAACCCTTCAATGAACCTTCTGTAATATCCGGCAAGCCCTAAGAATTGATGAATCTCTGTAGGAGACTTGGGCGTAGCCCAATCTTTAACTGCCTCGATCTTTGTTGGGTCAACTTGTAATCCTTGGCTATCAATGACATGACCAAGAAATTGAACTCTTCGTATCCAAAAATCACACTTTGAAAACTTGGCATACAATTGCTCCTTCTTGAGTAGTTCTAGGATCGTTCTGAGGTGTTCTTCGTGTTCTTCCCTACTCTTGGAATAAATCAAGATGTCGTCGATGAATACAATCACATACTTATCAAGATACGGTTTGCACACCCTGTTCATGAGGTCCATGAATACCGCAGGTGCATTGGTTAATCCGAAAGGCATTACTTGAAACTCATAATGACCATAACGTGTTCTAAATGCCGTCTTCGGGATATCCTCTTCCCAAACTCTAAGTTGATGGTAATCGGATCTCAAATCGATCTTGGAGTAAAAACTGGAACCTTGCAACTGATCGAACAAGTCGTCGATCCTGGGGAGTGGATAACGATTCTTCACCGTTAACTTGTTCAACTCACGATAGTCGATGCACATTCTGAAAGATCCATCCTTCTTATTCAAAAACAAAACCGGTGCTCCCCAAGGTGAGGAACTCGGTCTAATGAATACTTTGTCCAAAACTTCTTGTAATTGGTTCGACAATTCTTGCATCTCAGAAGTTGCTAGTCGATACGGTGCTCGCGCAACTGGTGCGGCTCCTGGCACTAAGTCGATCTGAAACTCAACTTGGCGTGTAGGTGGAAGTCCTGGCAATTCTTCCGGAAAGACTTCTGGGAATTCCTTAACAATTGGCACATCTTCAAGTCGTTTCTCATCCGACTTCTTTTCCGTGATGTGAGCCAAGAATGCATAACAACCCTTCTTTATGTATTTCTCGGTTTTGATGCATGATATGATACTGAGTCTAGTTCCACTTTGCTCTCCATGAACAACCAAAGTTTCACCGTCATAAGGAAGGTGAACAACTTTTTCATCTCAAATGATTCTTGCACGATGTCGGGACAACCAATCCATACCGATAACAACGTCGAAACTTCCTAGTTCTACTGGCATGAGGTCTATATTGAATGGGTGGTTCAGAAAATTGATAGTGCAACCACGGACAATGGTGTTGGTTTTAACTAAAGACCCATTAGCTAGTTCGACGTTATAGGAAATGCCTAATGTGGTTGGTTCAATGTTGAGTAAAGGTGCAAATGCAAGAGAAACAAAACTTCTATCGGCTCCTGAATCAAATAAAATGGATGCATAAGGATTATTAATGAGGAACGTACCCGTAACAACATTCGGGTCCTCTCTGACATCTTCTCCTCCCATGACATACGCTCTTCCCCGAGCCATTCCACCTTGGTTTCTAGTTCCTTGATTCTTTCCCATTGGACAATTATTCTTAAAGTGTCCAACTTCTCCACAACCAAAACATGTTGCTGGAAGATTCTGATTGTTCGCCGCACGAGGAGCCTTGCATCCCCTAGTCGAATGACCGACTTTTCCGCAGTTCTCACATGGTCTCGGGAAATTTCCAGGGTTATGGTGGGTTTGACATTTGTTGCACTTGGGTAAATTACCCGCATATCCTTTCCCTTCAGTTGGACCTGCAGCATAGGCCCTTGCAGTCTCTTGTCTCTTAGGTGGTGGTTGAGTAACATTCCCACATTAATTGTGGTCCAACCTCCTCTTGTTGTTGCTATTATTGTTTGGGTTGTTGTTTCGGTTATTGGGGTAGTTGTTGTTGTTTTGATTGTTGTTGTAGTTGTTGTTGTTTCAAGTGTTGTTGTAGTTGGTGTTGTGAGAACGGTTATTATTGTTGTTGACAACGGACTTACCCTTTACCACTTGAGCCATGAGTTTTTGAGTTATACGGATAGCCTCTTCCATTGATTGGGGATCAAAAGAAATCATATACCCTCGGATGCTTTCAGGCAGTCCTCCAATGAAGTTTTCCAACTTTTTCTCATCATCGGGAACCATAGTTTGGCATAGCGCGGCCAACTCTTGAAACCTCCTAATCTAGGTCTCGATGTCATCACCTTTAGTTACCAACTCATAGAACTCCGTTTCCAACTTCTTCACCTCGGTACGAGGGCAAAACTTCTTAGTCATCAATTTCTTGAATTGATCCCAGGTGAGCTTGTAGGCATTTTCCATACCAATCGGTTGAGCATAAGAATTCCACCATGACATAGCTTCATCCACAAGCATACCAGTGGCGAATTTTACCTTGCTGACATCAGGACAGTTGCACAAGAGGAACACATTCTCAGTCTTTTCAAACCAGTGAATCAAAGCGACCGCTCCTTCAGTGCCCTTAAACTTGATGGATCACCAATCTTAAAATCCTTCCAAGTGCTTTCACGCCTATTATTGGATTGTCCATCTGTCCCTGTCTGTGAAGCGGTCTCAGCAGCCCTTGCAGCTACCTCAGCTCTCTCGATCTCTAAAGCTTCTGCTATGCTATCCTTGACCAGCTTACGGATAGCAGCTTGCGTCATAGCTGATGTTTCCGGTGCAGTCTTACCCTTCCTTGGCGCCATATTTCTGATAAATCACAACGGGAAATAACCATGAGGAAAATCATACTAGAAATAATCATCGTACAAAATATACACACCTACGACATGTATATATACAACCACAACAAGTATAAATACAACCACGACATGTATAAATACAACCACAACATGTATAAATACAATAACAATAAGGAACAACCACGAAACATCGTAAATATACTCACAAAACATGAATATAATACATGAAAATTTCGGCCTACATGGACCGATATTATAGATAGCACAACCATTCCAACACAGTAGAGTCATACTTGATACATTTTTTTGTTACAACAACCAAAAGACAACAAGTTCTTTGAACTATGTCCCACACCTCGGGACTAGGATAATAGTAAAAGCTAACATAATACAAGTAAATGTCTAGGCACCTCCGGGTGCTCCACCAGGTCCACCTCTAAGACGGCGGATCTCCCTGTCCATCATGACAATAATCTCCTCCAGATGCTCCACTCGGAGCTGGAGGGCAGTCTCCCTGTTCTCTACAATTGTCAACCTATCCTGAGCTAAAGCTAACTCATGTGCCTGACGTCCCTGCGCCTCTTGGGTCATCTGTGCTCTATCACGTATCTCTGGTAACTCATCCCTCAACTGATCAACCTGCTCACGATTCTCCATCTGTCGTGTCTCTAACCCATGATAAGACAAATCAATACCAACCCTACCTAAGACTAAACCCTCAACATCCTCCTCGACCACCTTGAGTCGACTAGAAAGGATCTCATCTACCTGATATCTCAACCTATCGATCTATCCCTGCTGGTCTCCTAACTGGGAATCCAAAGTAAGAGCAGTAGGCCCTCTCGCGGCAGCTGCTCGAGAGCTCTCACCTATATGATACAGTGGGAGTGGTGGAATGTCTAAAGTCTCAGTAATGGGTGATGTTGGGGTAGTGAACCTCGCACGCTTCTTGAGCGGCAAGAGTAGAGTAGGTGTAGGAGTAGTGGTAGGTGTAGCTGATGGTGTAGGTGATATATGAACAGTGGGAATCCTGGGAGTAGGGGTAACAAGACGTACCCTCTCCCTAGGGCCTATGATCGTCTTACGAAAGCGGAACATGAGAGTCGGTTCTGGGTAAACAGAAGTAGTAGGAGATGATGGATCTGAAGGTGCAAGTGTAACTGTTGGTGGTGCAATAGGAGAAATCTGGGGAGTGAGAGCAACCTCATCCTCCTCGAAGGCCTCAGTGTCCTCACCCGATTGGGGTGCTGGATGAATGGGTGGTATAATAGCAGTGGAAGACATAACGTCCTCAATGTCAGTATCTGAGGAAAGTATGATAAAGTTCGAGTCTGAAGACATGTCTCTGTGACCATCAATGTGAAATGAAATGAATAACCCGTGTAATGAAATCACCTAAATAATAAATATGCACTTATGATGAAATGATGAGATGTTATGATGATGTGGTTATAGTCTAGGGTCCAAGATACATCCTAGTTCGCTATAACCTTAGCTCTAATGCCAATCTATCACACCCTGAACTTACCTGAATGGCAGCGGAATAGAATACCAGGGTGTAACGTTCATGGCATATCATACAAGGCTATATTGAACGACCTAAAGTGTCGTTTACAAAATACATCGTTTGATCATTAAAAACATTCAGAGTTTACAAAATAAGGTCCCAAAAGGTGCTGCAAGTTTATGAAAAGCAAGTCATACTACATCAAACGTTTACATAAGTGTATGAAATAAAAGTGAGATGCGTCGACTCCACGACTCCATGAAGGTCCAAATGCAAGAAAGCATATGCTACCTTAACAACCTGAAAATACATGCTAAAACGATCAACAATAATGTTGGTGAGATCCATAGGTTTATAAAAATGAAATGTTATACGGTAACCTCAAGTATAAGTGTATGACAAAAGTCACATGAAAAATAGTACAATAGCCCTTAAGCTCATGACCCCGAAGCTAGACTGAATGAAATATATGCCCCTCCAGAGTGTTCTGCCAAACACTCTAATGTGATAAAAATAAAATGCATCCGTTTGACTGTTGGTATTACCAACGCGGATAGAAGCGTCACCCTCAATAGATCTATCCACTCACTCTCGCTTACTGAAAATTAACGGTCCATGATAACAGGGGACTTTAACAAGGCAGTGAGGTAACTTAAGCATTGTACATGTAATTTGATACTTAGGCCCGTACAAAAATGGTGCAATGTATTCTTCCTCGTGGGATTTGAAAAGAATGATAAAGTGAATACGAGGCTATGAAAACTCACCAAATATGCTAGCAGTAAAATGATGGTGAATGTGATGATGTAAGGCTCGGGCTCTAAGCGCGACCTATAATGAATGATGTGACCTATTGTAAGCAATGAGACAATGCTATGCATGCATATACGTACGTTATCGATACCACTCGTACTTTATGAAAATAATGTTTATCGTCAAAAATACATGTTGATGTCTCGTTTAGTTATAAAACTACTTTCCAATTAAAGATGATGAAACGATACTCTATGATCCTTGTTTGGTTTCTTTTCCAAGTAATCATGGGTTTCCGACTCGACATTGCGAGCCGACTAATCCCATGGCGACTATCATTTTGGATAGCCCGGAGTCGGCGCAGGTGAACCTCCATGGCCACAAGGGGATTGTTTGGTATTTCATTGACAAATATAGTGTTCTCATTGTTGTTTAATACTTTTCAAAACTTGACGAAAACATGTTCAACTAATTTCACAAAACTAGTCGTTAGTACGTAGTATATATATTTCTAATAGTGGGCTGTCAAAATATATATAAGTTATCGTGATATAAACGTGAATATCTTGGTTGTTATAAACTCATTTTCTACGTTCTTTATATCCACGGTTTCGTATAAACATGTACTATCTCATTTTTAGTAGTTCAGCTTGTATAGGTTACATTAAATGTCTCATTTTACCCATTAAATGTTGCCAAACAGCAAGCATAATTTTCTGAAAATAAGTTTTCGTCGTTAAACTTCGTAAAAGCATATCTCCTTCGTTATAAACTCGTTTTTATCCCTACTTTCCGCCATAGTTTTGTCTTGGAATTTATTTTCTAAATATTTGGCCCGAAAGAACACCCAAGCCCCTGAGTTTTCTGGAATTTACAAAATGGGACAGTAGGTTTGTAAGTTGTCAAAACTAGGTTTCCTAGTTACTAACGTGTACAAATACTCTCCAACACAACTCTTAATCTACCATACACCTTCTTAGGGTGTCATGGAGTCCTAAACTTCACAAAATATTGTAGGATTTCAAGGGAATGAACATAGGATTTATATATACTCGTAAAAACCATAAAACTTGTAAAGTGGTATAAATAACATATGTAACTTGTATGTTTAACCAATATATCTTGAAAATACATCATGTTGCTAGTTAAAGGAAAGTATTAGATGATGAAAATGTTCATGTGAAGCTTACTTGATATATAAGAAGTTTGATGATGTTTAGGTTAACAACCTTGGGATTTTTATCTCAAAATCCTAACAAGGTATATGGAAGACTTGTAAATAACTTGTTTCTTGAAAAATGATGATGATCTTCTTGTTCTTCACCTTGGCTGAGCACAAAGAGAGAAAGAGAGAGTATTTTTGCCTTTTCTTTTGTAAAAATGTAACTTAGGTAACTTAGTCTTGAAGTCTTTGCAAAATATCTAGTATTTATGGCATAATGGTAATTATTTGATCAAGTTGAAGTAAAAGTCTTGTATACATACACTAGGATGTTGACCCTAGTGTATTTGTGAGATATTTTTGTAGTTTTCTTGTATACTTGAAGTTTATGTAAGTATTTAAGGTATATAATATGTTATGGTACAAGTTTTGGGTACCGGGTTAACTAGATATCAATTTTGACGGAACAAAATGATATATATATTAAAGTCGTAAACTTCATAAATATACATTCCTGATGAGAATCGGGTGTTAAAGTAGTTGTCGTTTTAATATATCAAAAACCGACGAAAGTGTAAACGTATACCGGGAAATATGGTAAAAATTCTCAAAACACCGGGTAAATTAATAATATAACTTTTATATTATTATAATGAGTATGAAAACGTATTAGGATCGTAGATGGGATTATCAGGTATATGTTGGTAGTAAAAACTGAGTGGTAACGTTATTTAAACCTTTATGCATACGTATATGAAAACACACAAACCCGTGCATGATCTAATGTACTGATGATGTTACTGATGATGTACAGACTAATTCTAGCCTACATGAAGTGTTCTTACTGATGATGAATGAATTCGCAGCTAAACCAAACCAGTTACGCGAATTTGAATACCCGTAAACTAGATAAACGATGAATAGTGAAATGATGAATAGTGATCGGTGAATAGTAAATGATGATTTGTAACTGGTGAATAGTAAGTTGTCGAGGTTTGGAAAATGACCTGAAATTGTGAGTTGTGACAATCTCTTTTGCTTTTCACCACCAAGCCATGATTACATGATATTGAAAGTAAAATACAACTAATCTACTTTTAACCTACTGTAAAAGTGCCCAAACAATGGCTACAACCAAAAAGAATATCATTACATAAATGCCGAAACAATGGCAAAAACCCCGAAACACGAAATTCAAACAACATACACAACAATCCATGTCACAAGTGGTCTAGGTTTTCATCGGCTTTGCATATACGCATAATAATACCATAAAATTATGATCAAGACGTGGTATTGGCTAATTCCATGGACAAACATGCATGTATTTCCCATGGATATAAAATAAAATTGCAAGAATTGAAAAATTAGCCAACAAAACGAAGAAATAATTGACAAGAATTAAAACCCCGTTTGGACCTTGTGTCAAATGGCCTTAGGTTCAAAACCCACTGATATTAGGACCTTCTAATTATCATTTTACCATATAAAATTAAGCCTTAGGGCCTAATTTGAAATCGTTTCAAGAATTGATCAAAAAAGTGCCCTTTAGGCCATTTTACACATACCCGATAATCATATGGCACATATGATGGCTCGTGATACCACTATAGGAGATGATGAATATAAAAACATATATAATAAATCAAACGCAGCTGAAAACATCACCTAAGTAGGATCCATATAGCCATATGATCAATCAAAAGATAAACAACATAGTATACCTTTGTAGCGTGCACCGGGAGTCACCAACAGTGTGTATGTGTGTGTGTGTGTTTATGTCAAGTCCTAATTACTATTTTTAGGTTTCTCAAGTAATCACACTTAGGGTTTCTTGATTTTAGTTATAACATAACACCATTCGGGCCATCGTAATTCAGAAGTATAACTTCTCACACGAAGCTCCCTACTATTGAGTTATGTTATTAAGTACTAGATTTAAATATAACGATCACCGTTCGGGACATCATAATTCAGAGGTCATACTGTAGTAAATGTTTGAGGAGCCAAGGCACTTTAAGTCGTAAACCCAGCAAACTTGTCAAATCGAAAACACAAATGAAGCCCCTCACATGAAGCTCCCTAGTATTGTGATATATCATACAAAAAGATAGTACTTTTATTTATTAAGCAAATACTTCATTTTATACCCTTAAGTTTATAAGTTGACACTATCTACCTTCTAAGTTTATATATTTATAAAATCTACCCTATACTTATATACTAAGTATTAACTTCCTAGATTATTCAATTTTAGCCCCTATACTTATATATTTTAAAGAAATGACAGAAGTGACCCTTAGACTTATAAGTTTTCCAAAATTACCATTTATACCCTTAACTTTATAACTTTTGCAAATCTAGTCCTAAATGTTTATAACTATATTAACTTTTATCCTTAGGTCATATAACTTTTCAAAAAGGGTCCTTATACTTAGTACTTCTAAGAAATGTCAAAAATAGTCCCTAGATTTAATATTTTCAGAAAGTTACCATATATATCCCTATGCACGAAAACAATTGAAAAACTTGTCCTTTTTCCATGCAAATTATATTTTTATGAAACAAGAAGTTTTCCTAGCTTATGACTAACTAATATAAGCTTATTAAAGTAACCTAGACTAGCTTATAGCTTATGAAAAGGACTTATAGCATGCAAATAGCAATTAGTCAAAAATTAGGGTTTTAAAATAAAAAGGCAAAAACGAAAATGATCAAGGCTTAGGCAAGGGTTCCTAGGTGATCTAAGGCAACTAATATCTATCCTAGGACAATACCTAAGTCATTAGAACTAGTGAAAGGGCTTACTTGATCAAAAGTGAGGCGTTAGGGGTTTTAGGGTTTCACGGCTAGATTCTACTTTGACAAGGGTTCTAGGCCTAATGTTCTCGACTTCTAGGGCTACTAGGGACTTAGTACTACTACTAGGACCAGAGAGTGTTTAAGGTTAAGAGGTGAAGAGGTGTGATTTTGAAATGAAGGGGATTCGCCCTATTTATAGGGTACGCTTGGAGTAATGAGCAAGAAAGAGAGAAGGAGGTGGCAAGAGGGTGGATGACTAATCTTAGCTACTAGGTGACTAAGAGAATCTAACTAGTGATAGGACAAGCTATGGAGGTCTAGAGGGTGGTGTGTGGATGTGGTGTTGTCGCAGCTCAAAAGAGCCACAAGTAGGTGATTCACCTACTTGTAAGCAACTTAGGGAGGCGCTAGGTAGGGTGCTTGGTGTAGGTAAGGTGCTAGGATAGGTGCTTGAGGTGCTTAGGTTTAGTTTTGTACTAGTTTAGTTAAGTTCAGACCTAATTTTGTCTAGTGAGATATTAGGGTTTATCCTAGGGTTTAGTGCCTAGATTAGGGTTCTAAGAGTGATTAGTGGCTAGGATTAAGGTTTAGGGATCATTTACTAGGTGGTGGTAGCTTATACTGAAGATTTGGAATGGTTTTGACCTAGTTTCGGGAACTAAATGACCTAATTTTGCTTAGTGAGAGATAATGGTCTATCTTAGGGTTTAGAGCCTAGGTTAGGGTCCTATGAGCATTTAGTGACTAAGATTAAGACTTAGGATGCTTATACTAAGTGGTGGTAGCATATGGTAAAGATTTGGGATAGTTTAACCTAGTTTTGGGACTTGTAAAGCCTAGTTAGGGTTCTGTGCTTAAGAGACTTATACCTAAGCTTCTAGAGGGGTGTACTACGGTTTAAGGATGCTAAGGTATCCTAATGTTGCTAAGGTAACTCATACATAAGCCTTGAACAATTTTAAACTAGTTTAGATAAGAAATTAGGGTTCTAAAGATAACCGTAAACACATAGGGTTCAATTAGGGTTTCATTAGGGTTTGTGATATATAGTATACTAGAGTGATAGATTACTTAGTGTAATAATGTTTAGAACCTAGACTTGACATACTGGGATGTTTACATGAGGTAAACATAGTGATGTTGGGCATAGGTGGATACGTGAGCAGGTCTAGAGAGTCATGCATGTAATGAAAAGCAAAAATTACCTGTGAAATTACCTTGTGGTGGAAATGATATTGATGAAATTTTATGGGTTATTACAGTCGTACCCCCTAAGAGAAAATCTCGTCCCGAGATTTAGTAAGAGTAGAGGTGTTTCATACAAATAGATTAGGAAGTGTTTGTACGCGTGCCAAATACTCAGACTCATTTATTTATATCCCATTACTTATAAGCAGAGGCGTCCCAATTCTTGTAATCAAGAGTTTATAAATTCATGGTCCGTTGATTTATAATTTTCTTATCAGAATGAATGAACGCCTTGATTCATTTTGATAAGATGATTATAAATCATCCTTAAGTAGTATCGGCAGAAAATGAAGAGAGTTGACCACACTTAAGGAGTTGTGGTACGAGAATGTTTTGAGAGAGTGGACAAGTTTTTTGACTCGAGATTTTGGAATGGTTAGAACCTGTGGGTTATGGGCCCACTGGCTAGACATGGGTTATCAACATTAGCCATGTAGTAACTCGGGTTTCTAGTGCTGCAGCTACTGTCAACAATTAGTTACCTGATGGCACCCTGAGTTATGGCTTTGCAAGATAACACCGGATTAGAAGGATAGCATCATAATTCGGTCATAATGAGGATTACTAAAACTCCGACTTAGATATTTTCACAAGTTTCTAACTAATGAAAACTTGCAGAGTGACGGAAGATTTGACAATACAAATTCTAACACTTAGAACATTATACGACGGTAGAGTAGAGAGTAACGGAAGAATAGGAAGGAAGAGTAGGAAAGGATAGGAGGGTAGGTTTGGACGGTGGGTAAGGATGGAAGGGTAGGTTTAGACAGGAGAGTAGGTAGTATAGGGTATGACGAAAGAGTAAGAAGAAGAATGGGAAAGAATGGAAAAGTAGGGGAGTAGGAATTTATGGAGGGGTGGAAAATGACGCGAGAGTGAAAAAATAATGGAGGACTAAGAAATTTTGGAAGGGGGAAAATAGCGGAGGAGTGAGAAGAGTGAAAAATAACGGAGGAGTGAGAAGTGTGGAGAATGACGGGGGAATAGGATTAAACGGAGGAGTAGAAAAGAATGGGGAGTAGGAAGGAATGGAGGAGTAAGATTAAATGGAAGAGTAAGAAAGGATTACCTCAGAGGACGGAAATCCTAATGAGGGTAAGATTTACTAGATTTACTTGAAGTTTATTTCCCCACCTAAAAGTCTCGGTATGGTCTATAGTGAATTATCTAGTTTGGCAAACTTAGATTCACTAAGGGAACAGTCTAGGTGTAGTGTAGTTAGTTTTACCGGTGAATGTTGACAGAAAGTCATTATAAGTCTCAATGTTCCTAGGTGAAGTTATTTCCTAGTTATATCTAGTAACCTCGAGTTCTAGGTCTGGGTTTATAAAACTTGGGGTAGGCTCGGGACAACCTAATGGTGCAATATTCCTAGTAATTCCTAAATCCTCAAAGATATAGTATATGGGAAATCTTAATACGGGATAGGCAACTTATGAGACTATGTATAGGAAAACTAAAACCTCAAAATGGCTTGTTCATATAACTTATAAGGTGAAAACTTGACTAGTACCCATATCCCGCAACTAGACTAAGTACTAAAAGCTTAAGATTCTAGGTCGGTAGTTTACTAGTCCAATCGTTTGTTATTCTTAAGTTTCCTAGATTGCATCTAAAAGACTCCTTATATCTAATCTATGACTAACTCTAATGTCCTCGATAATCATTCCAGGAGTAGAAAGCCTAAACATGAACTAAAACAACCCTATTGGAATGTCTTTCTTATTTCTTACCTATTGGGATATGGATTTTCTCTAGCTTGGTCTCTAACCTATAAAAACCTCGAAGATTCCTAATCTTATTTTCTATTTCCTCGATACGTTCTAGAGATAGCCTATTTAAGTGATTCAAAATATCCTCTATTTATTCTTATATTTTTCCTAAGGGTGTCCTATCCAAAACTATTTCTAACCTCGAATATAGGGAAACCTAGAGAATGTAATGCAGGTTTTACTAAGAGGGGAAACTACTTCGGAAATCATGGTAATCTTAAGGGAGTGGGAAGTGAAGAGGGAAGAATAGGAGTATGCTTGTATATAACCGTTATATACTTGCATATAGGAATAGTTAGGGGAAGATGCTCTAACTAGGGGAAACTAAAAGATTTCAGAGAAGTGAGAATTTAGAGGCGGGGGAAGAATTGGTTATTGAATTCGGAATGAATTCAGATCGTCATGATGTAGAATAAAGATTCTCATCATTAGTTTGAAATGATAGGGGGAGTAATTTAAGGGGTTTAGGATTTTTAGGAAATGGAAGGAAATTGAGTACGGGGAGAGTTGTAATACATGACATACACTGTCATAAAACTACTAGGAAGGAGATCACAACCACATATGGTCATAAATAACTTGTCATACACAAGGTTTAACAAGTGTCGGTATTTATGCCATATGTCTCATGGTTGGATTTGAAAGGATAGGGCTTTAGGCAGATTGTTGGGTGTATAAAGGAGGAATTTAGTGGAAAAGGAGAAATAGGAAATGGATTTGTTTCTTAGGGCTCACTTTATCAGCACTTACTAAGTATCTAATATACTAGGTTTAACCTTAAAATGCCTAAAGTTCAAGAACAATATTCCTAAAGAATATTTCTCTATCTTATGGGTTTTTTAGTTTTATATTAAGGTATTGAAACTACCTAAGTACTTAGGGTTTAAAAGTAATACATGTCCATTGGTATTACTTATAGGGTAGAACAAAACCTAAGGTAGATTTCAACAAGTACCCAACTTGTTATGCTTCCTAACGACGGATAAATTTTCTAGGGTTCAGGATATCCTAAAGTAACCTAATAAGGGATGGTTAGGGAGTAATGTTTCTATCCTAAGGAGTATTTAAAGACTTATGGGTTGTAGGTAACACATATCCTTTAGTATTACCTTGTGGAATAGGACAAGATCTAAGATAGGCTATAACAAGTATCCAACTTGTTGGGTTTCTTAGTAGCTAACTTAATTTCTAGGGCTATAATAGTGTTCAGAATGTCTTAAGGTAATCTAGTAAAGAAAAAGTCGGGTGATGGTGTTCCTATCCTAAATGGTGATTAGGGATTGAAAACTAGGGCAAGGTATAACAAAGTCATAACTTATTCTATATCATAGGTATCCTATCTTACATATCCTATATCTAACTAGTACCTTTTATCTATAGTGCATATCCTAGGGTGGAATTTTAACCTGAAATTATAGGTAATAAGGGTGTACTGGTTGATGATTCCTTCCTAATAATCCTTAAACTTAGGGGCTAGAGTCGGAAGGGCTTCCTATATATAATTGGTGAAAAATCTAATTATCTTTGATGATCTCTTCTAAGGTATAAATCCTATTGGGTTACTATTTAGGTATTGCTATGACCTTTTCCTATCTTCAATAAAAGGTCAATAAAGATATATGGTCACATATATTCACAACTTAGTGTTCTAAGTGTGTCCTATGGGAATTTACTCCAGCCTCATATTTCCAAGATGAGGTAGGAAGATTAGTGAAAAAGGGTAGGGGTGCTAAAGTATATGATTGCTTCCTAAATAGGCTAATCCCATTACTAGGTAAGTGCGATAGTATTGGGGGTAAAGGCAAAATAGTGGGTAGAGGGATAAGAGCTAGTGAGTGAATACGTGATGCTTTTAAGCATAAGATGGATTACCGGGAAAAGGCGAGAAACTTAGAGAGGCTAGTGAATCTAAATTATTCCTAAAATCTACCTAAGCAATAAGGGAGATGTTTCGGGGTATAATCCAGAACATTTGGAGAGGGAAAAGCATTCTCCGCATGTAAACTGGATGGGATGATAGTAGGATAGGGGGAGTAGACATGACTATATAATAACCCGGTGTAAAATAACCCAAGTTACTTATAAAAATAGCAGTTATGGGATATCTACTTACACTAACCTTTTGCATATAGTGTTTCGAAGAATGGCAGTGGCACTGAGGACTTTCTTGGATTTAGGAAAAGAGTTGTAGTTTAGGTTTTGACCTTGTTCTCTACAACTGAGGCTCTGATACCAATCTGTAACACCCCCCATTTTCACAGACCGCAGCGGATGTTAGGTTTGGGGTATTACCTCATGGAATCATAGTCACAATAATAGAAAACAACTCGAAAAAGAGACATTTTTATAAAATGAGTTATCATTCATTAAAATATCAGAGTTTTTATTTAGAAGAGGTCCCGTGAATCTAAGTGTGAAATGTTGTGTTTGAATGATAACGAGTTTAAAATTCCTCCAAGTCTAGTGCCACTCCATGCCATAAGTTGTTCAGTTACCTAGGATACATGCTTTTTTTTTGGTAAAGGGAGTAATCCTGCACCCTGGTAAATATATTAAACCAAAAACGTTTAAGTACAAAGGATATGGGTGAAATCCCGTATCTCAGCCCGTTACATAGGCGATAAAGCTTACATAACAGGTAGACAGCTAAGAAGCTTAAAAATAACTAGTGCTTATGATATGACATAAGAACTTACAACTCAAGAAATAATACAAACAAGCTGACCAGCAGCTACTATGAAAGATGAACTTCCACCTGTATTTGGATTAGCCAAATCTTCATTCACATGTGTGACATGTTCTCCATCTTCCTCATCATCGTTAACCAATACAGCATAAGAATTAGATGTAGTAACTATACCTTCCTTAGAAATAGAACCAGTAGACTTCAACTTAGACGACATTGGATGCACATTAAGCCGAGTATTAGCTCCCTTCTTTGATTCGCTAGTAGTTTTCTTTGGCTCATACCTGAGATTCTGTTTGACTGATGTACTAGCAAAATGACTACCTTTAGCATACTGGGCTTTTCCTTTGTTCTTCTTATGATTCACTGTTTAGAAACCATCATTGGCATGCACAGTAGAAGGATTAGCAACATTTGAAGTAGTAGCAGCAAGATGATTGACCACTTTATTAGGGCAATGATCATGGATATGGCCAAAAAACTTGCATAATGTACACCTGGGTGGCCTCCATTCATACTCAACTCGGATAGTATCTTTAGTAAAACCATCCCCTATAAGAGAGGGGACACCAATAGTAACAACCTCTACAAGTTCAGCCTCTGAACTAACCTCAATTAAGCACCGAACAAAGCTATTCCTACCCCCAAGAATCCTTACACATAGAGCTCGTATACGAATCAAGCATAAGAGGCTTACCAATAAATGAAGCAGTTAAACTAATACCATCCTCTTCAAACACTTGAATAGGTACATCATGTAATTTAACCCATACCGGAATACGAGTCAGCTCTTCCTTACACAATCTACACTAGTACAGCTTTGGCCTTTTGTCACACATGGTCGATTTTGAACTGTCACACTGTAACATATTTACGTGACTAAATGTATCAGAATAAAATAAACGACCACACTTGATCCGACTTGTGTGACCATTTCAGAAAGTATATGTCACACATTTGTGTATTTAAGTGACTAGAGGGTATATGGTAAATATTTTTCAATTATTTAGTCACTTTTAATTCGGGACGTGTGACAGATACAAATCAGCTTGAAACATTTGTCACACTATATATATACATATGTGACAAATATATGTCACACAATTGAACAGTGTGACCAAAATAGATATATGGTCACATGTAGTAATTGTGTATGTGGTTAAATTATATAATCAAGTTTGTCACACATTATTTAAATGTAACTGCTATTCTTTACTGAATATTTAGTCACATAGTGTTTGAAATGTGTTACATCTAAAAAGTAAGTTTGAAGCGTTAGTCACGATATGCATTTAATAGGGACAAATATATATGTCACACACTTGAAGAGTGTGACCAAATGTCATATATGGTCACACTAAACCATAGAAACATGATTAAGTGTAACAAAAATTTGCTACATATGGTCACGTAAGTTAATATGTGTGTCTAAAGTTTAGTGTGTGTTTGCTTGCCAAATCCTAATTTGTATAGTCACACTTAATTGAAGCACGATCATGTGACTATAGGCTTTACAAAAAAAATAATAAAATACAATAAAAAATAGTCAAATTGTAGCTATAGGCTTTACAATAGTCACACCATATCAGAAATGTGTATCTAAATGATGTTTATGGCCACATTATAAGGGTATTATATGTGACCAATACATTCAAAATAGTCACATTGTGAAATATTCATGTGACTATTATTTATAACAAAATGTGAAGTCAGTTATCATTAACATTGATATATATTAGTTACGTTGAGTTTTTGGCTCTTTCATACATTTCGAAGATCTCATCATCTGAGTATCACTTTAATTGAACAAGCTTCCAACCCTTCATATTTTTTAGATAGTGCTCATAGTACTTCTCTTTTGCTTAACTGTTGGACGACTGAGCACTTTTCTCTTCTTTCTTTGATTGAGATAAAATTTCTTCCTTGCAGCTTCATAATTCCTCTTCCATTCATCTTTTTGTTCTTAACTGTACTCTTGCACTTCTTTTATATGTTTCATCAGTGCAATATGAGCATCACCTTTAATCCTTTCTTCATCCCAAGATTCCAAGAGTACTTTTGTTTTGGCCTCATCTTCAGCGTGTTTCCTTCTTTGTTCAAGTACCATCTGATTGTCCTCTGCAAACTCAGCATCCAATTTTCTTGCAGCAGCTTCATCTACTACAAGTTGTTTGTGTTTGGGCCAGTACTCAAAAGGAATATCGTTTAAAGGATCATGCTTAGGCTCTTCAACCATAATACCTTTGCCTTTGCCCTTATAACTTAGCTCTTGTACACTCTTCTTGATTGGTTGAGTTGGTTCTCTAATCACCACACCTTTGACAAGTACTCTTGGCTGTTGTGGTGGTGGTTGTAATTGTTGTGTTGGTAGTGGAGATTGTGGCACTACTAGTTTAAATGGTATCTTCAATAGAATCATTACTTCGTCCAAAGAGCCATCATCATCACAAGCAACAGGAACACTTTCCTCAGCAGTAATATCCTCCTTGGCCATTTCTACATTTGCACCAGCAGTAGAATCTCCCATGCCTTTGATTGCTGCTTCCATAACAACCTCATTACCTTGATTATCAGCAACCACATACTCATCATCATTCTTACCAGAATCCACATCCATATCCACACCAATTTCATCACCAGCAGCAGCACTATCAACATTTTCCATAGCTTCCCCTGAATCCTTGGTTTCATTCCTCCCCTGTTTGGGATCATCCTCCCCCAAACTTATGCTTTCAGATGAACTAATCCTTTCTGTTGTGCCCACTTTATTCATTCTTTTGAATGACGTGGTTCTTGACCCCTTCTGACCTCCCAATTGCTTAACGCTCAGCTTCAAACCTTTAATTACATCCCCCTGAGTATCTGTGATTTGTTGTAGGACAAGAACCTGTTCTTTAAGTTTGGTACATTTAACCATCAATTCTTTAACAAGTTCCATACTATCCTCACCACTTCTATCCTCATCACTTGCATTGTCCCCCTTGGTTTCTTAGCACCTGGAGTTTCCTTCACCTAAATTAGTTCCATTAGAACTTGATTCATTATAAGTTCCTGAACCTTCACCCTGATTATGTTGACCTAGTTCCAACATTGCTTGAAACAATGGTTTAACTATGACAGGAAAGTCCTTACCCATTCTCTTCATGTTAGAAAAGACCTTTTTAATATGAGAGTGAACAGGATAAACCTTGTTGTGAACTTTCTTATTTGTAAACTGTTTGTCCATAAGAAGTTGCAAAAATCTTGGATATAAGTAATGTTGGTTTGAAGAATTATCCAAGGCTTTAACCACATGATCAAAAATTAATTTTGAACAATTGAATTTTTCTTCATTTTTAGCCAAGCATATAAGGGCAGAAGCCATGTTACTACTAAAATCATTCCAACCAGTAGTCTTTGGACTAAGACACTGTAACAAAGTGTGAATTAAGAATTTTCACTGTGGGGGAAAGCTACCTTTATTAAATTTCAAAAAATCATTTTTTCTTACATACCCCATCTCTTGACGGTTTTCAAAAATTATGCAGTCTGGAAGATTCTCAATTTCATTAACATCCCCTAGATGAAGAACTTCTCTAACAGATGCATCTGTAACAATAATCTTCTACCCATCCACACGGGCATGAATCTGTACTTCCTCATCAATAGTTTTGACCTTTGCAGTAGCTCAAAACTGTTTGATGTTGGAAACATATACAGTAGGGTTAATTGTTAATGTATACCTAATATGAGTATCATTGAGAAAATCAATAACTTTAGTGAACTCTTCAATCTCCTTGGTGGGCTTTTGCAAGAATGCAATCATGTTATGCTGGTTGGCAAAAGAAAGAGTCGACATTGTGAAATTTAAAAATTTGTGTAGGGTTTTGTTGGGAATTGCAATTAATTGATAAAATCAAGCAATGGTTTTATGTTTGAGAGAGTTTTGATCGGATAAAAACATTTGTGTGAAACTATGAATGATTGAAGTGTACAAACCCTTAACTGTTCATATTTCTAAAATAGTACCCTGCACTCTCAAAAATAGCAGAATAACCCTTAGCTGGACTAAGTTAGGCTTAGCAGCATTAAATTATGCCTAGCAACACTAAGTCAGTTTCCGCTCAAAACAGCTTATTTTTTAGGACTCCATCACTTTTCTCTTTTGGGTAAAGGGGAGTAATCCTGCACTCTGGTAAAACTCATTAACCAAAAACATTGTAGTGCAAAGGATGAGGGTGAGTCCCTCATCTCAGTCCCTTAGGACACTTACACACAACTCAATATAAGAATGACCGGCCATTCTTATAACTTACAAAAAAAACTTTCAACCTACCATGACTATACAAGTGAATAAACATTATGAAACTACAAAGCATTCTACACAAGTAGCACAAAACGTATAGCCATGTAGAACTTCCAGTCAACTTCCAAGCGATCTTCAACAAATAATATGTTTGTAGTATCAAAGAAAACCACAAACACAACTGCCAAGATTCCCAACATATTATAGACTATAATTGCAAAGTGATCAAAAACCACTAAATCTGAAAATACGAGGAAATTTATAATCAATATCTACCATTCAAAAAGATAACCAAGCTGCGCCATAACGTTGAATCAAAGAAAACCAACGTAGAGATGTATGTACCACAGGCAAGTATCCAACTTGAAAGGTAACCACACATGCAGTGAGCCTGCAACATACAAGACATGTATACCTCATCCAAGAACAGCCACACACAAAACAATCAGCACGAATATAGGGTCCATGTAACATTCCTAGGGTAGAATCGACACTCTAACAATAAGATGAATGTGCCACCAAACATAGGGTTAACATGATGACCAAAAGATCACCTAATCAGACCAGAACCAATATACTTAATCGAAACCCTAAAAGTAATCAGTACGTCGACAAGCACCATGGTAACTGGAAACCCTAACAAACCAAATCATCAATCAGACCTGAACCAAGCTTCATAATGACCAGTAGAGCGTGAATGATCAAGTCATGAACAAACATCCCACCATAATAGGAATCAATATAAGGAAATAGGATTACGCATATCCTAACTTACATCCAATACCAATCACACTACAATCGAATCAGTCGACCCCAAATCTATGTGACGGTACGAAAATAAGGGTTTTTTGAAACAAGGTTACCTAAAACTTGACTAACAAACTCTCATAAACCCACTTACATAATCTTGAATCTGATATAGAACATGTAGACGTTAGCATATTACGTACCGATATACAAAGACCAGCAATCAATACACCGAAACCCTAAAAAGGGTTCCATTCAATAAACGCAGCAGCCTATATATGTGTATCACCATCACAAATCGGTCAATGATAAAGAAACCCTAAAAAAGGTTTGGCATTAATGCGTATGACCAGAACAACGAGTAACCAGAATCGATCAAGGAAAAAATAGGATTGATAATTACCCCCAACGAGTTAGGATTTTCCTCCAGCACTTTTCTCAGCTTATCCTGCAAAATATTAGTCCCAAAAACACAAAACCACAAACATAACCCAAATCACAATAATCACATCATCAATTACACTTAGCAATACTATTTATAACTAGCAACATTAACACATCGTTTCTCAATTTTAACAATTTGACATATTGGTAGCATCTTAAATATGATACTGTGTTTTGGGAATTTGTGTTATTGATTTGTGTTTAGGTTATGGATTTCTGCAAATTATGGTAGATTCATACTATTTAGACCTCCAACTTTATGAAACAAGGTCTCATAAAAAATACTGCTTTTATCCAAGAAACCACACACACCTTTGACAGTTTGACATCACAAGCTACCATAAACAATTAATTAAACATCAAAAATTTCATTGATATTTTTAAAAAGCTAGAACCATTCATAAAAGCTGCAAACATAAATATAATTATCCTACCTAAATACTAAAGATACTAAAAACATAAAAACATCATCATTAAAAACTGCTTCACTCCATTTCACACCAACTTGTTAGAACCAAAGCTCTACTCCCTTCTTTTGATCCTTTTCCTTTCCAGGAGATATTGAAACTTAATTTCAAGATCGCTAATCCCATTTTCCAGATTTAACTGGTCTGCAAATGCAAACCCATCTTGTTGACCCCTAGTTTTGATGCACCACCACATTTTGAAGCTCCATCACATTTTGCTGCTGATCCTCTTCATTTTGCTGCTCCACCACTTTTTGATGCGCATCCTGTTGATCCTCCTCATCCTTTTCATCTTCTTCCTCCACCTCCACATCATTCGGTCCCCAATGCTCATCCCCCAATAAAAGTCTTGTCAATGCAGCCATTTCAAAATTATTGTCCTCATCCACGTATCTACCTGCCTATACGACCCATATTCGTAAACGGGATCATACCCGAAATGATTAAACATTGCGTCCCATAGCAAACTATTGTTTAATACCCACTCGTACTCTTTTGCATCATTTTGAAAGTTACCAGTTGCTGCCATTGTTGAAGTTTTCTTTGAAACGGATATATGTGTTTGTGTGTGTTCTTTGGTATACAATAGAGAGGTATAAATAGACTGGAGAGGTAGAGAATAGTTTCTAAGACTTTTGGCGGGAAAAAGGATCGACCAAAGGCGCCTAAATCATACTGTGAATTGAAGAAATTTTAAAATTGTTCCTAAAGATAAGGAATTGAGTGTGGTATGCAAAAGTCTCCACTTTCCTTTTACCAAGTCTTGACTTACCAAGTACAATGAGTTGATGCAACAACTACTTGTATCTCATACTTTGTGAATAATAAACTTCCAAACTCAATATTTCCAACAATGATTTGGGATCGGGTTTTGACCCGAGGGAATAAATGTTTGACCGTGACTTGAAAAGAAATAGTAACTAGTTTGTTGCGACTTGATATCGAATCGACTTGGACAACATAAAAGAAAGAGATAAAAACAATCGCTAAATTATAAGTTGTAAAGACATTTGTTTTAAATTTGGTTAATAACGAAGTAAGGAAAATAGAAATGTATGTGAGACATTTGGGATAAAAACTGAACACACGAGGGTTATTGGACTCTTCGAGACATGCTAACCGTATACTACCATATTTTTGGAGTTATTGGATTATTCTTCGGTTCTTGTTTGAGTTACGGATTGGTTTAGTGTTTAGGGTTTATCGCTTAGGGTTTCTCACTATAGGCTTTACAATATTCACAACATATCACAAATGTGTATCTAAATTATGTTTATTACCACATTATAAGGGTATTATATGTGACCAATACATTCAAAATAGTCACATTGTGAAATATTTATGTGACTATCATTTATAGTAAAATGTGAACTCAGTTAGACTTAGAACTGCTAAGTATAATTAGATGTTGTGATCATTGTGCATATGTGATGGCTTGTGTTTTCTTTGTTTCTAGACTAACATTTTGCAGGAAAGGCAAAGAAAAAGTTGTTTGGATCGGAATTTGGGTGAATGCTAGTAACTCAGAACTGAATGTTGCTTGGCATAAATTAATGCTGCTAGGCATAAATTAATGTTGCTAGGCATAAATCAAGCTTAATGAATAGATGAAAAATCGATTAAACTTTTTATTGATTATAACAATATGTACTTGTTCTAAAGTTTATCTACCGGTTATGTAATATTTACTAGGGTCAATGGTTGCATAACCTTTTATCTAATCTAATGGAAGCAAAAAAACTAGGCAAGTTTGGGATGTGTATGTTGGTAACCCAAACGTTTAGCATTTATTACCCAAACACGCCTAAAACACATTTCCATATGTAATTACCCCGCCTATTTATATGATATAACCCAAGTAACTTCCTCATTCATCCATTAACAAAAACACTAAAACAGAAGTTGTATCAAAAGGTGTAAGAATGTCTCAGTTTGTGCTTCTTTAGGAACTAGAAATGGCTGCTAATTTAACTGAGTTACCATACCAAATGAAGTATGCGAAAGATCTGACAAAGGCATATCAAGATTTGCTTGATATTGTTATTCAAAGGAACAAGTACATGGCTAAAATGGAACTTGTGCATCCCTCAGTGCAGATGTTCAAGTGTTTGGAGTATTTTAAGAAGCTTCAAAAGTCCGACATTATCGAGCTTTTGGAATTGAAGAAGAAGATTGCTGAAGCAAAGCTGAAGGTTTTTAACAAGCACGCATTTATTAAAGGACTTTAGAAGTATATTTTGAATTTGAATGTTTTTTTTATCAATTATGTTATGTTTCTTTGAAGTTTAATGTTTTTATGTTCAAAGAAAACTTATGTTATGTTTCTTTGTTAATCAAGTTATCGATATCAAGTTATCTTTTTGTTGATTAATTATGTTATGTTGCTTTGTTGACTATGTTATGATGCTTTGTTAAAAGTCAAACAAAGATTGTCAAACTTGATTGTCATTTGTAAAAGTCAAATAGTCTCCAAGTGAATTGGGTAATTCCGGGTAATTACTATCAAAAGATAACTAATAACCAAACATGATTGTCACTTTGGGTAATTTTTGGTAGTTTTGTGCCTGTACATTCATTTGTATATGGTCAAACAGGATAGTCAATTTGTGCCATTTTGTGTAATTACTGCCAAAAGATATCGAGTAGCCAAAAGATCAAGATCAGTTAAATTTACAAGCAAACATTTAACCATTCACCAAAAAGATGGGGTACATGAGCCACAACAAACCACACACTCTAGCCATAAACACTATACTACTTCAGTGCCAGTACCAAAGAAACCACAACTGCAAAAACACAAAGTGTTGACTTCCAAACACTGACTTTCTTTAAGGCATTTTTCAACTCTGCCTCCAATTCTTCAATCCTTCTTTGACGATTAACTTTAATTTGAACCTCACGCCTTTGATTGGGATACAGTTTACTATACATCTTAAAGAAATGCATCTTGTACCAATCATAACACTCCTCTGGATCATACCAATCCCATTTATTACATTTCTTCCTACTCAATTTCTAAAATAAAAAAAATGTAGTATATTAAACATTTAAACTTAATAATCTTTAAACAAAACGTATCTAATAACTTACCCATCAATTTTGACAGCAAATGAAACATCGAGCGGGGTTGGATGGTGTCCAAGATGTTACCACCATTGCTGGCCTATCACATTTGCAGTAATATTCACAAAGATAAGACGACATGCGTTAATTTGATTTTGATTTGGGATTTGTTATGATTTTTTAGAGTGTGTTAAATTAGGGTTTATGTATAGGGAATTGATTTCCACACTTTATAAATTGATTGGAAAACTCCATCTGTGCATTAAATACTTGTACAGTATTAAACACTCTGCTTCAACCGCCTGTACCTTGAGTGTGCAAATAACTTTTTTGAGTGTGCAAATCATTAGCCGTATGTATACAGAAGATCAAGAATTGACGGCCATTATTCCTTATTCGGGTCAATCGGGTCGACCCCCAACCCGAGTTAGCCAAATATTTTCAACCCGATACAGGACCCTATTTAGTATTCGGGTTACTCGGGTTGACCCGAATAACCCGAATAAAAAGGAGAAGGGCGTATGGAAATGAAAAATCGCACAAAAATGTACGAAAACGTAATAAACGTTTCATAACGTTTTAATACAGAGGAAAACGTTAAGAAAAGCTTAGAACATATGAAAACGAGCGAAAATTGCCGAAAATGTTCAAAATGGATTAAATCGGTCGAAAAGGTTGAAATCGGTTGAACACAGTCGCAATCAGTCGTAGTCGGTCTAAAACGGTCTAAATCCGTCGAAATCTGTCGAAAATTTTCAACGTCGGTCGAAAACTAGCAAAATCGATCAAAATCGATTAAAAACGGTCAAAAAGGGATGAAAAACGTTACAAACGGATGAAAACGTAAAAAAAATACAAAAATTATAAAATGTTGTATAGTATTTGTCTTAGTTTACAAAATCCAATGCACATGACCCATGACCCTTGTTAATTACCCATTGTCGATCATCAATCATGCATTGGTCGATAACATGACACTATACGCCACTACAACCCAATGCACATGACCCATTACCCATGTTAATTACCCATTATGATCAACAGTCATGGATGTTTCATAACATGACACTCTAAGTAACTATAACCCAATGCATATGACCCATATGATGTCAAATACCCATTATTGAATGTGACCAGTGATAACCTAATGCATATGACCCATGACCCATGTGAATTAGCCATTATCACCAGTCATGCATGGGTTGCACCGGCTTAGTAGGTGTATATTTATAGTGTGAATGTTATATGAATTGTATTTGAAGTTATTAAAGGCGGTCATGCATGGGTTACACCGGCTTGATAGGTGTATACCATTTGTCATAGACACTAAGAAGCAAGTATGCAGGGACCTCCCGATCATGTTATCTAGGATCGAGAAAGTTTGAACTAGGCTTGAGCTTAACTCGAAAAGCTCGGTTTATTTGTAAAGGTGTGTTTTCTTACACGAATTAAAATTCAAATATAACCTAATAATCGAATTCGGTTCACCTTCGGCTTGAAAATCTCGATACATTCATAAATAACTATTTACACTTAGTACGCTTACATACAAAATATATAAAAAAAAACATATGCTATATCACTTACAAGCTCAAAAACTCAACAATAACTCGAGTCGAACTTTATAAGGTTGAGCTTAACTCATTAAACATTTAACTTCATTTGATAGGCTTGAGCTTGAGTTCAAAGCTCGATAAGAATCAGCTCGAACGAACTTTAGTTACTCGACAAAAGCTCAAATCATTTTACTCATATGATCTTGAGCTTTTCACGAGTGGCTCGGCTCATTTTCGACTCTAATAAAAACAAAAAATTAAGATACTTCACGTGTTAAATTTATATGTAATATTTTACATGTCCCCGCACTTAATTTCCTAAAATAAAATTTCCCTTTTAATTTTTCCAAAGCTAGCCCGCCTAAATTTTTTCCCCAAATTTAAATTGCCCCTCCACCCAAATATTTCATTGACCCGCCCATGTTTTTCAATACTCCATCCCAAATATCCACCAAAACTAGATCTGGTCTTCTTCTATCTCCTCAACACTCTTCTCACCAATGCCACCGCTTGCACCACCACCACACGCGCACCAAGACCACCGCTAAGGCCCGATCCATTGACATGTTTAGCGGTCTAGTCCGGCTTAGTAAATTTTACTTTTTTTTCTCGGTGATAAGTACCGACATAGCATCTTCCAGAACATTAGTCTCTCTCAAAAAACACACACACAGTGTGCGCAGGTCTGGTGATGATAGTGGAAGCGGCCGTCATCTATTTGGTTTTTTCGGCGAAGCGTGCACCATCGGATCTTCCAAAGCACCGCAGCAAGATATTTTTTGGGGGTGTTGGTAATTTGGGGTCTTCGGTTGATAATGAAGATGACAAAACTGGTGATTGTCTTCATCATCACCACACAAACCGAAGACCCCCAAACACTGATGTTGATAAGACAGGTGTATGAACAATTTGAGAGATTTACAGGGTCACCTGGTAAGGTTTTAAATGTAAATTTATGATATTTCATGTCTAAAATCTTACCATGTTTTTTTAATTCTCTCGTGTAGCATAAATGTTTCGATTCCTGGATTTGGGGTCTCAATTACAATGGCGGTGATGGTTGCGACTGATGATATACGGCGGTGGAGGTATTCAGCTCACTATTACAAATAAAAGATGCAGAATCGATTGTAAGAAACCCTAAAATCGGAAAAAGACCAAGATCTGACTATCAAAAAATATAGTTGTTTCTAATCAAGTAGTCACGTTGGTCTATTTGATTTTTTCAGCTTATCTTTTCCATTTTTAATAGGGTGGTTGGGACAAAGTTACTTGTACCGTTGTAAACCATTCCTGGAATTTAATCTATACCTTATTTTACATAATTAGGGCTATCAGTTCTGGACTCAAAATGACAATAAAGGTTACTTTGAGATCAAGAATGTCCGCCTGGGTCAGTATAATTTATATGCTTGGGTTCCAGGGTACATCGGTGATTATATGCACCCGTCCATCGTCAATGTCTTGCAAGGTCCGTACCCTATTTTAACATATTATTTTTGTTACATTTCTGTTGAAGAAAGATTATGCTTTGCAACTATCTTTGTAATTCTTTTACTCTAGCTACGTGCTATTAGCTTTTTCAATGATTACCACTGTCAAAAAAATGGTGTGCAACTATCACCAGGGAGAAGAATAAGAATGGGTGTACTTGTATTCCATCTACCAAGAAATGGCCCTACCATTTGGGAAATAGGGGTCCCGGATCGCACAACAGCTGAATTTTACATGCCTGAACCCAACCTAACTCTTATGAACCAGCTGCAAGAGAAGTCTCAGGTCTTAATTCATCTGCATTCTTTACAGCACCTTACGATTTTGTTTCAGATGCACATAGTTAGAGGTGGCAAAATAGGCAGGTTAGGTAATAGTTCAAAACTTGAAATTTTGGTAGGGTGGGAGTCAGGTTGGATTTGCCCAATGGTGATACACTTATACGTCCAAAGACTCCGAACTTTGTGATTTTGTTTTTAAATAGATAATGTCAAATATATATACATATATATATAGGAGGTCATTCATGTGAGAAATCTAATTTTTGTGAGAATGCGAGAACTAATCCTAGCCACTCATTTTATCCTCTTTAAACTTTGATCTAATGGCTATTATTAGCTAACTATTTTTTTTTGAAAAATTTCAAAAAGTTTCAAAAAAATTTCAAAAAAATTTCAAAAAATTTTCGAAAATTTTTTTGAAAAATTTTCAAAAAATTTTCGAAATTTTTTTTGAAAATTTTTCAAAAAATTTTCAAAAATTTTTTTGAAAAATTTTCAAAAAATTTTTGAAATTTTTTTCGAAAAATTTTCGAATTTTTTTTTACACATGTGACGAAATTTTTTTTTCACATGTGACGGAAATTTTTTTCCCATGTGACGAAAAAAAATTTTACATGCGACGAATTTTTTTTCACATGTGACGAATTTTTTTTTCACACGTGACAAAAAAATTTCGTGAAAATTTCAAAATTTTTTTTCACATGTGACGAAATTTTTTTTTTCACATGTGAGGGAATTTTTTCACATATAACGAATTTTTTTTTCACAATTGACAAAAAAAATTTCATTAAAATTTCCAATTTTTTTTCACATGTGACGAAATTTTTTTTTCACATGTGACAGAAAATTTTTTTTCACATGTGACGAAAAAAAATTACATGTGACGAAATCTTTTTTTCATATGTGACGAATTTTTTTTTTCACTGGTGACAGAAATAATTTCGTGAAAATTTTCAACTTTTTTTTCACATGTGACGAAAAAGAATTTCAGAAAAAAAAATTTCGGAAAAAAAAATTTCGAAAAAAAAAATTTCGGAAAAAAAATTCAGAAAACTTTTTTTTCAAAATAATTTTTTCGAAAAAAAAATTGAAAAAAAAAATTTTCGAAATTTTTTTTCCGAAAAAAAATATTTCTAAATAAAAATTTCGAAAAAAAAAATATCGAAAAAAAATTTTCGAAAAAAATTTTTTTCGATAAAAAAAATTTTCGGAAAAAAAAATTTTGAAAAAAAAATTCGAAAATTTTTTTCGAAAAAAAAATTTTTCAAAAAATTTTTTTCGGAAAATTTCTTTTTTGAAAATGTTCGAAATTTTTTTAAAGTTTTCCAAAATTTTTTAAGAAGTTTTCAAAAAGTTGATTAACTAATATTAACCATTAGATTAAAGTTAAATGAGAATAAAATGAGTGGCTAGGATTGCTTCTCGCGTTCTCACAAAATTTAGGCTTCTCATTTGAACGCTTCACTATATATATATATATATATATATATATATATATATATATATATATATATATATATATATATATATATATAACTCTCTAAATATACGTTAGATATAGTAAGTTTTATACCATATAAAATCTACTTCAGATGAAAATACATTGGATCTGAAAAAAGTAAGAGCACAGGTAATTGATCTTTTTTTATGCGTTTTCCCCTCTTTTACTTTCACTTTAATAGAGGAAAATACCATAGACCTTGTTTGTGCAGAAGTATTTTTTTTAATAGATTGTGCTGAAGTAATTGATATGCGTTTTATTCCTATCATGTTTTTGCAGATAGTTAAACCAATGGCGCATCAAGCGACTCAAAACCACCAAAGTAGATAGTTGAATAAGTGGCGAATCAAGCGACTCAAAACCACCAAAACAGCAGATAGTTCAACTAATGGCGCCTAACAAACTAGATGCACCAGACAAAAGACAAGGCAATAGTGTCTCTATGTCAAATGTCAAGAAATAGATGCACCCGTCAACAATATATATAACAACATACTTTTTAGAGAGGAAGGTTTTCTAGCATCTAATCAAGAACTTTATTCCGGTATGCTCATCTAGTTCTGTTCTGTTGTATGCTTTGACATGTTCTAGTTCTGCTCTCATCCTGATGTGGTTATTGTTGATATGCAACAGCCTACATTTTCAAGGCTTTTATATCCAGATGATGAGATTAGATCAATGGGAGAAAAACTTGTAAGTTTAACTGCAAATTTTATTATTATGTTCATTGTTTTGGATTAAAAGTCTTCATGATGTTGTTTGAATTACTGCTGCTCATGTTTGTGTTAATATTGCTTAGATGGATTTAGTGCTGCTCATGAACTTCAAAGAAAATGTGCCAAATATTTACTACTGCTAGTACAAAAGTTACTATTACTAGTGAAAGTTGGTACTGCTCAGAGATTAAGACTGCTCGAAGTTGCTAGTTGCTTATGGAAAAGATTATAGATACTTAGGAAACTATTGTAAGCCGACTAGTACTCCTTGGTGTATAAAAGGATGTCCAATTTTATATTTGGTTCAGTTATATACATTCCAATTTTATTGTATGTGAATTTGTTTTGATATATATTTGAATTTGTTTCGATATATATTGATTTTTTAAATGTGACTAAAAGATGCATATAGTCACACTTATTAACACTTTTGGTCACTGTTTGCTTAATTCATTGTGTGACTAAATATTATAAAAGGCCACACAAACATAAAATTACCACTTTTGGCCACTGTTTGCATATGGTCACACATTTGTTCACTTTACACAGCATATGGTCACACCTATTACCACTTTTGGCCACTGTTTGCATAATTGTATGTGACTAAATACCTAAAACAAACATGCTTTGTGTGACTAAATATTACAAAAAGGTCACGCAAACACAAACTTCATTTTAAACAGCATATGGTCACACGTATTAAAGCTTTTGGCCACTGTTTGCTTAATTGTATGTGACTAAATACCCAAAACAAACATGTTTCGTGTGACTAAATATTACAAAAGGCCACACAAACATAAAATTCATGTGGCCATTGGATGATTAATAGTCACACAAAATACACATTTCTTCAATTTAAACAGCATATAGTCACACTTATTAACACTTTTGACCACTGTTTGCTTAATTGTATGTGACTAAATACCCAAAAAAACATGCATTGTGTGACTAAATATTACAAAAGGCCACACAAACATAAAATTCATGTGGCCATTGGATGATCAATAGTCTCACAAAATACACATTTCTTCACTTTAAACAGCATATGGTCACACTTATTAACACTTTTGGCCACTTTGTTTTAAATTGTATGTGACTAACTCCAAAAAAACAACACTCATTGTGTGACTAAATCATCACAAACGTCACATTTATTATACACTCATGTGGCCAAGGGACGGGAAATAGTCACACAAAATACACATTTACTTGAATATATCATCTCAAATGTCACATATATTATATATTTATGTGGCCAAAGGTTGAAAAATAGTTACTCTCAAAAAACATTTGTGTGACTATAAAGTGTTTACGGTCACTGATAATGACTAATCCAACAAAACTTGTGCCTAATTTGTCACGCATAATTGAGGTTTTTGGTCACTCATTTTCGATGAAAAAGGCCACGAACTCAACAATGTGACCATATACCACCTACGGTGGCGGGACCTTTGGGGACACACAACGACAAAAACGTGTGTGACTATATTTATATCGTCACACATTTTGGCTTGACCAATACCACTTTCTGTACCAGTGCTAGTATCAATTGACCATTTCTTTAGAATGATCGGCGATTTTCGTATCATCCAAGGGCCACCTTCCAAAACTACTCCTAAACCAGACTGAGTATCGAATTTAAAAAAGAAAAATCCTTTTTCATTCATCATAATCATTTTCAAACCATATTTAGCCCAATTATTTTTAACTTAATACTCAACCACTTGAAACACCATTCTATTACCAATAAAATAGCCATATAGGGTATGTTCAAGACGTGCACTAACCTTATCAACTACACTACATGGAATAGAAATGTTAACTCCTTCACAAACTAAATCAGCAAACAAATGACGAAAAGTAGAATTTGGAATAGATTTATCCTTTGTATTCGCATCCACATTTACAACATTGGGTGTTGTATCTTCGATACTCGCATCAGAATTAGAATTTGTTGCATTAGTATTCATCTCATAAACCTCAAGCAAACCACTCATAGCTTCATGCACCTTTATACGAGTATCACTATCCAAATTAGACCATATTGGATATTTACAAGCTTCAACCTCCTTAAGGAATAAATCAATATCCCAGGTTGATTTCAGCGAGACACCAAACACCACAACAACAACAACAACAACAACAACATACCCAATCCCGCAAAAGCGAGGTATGGGGGAGGTAGAAATGTAGACAGATCCTACCCCTACCCCAGGTAAAACCCGGGAGTAGAGAGACTGCTTCCAGGGAGACCTCCGGCACGTGCACATGTGCGAGTGATAGATCACCGAAAGAAATAACAAAACAAAGAGCAACAAAAAAAGGAAAATAAAAGACGAAAGGGAAAAGCCAAGCAAACCAAGTAGAAAGCGGGAAACCAACAAACAAGGGACCTAGGAAAAAAGACAAACAAATAAAACAGGGCACCAAAACACAAAAACAAAGAGCAAGACAAACAAAGCGGCAAACAAAGCAAGGAAAAAGAACCAAAACAGACAATCCAGCGAGACACCAAACACCAATTTAATAAAATCATGTTTGCTTTTGATAGAATTAAGCTCAATAGAAGGACCAGTACCTACGTTCAAATGGGATGATTCAGCAGTAATCGGTCTTTTAGAATTCTCAACCTGAACATGAGGAGATGTATCATTAGAATTATCAGCTATAGGCTGTGTCACCACACCTATAACATCCTTAGGTCGAGATTTCTTATGTTTCCTCATAGTCACCTTCAAAAATCAACAGTAGCACTCAATTCTTCCATATTCACATTAACAGGTTGTGTTAATGTATTATTCCCCTCCCCCAAACTCGCCATCAATACAAACAAGAACCTTAACCAACAGATTGTAGAAAAAAAGGAACACGCTAAGTCTGATGCAGAACCAATAAAACCCTAGTATAAAACTAGGGTTTATAATTGTTGAAGCATAATAATTAACCCATACAATCGTTATGTATTGATGGAGGAATGATTGGCTTTATAATTAATGTAAACCGACTCTAACAGAATTAGTATACCAAATCGTTAAAGAATGTTCCAATCAGACCCGACAAATAAACCCTTACAACTCGACTTAAAAACCTAACCTTTATGATTTAAGCAACGAATCTGAATGGAGGTTATGATAGAACAGAATGTTAATCACTTCCTAGACACAGATCGCAACAAGAAAACAATTGGTTAAGGTAAATAAAATCGATTTTGAGAAAACCCTAAAGGTCGACCTAACAAAAAAAAACCCTAAAACCAGTAATTGAGACCACGATCTGATCAAGGGGATGAAAAAACACGAATGTTAACCACCCACAATAGCAAATCGTCTCAAAAAACCAGGAATAGAGTAGATTTTGGAAAAACCGATTAAGGGTTTGTTAGGGAATGCTTCGAATGACCAAGTCTTAATCCCTAGGATACATGCTTAAAGAGTCAACCCAAAGGTTGAGTGATATTCATAGGTTTTAGTTGAAAATAGTTGAATAAGAGTTTAGTAAAGCATGGGCTACGTTGATATATACCCATGTAAAGTGAGTAGAAACCATATTTAAACATTTTGTGTCAGTATTGTATGATCAGTACAATACTGGGGAGAGAGTGTTATTGCACTAAGCTCATGAAAATGCACGTTAACAGTCTGGGTCATGGGGTCTGCAGACCAAACCATGAGGGGACGAGAAAGATAATTTGCCAAAGTTAATCCTTGAGAGGTTTCAAGTATAGTACTTATCGGTTACCCGGCTAAGGTAAACCGACGGGAGTTGTCAAGCTCAAAAAGATCTATCAACTATACTCACGTTCACTTGTGTAAAGCTCATAAGTGATTATGGCTCATGAATTTTAGTTATGTAATAGTGGCAGAAAGTAACACTCGTGCAATAACCAGAGAAAAAGGCTTGTATTCGGTTTTAAAGAAAAGCAAGTAGCATGTATCCCCCTCACAGGGTTTATAAAGCATTTAGAAAGAGTGAGGCTATGAACTCACCTGGGCTTAAGGATGATGTAATTGATGTGAAAAGTGACTCAAAGATTAGACTGCTGTCTCACGTATCCTGGGGGTAGGGTTTGGTATGTGCCTATGTCAAGTCCTAGTTATTGTTTTTAGGTTTTTCAAGTAATCACACTTAGGGTTTTAGATTTTAGTTATAACATAACACCGTTCGGGCCATCGTAATTCAGAAGTATAACTCCTCACATGAAGCTCCCTACTATTGTATTATGCTGCCAACATAATACCGTTCGGGACATCATAATTCAGAAGTATATAACTCCTCACACGAAGCTCCCTACTATTGAGTTATGTTATTAAGTACTAGATTTAAATATAACATATTACCATTCGGGCCATCATAATTCAGAGGTCATATTGTAGTAAACGTTTGAGGAGCCAGGGCACTTTAAGTCGTAAACCCAGAAACTCGTCAAAACGAATACACAAATGAAGCCCCTCACATAAGCTCTCTAGTATTGTGATATATCATATAAAAAGATAGTACTTTTATTTATTAAGCAAATACTTCATTTTAAACCCTTAAGTTTATAAGTTGACACTATTTACCCTCTAAGTTTATATATTTATAAAATCTACCCTATACTTATATACTAAGTATTAAATTCCTAGATTATTCAATTTTAGCCCCTATACTTATATATTTTAGAGAAATGACATAAATGACCCTTAGACTTATAAGTTTTTCAAAATTACCATTTGTACCCTTAACTTTATAACTTTTGCAAATCTAGTCCTAAATGTTTATAACTATATTAATTTTTATCCTTAGGTCATATAACTTTGCAAAAAGGGTCCTTATACTTAGTACTTATAAGAAATGTCAAAAATAGTCCCTAGACTTAATATTTTTCAGAAAGTTACCATATATATCCCTATGCATGAAAACAATTGCAAAACTAGTCCTTTTTCCATGCAAATTATATTTTTATGAAACAAGAAGTTTTCCTAGCTTATGACTAACTAATATAAGCTTATTAAAGTAACCTAGACTAGCTTATAGCTTATGAAAAGGACTTATAGCATGCAAATAGCAATTAGTCTAAAATTAGTGTTTTAAAATGAAAAGGCATAAAAGAAAATGATCAAGGCTTAGGCAAGGGTTCCTAGGTGATCTAAGGCAACTAATATCTATCCTAGGACAGTACCTAAGTCATTAGAACTAGTGAAAGGGCTTACTTGATCAAAAGTGGGGCGTTAGGGGTGTTTAGGGTTTTTCAGCTAGTTTCTACTTCGACAAGGGTTCTAGGCCTAATGTTCTCCACTTCTAAGGCTACTAGGGACTTAGTACTACTACTAGGACCAGAGAGTATTTAAGGTTAAGAGATGAAGAAGTGTGATTTTGAAATGAAGGGGATTTGCCCTATTTATAGGGTACGCTTGGAGTAATGAGCAAGAAAGAGAGAAGGAGGTAGCGAGAGGGGGATGACTAATCTCAGCTACTAGGTGAATAAGAGAAGCTAAGGAGTGACTAGGACAAGCTATGGAGGTCTAGAGGGTGGTGTGTGGATGTGGTGTTGCCGCGGCTCAAAAGAGCCACAAGTAGGTGATCCACCTACTTGTAAGCAACTCAGGGAGGTGCTAGGTAGGGTTCTTGGTGTAGGTAAGGTGCTAGGCTAGGTGCTTGAGGTGCTTAGGTTTAGTTTTGTACTAGTTTAGTTAAGTTTAGACCTAATTTTTTCTAGTGAGAGATTAGGGTTTAGCCTAGGGTTTAGAGCCTAGATTAGGGTCCTAAGAGTGATTAGTGGCTAGGATTAAGGTTTAGGGATCATTTCCTAGGTGGTGGTAGCTTATACTAAAGATTTGGGAAGGTTTTGACATAGTTTAGGGAACTAAATGACCTAATTTTGCTTAGAGAGAGATTAGGGTCTAGCTAGGGTTTAGTGCCTAGATTAGGGTCCTATGAGTTTTTAGTGACTAAGATTAAGATTTAGGAGGCTTATACTAAGTGGTGGTAGCCTATGGTAAAGATTTAGGATAGTTTAACCTAGTTTTAGGACTTGTAAAGCCTAGTTAGGGTTATGTGCTTAAGAGACTTGTACCTAAGCTTCTAGAGGGTTGTACTTAGGTTTAGGGATGCCAAGTTATCCTAATGTTGCTAAAGTAACTCATACATAAGCCTTAAACACTTTCAAACTAGTTTAGATAAGCAATTAGGGTTCTAAAGATAACCGTAAACACATATGGTTCAATTAGGGTTTCATTAGGGTTTGTGATATATATATATATATATATATATATATATATATATATATATATATATATATATATATATATATATATATATATATATATATATATATATATATATATATATATATATATATAGTATACTAGAGTGATAGATTACTTAGTTTAAGGATGTTTAGAACCTAGACTTGATATATTGGGATGTTTACATGAGGTAAACATAGTGATGTTAGGCATAGGTGGATACGTGAGCAGGTCTAGAGAGTCATGCATGTAATGAAAAGCAAAAATTTACCTGTGAAATTACCTTGTGGTGGAAATGATATTGATGAAATTTTATGGGTTATTAAAACAATAGATAAGTACAAATGCATAACATATAAGATACACGGGGTATGACTTCATAATAGAGAAGCACTAAATGCATAACATATAAGATGGATAATAGTCGCAATACTCCCACAACCGAGATAATACAAGATCCAAAACTATATCATAAGGAAATTTTAAAATGCAACTCCATGGGATATAACCCAGGAGGGTCTTACTAAGCCAACAACATCTCTAAGGATCCTCATGCTTAACACTTGAAAATGTTACTTGAAAACTTCAACATATTGTTGGTGAGCTCGTAGGTTTAAGAGTAAAACCACTAAGCTGTGAATGATATAGTGTATGACAATAGTGATCATGATATACAGTTACAAGCACTTATCAAAACAGTAACAGTGTCGCGCCAACTGAACCTACCATGATTGTCACACACCTAAACAGTATATTGTGGGGAGCTACCCGATAGATCTATCATATTGCTTTGGCTCCCAAACGGAGTTAACAGTTGTGCATTCATGTCCACATAAAAAAAGCATTTCGTAGCATATAATCCATCAACACATATATGTCCAAAATCATAAAAAAATAGATCACAGCATAAAAGCATTTTGAAAGAACATTTGAGTGCCATTTCCATCCCAAGAAAAACAAATTAAAAAGTGGGGCTACGAGAACTCACCTTAGCAGTGATTGAAATAGTACTGGTTGACTAAAGGATTTTGCATGTCAGTACTCGGTTACGACCTAATTAAGATGATGCACATGAGTTTTGAAAGTTTTTGTTTTTCCATATCATTGGTTGTGTGGCATTTACTAAGTGAAAATACGATAAAGTATATAATACATTGATAAGAAAGTAACAAGCAAAACACTAAAGTGTATAGTACACACAATAAGAAAATAACAAGTGACGATACACGTCAAAAGTTTGACAAAGTATACGTACATTGTATAATAAGATTACATGTGACGATATACGTCAAAATCACGACTAAGTATACGTATATTATATAAGAAAATAACACGTGACGATATACATCAAAAGTATGTACTTCATTATATAAGAAAATAACAATTAACAATATGTTTCGTCAATTTACCCAATAACCCAAAGTTGTTTTATTAAAGTATATATATCATAAGTTTTTATATGTTTTAAAGTTACGGTGTAAATAAGTAAGTCATTTTATAAAAAAAATATATAAAAAACAAAAAATAAATAAAAAACATAAAAATTATATTTTTGTCTTTTAGTGCGGGTATTAAATACTATTTTATTATTTCGTCTTTTTATTGAAAATAGTTTATTATTACGTATAAAAGTATATGGTTTGCTTCTTTAATGATATTAACTAAATATAATTGTGAAATATTAGGATTTCGTCCGCTTGTTAGGTCTTAAGCAAATAAGTTTTATAAGAATATTCTAAGTGTTGGATTTTTATAAAAATCGGGCATGACCCGTTCGTTTATATCACGTTTCCAAAGTCATAGTCTTTCATTAAAAAACCATTTTTCAAATCAAATCACTTTCCGACAAAATATCCCAAATCACTATATTTAGTCACGTTTTATCCAAACGCGTTTCCTATGACCAATTTATCTATTTTTAACCCAATCTTAACATGTTTCGATAAGTTGTGCACCCAACAAATCTTGTGCTCTTGAGAGCTCGTGCACCCAACAAGTCTTGTATTCCTTCATACGTTTCTTGATGCCTTTCACAATTTCTCCAGTAGCTACTTGCCTACTTCTGCCTGACCATTAGCTTGCGAATTGTAGGGAGGAGTTGTAGCTATGACGATACCCTGATTTTCGCACCATGATTTGAATGGCTCTCCGAGGAATTGGGTTCCATTTTTAGCGATGAGTGTTTGTGGCATGCCGAATCAAGTGATGATTTGATTATAGACGAAGGTAAATAATTTATTTGAAGTGATAGAGGCTAGCAATTTTGCTTCGACCCATTTGGTAAAGTAATTGCCAGCTGCAATCATATGTTTAATGTTTTCGAAGGCTGCCAGGAACGGTGCGCGTATGTCGATGCCCCATTGATGGAATGTCCAGGGTGCAGTGATAGGGATAAGGTCATGTTTTGGTACGCTTTGAACGTTGGTGTGACATTCCTGACATGTCTTTAGCTCAACTTCAGCGTCCTGATTAACTGTTGGCCAGTAGTACCCCGTCCTGATTGCTTTGGCCGCTATGGCGCGAGACCCTAAGTGCATATCGCATATTCCATTATGGATTTCTTTAATGATTGTTTGAGTCTCTATTGGTTCAACGCATCTCGCCATTGGACCTCTAAATGTCTTGCGGTATAAGATATCGTCCTTTATACATGATGGCCTTGCACCTAATTCTAAGTGCCTCTAGTTTGTCAGGTGGTAGAATACCTTGTGATAGTCAGTTGAAGATGAGAGTCATCCAAGTATCATATGTCTCGACCTGGGAGATTTCCGCAGGTTGGAGGATAGATTTCTCGTTGATAGCTTCTACCAAGACCTCTTTTCTGAAGTGTTCAAAAGTGAGGGCATCGAGTTTGCTCAAGGCGTCTGCTCACTGGTTCTTTCCCTTATGTAAATTGGTTTAAAAAGATGGGATGGGAAGGGTTTTGTTGTTTGGTCTCCCGTGTAGAATGGTAGGGACCCGATGAGATTGATGAAGATCAAGAAGCTAGGGTAACACTCAAACAAAGACGATATGTTATTGCTTTGAGGCAGTATTTACCTAAGTATGTGAAACTTGTGAAGTTGTATGTGTTGCCTTCTATTTATATTGAGGCAAGTAGAGTTTAGAGATAAGCCCTTGAAAGATGATCAATGGTTGCAAGAGAGCCAGGTGTTGATCATCTAGGGATCAGACAAGGAGGACAGGTGTATTGCGCTCCTTGGTCGTACAAAGCGGTGCTTGTCGTGCATCCCCACTGTACAGTGTTAGATGGTAAATCTTAATCGTTAGTGACAGTTGGAGAGCAGTAGTACCACATGCACAACATGGCCTGATGAGTTTTATGTGTTGTTCAGACCAAGATGTGCGTCGGTTTTGTAGTTCAGTATGTCGGTTTTCTAGGCAGCAAAAAGTGCGCCGATTATAAGATTGTGCGCCAATTTTCTGGTAAACAAAAATGTATACTCCCTCCGTCCCGAAATATAAGTCCAATTTGACTTTTTGAATTGAACTTTGACCTTAAGTTTTTTGTCTGTATCATACACTTGATGAAAATTATACCGAATGAAACCATCCATATATACTTTTTGCATCAGGTATTATATAATACAAACAAAAATATTCAATGTCAAAGTTTGACTCAAAATGTCAAATTGGACTTATATTTTGGGATGGAGGGAGTATATTATAATGTCGGGCGTTTTAGTTTAGGCTTTAGAACACAAGGGTAATAGGTTTGTTATTTTGGGTCATAAAACACAGCGAGTTTGATTGTACCCGAGGAAGAACTCGATATCTAGCTTAGTATCGGTAAACTTATAAGCGACGTTGTAGGGTTTCTCCTTCAAGAAGGCGAGCTTGTTAACTTAGTGAAGTAACTCTCAAGTCAAAAACTCGAGGAGTGGAGAAGGAGAAGAGGAGCTTTGTGACCGAACCACTATAAATTATCGTGTTGGGTTTGATCTATCTTTTATTTATTATTTTGTGTTTATATTTCTTTTCTGTTGATTTTTTTTTTTCATTCTCTCTGCTATCATGATAGTTGTAGATTTATTATTGTGGTTTATCATATTGCATCACACTTGATTGGTTACCTTATACGAGAAATTTAAGTTTTTAAACGGGAATGTATCCACCCCTCTACTTTTCCAAAATAACTACTTTGTTGAAAATACGGCGAATTATCAGTTATTTACACGAACAATGTGTGTGAATAGTAATCCGTTCCTTCGGAACCGCGTACAAAATATTTCTTCATCATACATTAGGTTTTGAGAGAAGTAAGTGGCTACCAGACGATCATGAGCACAGTAACGATCTCTATGTATCGTGTTTCATGATATTGAGGTTTTTGAGATTCTAGAAGTGAAAGCTTGATAATTCTTATAATATGTCATTGCCTTTTTTTTAAAAACTCTAGGTCGATACTACTAACTTCTTGTTCTTCATCCGAGGATGAAAAAAACTTGTTTAGAATCCATTTTTTTAGATGAGAAGTGTAAAGTATATAAGAGAGAATGTATTTGAACATTTCACATTCAAAGTTTAATATAACAATTCAAATTTACATAGAAGTGGAAAGCAAACAAGCAACAAGCTGCTCCGCTAGCCATTTTTGGATTGCAAGCTAATTCGTTTGAAAACAATGTTTGTTGATATAAGTGTCATAACATTACTATGCATAACACGTTGGACTCTGTTGAGAAGCTCTAATGCCTCAGGTGCAAGGACAAAAGTATCAAACGTGAAATGATTAAAAACATGTTGATTTTCAATGCATGCCTTCTCGTGTTTTGTCACATTGTGCGAGGTGCTTTCAAAGCAGCGTGTCCCACTGTCGGCCACTCAAACTCAAGAGAGAAGAAACCTCGGTTAAATCCACACACGCGTGTTTCCCTCCAACCCATCCAAATCAAAACGTCTATTAGTCTGAGTGTGGATCTTCCATCCAACGGGTCGTTTGAAAGTGTAAATAAAAATAAAAGAGTATTGAGTACTTTTAAATAAAAATAATAAATAATTAAATAAATTAAATAAATAAATGACAGCTCTTTTTTGGACCCTTTTTTTTTCTTTTTTCTTTTTTTTTTTTTTTTTTTTTTTGAAAGGCTTTTGGACCGTTCGCTACACTTGCTCGCCCACACAACTCGGCCTTGCACACAGCCGAGTCCTAGATTTTTTGGTCTTCGATGCGTGCTAGCGATTGTCTAATATTTTCTTGTGGTCCTGTACTCTTGTTCATGCAATAACAATTTTAATATTATATGTTTGTCTCGCGTGAAAAACAGGGTTTTTTCTTTAGAGGCCTAGGTACCCAACGTTTTCCCGTGCGTTTTCCCGCTTAACGCGACCGGACGGCACGAGTTGGGTACCGTGGCTCGTGTTTTCGAGTCCTGAGCCATCGTCAACAGCCGAGATGGTCCCGGAAAACGCAACCGGACGGCGCGAGGTGGGTACTGCCGCTCGCTTTTTCCCGTTTCTTTTTTGCGTTTTCACGTTTTCTTTTTGTGGGTTTTGTGTTAATGTGTGTATGTTTTGTGTTTATGTGTGTTTGTCTTGTTTAAAACTTGCAGGTGGATTGAGGAAGAAAATGGAGACATAAAAGGTGGGTGACTGCGTTTAAAAAAATGGAGATATAAGGGGGCGTGTATTTTGTGTTTTAGGCATTTACATTAGGGTTATAATACTTGGGCTGGTGAGGGTAAATACTAAAAAGCCTATATAACCGAATATGTTGTGCTGAGTTATTATGTCATTGGGCTTTTAATGGATACTGCAAGCATTTCAATACACTTTACTATTTTAGACAATGTTTGACCCATTAACTAGTTCCATGCTTAACTGGAAGTTGCTTGAAAATATGAAAAGTATAAATGAAAAGTGTATAAATGTATAAATGAAAAGTGTTGATTTATTCAAATAAATGAAAAAAATAAAAAATTAAAATTAAAAAATCCAGGGGTGCACGATAGCGCCAGAAACTGGTGTTATAGGAGGGAGGGGTGTTTTTTGTGTTATGATGAATTCTGGTGTTATGAGAAAAGGTGCTGATGTGGCAGCACTTTTCCTCACGGCACCAACGGGACGGCTCGAGGGTACCTAGTGCTCTTAGGATTTCTTTTAATAATAATGGCAAAGACCCACACACACACACTATACGCGACAACAGGACTTGAACGTACCATGACAGACCTACAGAATTACAAGTGTCAATTCAACTCATCATTCATTTATTATTGGACTTGTACTGGTTCTATTTTGTCTCAAACGCACAATATTAAATTTTAAGCAAAAAGCAGATAGAGTGAAAAGGGCCAAACATGTTGAAAGTCAACCTCATAATCGTTTTCATTTAAGAAATTTATATTATTAAGGTTTTTATGTTGTATTTATAGTTAGGGGATTGAAAACAAGCAAAAAGAGTTGCTGACCAGCTTAACACGAGCGGGCTGTTACCTGGCCTTAAAACCGACTCATTTCAACCCGAGGACCTTTTGACTCGTTAACCTACCCCCACACATGTTGTCAACAACAAACCCCAAGGTTCCTTGTAAGGTTCTGAAATAACAAGAGTATCAATGAGGGACCACAGGAGCAAATGCTTTAGATGTCTTGTTTACACCATATGTCACTTGCCATGAATTCATACCGGATCTTTACTCTTGACACTTGTGTCTAAATGAAAAAGATATGTTGAACCAACATCATGCCATATGCACCATACAAACTAATTACGTTAATATATGGATGTAGCCTAATTCTCGTCTTTATTCATAATATACTTATAAACATGACATAGACTTCAACCTATGATAGCCAACTAAGAACACACCAGAAGTATCAGTGCATCCTTACTTGGTCTAAATAGATAGAATTCAAGATAAACTTACCATACTACCTGCACAAGCTGATGAGAACAAACTACTATTTTGTATGTGCAATGCATATCCACGTCTCAAAATTTCTTTTTTTCTTTTTTCAATCAAGTCTAATTCACCAGGTTCCAAAGCTGCAGCCAACATGCTCTTGAGTGATTATGTTTAAGCGTTCTCGCATAACGGCCATTGATGGGTAAGCAGGGAAACATATTCTGTAGAAGCATGTGTGAGAAGAAGGTAGAAGGTCTATGGAATCATTGGATTTGTATATGTGAAGTTTTGAAGCTAAGCCGCTAAAACCCTCTACTGGCAAATGCTTCAGTGACGTCCAGAAAGAAAGAAGAACCTGTTGCTGCTTGACTGTCATTTCTCCAACAATCTGCAAAGAGACATATTGAATTAATTTTCATAGGTCACAAAACAAAATGTGACATTTCATAGGCAGATAGTGATTTTTTTTTTTTTTTTTGGAACTGCCATAGGTAGTTAGTTTTTTGTACACATCACGTCCTTCAACAATAACAAAGCAAAGAAAAAAAGCGCAAACAAGTTGAAGTTTCAATAAATATATCTTGGGATGGATACCAACAAAAAACACATAACGAACTTTGGGTTTAGTAGAAAGGCGCCAAATTAAAGTCCATAATTTGGCAGTCAACATAGTACCACTTGATTGAAAGACGATTAGGATTTTGTTGCAAGTTTAACATCAACTGTACAATACTGGCAGTGCTTTTAATAAATTTTATTAGTTGGCAATCTTATCTCGCAAAGTTACAAGCCTAAATCAGAAGTGAAGTTGGCAAGTGCTCTATTTAATTTTAACTTCCATAGTCATATTATACTCATTATATTACAGAATAACATTTTGATAGTAAACAGATGGGATGATGTCTAAAATCCACATAAATAAAAAAAAAAAAAAAATAAAAAAATAAATAAATAAATAAAAAAAAAAGAAAGTAGTGTTGTAAAAAGCGGTCTAGGCGGTGCCTAGGCGGTCACTTACCGTGGCGATTTGAAGCTAGGCGGTCGAATTAGGCGTTTTGGACAAAAGGCGGTCAAATTAGGCTAGGTGGGTCAAATCGGTCAACGCCTATACCACCCGGTCAACACTTATAAAAACTTCAAATTAGGGTTTTTTTTACCCCAATTAACCCCTCTATTCACACATTCTGACCAAATACGCCTCTGGATTTACAATTGGAATGATTCGTAATGATAAAAACACCACAATCACAATTAAACACACATGATCGAAGATTTGAAAGTATGTTGGCCCATTAAAAATATATATTGGCCCTAATAATATATAGTTTTCTTGTAAATTTTGCAATATATACAAAAGATATATAATTAAAAATAATAAGAACATTAATAAAATTATTAAAAATATACAAAATATGCGGATTTTATATCAAATAACATAATTTAAAATTTTTTATATAGAAAAGTTCAATCCGCCTAGGCGCTAGGCGGTGGTCGACCGCCCGACTAGCGCCTAGCGCCTTTTGCAACCTTGAAAAAAAGTGATGTTCAAAGTGAACCTCTCCTATAACCAGATATATTGATTAGTCTACAAAGCATCCACTTACTTGTATCAAGATTTGGTGGAAGTGTAGATACCTAAAACACGAAACATGATGAATGATGTGTTCTTAAGCAATTTCAAGGTATTTAGATCGGGTAACTGCATCATGCTACATATGACAACCCTTATGTAGTAAGAGTACATGAGAAGAAAATGGCTTAAACATTCAATCTGTTGTAGTTAGCCATTAGTCATCTACATACACGGCCACAAGTTATAAACTCGATCTTATTCAGTGTTGATTTCTGTACTGTATCTACTTTCAGGAATATAAAAACTTCCACCAAACATCAAATGCGACCATGTGAAAACTCTACATAAGAATTCAAAAATAAAAATAAAATAAAATAAAATAAAATAAAATAAAAGTGGAGGGCACACTGTTAAAAATTTGAATTTACTTTAACGCCATGCCTTTGGAATAACTTCTCACACAGTAACTTCAGAAAAGTTTAATTAAAATTATGCTCATCCTGGGAAAGAAGGCCTATATAGGAATTCCCAACAAAGTAAAGTAGAACATACATTAGAACAACTGTTTTGCTTATCATTGATTATATAGATTGCTAGAAATTACTTAAGAACGTTTAACCTTTAAAATCAATATTTCAACCAATACTAATTAGTATTCTTGAATCTTGATAACTACTGTCTTCCATTTTAGCCATATAGATTGTAAAAGAGGTTGGAGGGGGAAAGGGTTCATAATGAAGTAACGGATATTACATGAATATTACTAATACAAGCCTCTGGTATGTTACTGTTTTTGCTTATTGTTAAAACTATTTGAAAGGTTTAACCTTATTGAATCAATTGCTTCTATCTTTGGACTGATATTCCTTACTGCAGTTTTGATGTGACATAACAAGAACTTAAGAGATAGCAAGATCATAAATTGCATTAAACATGTAAAGAAACTTTAGTCTTGAGCTGCTTAGTGACTTGTCTATCTTGAGGGCTTCAAGTGGTTTGAGTTTGTGTGGACTGTGGAGATGGGCTCAAGCATGTGGATTAGTCGGCCAAGAAAAGGTTGGAAACTATGGTTACCCAAAAAATGACTACTGTGGACTTATCTAGGCCCATTTGCAGTGTTACCACCTAAAAGTCGCTTAGAGAAGAAAACAAATCAGTGGTGTAGCTATGTAGAGGGTAAGGTGGGCCATGGCCCACCCACAAAGCCTAAAAATTCTACATATGTATCATGCAATAAAGCCAATATGATAAAATGTATCTAGCATTGATTTCTAGCCCAACTGTTAACTTATACTAATCCAATGTATCTTGTATTGATTTTTGGCAGCTGACTTTAAAAACTGATACTATAATTTTACCTAAGTATCATGCAATAAATAGTTTAGACTCATTTTTAGATGGTTTTAATGATGCGGATTAACATCGTGTGCAACTAAAATGCTTAATAAACAAATTTGTTGCTACAATTTTATGTAGTTATATTTTATGATGTTTTTTTTAGCATTTGTTAACGTCCTTCAATAAAATTTCCCCCCCCCCTCAAAAATAAATTTCTGGCTACGCCCCTGTAAACAAAGGTTAATTATTCAAGATATTGGTGTATAAAGATGCATGTATCTGTTGTTTTTCAGAGCCACCCTGTTTTTTTGACATAATTGGTCTGATTTTGTGTTTCGTTGTGGTGTTCATTTGTGACGGTCGTTGGAAACCATTAACAATACAGCATTAAATCCATTGCATGGTTGTTGGCTTGCTCTACATTACTTGTTTACTAACAGGATACTAAAAATACAGTCTTCTTAATATGTGATATTAATAGTGCAGAACCCCAAGTCTAAAGCGTTAATTATTCTGTTTTATCAAACATGCTATAACAAGGATTTGCAGCATGAAAATAATTATTATGTAAACTATCAAAAGCATAATTATCGATGGAGGGAGATGGTAACTGAAAGCTTGTGAACATACCTTCCAGAACCAGTCTATCTGGTCATCGGTTTCCTTGTAACCATTATATTCGGTATTTGCCTTCCAATCCTCCACAGACATACTACTTTCACTCCCGTGAAGCATGCCATCAAGATCCTCAAGCTCTAAGCTCTTGAAAAACAACTTCCGGGTCTTTGGCCCACGAACAATATCTTCAAATCCTTCAACAAACTGGGTTACCTGATCGCTAACAGATGTCACAAAACTATGTTGAATAAGAAGCTCAACATACTCTTCTCTATTTCTGCTATTCACAACAATGTTCTTTCCATCAGCAAAAAGTTCCACAACTTTAATACATCCCAATTCTTCAATTTCCCGAGCGAAGGTGAGACCAAGGACATCTTGATCTACTACACTAGGATCCATATCCAATATTTGCTTGCAGCTACTATACAAATATGGATCTGCATCCTTTATATCTTCCAAAGAGATGCCACTTCCAGCAAGTTGCAAGAAAAATGCACGATCGAAGACAATGCCAACTTGTACTTTATGCATCAAGGCAAGGGCTATCACCCTGCCCGCAAACTTGAAATATTTTAGATGCAAGGGGTCCACCTTTGATGCTGCAAGTATAACGACAGAGGTAGAAACACTTGCATTACCATGTATAGTTGTATACCAGGAAATTAAGAAAACCGTCCTCGCAATGTGAAAAAAAAAAAAAAAAAAAAAAATATATATATATATATATATATATATATATATATATATATATATATATATATATATATATATATATATATATATATATATATATATATATATATATATATATATATATATATATATATATATATATGTTCCTAAATCTGTTAGTCGATGTTCTAGTTTCTAGCATATTGATTAAGATATATCCATCGATCCAAGAAATATGCTTCACAACTTAGTAATAAAAAATAGATAAGCAACTGCTAAAAGTGCAGAAGTTTTGGCACCTAACAATCCTTAGCCTAGAGATATCATATTAGAATACTTTTGAACTACTGACTTATCAAACTTTATTGTAATCAGCTCACATCTCTGCACATGAACTTGACTATCTTGATTCATTAAATCCACCAAATGGCAATAGAAATTGGTATAATTATAGACCAAACATTCAAAACTTTCTTATGTTACATAATAACTATATATGGTATACGAGCCTTAATTATGAAAAGGTGAGTCACAGCATGTCCATTGATTAAGATAACATGCGCTTAAACCGCACGTGCAATTTTCAACAGTAATTTCTTTTGAAAAGGTTTCAATAGATATATGATACTTAGTTGCAAAAACTACACCTATGAGGTATCCATGTTAATCACATATTACACAAATCCGAACAGCATACTAATCCCACATGTACCATATACTAAACATATCTAGAGTCAGCCAAATATGCTTCAACACTTCCACCTACCTAGTTACACCTAAACTCCTACAATGCCCCATTTATTAAAAACCTATATGCATATGTTTAAAGGATGGAATATTGGAAGACAGAAGAAGCTTATACCAGGATTCGGAAAGAACCTTCTTCGGTCATTTGGGCAAGCAACAAATAAAGCATTTTGAGGATTAAATATTTCTTGACAAACCAAAAAAAACCATTCACGTAATACACCAGGCCCTGTGGCTTCTTCATTTGTAAACTCCATAAACAATCCACCACGTAGCTTTTCACTATCTGCATGTGCAAAATACTCGTAAGAATGGGCCAACAACTTGGATCTGTCAATAAGCATCTCATGAAGCTCCTCGTACTCATCATTCATCTCTGGAAGAAACATCATTGCCAAATGCCTCCTCGATTCAAAGTCCAAAAGATCCTTATGCTCAATAATCCATTTACAGTCCTCGCCTCTCTTTGCATATCTAACAATTAGATAACGAAACGAAACCTTAACCGCCTTTATACTTGACCAAAAGGAATCTTCTAAACCCTCATACAATTTAGCAATACTATGCAATTCCTTCAAGATAGCAAGGTACTGATCCCATCCACCATCTGTTTTTGGTTCCCTTACCAACTCACCCTCCATTTTCTCCATACACTTACAAACTTTATCCATCAACTCCAAAAAAAGCATATACAGAATCTTGATTTCATCACTGTAACGACAGAGGTTAAACATCATTGGCTTCAAAATATAGCCCCCATATTCCGGTAAATCTTTAATCGCAACCCTTATAGGCCGCAAAAACGCTGCAAAATCACGAACATCACTAGATGATGGACCCGAAGCCAAACCCTCAGACAACTTATTAGCAAGCTCGCCTACAAACGGGAAAATATCCTCAACCGTAATCACACCAGAACTCCTATTACTACAAGTATCACGATTCCTTAAACACCTCCCAATCATAACATCCTCCACCATGGACCCTAAATTACTCCTACAGTAAAGATACAAGGGATCATCCTGCGTGGCAGCCCTAGACAAAAACTTACAAAAATCCAAAACAACATTCCCACACTGCGAATAAATATGCTTAGGCAGCACACTGGTACTGGAATCAATAAAATGCCTAATACTTTCAGCAGCACATTCCTTATTCCCCTTATGAGGAGACATATACAACATAACCAACGCCAACGGAACACACAAGGACTGAAAAATACTCAACTCGGTATTCAAACTGACCTCGCCATTCTCATTTTCATTCTTCTTCATCATATCCAAAAACTCATCCAAACGACTCTTAACGGACTTAATACATCCCCCAATCTCCCCTTTACACATCCTGTAGATACTATTGACTAAACCATCAATGACTTGCCAAACTTTGGGATGCTCAGTACTCCTCATCCGGCCTACCAAATGCAAACCGGCGTCGTTTTTAATACAACATTCGGCCAAACTACTCTCCCACTGAAGCTGCCTCCCTCGATATATCAACCTCTGTTCAATTATAGGTATCCCAGTGACAGCCTGTATTTTCTCATGGATTAATTTAACCGTGTCGTCTTTTTTACCGTATAAAACCAAAGTTTTACCGCCAGAAATCATCCGAACAAAGAATTGAATTCGATCAGAAGATGAAGTTGAGGTTGAGGCTGAGGCGAGGGATTCGTGTTGGCGCGTAATTGGATGGATGAAATGATGATCGGAAATGATTTCGTTATTATTAGACTCATCAGGGTTTGAGTTGTAATAATTGGGGTTGCTGCTGTTTTTATGGATGAAAATTATATCATCGTCGTAATCGTCGAATTTGCGTTTGCTTCGTTGAGGATGGAAGAATTCTGTATAAGACGACATAGGGTTTTTATTTCCGATCAAAACTTTCTTTTGTCCAGACAAACAGTTTGTGTTTTTGCTAGTGTTTGGGTTTTGTGTGATAAGAAAGTAGTACTAGTAATGAAATAATTATTCAACGCGACCCCCTCTTTTCTTTCTTTCTTTATTGTGGAGTAGTCGGTGTAAATTGGATATCTTTTCACTACTTTTTCCTTTCTATTTGTGGGAAATTTAAGTGTAATTTCCAATGAAAAATTTTGTGCTTAAATCAAGGGGAAGGGATGCAATAATAAGAATAATTAAAATAAAAAAGGTAAGAAGTAATTCTAACAACACATTTTAATTTGGGAAGGAAAATTTGAATGAAGATGCATCTATTTTTGTAGGTGCATCTAGAATGTGTAGTTGTGATTATTTCTTATCATTCTTATTTTTATTATTCTTCGTATTTGATCCTAACTCTAAATGAATGTGGAAATTATTTATTGGTTTGTGAAAAAATAAGTTTTTTTTGCTGTTACCAACAAAATATTGATACACAAAATTATGCATACATTTAAGCATGTCGTACGTTTCGAGGATGGTATTGCAGTTTAACTTGGTGGTCAAGTTTTTCCATCTAATTCGAAATGATAATTTTTTTTAGTAAAAAGGTTTTACTCCTGTAAATATTATAAATGAATATAATGTTTGTTACATGAGAGAGTCATGATGAGTCGTTCTAAAACAAATGCAAAAGCACCAAATTAACGCTTGCAAAAGAGTCAACGCATTACCTCTAAAGTAGTCCACACTGGCGATCTTGGTGAAAAGACGCAAACACTAAATCATTCTTAACCTGAATCATTTTCCAACTCTAACCTCTTACCAATCATGATATGGAATATTGATTATTCACTTGTGCTTAATCTTTACTTAATTCGAGTATTGTTAGAGGTCAAGACCAAGATCGCTGCGGTTATTTCTTTTTTAGGGTCTTTTTGTCGATAGTTGTAGGGTTTTGTTTTCGTCCAGCATTAATTGCATATTCATCTAGGGCTTGTTTGGGTTATTAATTATGAGTTTCTATTTATTTTGTGCATTTATTACGCTCCATTATGACCAACTGAAATATTAGGGTTTCGTTGTTTCTTCTTGTCTGTAACTTTTCGTGCTTTGTTTGCATTGTGCTTGTTCTAGACTTGTTTGTAATTGTTGATGATACGGAGAGGAGGATACTAGTAAATTGTTGAGTTCTTTGGCTGCAAAAAGTAATAACTTTAAAGGTAAGATGATAGGTGGTGATGGGAAACCACTAAAACCTCATAGAACGGTTATATTGATGTTCAACTGGATACTTTGAACAAACAAGCTGATCAGGGAGAGGTTAATAAAGCTACATCCAACTCTGCACCTGTTGATGAGCATACGAAGCCGATTTCGTATGTTGGTCTCTTAATTCTGAAAATAACACTAAGAAGGTTAATTTTCGAAGGTTGGAAACTAAAGTTGCTAGTGAGAATGCTAATATTGTTATACCTCTTGCAACCGTGAAAGACGTTACTAATTGGTTTGAGAATACATTGTATTGGTACATTCGTAGTCATAGAGGGTGTGTTCCTCTATAATTCCCCACGATTCTTCCGCATTCTTGTCACGAAACTTACCATCGGCCGCATGACCAATGTTAGGTCCGCTGGAGCACACACATTCATGCAAATCATTAAGGATATGAACAACAATTTAGCAAAGTGAGGAAAACTAATGAACATCAACATTGTTAACATTGGGTTTGCTTGAGAACGACACAGACATGCTAATAACACCATTTGTACTTTTCAACTTTATAAATCTTATTAGAAATGAATTAAAGATTTACAAGGGATAACCTATGAAAAACTACCTCGGTGGATGATAGATTAACTCTCCAAACTCAAACAACAAGAGGCAGCTAGCTTTGCTTTGGTGTTTCTAGGAGAGGAGGATCCTAACTATAATATTGTGTATCATTTTTCTATGTTTGAATCTCTACTTAATTCTATTACAACCTTTGGTTTATATAAAAAGGGAAACAGTGGTTGCACATGGGTCCATAGTAACTTGTCCACTTATTATAGATAGGCACGTGCCTAGTAGACTAGTCTAAAGCTTACTTTCGGCTTACCCAATTTGAAAACTTATAGTTCCAATGCCTGTTTCTCATATATCGATAAGCACTTGAACTTATCTTCCCGAAAGAAGTTTCCCGCCTATGCATTCAGAGGTTGCGATAGTAAACAAAATCAAGTCTTCAGAGTCATAGAGACATTTGTCAGATCTCAATGACCATGGTGTTGTTTTTAGCTCCTTGTAAATCACTCCCTGACACCGCATCAGTTTGTGAAATATTTTCTTTAGTTGGTCTTTGACGTCTTTGAAGCCAGACAGGTGGTTGAGCTTTATATAACACCCACTGATTTCTTTATCAGTGAGTATCACTTTCTGAATAATAATCAGGGAGACATGTTCTCTGATAACTTATCAAGGAGTATCTCACTTCTCATAACTATTAGGTTTACATTGATAGTTATGAAGTGACATTCCCTCTGATCGTTATCAAAGACTTTATTCTCACTGACCTTTAGAAGGTTTATTAGGTTATTTTATATTCAAATACTTGTCAAAGTTAATTGGACCCGTTTTTCAGACCCAACAATCTTCCCCTATTTAAATATACAAATAGACTAATTATCAGTAGTAAGTAACGTAACGGCTTCTTCTTACATATTGATTTTACAACAAGGAGATGAAATCCGGCCACCCCTATCCCATTATTTTCCGGCCACTTTCCCTTCAATAACCGCCTCTCTACCTCTAAAAAATCCTTGATTCGTTCATTGGTATGCAATCGGTTATATAGGGAAGTGTTTTTCTTGTATATGGGCGTGTTGGATCTGCCAAAAACCCTAATTATTCTAATAGGTTTTTAGGGTTTCAGCAGCCTTGATTATATTCGATCGTATTCCAATACTTTGGCTCTTAATTCATGTCGGTTTATTTAATCGACCCTTACAACAAAGGAGAAGAACATGAACAAGCTTTAAAGACTATTCCTTTGTTGTAACTTTCTTCAGCCAAGTTTTGTGAGGAATGGGAACCTTTTAGTGTGGGCTGAAGACCTATCATTCATCCCCTGACACTCCCCATCAGCAATGGGCTCAGATGGCTAATTAATGGCCCCTGATATTCTTCTAACCCAATCTTGGTTACTATTGAGAGTAACCATTCTTCATTTATCATAACCACTCTTCTTAGCATTTGAGATAAACACACCCACATTTCCCCAAATATCGCTGAGTAGGAAGTGCATGATGAAAAGGATGTTATGTCCTAGTCATCCTTTGTCCCTGAACAAAGGCACTTACAAGAATGTGTTACTGAGGAGAATGTGGTTAAAAGAGCCGGAGATTAAGTAGATGAAGTTTCATTATACACAAAATCATCATGAAATTACCCGGTTTTGTAGGAATAAAAAAGGACTGTTAATACGGAGGGTCTATTTAGGTGGGTTTGAAGAGAATGGTTTAGAGTTAGTGTTATTAGTCGTCATTCAAGAACGGCTATATATTATTAGCAGTCGGTCAAGAATGGATCCGGATTAAGAAAAACCCACCCGCTCTGATACCATTTATTGGGTCCGCTAGAGCACGCGCGTTCATGCAAACCATGAAGGATATGAGCAACAGTTTTAGCAAATGAGGAAAACTAATGAACATCAACATTGTTGAGGTTGGGTTTGCTTGAACGACACAGACATGCTAATAACACCATTTGTACTTTTCAACTTTATAAATCTTATTAGAAATGAATCAAAGATTTACAAGGGATAGCCTAGGGCTAAGCATGGACGGTCCAAAACCGAACCGGACCGAAAAAACTGACCAAACTGAAAAAAACCGAGCCAACCCAATAGCCCGTCGATTCGGTCTAGGTTTTAGGTTTTCCCTAGTTTCGGTTTTAGGTCGGTTCGGTCCAAACCCGACTAAAACCGAAAAAGACTTGTTGAATCGAAACTAAAAAAACACTTGGATATTTTATTGAAAGTGGGACTTGGAACCCAACCATCAGTTTCAATAAATCTTAATTGAACTAAGCAAATTAAAAAACACTTACCTACCAATACCATTCTGCCAAAACATATGGCATAGTTATACAGCTAAACTAAAAATAAAACCTAAATCACTAAATCTTAATCATCTTCTACTTCTAATTCGTCATCAAGAGTCAAAATAATCATCATTAACACATCATCTACTCATCATCTTCTAAATACGCTACAATGAATGTAAGTTTCTAATTCTAACATGGTTCTTTTGTTTTTTTAATCAAATTAGTATGATTTATATGCTTTACTTTATGTTGAATCAGAGACTAATCAACAACAAAGACAATTGAATACAAAACCATGATCTAGTTGTGAGTTTGTGACTACAGACGAATTTTATCCTACCAAATATACATGCAACAACAATGTGTACTTTTTTTTTGCTTTCATTTGTTCATTTATAACAACAAGGACAGCAACGAAAATGACAAAAAAAAAAGACATAAAAGGGTATTAAAAGGAGGAATTGGAAATAAAAAAGCCGAATGTTGGAAGTATTTTACTCCAAAAATGGAACGACCGGATCGAGAAGGTGAAAAATTAATTAAGATGGCTTATTGTAACTTTTTCCTAAAAAATATAGAGCCGACACCGTTACAAATTGTACGAGAAACATGAACAAGCATTACCCTAAGTGTGATTTTAACCCCGAGAATTAGGTACGTTTGAAACAAGCTAAGCTTTCATTAATGAAAGACGTTAATGGGGATGGTGCGGCACTGCGGCTAGTGTAGTGGAACTGGTAAAGGGGTTTACCACAGTAAATATATGACCAAAAAATAATGTTAAGTACAAATGGAATGTGGCAGAGGTACCACATTAACCTCAAGTAAAACGCTTGATAAACTAATGCTTATGACAAGCCATAAACACAACAAACCTAGCTATATTACAAATCACCTAACTAGGTATAATAACAAGAATAATCTTGTAACAAGCGAACATCCCGCATCCACCAGAAGCACGAAGGGAGCAAGGCGACCCAGGAAGCTTGCCTCCTTGAAAACCCTTTCCAAGAAAAAACCCGGAGGGAAAAACCTTGGAGTAAGGAAAAAGTGTACAACCCTTACATGGCACTCCCCTCGTGAATAAGACAAGCACTTGGAATCTTCTATTGATCTAATAAAAAACTGGAAGTATGACGAGAAAGTAATAAAAAACTCTTTGATTGAACTCATTGTTTTAGCAGAACTTCCCTTTAGGTTTGTAGAACGTTTAGCCTTCACTAGATATTCAAAGAACTTACAGCCCAAATACAATTTGTCATCCCATCACACTATTTCTAGAGATGTTTCTAAGTTCTACCTCGAAGAAAAAAAGTAATTTGTTAAATTCTTAGGCAACTCGAATAACACGATCCACCTAACAATGGATACATGGACTTTGTTACAGGTTTTACTTAACAGGTCTTAAATTTTTATAGTCTCGATTACCTAAAGTCTACCCTAATGCACTAACGGACAGTGAATCCGATCATGTGTAGATTTTTTAACTGGTAAAACCGAGGTCGTCTCAAGAGCTATGTGGTGTGAATCCTATTTAAGTCTAGTGTCACGCTTTAAAGCTGGTTTTAAGTTGAATTGATTAATAAAACTAAAGAAAAAAGAAATGAAATAAATGCTGAAATTAAATTAAAGTTGTGAACAGTGGGAGAGAAGTGTACTAGCCTAGCTAATCATCCTAAAGTGTTTATGATTATGTTCTATATTAAACTATTCTAACGCTTCGAGTGGGGCGGACATGTATCACTAGGTTCATATGATCAAGTTCCCTAGCTTATCTCCCTAGAATCCTGCCGGGAAACAAAGGCACTGCCCTCTATCATAAGCCGACGTACGGTAGACTAGTTTGAGTCACTAAGTACCACTACATTCTAGATTTATCCTTGTATGGCCTGACTCTCAGATCTTAGTCCATACTCTATGGTCAAATTGCACACAAGGCAAACAACTAGTTGTCATCCCAACCATTTCCCTTGTAACCCAACTATGCTAGGGTCTTTTGGTCAATTCGTCTAGCATACCAGGTATAACCGGTTCATCAAAACTAACGCAACTAAATGATTTATGGTAAACTAAGCATGCACACAATAGAAGCATTATTAAAAGTACGAAAACATAATCAAAATAATAAAGGAATCATAACTAGGCTAGCACCAGAGGTGCTTAGCCGATCATATTGATAACAACACTCAAATCAATGTTTAAATAAGACATGAATTCGAAATGTTAATTAAACAATTAAAAGCTAAAAATTATGGTGTTATAAGCATGATCCCTCCCTTGGAATAGCTCCGTATGCTGCTGTAGAATGCCTCTCTAAATGCTCCCTTCATTCTCTGATTTGTGTGTTGAGAAAGTTGTTTGGGGCTGGTATTTATAGGCCCGACATAGCTACGGCGTAACCCTAAGAGTTGGTTACGCCATAGTTAGTGTAAGCCTGAAATGATCTTCTCCTTTGACATTTGCTACGGCTTAGTTGCGATGCTGGTTACGCCGTAGCTCCTTAGGGTTTTGACTTATGCCGTAATCTTGAAGTGTAGTTATGCCGTAATCTCGATAAAATCTTGGATCATATACTACTCCTTAACTATGCAGAAACTCCATGAGTGGTTACAGCATAGCCTTCATAACTCACGAATTCTTTCTAAGTCTTTGAATGATTACGGCATAACCATATGAGTTGGTTACGTTGTAATTCTTGATAAGCGTTTACTAATCAATATATTTGAATTCTTTGCTATGGCGTAGTTGAGAGTGTGAGTTACGTCGTAGCTAGCTTCAGCATACTAAGATTAGTAATATTTGCAAGTGATTGGCGTGAAACAGTCAGATAATATTAACCAAGTTATGGTCAACAAGTCAGACAGCTTAGGCCAATACTCCGGTGAGTTTAGTGTTTCCCCGAATCGTTAGATCCCAACGAGATGTGAAATCTGAAATAAAACGACTTCTAGATCAGGTGAATTGAACAGGAAAAGGGTTTAAGTGATTGTACTACTGAATACTAAGAGTGAATAGCTTTAATAAGCTATATCAATCAATACGTGAAATCAGATACGTACAAGTAAAAAGGTACTGGAAAACGTAAACGTTTATTAATTAAACGTAAACAAAAATAACTTTAACAATAGTAGGATTTTGCAAGCCTTAGGGGCTTAAATGAAAATTAAATAAATTTAAAATATTTATTTTATAATTAAAAACTATTTAATTAATTATTTTTATTTAATAACCATTATTAATTATTTAATAATTAACTAATAATTAGGAAAATGTAAAATAAGTCTAGAAAATTAAAATTAAAATTTCTAAAAATCTAAAATATTATAAAACTTATTTTAAAACTAAAATTATATTTTTCACACTATTTATCTATTTATTATTAATTAATTATTATTTAATTATTATTTAACTAATTATATTGATTAACTTATTTATAAATACTAAAAAGACTTAGATAATTGTGAAAAATTTTATATATCTAATTAACCATTATAGGAATCCTAAAAAATTATAAAAAGTTTATATTATGTATTTTTAATCTAATTTACTAATTATTATTCTATTTATTAATTAATTATCAATTAAACTAATTATATTATTAAAAATAGAAAATGAACAGTATAAAGCCTAGAAAAATTTATAAAATTGTTTTACCTTATATAAAAGCTATAAAAATTATGAAAACTATGTAGTACTTTATAAAATATAATTATGCTATTTAATTCTTATTTATTATTTAATTATTAAATAAACTAATATTAATTCTAAATAACACTAGATGACAAAATAAAAATCTGGAAAAATTTACAAAATTACTTTATTATATAAGAGATTTAATAAAAATGTAGGATAGCAGAAGTGCTTATAAATAAGCTAAAAAGAAAATTAAATAGATAATTTCTATTAAATAGAAGCTATCACTATAATTAAGTTTGTTCTTTTCTGGTTTTTCTTTTATAAAACTAATAAAATACTTAAAATAAGAAACTTTAATAAAGGAAAATAATTTATAAACACAAAATAAGCACTATGAATGCTTATTACCCAAAACAGTTGACTTTTGTTGACTTAGCTAAGAAATAAGCTCAACTGAGCTTGTGTGGGGTCCACAAGGTAAATTCTGGTTCCTATTAGTGAGATGAACTATATTGAGCAAGATTATATCAAATAAGCAGGTTCAATAAGCCATAAACAACAAATAAGCACTTTGCTTATTTCAATTCTGAGGTAGAATTGGGACAAAGTTCCAAGCTAATTTAAGGTGGGGTCCACTGGTCTAAAGGTCAAACAAAAGGTCAAGGGTTCAAGTCTGGTAGGAGGGGGTTTAGAAGAACCCAATTGCAAGGTGTGGGACCCACTGAGTTAACCACAAAACACCACCAAAGGTGGTGAGTGAGCTATGGTCTGCTGAGACAGGACAATCACCTTGCCCTGCAGCTCAGTTCAAGGGGCATTTTGGTCCACTAAAAAAATCACAAAATTATAAGCTATGTGGGATCTAAAAGTTAAGCTGGTAATCTATCACTAGGAACAAGTTTCAAGTCCTAAATCCTATTCCTAAATTCTAAACAAATCTCCCAAGTTTTGGAAAAATCTGAGAACCTAAAATTTGACTTTTAATGAAAATGAACTAGTTTGACTTTTGTGAATTTATATGTGATCCTACTGACTTAATATGATGTAATAAGTTATTTAGGAGTGAAATTATGCTAGGTAACCAACTTATGAGCTACTGTAATGAAAATGGAACAAGCAATCCTTAACAGTGGACTGTTAAGGGTTATGGGATGTGATTTTTGACTTTTAGACCTAAACTTACCCAATTTTATGACTTACCTAACTGACTTAGACCTAATATGACTTTTGTAAACAGAAAACAACAATAAAAACAACCTATAATACAGTGAATAGCACAGATCCAAACACTGCTTAAAAGTTATGTATTGATGATTTTCAAGGCAATCTTTATATTCAACCCTTAACACTGATTAAAGACTTTATATTACCTTATCCTAAGATCAAATGAGCAGAAAGTAACAAGTATACAAGCATGAACCTAACAAATGACCAAAGTACTAATTTGACTGTGAAATTAAAATTTAAAGCAACTATTAATAACAAAGAACAAGTTAATTATATTATGCTAAATTATGATCAACTAACACAAATTAAACCTAAAAGAACAAGATTAAACAACTAATAACTATAAAACAGTAATATGCAAGAAATTGACAATAAAGCTTACAAGTGTAATCCAGCTGAAAAACCAAAAACTAGAACCAAGAACCACCCTAGCAGCTTACCACTAAGCTTCTAACCCAAGGCCAACCAAAATTCACCCTGCTCCAGCTGTGTACACCATCTTCATTGTCATTTTTGATTTTTATCTATCTTGTATGATATTTTTTTGTGATTTTTGATTTATGATCCTAGACTGAGTTTTAAAGTTTCTAAAAGCTTTAAGAAGCTTTCTGGGAGCTTATATGATCTGAATTAGTCCTTAACTTCAACTACAACAACATGAAAATAAACTTGAGAAATTGAGCTTGAAATTGCAATGACTTGAATTCGTACTAAAACTTGGAAATTTATTATTGAAAAAGATTCACAATACACTGAGAAAGATAACTAAAGTACTTGAAAGCTGAAACATAAGCTGGAAATTTAAATTGACTAGGTACAAGCTAAGGAAAAATAAATTACACTAGATAGATATTACATTGTCTCTATTCTTCATATTTATCGACTCTAAAGCTTCCTTGTCGACCTCTGAATCTTTCCCACTTCATCTTAGCCCTTGAATTCATCAAATTCATCATAAACGTACAAATGGCATTTTTGGCGCCAAAAATGCTTTTGAGCTGTAAGAGTGGTTTGAGGGCAATTAAAGAATTGTGGAATCATGTGGAGGTGGAGGGGACAAATTGGTAAGTAGACATGGAGCTAGGGGTGAGTTGGCAGGTTTTCCACTTGTTGTAAATCTTCTCAGTGGAGAAGATGGGTGGGAATGCATTAAATGCTTACTGTTATTGGTGAGGATGTGGAAGGGAGTGAGGTGGAGGTGTACAGGTGGTGTGGTGAGGTGGTGATACCACCCTGGTTTTGGAGAAGAAGGGTGAGGGAGAGAGGGTGGTATAGTGGTGGTGGTATTGGAAGGGATGAGGGTTAACGGGGTCAACGCCCCGTTTTATTAAAAAGGGGGGTGGACTAGGCTTAGCTTTGGGCCAGAAAAAAGAGGTGGGTATTGGACTAGGCTTAGTTTGGTTTGGGGTTTATTAATAAAAATGGGGGTCCGGTTGGTTTTAGGTTTATAATACCACAAGGACTATTTTTGTATTTTCTGAAAAGTTGAAGGGTTAAACCTGCCAAATATACAAAGTTAACACAAGGACCAAATATGCCATTTATGAATAGTATAAGGGTTATATTTGATAAATTTCACTTTTTAAATAACCCAAGGACCATTTATGACACTTTTCAAAGTTGAGGGACCAAAGTTGTAAATATGTGATTTTAAACTTTAAAGGACTATTTCTTACAACTTATGAATCCCAAGGACCTTTAATGATATTTGTACAAGTTTTGATTTACCAGGGACTAGTTTTGCCAATTTTTCAAAGTTCAGGGACTGAAACTGTAATTTAAGTGAAATGTTTTGTTTTTCATCAGTTTTCAATCCTTTTGCATAAAAACACAATCCAGAGATAATTTTATGTATTTTAAGGCATTCCTGTGTGTTTTTATATGTTTTTGCAGTTCAAATGTAACAGAAATGATGAGTATTTACACACTCATCAGCAAGTACTTTTCAATTTCCGCATCTCTTTAGCTCATATGCTCGTTTGTAACCTGGAAACGAAATATAGAGAAATCAAAGTATATATCCATATAAATAACATAAATAACGAGCATATTAGGGGAAATTGACACTTAAATATTAGGATTATTTGATGTCATCAAATATCCCCCCACTTGAACTCTACTTGCTCTCAAGTAGACCTTATTAGAATCATTTCTAAAAAGATATCCCCTAAGCAAATCGGGAAATATGAGATTAAAAACTTCCTATGCTAGAACTTTCAAAGCTGAACACCTCATGAAATGGGAAAAAACACTCATACTCTCTCTAATCTAAGTGTCAATTTCGGGGTGATCACTCAAAGCACAGTCATAGTATGTATTCTATCATAGGCTTGGTGCTAGAGCTAAGGTCGAAACTATCCTCAAAGGCAATATTGGGTGAACAATAATGACTGCTCGACAAAGACCATGGCAAGACACCAATGACTGCTCGACAATCACCTAGGCAAAAGCAACAAAGATCATCGATACATGACTAGAACGTTGGCCAAGACACCAATGACTGCTCGACAATCACCTAGACACGCTTCACGACTACAGGGTAGGATAAGACATGGGAATTCACATAATAGGTGAAAAATAAAAATAAAAATAAACAAGCAAATAGTCTAAGCCTACAACCAAGTCATCACCGTTTACCGTTCATCCAAAGTCCGAGCTTCAAAACTCAAAAACTGGATCATAGCAAGTAAATGTGCCATTAGTGGACGTCATGATGGAGACATTACTTGGTCTTCATGTTGGTATAGAAACATCACCAACTCCATTCTTCAAATGTAATCGAAGTGGCCTCCTCGATACTAAATCTTTGATATGCTCATAAACTCAGTTCTATACAAGGTTGCACCATCAATACAACTATTTACAAACAGAAATTCATATTTTTTTTAATCATAACTAAATACAGAAATATTTACATCTCGCCACTTGAGATGAATAATATATGAGAATTTAGGGGGTCTTCACATGATCTTCAAATGTATGTCTTCGACTTAAGCGTGATTCCGGAATTTCTCTATTCAGATCTTGAACTTGGGCAAACAGTAACTTCTCAATCATAAACCAAGACTACACGGTAGGCTAAGGTGAATAGGTGTATCGAAAAAATATATTAAGGGTATGAAACGAAAGGAAAGGCTCAAAAGGGTGTATCTAGCACTAAAGATGAGTGCAACAAAAGGGGTTAACACGGGGGTCAAGAAGTCGAGGTGACTAATCGATAAACGCACACAATTACATATATGGCTATTTGGGTGATAATCCTAAAATATTGCCTTCTTAAATAGTTCCTTCCAAATGTATCAAGCTAACTCGACACACTACTCGCCTATGGTCTCGAAATGATGTAAAGACCAAGTTCTAAAGTTTACAAACTACTGGCACACTCAATATTTGGTGGATTCGGGGTAAATAAGGGGAAATTGATAGGCCAAATCTCACCATAAGAAATCAAGGGATAAATGTGCTCGGCTAAGGTTCATCCTAGTTTGGTTCGAAAAAATATGCCAAAATTTTAAAGTGTTATAACTTTTCAAAATAAACTAGAAAAACGAGGGCAATAAAGTTCAAGTAATAATTCTACTCCTGTCTCCCCACTTAAAATGTACAAAGTCCCTTTTGTACTAAGAATGAGATATAATAGAGGATAAAGTAGAACTAGAGCGAGAACTTCCCTGAAATTTGCTCTAAAATGGAAGAAGGATCACGAGAAGATTACGTGCCTTCGACTTGCCTCCATGAGCAAACTTCAAAACCCTGAAATCACGACACTACCACAAGCATAAACCTTAAAAAAAGAAAAAGAAAAGCAAACAAAACCTAACTCACTTTCATAGGAATCACGGTTGCATTTAGCCGTACGCAACAAGCCTTTTAAACCACTTGGTGTCCCAAGTGGACAAGTATAGTCTCGTGAGGGTTTACACTGTTTTTATCTTTTCTTTTTCTACTTTTTTTTATTACACTTTTACTCTACCATCTAAAATAATACATCAAAGGGAACTTGCTTCCCCCTTACACTTAAACTTTTACATAAATAGAAGTAAAGACTCGAATTAAGATAATCGAAACACTTGGAGTACTTTAAAATATTAACGCACATATGGGGGTAATAAATGATGTTCTTCCCCATTACTCCATAACACTAGTACTTTACCCATGAGTCCCAATCGTCCCAAAACAATATGTACAAGATATGACTCGACTTAGCAACCATGTAATCAATTAGACAATTAACTAAGGGTTTAAGCAAGTAACAATAATGCATTAAAGATGAGTGCATACAAGGAAGGCTAAGGCGATTTGGGTGTACATTTAGGGGTGGATTGTAAACAAATTCTTCCTTTAAGTAAGATGCTTAAAGTTAGAAATGAAAAAGATAGGCTCTGGGGGTGTACTAGGGGTATCGTGTACTAAAAATGAGTACATCTCAAAGGTGTAGGAAAATTACTTGACCAATGAAGTCAAAGTAATTATAATACAGGTTTAAAATATTGGTTATCCTAATGCCTCTTATCATATAATAAATCCTAATTACACGAATGTAGTCTCACTAGCGGTCTTGGAATGCATCACTAACGCAAGTTCTAGAATCTAAATTGTAACACCCCCATTTTTCACTGATCGCAGCGGATTAAGTGTTTGGGGTATTACCTCATGGATCATAGATACAGTAATAGAAAATGACTCGAAAAGAGACATTTTATAAAAATGAGTTATCATTCATTAAAATTATTAGAGTTTTATAACATGAGGTCCCGTGAATCTAAGTGTGAGATGTTATAATTGAATGATAACCAAATAGAAAGTCTCTGAAGTCTCGTGCCTCTCCATGCCATAATTTCCACAGAGCTCCATTACCTAGGATACATGCTTAAAAAGTCAACACTAGGTGTTGAGTGAGAGTAATAGGTTTAGGGATTAGTGAATACAAGTTCCACAGGGTTCAGTTGTTACACCCTTAAAGGAAAATGTAGTGTGTATGTGTGTGTGATAATTGCAATGCATGTAAAATTATCAAGAATTGGTCAGTTGGTCTGTTGCACTAAACTCATAAACCACACGTTAACAATCTGGGTCATGGAGGCTGCAGACCCAACCATGAGGGGATGAGAAGGATAACTTGCCAAAGTTAATCCTTCAGTGAGGGTTCAAATATAATACTTATTGGTACCCTCCAGTAAGAGGTAGTACCAACGGGAGTTGTCAAACTCCAATAGATCTATCAATTATATTCGCGTTCACTTGTGTAAAATATCACAAGCGATTAGATAATTTTATTATGTAGGGGTGGTAGCTAGTTTACTCGTGCAACAACCAAAGAAAAAGACTTGTATTCGATTTAAAGCAAGTAGCATGTATCCCCCTCACAGGGTTTATAAAGCATTTAAAAGAGTGAGGCTATGAAAACTCACCTAGGCTTAGGGAAATCTAATTGATGTGAAAAGACACTTGGAGACTAGGTTGCCTACTCACGTATCCTGGTGGTATTGTTGGTATGGATGTATTTCAAGCTTTAGTTATCTTGTTTAAGTTTCTTAAGTAATCATTCTTAGGGTTGTTATGTTTTAGATATAACATAAAACCGTTCAGGCCATCACAATTCAGAATTATATGACTCCTCACATGAAGCTCCCTACTATTGTATTATGTTATCAACATAATACCATTTGGGCCATCATAATTCAGAAGTTAATACTCCTCACGTGAAGCTCACTACTATTGAGCTATGTTGTTATTAAGTCTAGTGATAACATAACACCGTTCGGGCCATCATAATTCAGAAGTACATGCAATAATTGTTTGAGGAGCTAGGGCAATTTAAACTCATCAAAACGAAATATTGATGAGGCGAAAAATGATCCATTTTTAGGGGGTCATTTAAGCCGGAATTGGAATTTATTTGATCAAATATTGCCCCAAATCGTTCCTTTTGTGATTTTAGTTACTTTGGGAGTGAATTATGGAAAAGGAAGCATTTTGGACCTTTTTGGAGCATAAAAGTGAAGAAAACGGCAAAGTCTTAATTTTCCTTGCTGGGAACAGTAGATGACAGCATCAAGAAGGATTTGATGACGGCGTCAAGAGCATTTTTTGGTGACGTCCTAGAGAAAACGTGACGGCGTCAGAACAAGGGCGTTAAGAGTAAATATGGTGACGGCCTGAAGTAAGATTACACATGACGGCGTCAGATCTAGATCTAGGCAGTCCGAGAACTTTATTGGCGGTGAGATGACGGCGTCAGAATTTTACTCTTGACGCCGTCTCCTCATAAAATCTATATATACTTTTCTAATTTTCATTCATAAAAGAGGAACTTGTGTGGAGAATTCTAGGGTCGAACTTTATAAACCCTAGCTCGTTTGTAACAGTATTTTCAAGGGTTTTCACCCCTTGAAACCCTTCATGTTCAATTGAGATAAGTTTTCTTCCAATTCATTCAATATGTCTATGTGTTGTTTGAATATATCTTATGCTTGTCTTGATTTTAACATGCTAGATTAGATCTTTTGTGTGTTTGCTTTGATGTAATGAAACCTAGATGTTGATTATAGGTTGATTGCTTGTTTATAGTTGTAATGGATGAATGATTTCAATGTTAGGCTTAAGAAAACTGGCAGATCTCCATTGTGTAACTTGCTTGAACGTCTTAAGAAACATGAACCGATATGTACTAGGTTTTTATGGTTGTATTTAATGCATGAGCGAATTCTAGTGATCCCATGTTAGGAGCTTCTTGTAGGCTCGACATAGGAGTGAAGTAGGATCTTATAGAATTGGGGAAGTAAGTACGCCACCCCATGATTGGTATTAAGGAATATAACCCGTCATCCACGCAACTGTAACAAGTAATTAACCTGTAAAAGATATCTAGGGAGTAGTGAAATCTAAGTAAACACAATTCTCCCATTTATTGTTCACACCACTAGTTTAATTTAGTTTATTTTCATTTGGTCATTTTATTTTGATTGCATCTTTAGTTATTGGGTTAGTTGAATAGCAACTAATTCCGCCCACTCTTCCAAAAACTGAGAATTTTATTTGCTTTTATAAAATATAAAAAATACAAAAAGAATCATCCCTCACCTCTAGACCTAGTTTTTAGGCTTTCTAATCCTAGCGACACTATTCCTGAGTTGAACGATCAATCCCCCGGTACTTGTCACTATACTATACTACAACGATCAGGTACACTGCCTGGTGGGGGTTGTAAGCTTCTCGAGATCCCTCGAGAGTTAAAGCCTGGTGCAATTCCCACGCATCAAATATCCACATGGTACTCCTTACATGAAGCTCCCTAGTATTGTGTTATGCTTCTAACTTAAATTAGATTTTTATATTTATAAAAATACTTTCACTTTATACCCTTATAGCGTATATATTTACAAAATATACCTTACACTTATTTACATATATTATTAACTATCTAAACATAGCAATTTTAGTCCCTATACTTATATATATTAGGAAAATAGCAGAAATGACCCTTGGACTTATAATTTTTCAAAATTTACCATTTATACCCTTAACTTTATAACTTTTGCAAAACTAGTCCTTATTAGTTTTATAACTATTTATCTTTTTATCCTAAGGTTATCTAACTTTGCAAAAAGGGTCCTTATACTTATAACTTCTAAGAAATGTCAAAAGTAGTCCCTAGACTTAATATTTTCAGAAAGTTACCATATATACCCCTATGCATGGAAAACTTTGCAAAACTTGTCCTAATTCCATGCAAACTATATTTTTATGAAACAAAAAGGTTTCCTAGCTTATGGTTAACTAATATTATCTTAATTAAGTTACTTAAACTAGCTTATAGCTTATTATAAGGTATTATAGCATATAATTTATAATTAGTTTAAAATTAGGGTTTTAAAATGTAAACTAGCATGTTTTAGTGATCAAGGCTAAGGCAACTTAATACGATCCTAATATAGTAATAAACCTAGTAGAAACAAAAATGAAAGCTTACTTGACTAGGGAAGGGTTAACGAGGGGTTTACTAGGGTTTTAGGGTTTCTCGACCTAAAATGAACTCGTCAAGGCCTCAAGGCTTACTTTGCTTGACTCATAAGGTTACTAGGGTCCTAATACTACTACTAACTACAGAATATAAGAGGTGAAGAGAAGTGAAGAGGTGTGGTTTGTAATGAGGGGTGTACAACGGTATTTATAGGCCGAGGGGGGTTTAGATGTCAAAATGGGTAGTGAGGTGTCGAGGAGGGAGGGCTGAGTAAGATCAGCTATGGGATGATTTGGTGGGTCTAGGGAGGTGAATAAGGGTGGCTAGGGGGCGGTGTAGGACGGTAGTGGTGGTGGTGAGGCCGCAGGGTTAAGGTGGTGACAAATAGGTGCATCACCTAATTGTGTGCTAGCTTAAGAGGTGCTAGGGTGTGTGCTAAGCATGACTAAGGTGCTAGGCTAGGTGCTTGAGGTGCTTATGTTTAGGTTTTAACTAGTTTAGGTTTAGTTTAGTCCTAATCTTGCTTAGTGAGGGATTAGGGTTTAACTTAAGGTTTAGTGCCTAGATTAGGGTCCTATGAGTTCTTAGTGACTAATCCTTGGTCCTACGAAGCTTATACTAAGTGGTGGTAGCTTGTCCTAAAGTTTTGGGATAGTTTAGACCTAATTCTGGGAAGTTATGACCTAGTTATTGTTTTGTGCTTAAGAGACTTATACCTAAGCTCTAAGGGGTTGTACTAGGGTCTAAGGGTGCTAAGATATCCTATTTTTCCTAAGGTAACTCATATATAAGCTTTGAACTCTTTCAAATTGGTTTAGATAAGCAATTAGGGTTTTGTAAACACATAGGCCTGATTAGGGTTTAATTAGGGTTAGATTAGGGTTTATTAGGGTTCTATGATGAGTTTAGTGTGTTAGGTTGGTAGATTACTTATTGTGGAGTTGTTGTGATCTTATGCTTGACATACCAAAGGTTTATAGGATGTGTGGGTAGAGATATTTGGCTTGTATGGATACGTGAGCAAGTCTAGAGAGTCATGCAGGTAATGAATGTATATAAAAAGAAAAAATTTACCTGTGAAATATCTGATATAGGTATTTGTAGTGGAAATGATAGTGATGATTTTTTGTGGGTTGTTATAGTCTTACCCCCTTGGAGAAAATCTCGTCCCGAGATTTAGTTAAACATAGGAATTGTGAGGAAGAATTTCTTATACTAAGGAAGAGTGGTACGAAAGGAAGGAGAAGTTTGTACAAGCGGAGTAGGAATTGCTTGCACAGATGCCAGATACTTAGGCTTATTCATTTATATCTTATTACTTACAAATAAAGGCGTCCCAATATTTGTAAACAAAAGCTTATAAATTCTTTTGTTTACAAATATTGGGACGCCTTTATTAAACAAAAGGCTAAATATATTGTTCGGGCTGGTTTTAGATTATCGGACTCGGTTTTTGATGTTATTGATAATGGAACTTGGCGATGGCCTTTTGATTTGTTGTCTAGATTTTCGAATTTAGTTAGTCTCCCGGTCCCTACTTTACTTGATAATACTAATGATGGGTTAGTATGGCGTGATATGGATGGTAATTTTAAACCCTTCTCGGTTGCTTGTGCATGGGATTCTCTTCGTACTAGGGCTGATATGGTTGAGTGGTTTAATATTCCGTGGTTTCCTCATTGTATTCCAATACATGCAATACATTTGTGGTTGGTTATTAAGCATAAATTGAAGACGCAAGATAGGTTGAGGCCTACGGATGTTGGGCCTAATATTGATTTGAATCTTCTTTGCTGCCCTTTATGTGATACGGTCCCGGACTCTCATCCCCATTTTTTTTTTGAGTGTCTATTTTCTATGCAGGTTTGGTTGGAGGTCCGGGTTTTATCCGGAATGGATGTTGTTCCACCATTAATGGTGGATGTTCTTACGTTCCTTATGCCTATTTCTAAGGGACGATCTGTTGTTAGCATACTCTCTCGGTTAGTTCTTGCGGCTACTATGTATAATACTCATAATGATAGCATGTATGGTTTATGTGTTATGGATTGAATCAAGTAAGAAAGTTTAGATAGAGAAAGTGAGTTGGGAGGAATTCCTAGAGAGCGAAAGAGATGAGAGAAAAATGAGAATATTAGATTAAGTGAAAGGAAGCTCCAACCCTCTCCACATGTGGAGAGGGGTATTTATATTAAGCTACAAACGCCCACGCCCGGGCTGTGGATCAGGCATACAGTGGGTAAAGACCCGTCCTTCTTCTACGGTGTTACTTAAACTAGTACTAACTAACTAATATATAAACTAACTACGAGCTAACTTAATGCTATTACAATAATTAGGTGACCGAGATTTTACAGGAATATTTGTATTCCTAACAATCTCCCCCTAAGCGAGGTCACCTTGGAGATTAAGCTCTTTGATCTTTAAGCATTCTTTAGTCTTTGTAGCTTGTAGGTTCTGATTCTTCACTTTTCTTCACACTTTGTACTTCAAGCAAGCGAACTTGTGATTTGGATTCCTTTGTGATATGTGATCTTTGAGCTTCTTTGTGATCATCAGCCATAGTAAATCTCCAAGCTCATCCATAGTAGTATCGTCTTCATGTGACATAGTGACTTTAGGACCATCATGCTCACACCCTTCTGGATCAGGAGACATTACATTAGAGTTGTGGATCAGGAGACTTTATCATCAGAGTTGTGGAAACGTTGTTGGTAGTCTCTCAACATTTGTTGTAGCAAGTCTCTCATCGTCATTGATAGTGTGGAGGATGTGTGAGCATGAGGTATGGATTGACCCGATTCAGCTGGAAATAGGAGCCATCAACGCCATCTTTATATGTGTCCCTGAAATAAAACAGTTAGCAATAAAGATAGAGAACGAATATGGCTTTGTCATTCATTCAGCGAGGACAGACTACCCTCCGGTTATGTGAGAACCGACCTGTGATCAGGTAGAGACTCTGTTAAAGAAGACTCTCATTGACAGGAATTTCCAGCTTGTAGTATTGAAACTTCCAAAGAATCCACTTCGGAATCTTCATACTTAGCATGTTCTCATACCGGAATGTCTCAAAGCAGACAGCACGGTAGAGTGAATCGGTGAATTGACATTCACTGATTGATGAGAAATTGATTTATAGAAATCACTCGCGTGTCAAATAATAAACATTTTTGAGACACGACGAGAGTTTTATTCTTTGAATCACATTTCCATCAAAAATACTTTTGTTTGAAAGATTATACACAATCAATGTGCTCGAAAAATTAGTTTGTAAGCACATTGAAAGGTTTTTGCAAAAGTATTCGTCAATCCATTTCCTGGAACAAGTTTGATTCTATATTTGAATCGCACCATTGTTGCTTTCCAGTTGTCACTTGATCATTGATCCAAGATGGATCTCACATGTCACCTACCAAGAGCTTGAGTGATGTTCGTTCTAGAAGGAATTCCATCTTCATTGTGAATATTCTCATATCACTCGGATGTTCTGGCAATACCACAAGGATAATGCGTAGGACTCTAAATATTTTATCTTATTTTTCACACTGTGTGAAACAATAAGCATATTGGAAGTCTGTCCTAGTGAGATTTATGGATGATCTCTTGGCTCTAGACTCAATAGTGCGTTTTGATCCGCTCCTGGAGACTGGGGAGGCGTCTCCTGTTTTAGGTATCAACATAGCTCGCAATGAGCGGTCGATACATTGCACAGGGTTCCCCATGAGATTGAAACAAGCTCTTTTAAGAGAACTTGAGTGGTTGGGAAGTTTATTGCAGTGCGTCACTGGGTCCATGACGTCTTGTCTTCAATACCGGTGTTACCTTAGTAACCGCCAGTAGATTATGAATTGAACACGGTTTCGTCCTAAGGTTGAATAGATGGAGGGCTATTTTTTTCACCCTTTCTCATTTCATTTCTTTTTCATTCTTTAACCCCTTCAGTGCTTACCGAGACTTCACCACTAGAACCTTGTTGGGTTTGTTCCAGTCCTAGCTCTATCTAAGTCCGCACTCTTCCCTTTCTCACTTTACTCATTTTTTTCAATCATTCCTAAGGACTTCTAATCTATCTAGAGGATTGTCCCTGGGAAGATCCTTCCGGTTCTGGTGGATCATGGGAATTCATACCTAACCTTAACCAACCTTATAACTGCATGCATAAAGATAAGTGGTCGGTCTTTGGTATAACTTCCACAAACGCCTTTTGCTCCCCCTCAATATGTGCATTGATATTCGAAAGAGTTTAGCACATATGTGGGAGCACATTTATTGAGGATTGTCCCTGGGAAGATCATTCCTAAGGACTTCTAATCTATCTAGAGGATTGTCCCTGGGAAGATCCTTCCGGTTCTGGTGGATCATGGGAATTCATACCTAACCTTAACTAACCTTATAACTCCATGCATAAAGATAAATGGTCGGTCTTTGGTATAACTTCCACAAACGCCTTTTGCTCCCCCTCAATATGTGCATTGATATTCGAAAGAGTTTAGCACATATGTGGGAGCACATTTATTGAGTTCAAAAGATCACATTTGATTATCAGATTTCATATTTAAATCACATTCTCTCCCCCGATCAAAAATTTCAAATCTTTCGAGATTTTTGATCTCAATTGACTTAAATAAGTTAGAAAGCTTTTGGGAGAGAAATGCGGTCAATTTTAATATTTTCTGATAAAAGGAACCTTTTACTGCTCCCCCTCAATCTGTGAGGGAGGTTGTTATGTGTCAGATTCGATGAGTTTACAAAAGATTTGAAGTTTTAACGAAAACACTTTGAAAATGTACTCATTCTGACACATAACCATCACAAATCGTTTTGTTGCAAGGTTTTTGTACAAAGTGTGGGGAGTTTTGATGATACATAAAATTTTGAGAAATCACTCTCCCCCTCAATCAATGACGGATGTTAAAACTGAAGTATTTTCATATGAAAGTCATTGATTGAGTGAAAAACTTTATCAAATTTTGAGTTCAATTTGATTTTCAATCAAAATCTCATGGTACCACCAAGTTTTGCTCAAGTACTTCCCGGAAAAATCATAGAAGGAAAAGTACTTGGTGATAAAAACAAGATTTCTCTTTTTTATCAAGAAATAATGCACTGAAGCATACATTAGATCGAGGGTGCATGAATATAAAGTAATTCACGCTCGGATGAACGGCACTATTTGCTAGGAACAACCGTCTTTTTGGCGACGAGTTTTCCTCATTTTGAAAAACGGGATGCTATCTGAAGTAATAGCAAGCCATGATTTGAAGTCCGGGTTATAGCCTGAAATGACTGTAAGCCATGATTTTAAGTCCAGGTTGCTATTTGAAGTAATAGCAAACCATGATTTGAAAGAATATTTTTAGGAACGACATGTTTTAGAAAAGAAAACTTTATTTGAAACCGAAAAACTCTTGCTCAAGCATATGTATGATTCCGTGTCATTATTGAATGACATTTCTAGAAACGTACATAATATTGATTACACAAGAGACATGTCGTGAGAAGAATATTTTTGTATTTTTTATGATTTTTCAGATTTTTATGGTTTTTATAGGCTTTATATTTTTCTATTTACATATTGGTATAAGATATGTACAAAGGATACCAAACTGTTTAAGGAGATGTTGACATGAGCATCATAATGAGATAATCGTTCAACTCGTTGTAGAAGTATGTAGTCAACTTCTCTTAAACTTTCACCACCAAAGCTTTCGAGGCTCCTGAATAATCTCTGAATCCGTAGTTGCCATGATATAATCTTAAACGGGATTTTACAACTCTTGTGACTTAAACCGAGAGATCGATTCTCTCCCGGGATTTTACTAAAGTCAACAAAAGAAACCGAAAGATGTAATATGCGAGTTAAACTTAGAGAGAGATCTTGGATAAGTGACAATTTGCATTAAGTGTCAAGTCGCGACAAGTCAAGTTACAATAGATCCGATCGTAATAAGTCAAGTCGTAAAGATTAACTTACAACGTCAAATTACAATCAGACTAATCGAAACGACTTAAGTCACAACAATTCACCAAACACAAGTAGTTAACAAATCACTAGAATCTCACAAATAAGTTAATCGCTAGACACCCACCAAATCGATGAATTTTTTATTGCCTCCTCAATGTGAAGCTTTGGTAGCTTCCCCCCAAACCGACAATCACCTACATGAGACCACTTCCCCAAGTAGTTGAAGTGATACAAAAAGTCTCATTGTATGACGCTCGAAGACCCAAAGGAAATGATAGCACCGAAGTAACAAGGTGAACCATGGATCATCTCTGTGGTTATCAATCCCGGAATGTATGATGAAGCCCGATCAGATGACCATGTTGTGCATCCCCAATGTACACATTACTTTGAGGTTTGGAGCAGTTGTCTATTAGGGGAATAAGATATCAACATCTTCATTTCACTAAATGCTTTCCAGTTATCTTACACATACCAACTCAATCCATCTTGTATGCATGTATCCAACACGAGAAGAAACGATGACACCAAAGTAACAGGTTGAAGCAGTGATCATCTCCACGGATATCACCTCTGAAATATATGATTAAGCCCGATCACGTGAACCTGTTGCGCATCCTTGATGTACACAAATCTCTCCCCTGATGGTTGCGATCTCATCGGAATCAGCAAAACATTGTGCACATGAAGCATTAACCAGAAGCACTTTATCGTAAACCATATCAGCTCCTATGAAGATGTCGATAAGCAATATCATCTCATACTCCAAATGTCCTTCTCATATTTCTTCCTACTGAAAGCTGAAGTAGTATATGCCACAAGTATCAAGAGACTACTTCCCCCATGTAGTTGGAATAATACACCAAACGCAACGAGTTATACACTGATATTCTCTGCGGTTATGGCATTTGTCTTCCCGGGATAACTTCAATTAAGAAGAAGAATTAAGTTCATCTCATGCACTCATTATGCATTTAGATGTGTGTCTCCTTCCCCCTTGCTGGTTTTGATACCTCAGAATCAGCAACACATTATAGGCACCTTTTCTTGAAATCTTGTGAGAAGAGCAAAAATTTGCTTAAATGGATCTGGTGAGAATCAACTGCTACAAAAAGACTCTCTCTGACTATCTTTACCACCCCTTATGTAGGCTATTTGAAGTGACCACTGATGAAGTAAACAAAACATACCAAATTTGAAACTGAAGTAGAATTCCCCATTGTTATGACTTAAACTTACACACTGACAACTTCGTGTGAGTTGTGACACTCTTTAAAGTGATAGTTATTTTGTGGTAATAAAATTGGAGAATTACCAAAATAACTAGATATCCAAGTCTTCGTCATTGTAAAGGTAAAAGCTCAAGCAAGGATCTCGAAGAATCTTCATCCAACCACCCCGACTTCGAGATAAAATAAGATCACGCCTTTGTGAAAGTCAACTTCAGTCTCAAATAAGGGATAACAAATAAACTCCATGATTACTTGACATTTCATGTCCAAATTCTTAGCCATTTTGACGTTATAATCGAAATTTTCCATTATGTTCTTGTGGTTGATTTACAAAGTGCACATTTGGAGGAACAACAATCCGTGATGAAATAGGACAAGAGGACGGATCATTATTCATGTGTGCAACTTCACAATCATGATAGTCATCATCAACACCTTGAGGAATAACTGGAGATTGGGTTACTAGAGTAATCTGAGTAATACTTCTAAATGGTGCATCTTGATCAATGGAGATTGAGGAAGGTGAACCAGTTGAGTCAGCAGGAACCGGAGCAAGAGCTTCAGGAACTAGATGATCAACATTCATTGAAGCTTGGAAGTATTCATCAACCATAAATCCCAGTCATCCTTAGTACATAGAACATTAGGTGTTGGAGGAGAGTCGTATGATGAGTCGTATGACCATTCTTCAATCATCAATCACCATGTGGTATATTCACACTTCTCCCCCTCAAAAATTGCAAGCGAGGTTTGCCATTTTTGATTGAGCAAGTGAATAAGCATACAATTAATCATGTATTTTATTCACACTTCTCCCCCTCAAAAATTGCATACGAGGTTGCCATTTTTGATTGAGTGTGAATAAGAATACCCTCAATCATGTAGTTTATTCACCCTTCTCCCCCTCAAAAATTGCATACGAAGTTTGCCATTTTTGGATGAGCAAGTAAATACGAATTCAAGCAAAGATGAGTAGATCCACTTGATGACTGAACGAACATGGAGGAAACATGAACCGTATTGTAGAGAATGGTCAAAACTAAGAAGATTTCTCTTCTTCTGAAGATAAGGCGCACTGAATCGTACACCTTTCTTTTCTTTGATGAACGGGGCCTGAAGAGTTGTCAGCAGACACCATAATGATGACATTGAGGACCGAGGCTCGAGGTGTTCAAACGTCATAGTCGATGAAGAACGAGGCCTGAACTGATGTGAACAGACGTGATAGTTAGCATACATCAACATTGACCTTCTATACCTCCTGAAGTAGGAGATATGCTTGCTTTAGGTCTTCAGACTTTGAGTCTTCTCGTGTGGTGAATGATTGATGTACCTGTAACTGAGTAAGGACTACCTGCACTAACATTACAAACTTGATTGCATATATATGGGTTAGTGACAAAAGTATCCAAACCCTTGGGGGTTTCACGGTCAACCAAGGTATTGCCATTGGTAAGTATCTTTCCGGTCGGTATCCACTTAAGTCCTGCATCCTTAAAAATTCTACCAGTTGGAATCCACTTATGGCAAGGTCTAGGATTGTTAAGCTTCTTATGCGCAGTGGAAGGCTTATCGATATTCCTAGTCTCAGAAGATTTAGCAGTTTGAATCCACCTAGGAGACGTTATAGGTTTAATTTGCTTCTTATGCATTGTGGATGACTTACTATAAATCCTAGACTTAACAGGTTGAACCTTAGCATTGTTCCTCAATATCCTAGGAGGGATCATACAAGGTTGTGAACCTAAGATTCCATCCTTATGAAGTAGTGCCCTTTTCCTAGCCTTTTCTAGATCATAGTTCTTGTGCAAGTCATTGATATCATAAGTGTTTTGAACCTTAATGCTAGGTTTCGACACAGTTTTCGAACTAATCCTAGAGGAGCTGGGTGTAGGAGTAACTACTTGTTGAGGTTTAACCGAAATAGAAGCAATTATCTTAGGAAAATAATGTGTAGTGACTGGTTTTGTCAAAACTTGTTCCGCATCAACTTGGGAGGCAAACCGTGTTTTTGAAAGTTTTGGTCGTTCAGATCTAAACGCAGTCGGTTGCCTAACAACAAATTGGTTTCTATTTGATTGAAAACCTGGTTTCCCCAAGATTGATGGTTTTGTAAACTTAGTATTCACACTATCCCCTGTTGCTTTTCTTAGCTCGTTCTTTAATGCAGTTATTGTGAACCCCTTTTCAAGAAGTTGAGCTTTGAGTGCATCATTTTTGGCAATCAAAGATGTTGTTTGCTCAATCATCTTAATTTTCATTTCTTTGATTGACTCATTCAAATTGTTACAGTGCTTTTTTAAAGACTCATTTTCTGAAAGTAATTCAGCCATTTTTTGCTCAAAATTTCTAGTTGCAATAACATTACTGTCATGTTTAGCCTTAACTTCATTACACATATCACATATCTCAGTAATACGTATTTTCAGGTTGTTGATTGTCAATTCCTTGGTTTCTAGCTGAGCTTTCAAATCATTAATCATAAAGAATTCACGGAAATCAGGAAGTTCCAGATCTTTACATGGTTGGTTAGTTTGAAAACTTTATTCCTTTTGTTGCATTGCGATTTCAAGTGAAATACAATGTTTTTCAAGTTGTAAAAATCTGTTTGAAAGTTCATTAAATACATTTATATTAACCATATCATTTGATTTAAAAGACTCAGCTGTAAACAAAGAACTTGACTCATCATCGCGTTCATCATCTTGATTACTTTCTCCCCCTTTATGATTCATATTTGTTAAATCAGAAATGGTATTACTATCAGTCTTTTTCAACAAATATGTGTCATAAGTGGGCATAACTTGATCAGTATGCAGTCGTTCATCAGAAAGCACATTATGATGTTAAGTTAGGGGTACCTCAGCACATGACACTTGTTCTTTTACTGGTCTTAATTCAGTGCCCATGTCTGGAGTATCACTAGTCACTGAGTTGCAGGGTGTGTCAAGCTTATCAGTCTCTGATTCTTTGCATATCGTGACACCTGACCCAACATCCGATGCTATACCCGAGTCACCAACGCCATCACATGATTGTACCCTACATGCCTTCACCTTGTCATCATAAGCAGGTATATGCTGTGCCTTTTCGTTAATGAATCTTTTCACTTTATCCATAAGCTGGATAAGTGTGTCTCTGAACGTGTCAACCTCAATTCCCGTGTGATCAGCAAAGCACTTTTTCGTCATCTCACTATAATTGTCATAATCCAGAGTGAATTTCGAATCAAAAAACACTTGGAGTTGTTTGTTGATCACACAAAGGGCAGCCATGGATCCCATTTTGGAAAATTCTCCTTGGTCAAGTTGTTGTTGTAGTTGATCTAAGTTAAGAATCATTGTGCATGTGAAAATCTGAATATCTTGACCAAAGAGTGTTGCAAATGCACGTTCGAATCCCATCTTGAATCCAGTTCGCTCTAAAAGTACCGATAGGCGTGAATGAAGTTGTTGAAAACATTCTATGCAACAATCTTTTGCATTATCGATCAATTTAAGTGGCTGGTGAAGTACACTCTCAGATCTGATAGAGTCTGAAGTAGTAGACATGATATGAGCGAGCACGGGATTTTACAATTCTATGATTTAAACCGAGAAATTGATTCTTTCGCGGGATTTTACAAAATCAAAAAGAAACCGTGAGATGATGCTGAGTACTTTAGTGATTGAGTGTGAGATGATAAACTTTGCAAGGTACAGTAAGTAATCTAAGTCAAGTCACAGCAAGTCAAATCACAATTAGTCAAATTGCAGGAATCAACTTGCAACGTCAGATTGTAATTAGACAAGTTACAATAACTCAAATCGCAATAATTCTCAAATCACAGAACTATTCAACTCGCAGCGTATAATCAACTCACAATAACATGATCAACTAGCAGTACGATCTGGTTTGGTTGATGCAATTAGTTATGGTGAAATTTTGGTCTAAAAACTTAAAACCTCAAAAACTTCACTCCGAAGCGATTATGGGCCTCGAAACTTCGCTTGAATCGATAAATCATATAGCATGTCATTCACCTCTGTCTCACGGTCGTTTTGACAGGTAATTCGCTAAAAACGGAGTTACGGTTCAAAAGTTATGGCCGATTGAAGTTTTGACGTAAAAGGTCAACTTTGGTCAACTCGCTGAACACCAACTCGCTGAATGAGCGACTCTCTAGAATGGCAACTCTCTAGAATGACAACTCGCTGAAAGCCAACTCTCTAGAATGGCAACTCTCTAGAATGGCAACTCCCTGAAAGCCAACTCTCTAGAATGGCAACTCTCTAGAATGACAACTCTCTAGAATGTCAACTCTCTAGATCAACTTGCTAGACCAACTCGCTGAATAGGTCAACTCGCTACTACAATAGGACAAATCAGGCGCTTTCTAGCGATTTGTCCTTTTATCCCAAAACAGTAAACTACCAACTCGCTAGTCAGAATTTCACCAACTCGCTACCAATAATTACCAACTCGCTACCAAGAAAAACAACTCCGAGACTCAACTCGCTAGAAAGTAATTTGCCTCAAATTGCTTCAAAAATCAATTTCGTGAATGATACAACTTATCCAAGTGAAAGACTACTATCCTAGAACATCATAGAACATGAAAGTACATCAATATCACTCAACAAGTCACAAAATGAGATCAAACTAGAGAAATACTACACCAACTATTCGAACCAAATAAGAACACAAAACCACTCCACAAATTCGAGCACCAACAATCCTAGGATGAAACCATGGCTCTTGATACCAATTGTATAATACTTATAATGATAACATGTATGGTTTATGTGTTATGGATTGAATCAAGTAAGAAAGTTTAGAGAGAGAAAGTGAGTTGGGAGGAATTCCTAGAGAGAGAAAGAGATGAGAGAAAAATGAGAATATTAGATTAAGTGAAAGGAAGCTCCAACCCTCTCCACATGTGGAGAGGTGTATTTATACAAAGCTACAAACGCCCACACCCGGGCTGTGGATCAGGCATACAGTGGGTAAAGACCCGTCCTTCTTCCACGGTGTTACTTAAACTAGTACTAACTAGCTAATATATAAACTAACTACGAGCTAACTTAATGCTATTACAATAATTAGGTGACCGAGACTTTTACAGGAATATTTGTATTCCTAACATACTACTTATCACTTATGGATGGAACGCAATTCAAGACTTTTCAAACCGAAGAAGTCTACTGTTGATGAAGTGGTCCAAGTTATCTTCAAGTTCAAGAAGATAACCCCTCGGTCTCGTATATTGCTGGATAAATGGAAGATTCCAAGGGCTTGTCTTATTCTCGAAGGAAGTGCCGGGTAAGGGTTGTACTCTTTTTCCCTACTCCAAGATTTTTCCCTCTAGGTTTTTCTTGGAAAGGGTTTTTAAGGAGGCAAACTTCCTGGGTCGCCTTGCTTCCTTCGTGCTGCTGGCTGGATGCGGGATGTTCGCATTTCAAGTTTAGTCTTGTTATTACACCTAGTTTGATGAGTTGTAATTTGCTAGGTTTGTTTTGTGTTTATGGCCTGTCATGAACACTAGTTTATCAAGCGCCTGTGCTTGAGGTTAATGTGGTACTTCAGCCACATTCCATTTGTACTTAACAATTTTTTGGTTATATATTTACCGGGGTTTCCCCTTTACCAAAAAAAAAAAGCTTATAAATTCATAATCCATTTGATTTATAACTTTCTCATTAAAATGAAGGAGCGTCCTAGTTCATTTTAATAGGATAGTCATTATAAATCATCCTTAAGTAGTATCGGCGGAAAATGGAGAGAGTTTACCATACTTAAGGAAATTTGATATGGGAATGTTTTAGAGACAAGTTCCAACCATGGTGAAGACAAGTTCTAATCACGGTGGAGACAAGTTCTAGTCATGATGGATATAAGTTCTAGTCATGATAGAGACAAGTTCTAGTCATGATAGAGACAATTTCTACAGTCTCCCTGTTTAGCAACTTGTCACATGGTAACATCCCATGTTATGACTAGAGTGACGGACGTTAGAGATCTTATTCTTGCAACTCTTGCAAAGCGAGATTTAATATCATTGTCGAACATAATGAGGATTGAAGTTCGATGACTCCTCCTTTATAGTCAGTCCAAATTAACCAAGGATGGTCAACAGGTCAAACCTGAGGGAGAGGAGTGCAAGATATTAAATCCGTGGAAGTATAGAAAAATCCCCGGGTCGTTATGTCCCAGCGAGATTGAAATTGTGTTTAAGAAACGTTTAATTACACTACTGGATTGATTGAGATTCAGATAAATAAAAAGTATTGATGCGTGGAATTGCGCCCTCGCAAAAGGTTTTACCTCTCAAGGGATCTTGAGAAGCTTGCAATCCCCACCTGGCAGTGTACCTGAACGTTGTAGTATAGTATAGTGCCAAGTACCGGGGGATTGATCGTTCAACTCAAAGAATAGAGTTCGCTATGGTTAAAACTCAATTAAACTAGGCCTAGAGATGAGGGATGATTCTTTTTGTATTTTTATATTTTATGGAAAGCAAGTAAAAATCTCAGGTTTTGAATGAGTGGGCGGAATTAGTTGCTAATCAACTAACCCAAATAACTACAGAAGCAATCAAAATAAAATAAAATAGACTTAACCTAATTGTGGTGAAAACAATAATGAGAGAAAATGTGTTTACTTAGATTTCACTACTCCCTAGCTATCTTTTACCGGTTGATTAGTTTGTTACAATTGCATGGATGACGGGTTATATTCCTTAATACCATTCGTAGGGCCGTGTACGATCTTCCCTAACTCTATAAGCTTCTACCTCCTCCTATTTCGAGCCGACTACTAGCTCCTAACATGGCCTCATTAGTAGTTACCTATGCATTAAATATAACCAATATATCGTAGTACACCTTCGATCATGTTTCTTAAGACGTTCAAGCAGGTTACCAATTGCAAATCTGCTAGTTTTCTTAAGTCTAACATCGAATTCATTCATCCACAACATAGGGAATGAGCATTTCCCTTACACTTGAATTTTTACTTACTTTACAATAAACTAATCTAATGACTCGAATCAAGATAATTAAAACACTTGGAGTACTTTTAAGATTAACGCACATATGGGGGTAATAATATGATGTTCTCCCCCATTACTCCATAACATAAGTACCTTACCCATGAGTCCCAATTGTCCCAAAACAATATGTACAAGGATATGACTCGACTTAGCAACCATGTAATCAAGTAGATAATTAACTAAGGGTTTAAACATGTAACAATAATGCACTAAAGATGAGTGCATACACGGAAGGCTAAGGCGATTTGGGTGTACATTTAAGTGGGTTGTAATAAATTCTTCCTTTAAGTAAGATGCTTAAAGTTAGAAACGAAAAGATAGGCTCGGAGGGGTGTACTAAAAATGAGTACAACGCTAAAGGTGTGGGAAAAAATAATTGACTTAACTAGCCAAGTAATATGACTTAAATGGTCAAGTAATTATGATACGGGTTTAACACAAGGGTGATCCTAATGCCTCTTATCATGTAGTAAATCCTACTACACGAATGTAGTCTCACTAGCGGTCTCGGGATGCATCACTAACGCAAGTTCTAGAATCTAAATGCTACCGGTACACTCATAAGCACTAATAATGAATGCTTTTCCTATCAAATCTAAAGGCGAACCTCACATATTTGGGTGAAGAATTTTTCTGAATGATACGGTTTTGTGCTAGTCATACGATCTCCTATCCATGAGACGCTTGCAAAGGCTAAAGTTTCAGTCCTAAATGTTGTAAAAAATTTTAAATTTGGCGCTAAAATTACACTAACAAGTATTTCTCATAGTTTTATTACACACCTACCATCAAACAAACAAACTCAAGCGCAATTGTATCTATAAGGTGTCATCATTTACCCTCCCCTTACACTTAGGATGAACATTGTCCCCAATGTTCAATTAAAGATTGAAAAAGTAAAACAGGTAAAAGAATGAAATCAAATACTCCCCTGATTCGCTCGGTATGGATAATATGGTAACCAGGTTAGATCTTCCTCCAAGAAAATGAACAATCAAAGCTTCCCTTTCAGAAAAATAAATCATCTTCTTATCAAACATAACCTCTTAAACATGAGAAAACAAACAAGGCAACCTCTCGTAAAATTGGCGGCAACCTATCTATGCTACAAATCCTAGAAAACAAAGTAAGATATAATGCTTGTGGAATGATGGTTGTAGATTTCCTGGAGATTATAAAACTAAAGATTCAACAAAAACTTTAAGACTCCATTAGAAAAACAAAACTGGTAAAATTTCCAGATTTTTACACGTGACGCCGTCAGGAATTTCTTCCTGACGCCGTCAGAAGTGACCTGCAGAAATTCTTATGTTAAGTTTCCGGAAAATTTCTGGAAAAACTTTGTCCTACTTCCTGGAAAATCCTGCAAAACATCATTATGACTCGATACAAGCATTTGACTCTAACAAATACGAATATACATGTTCACTTAATATTGTGGAGAATCATGATCAATTTTGTTTCTTAAAAACATATTTGGGGTTTCCCCTTACACTTATCTTTTGCGAAATACCTTTGGATGAAGTTAAGACAAAGCCAAACAACAAAATAAAGTATTTTCACCATTTTAGTTTGAGACATGATCTACCAACAATAAAAATAAAGCATGCATACGGAAACAAATAACAATCAAACAAAATAAAAATCACACAAAGCATGGGTTGCCTCCCAAGAAGCGCTTTTCTTTATTTACGAGTCTTGTAGCTAGACTCAAGGTCATGGGTTACTACGTGACCTCATCGTTGGTTTCACTCTCTAGGTCATCTCCTATACCAGTTTTGTATTCCGGACCTAGTTGCAAGCATTCTTTGTCGAAACCAAGCATCCTATTCATCACATACTCTACTCTTCTACGTCTATCCTCATCATTCCTATAGTAAGCCGCTTGTTTGTGTTCCTTTTCTATGTTTGATAGGAGGCGGTATTGCTCCATCTTATAGGGCATTTGGTAGGCAATCTCATCATTCTCTTCCTTGAACCTAACTATCCCTAGAGTCAGATCATAACTCATCTTAGTGGCCTCAACGAATGGTTTTCTGAACACTACTTGACTTACGCAAGCATCTATCACCGGACTAGTATCCTCTACTATCATAAAATCAATCTCATAAGTGAAATTTCTGACAATCACATGCAATCCTTTCACTCTACCTACAAAATTACTTATTAAATTCCTATTGGGCATCATCCTATAACCAAGTTGTTTCTTCATTACCCAATTATAATAAGTCCTAGTCATGATGTTTATAGGAGACCTAGGATCTATATAAGCTTTCCATACATGCATGTGCCTAATGTTTCAAGGTATGGTGATGTTAGAGGGATCACCTACTTTAATAAGGGGTGAGCCAAGGATATATGGTGTCTCGGGATCATTGAATAAATCCTTGTGATATTCCCGTTCTTCCTTGGTGGGCAACTTATCAAAGCACTCTTCTGCAATCTCTACTTCCTCTAACTTTTCCCCCTTATTAACCTCAACTTCCTTAATTTCATCCCTAGTCTCGGTTTCTACTCCAACTTCATCCTTGTCACTTTCTTCTATCTCCTTATCAATTGGTTTAATGTTGACAACATTGACAAGGTGGACGTGTTTGGATGACGAAGGGTCCTTAGTTTGGATTCCGCTATTGGCGTCCCTAGTGTCCTTCCTAGGTGTAGTTAACACTTGGTTGTTGAGGGCTTTCAACAAGTTGTCAATCTTATTGGTCATCTCCATTTGTTGTTGGTTGAATTCGGTTTCAAACTTAACTACGCGAGCTTCTTGAGATGCCATAAACTTGGACATCAATCCTTCAAGATTGTTGGTACCACCATAATTGTTAGAAGGATTGTTGTTGAAAGTACAGTTGGAGGGTGGACCGTTTGGTTGGTAACGATTAGGCGGATTGGAAGAATTGTTTTGGTTCTGTTTCCACCTAAGGTTCGAGTGATTTTTCCAAGAAGGGTTGTAGGAATCACCGTAAGGGTTTGGCTCAGGTTTGAAAGTGTACCACTTATCTCCCGCTTCGTCGGTACACGAGGATGCGTAGTTCGCAAAAGCTATTCCGGGGAGTTCCACGCAATCACGAGTGCCGTGGGGACCACTGCATAATTCGCATGAAGAAGTGATTTTATTCACTTGTCTTGAAGGCTTAGGAGCTTCGTAAGATTTCATGAGAAACTTGACTTGGTCCTCAAGTTCCATCCTACGGTCGGGAGTGCTAGAATTGTTCGAAGGCAAAGATATTGCCTTGACCGTTTTGTTCAAATCACGGGGATCATTCCAACTTTCGTTGTCATAGAGAGCAAGATCTTCTATGAGTTCCCATGATTCTTCCGCATTTAGATCACGTAGCTTGCCACCGGCCGATTGGTCAATGGTTCGCCTTGTGGAGAGATCGATATGGTCATAGAAGACTTGGACTTGGAGCCAAAGATCTATGCCATGATGAGGGACTTTTTGGAGTAAGTCCTTGAAACGAGTCCATGCTTCATATAGAGTTTCACCTTGACGTTGTTGGAACATCAAGATATCATTTCTAAGCTTGGTAGTTCTCCCTGGTGGGAAAAATTGAGCAAGGAAACAAGTGGTGAGATCATCTCATGAGGTGATGGATCCCGCGGGTAAACGTTCAAGCCATTGACTAGCTTGATCACGTAGAGAGATTTGGAATAGGTGTAATCGGGTCGTCTCTCTAGTTGCAACATCTAGGTCTATGGAATCTACGATTTTAAGGAAGTCCTTGAGATGTTGATTTGGATCTTTGGAATGAAGTCCATGGAATGCACATTTGCTTTGCACCAACCGGATGGTGTCAGATCGCAAGGGAGACACATTGGCTCCTTGGGTGAGCTCAATGGTGTTCCGGTAGCCTTGGTGGCTAGGTCGGGAGTACTCTCCTAGGGTTCGGGGCCTAAGAGGTTGGTTAGCTAGTGGTGGGTTTTGTGGGTGGTCTTGTTGTGGTGGGTTGATGGGTTCAAAGATGTTACCACCTTCCATGATGTCGGATGGTAAAGAGTTACGAACAAAAACACGAAGAAATAAAATAGACTAAAGAGAACCTAAAAAATAAAAATAAAATCTTACTAGAAAGGAATCTAGCAAGTAGACCTAATAAAAAGAGATTCTAACCTAGACAATAACTATTCCCCGGGCTGCGACGCCAAAAACTTGATGCGTGGGAATTGCACCAGGCTTTACCTCTCGAGGGATCTCAAGAAGCTTACAACCCCCACCAGGCAGTGTACCTGATCTTTGTAGTATAGTATAGTGACAAGTACCGGGGGATTGATCGTTCAACTCAGGAATAGTGTCGCTGGGATTAGAAAACCTAAAAACTAGGTCTAGAGGTGAGGGATGATTCTTTTTGTATTTTTATATTTTTATGAAAGCAAGTAAAATCTCGGTTTTTAGAGGAGTGGGTGGAATTAGTTGCTAGTCAACTAACCCAATAGCTAAGATGCAATCAAAATAAAATAACAAAAATGAAAATAAACTAAATTAAGATAGTGGTGTGAACAATAAATGGGAGAATTGTGTTTACTTAGATTTCACTACTCCCTAGATATCTTTTACAGGTTAATCACTTGTTACAGTTGCGTGGATGACGGATTGTATTCCTTAATACCATTCATGGGGTGGCGTACTTACTTCCCCAATCCTATAAGCTCCTACTTCACTCCTATGTCGAGCCGGCTAAGAAGCTCCTAACATGGGATCACTAGAATTCGCTCATGCATTAAATACAACCATAAAAACCTAGTTCACATCGGTTCATGTTTCTTAAGACGTTCAAGCAAGTTACACAATGGAGATTTGCCAGTTTTCTTAAGCCTAACATTGAAATCATTCATCCATTTCAACTATAAACAAGCAATTAACCTATAATCAACATCTAGGTTTCATTACATCTAAGCAAACACACAATAGATCTAGCCTAGCATGTTAAAATCAAGACAAGCATAAGATATATTCAAACAACACATAGACATATTGAATGAATTGGAAGAAAACTTATCTCAATTGAACATGAAGGGTTTCAAGGGGTGAAAACCCTTGAAAATACTGTTACAAACGACCTAGGGTTTATTAGGTTCGGCCCTAGAATTCTCCACACAAGTTCCTCTTTTAACGAATGAAAATTAGAAAAGTATATATAGATTTTATGAGGTGACGGCGTCAAGAGGAAAAATCTGACGCCATCATCTCGCCGCCAATAAAGTTCTCGGACTGCCTAGATCCAAAGCTGACGCCGGCATGTGTAATTCAGCTCTGGGCTGTCACCAAAATTACTCTTGACGCCCTTGTTCTGACGCCGTCACGTTTTCTCCGGGTCGTCATCCATTTTGCTCTTGACGCCGTCATAAAATTCTTCTTGACGCTGTCAGGTACTGTTCCCAGCAAGGAAAATTAAGACTTTGCCGTTTTCTTCACTCTTATGCTCCAAAAACGTCCAAAATGCTTCCTTTTCCAGAATTCACTTCCAAAGTACCTAAAATCACAAAAGGAACGATTTAGGGCAATATTTGATCAAATAAATTCCAATTCCGGCTTAAATGACCCCCTAAAAATAGTTCATTTTTCGCCTCATCAGCAACTTGTTTTGAACAAAGGCGGTCCCATTCTTACCCAACTTAAGTTTCTCTTCATATTTTTCTAAAAGGGCATTGTAATAGGGAGCACGGGCTAAGACATCAATAACGGGGCGCTCAAGGTGAAGTTCCTTGAATTGATCACCAACGTCTTATGTAGGAGGTGTTTCAACTGTGCTATTGACCGAATTGATGTTGGGTGTTACATTCAATTGGTTCTTTTGAAAAATTTCGGTTTGCTTGAAACACGTGCTCACGGCATTGACCGAATAGTATTGTGGACAAGAAGTGGGAGACAAAACAGATGATATAGCGTTAACGTTTAGTTTCGGATTCTTGACCGTGTTACTTGGGAGTGCTCCCATTTCTCGGTCATTGAGAACTTTCAACAACGTGTCAATCTTATTGGTCATCTCATTTTGCTTTTGTTTGAAATCGGCTTCAAACTTTGCTAAACGAGTTTCTTGAGATGCCATAAATTTGGACATCAATCCTTCAAAATTATTGGTACTACCATAGTTGTTGGAAGGATTGTTGTTTAAAGTACGGTTAGAGGGTGGATTGTCTGGTTGATAATGATTAGGTGGAGTGGAAGAATTGTTTTGGGGCATGTTTTGGTTTTGTTTCCACCTAAGGTTTGGTTGATTTTTCCAAGAGGGGTTGTATGAATCACCATAAGGGTTTTGCTCGGGTTTGTAAGTGTACCACTTGTCTCCCGCTCTGTCGGTATGCGAGGATGCGTAATCCGCAAAAGCTTGTTCGGGGAGTTCTATGCAATCACGAGTGTCGTGGGGACCACTACATAATTCACACGAAGAAGTGATTTTGTTCACTTGGCTTGAAGGTTTAGGAGCTTCGTAGGATTTCATAAGAAACTTGACTTGGTCTTCAAGTTCCATGATCCTACGGTCGGGAGTGATTGAATTGTTCGAAGGCAAAGATATTGCCTTGACCGTTTTGTTCAAATCACGGGGATCATTCCAACTTTCGTTGTCATAGAGAGCAAGATCTTCTATGAGTTCCCATGATTCTTCCGCACTTAGATCACGAAGCTTGCCACCGGCCGATTGGTCAATGGTTCGCCTTGTGGAGAGACCGATATGGTCATAGAAAATTTGGATTTGGAGCCAAAGATCTATGCCATGATGAGGGACTTTTTGGAGTAAGTCCTTTAAACGAGTCCATGCTTCATAGAGAGTTTCACCTTGACGTTGTTGGAACATCTTCTAAGCTTAGTAGTTCTCCCCGGTGGGAAAAATCGAGCAAGGAAACGAGTGGTGAGATCATCCCAAGAGGTGATGGATCCCGCGGGTAAACGCTCAAGCCATTGACTAGCTTGGTCACGTAGAGAGAATTGGAAGAGATGCAATCGGGTCGTCTCTCGAGTTTCAACATCAAGGTATATGGAATCTACGATTTTGAGGAAATCCTTGAGATGTTGATTAGGATCTTCGGAACGAAGTCTATGGAATGCACATCCGCTTTGCACCAACCGGATGGTGTTGGATCGCAAGGGAGACACATTGGCTCCTTAAGTGAGCTCAATGGTGTTTTGATAGCCTTGGTGGCTAGGACGGGAGTACTCTCCTAAAGTTCGGGGTCTAGAAGGTTGGTTTGGTTGTGGTAGGTTTTATGGATGGTTTTGTTGTTGTGGGTTGATGGGATCAAAGAGATTACCACCTTCCATGATGGCGGATGGCAAAGGTTACGAACAAAGGAATGAAGAAATAAGATAGACTAAAGAAACCTATAAAAATAAAAATAAAAATCTTACTAGAAAGGAATCTAGCAAGTAGACCTAATAAAAAGAAATTTTAACCTAGACAATAACTATTCTCCGGGCTGCGGCGCCAAAAACTTGATGCGTGGAATTGCGCCCTCGCAAAAGGTTTTACCTCTTAAGGGATCTTGAGAAGCTTGCAATCCCTACCAGGCAGTGTACCTGACCGTTATAGTATAGTATAGTGGCAAGTACCGGGGGATTGATCGTTCAACTCAAAGAATCGTGTTCGCTAGGGTTAAAACTCAATTAAACTAGGTCTAGAGATGAGGGATGATTCTTTCTGTATTTTTATATTTTATGGAAAGCAAGTAAAAATCTCGGGTTTTGAAGGAGTGGGAGGAATTAGTTGCTAATCAACTAACCCAAATAACTACAGAAGCAATCAAAATAAAATAAAATAAACTTAAACTAATTGTGGTGATTACAATAATGAGAGAAAATGTGTTTACTTAGATTTCACTACTCCCTAGCTATCTTTTACCAGTTGATTAGTTTGTTACAATTGCATGGATGACGGGTTATATTCCTTAATACCATTCGTAGGGTCGTGTACGATCTTCCCTAACTCTATAAGCTTTTACCTCTTCCTATGTCGAGCCAACTACTAGCTCCTAACATGGCCTCATTAGTAGTTACCTATGCATTAAATATAGCCAATATATCGTAGTACACCTCCGATCATGTTTCTTAAGACGTTCAAGCAAGTTACCAATCGGAAGTCTGCCAGTTTTCTTAAGCCTAACATCGAATTCATTCTTCCACAACAATTATAAACTAGCAATCTTTGACGCCATCAGGTACAATTTTCAACATGATTTTGAGACTTTGTCGTTTTCTTCACTTTTTTGCTCTAAAAACGTCCAAAATGCTTCCTTTTGCAAATTTCCACTCAAAAGTACCTAAAATGACAAAAGGAACGATTTAAGGCAATATTTGATCAAATAATTTTGAGTTTGGCCTTAAATGACCCCCCAAAAGCGGTACACTTTTCGTCTCATCAAGTATAAACAATTACAAGATTAAAGATATAAATAAACGTAAACCAAATAAGAATCAGATATGATTGCAGACTAGAAAAAAGGTGATATTTGAACAAATTTTAACTAGAGGGGGTGGAAATGAAATTTTTACAAACTTAATATTAAAAAAAATTAATTTAAAAGAAAATTTTTTGATTATTTTATTATTTAATATTAATTAAAAACTATTTAAACTATTTAATAATTAATTAAAACTAATTTAAATCTAATTTAAATTTAAGAAAAATACTAAAATGACTTAGAAAAATTATGAATTTTTTTACAAAACTAATTAACCATTACAGGAATCCAAAAAAATTATAAAAAGTTTATAAAAATTATTTTTAAACTAATTTACTAATTATTTATTTATTTAATAATTAAAATCTATTTAAACTAATTTAATTATGAAAAATACTAAATTAACAGTGAAAATTCTGAACTTTTTTCTAAAAATACTTTGCTAATTATAAAACCTAGGAAAAATATAAAAAGTTACTTTTGCTTATAAATATGTAGAAGGAAAATTAATTTTTGGCTTTTTTAATTAAAAATTATTAAACTAAATTTAATTATTATAAATACTAAATAAACTCAGAAAATTATAAATTTTTTTCTTAAACTATTTTATATATTAGAAGCTTAGAAAAATTATAAAAATGAAAATTGCTTTTTGAAAAAGCTGAGCAATAAGACAAATGGCTTAAATAGAAGCTATCACTATTTTTAAATTTGGATTTTCTTGGTTTTTCTTTTACAAATCCATTCTAATATTGAAAATATGAAACTTTTACAAAGGTACTTAAATTGGAGCTTAAAAATAAGCAGTTTGGAAGCTAATGAGCTTAATAGTCAACACTATTAGGCTTATTAGGACTTTGAACTATGAAAAAGCTACTCAAAAAGCTATACTAAGATGCCACAAAGATAAATAAGCTACAACAGGTTTAGACTAACTTGAAATGAACCAAAGAGAACAGATAAACACTGAGAATAAGCTACAAGAAGTAAATAAGCAAAGGTCCAAAACCTACACACCTAGCAGGCCACAAATGCTGACCTGCAGGCCAATGTGGGGTCCAGAGGGGGGTTCAGGGGTTCAAATTGAACCTTGAATCTAAAAGCTGGACCGGGGGCCTTTCAAATAAGCCAAGAAGTAGTTCCCAAGGCTCACTAATGAGCCAGGTATAAGCTTGTAAAGTTGGGCTTATCATACTGACCACTCAGTGTATGGGTGTGATGGTGTCAACTTCCAGGGCAAAATAAGCTATAAGCCAGGGACATGAGGTCCAAAACAAGTGTTGATCTAAAAAGTTGGTCAGGTGAGCTTTGAAATAAGCCAATAAGTAGGGTTTGGGTCCCATAAATAAGCACAGGGTGGTCCTATGAAGTTGGGTGTTTATACTGAGTAACCAGTATACCTAGGTATGGTCAGGTCAAGTTCAAGGCCAAGTTAAGCTATGTTCAAGTGAGGTGAAGCCCAAAATAAGCTCTTATATGCTAAGACCTATTGATAAGCTACTCAAAAAGCCATAGTGCCACGGGTGGGGTCCACAGGACAAGTTAGAATAAGCCAAGGAAACTTGGGCAAGTGCCTTGGTGCAGGGGAGGATGCACTCCATGCAGCCTCAAATAAGCACTTCTAAAAGCCACAGAAAAAATCTTAAAAATAAGCCAATGGTTGATTTCAAAGGTTTAGCTGGAATATTTCAACCTCCAAAAATTTCAAAGCTTAATTTGTAACACAAAATTCAGAAAAATCTTGCAAAAAATGATATTCTACTAAACCATGCAATTTTGACTTTTTTCTTTTGAACCTAATTGACTAAGATGAACTTTGATTGAATCTAACTTACTGAAAATAGTGTTTTAAACTAAATGAACACTAATTTAAGCTACTTTACCAACTTATGTAAAGGTTTGAAGGGTGTGCTAACTTAAAATCCTAACAGACAATTAATTAGATTAGTTTATAAGTGATTTTGACTTTTTTACTAAACATCTACTGATTTTATGGCCTGAATGAACTAATATTACCTAAGTGAACATGTAGAAACTAAAAAAGACTAACTCAAATGTCCTCTGAGTCCACAAACTCAGCAAATCCAAACAACCCTTCTTAAGTACTTGATTTTGATTTCTAAAACAAAATGAAACTCTAGACCATCAAACTGATTTGCAGTTGCTATTTATGATATAAGAAACTTAAATAAGCACAAAAACATGAACTGAAACCACAATTACTGAGTATATTATGTTGGACTAAAATGACAGTCAACTACGATCTTTTGAATGTACTGAGTTCCAATGAACTAACACCTTATTTTAAGCTACCATATGACTTAATAACAACTAATAAGCATAAATAAGCACAAATAAGCAGATAAGAAGCAGATGAACAGTGAAACATGACCAGGGACCAATGAACCAATCCTATTGCTTCCCAAGAAGCTCTAACCCATGGCCATCCATGATATACCATGCTCCAGCCATCATCATCTTCTAACCTGTATTTTTTGTATTTTTCTTTGATTTTTTTTGTATTTTTGATTTTAATAAGCTAAACTGGTTTAAGTACTAAATTAAGCTTGTGGAGACTTATAGATGAGCTTATGTAAGCTTATGAAACAGTGAACAACCACTTTCAACACATTACCAATAATTTGAAATTTCTAAATTCAAAATGCAAATTTAAATTTAGAACTGAGAACTTTGGAATTAAAGGTTGCAATGAGTTTCTATTATGATAAAATCACTTAATACAACAAACTTTGAACTAAGAATTACAATTAAAACTGAGTAATTTTACTAATCGACATACATAAACTAAAAATAAAACTACTACACTGCTTCTCTTGCTTCTTCTCCTTCTTATAGCCCCAAATTAGGGTTTGTGGGGTCCCCTTGTGATATCCCAGCATTAATCATGGCCTTAAGATGACTAACATTCAATCTTGGCCGTTTATGAGTTTTGGCGCCAAAATGGATATTTGCAATTTGCTCTGAGTTGGAGCCAAGAGGGGGGGGGGGGTGGCATTTAATGTGAATTAATGGTAGGGGAGGTAGTGGGTTGGGCGGTGGAAAGTTGGAGATGGTGGGAGGGTGGATGGGACATGGTTGCAGGCAAGTGGTGTGGGGGGAAGGAGACGGTCAAACAGTGTTTGACCCGTTTTTATTATTAAAACGGGATTGGGCCTTGGGGTGTGGGCTTATATTTTTGGACTGGATCAAGGGTAAATTGGGTGGTTTGTGTTTTGTGTTTGGATTGGATTATGGTTCATGAAATAAAAACAAGGGTCCGTTTGTTTGTAATAGAAAGGACCAATTTTGTAATTTCTGTTTTTTAAAGGGACCAAAAGTGTAATTCTTCCAAAGCTCACCAAGGGTGTATTTTGCCAAGTCTTGGATACCATAAGGGCCATAAATGATGATTTTCCAATATTTAATCCCAGGGACCATTTCTGCCAAACTTCAAAGTTCAGGGACTAAACTTGTAAAGTCCTTAAATCTTTCACCCAGGGACCAAACTTGATAACTTGTGAACTTCCAAGGACAAGTGTTTACTTTTTCTTCCAAAATCTAATGCTCAGGGGCCATTTCTGCCAAATTCCAAACTTGAGGGACCATTTTTGCCAATTTTGCAAACTTTTGCTCCAATGACTATTTTTGGCATTTGGTGATTCTGCAAGGTGTGTTTTGACATTATGAGCTCAAAAATGGTAATTTGCTTCCCCGGCTCTGGCTTTTGACACGTTTTTCAAAGTCGTGCTCGTTTTTGTCCTTTTTGCCTATTTTATGCCAATTTCTGAATTATCTGTTCCTGCATGATCACAAACACAAAAACACAATATCTTTGGCATTTATGGTTAGTTTGTGTCTGTTCTGGTCTTAATATGCAGAAAAAGGTGTGTGAATAAGCACACACCAAATCCCTCCAGACTAAGGTATTGGCGTGTCCTCACGCAATGGGATCAATTCACGTCCTACGAGATAAATAATTTTCATAACTCTTTTTACTGACATTGAAGAAGCAGAAAAATGTTTAAAAGAGAGTACAAAATCATTTATTTCAGAGAACGCTCCGTTTTTCAGCTTTATTTCCTACACTAATATTTACATACTTTTTACACTTGTTGGGTGACGGGATGTTTTGACTTTCATCATTTTTCAATAACGTTTAGGGTCACATAGTAGGAAACACTATTCAAAGAGAAGTGTCCATACGGATAGAATTCATCGTTCCTGATTTTTCACCAGTTCCCATGCTAAACATAAAAACAAAGTCATAGCTTGAATTACAAGTTACATGATCGGAGTTACTTGTGTAATAACTTCTGGCTCCCATTTTCCTATTTTCCTCTATTTATTTTATTTTTGGTGAGATATAGTTTCTCGTTTCGATAATTTTTATTCCGATAAAGATACCATAGTAAGACGCTAAGTAGTTTTCTATCTTTTCTCAAGAATCACTGCTTTAAAAATGAGGTCCACATCAAAGAGTTGGGATTCATACAGACACATAGACATTAGTTGAGGAGAAATACACGTGCACCTCATGTATCTGGTCTAGGACCCTGCACATGCACCTCACGCGCCATCAACTTTTGTCTAACACTTAAGCACTAATCACTCTTATTCATTTCTCTATCTTTTTTTTGTTTTTTTGTTTTTTTTTTTTTTTTTTTTTTTGTTTTTTTTTTTTTTTTTGTTTTTTTTGAATGTTGACTCACATAACATGTGGTATTTCTACTCTAGACGTTCCTGAAATGAGGATCCAAAGGCTTTAGGTCAAGACCTCACATATTTCCGAAAAGAGGTTCAAAAGTCCCATTTTTAGAATTGAAGCTCATAGAATGACTTTGATGTGTACCCAACTTTTAAAACAAATATTGTTTTAAGATGATAAAGAACTAAGTTTCATCATAACATAATGTCTTTAATTATTATTTACAGATATAGGGTGAGACAATTTTGTGGGAGCAAAAAGCCACAAGTACCTACGATGAGCTCTAAAGAGAACCAACTACTCCACGTTTAGCATCTAACTTCTAAACAAACTCTATATTAGTAGCTCGCTGGCACGAATATTTCGACGCTTCAACTAACGGATGGTTACTAGTGCACTTCTTGGCTCGCTGGCACGATATTTGCATAATGGATGGTCACCAAGTCTTACACTAGCTCGCTGGCGCGATTAGTCAATTAATCTAATAATCGGATGGTCACTACCTCAAGAAATGAGATTTGCGGACGCTTAGCCTCACTGAGTTAAGGGAACAGCTAGGGCTCAATGTGCCCGGTCAGGTCAAAATTTCTATTCCTACTCTACCCAGCGGAAAGTCAGAACAAAGTGTCAAAACTTATTATATTTTTGCAGAAAGTTTTTCAGTTTTTTGGTACTTTTTGATGAAATTTTTTCAATTTTTTTTTTTGGATTTTTTGAGAAAAACGGAGTTGCATGAGTAAACGGCACATGAAAGGTGCAAGTCAAATCGGAGATACCCACCAGACTAAAGTTAAACATTGTCCTCAATGTTTCAAAGGCGAGGGTAATCCTACTTTTTAGTAAAGTTAAACATTGTCCTCAATGTTTCTTCGTCATCATCTCTATTCTAACATACACCAAAGCCCCAATGCTACGTGATCAAGTGTAGCACGGTTACACTCTAACAGCGATCTAAGATCATTGAGGCTTAACACTAATCACCCTAGACGTTTTCCCATAAAACGTCTCTACACACACACCTTTCTAGGTTTACATTGTGACACTCATAATAAAACCTATTCCTTGTATTCTCTTTATATAATAGAGAACTAGGGTTACAAAATACTACGAAGGACTATATTGAAATAACTTCTTTGCCAAGCAAGTCCTTTGTCTTTTGCATTCTTCACTTTGTTCTCATAAGTCCTTCATCTTTCATATTTTGTCAATATCAACTCAAGTATAAATTCCAACAATCTTCCCCTAGTTGATATAACAAAACGAATATGCACGAACTTTCCCTGAAGCTAGTATATATGAAAGATAAACGAACTTCCCCTTAAACCATGCTACATCACCAAGGATCTTCAAGTTGCAGCTTCAATGTAAATATTCTTCTTCCCCTTTTTGTCTTATCCACTAGGGGACTCTAAGTAAAAGCAACTGTGATTTTCACAACCACGAATCAATATTATACGACCAATCCATCTTTCCAATGTTTCAAAGTCACCCACCATTAAGTTTTCCGCATCTATAAATGTACTTGAAACAATAGAAATCAAAACTAGCAGTAGTAATAACAACAAGCAGTCGTAAAAACCTTCACCTCGATGTAGCATGTAAATCGTTAAACATTTAAACATTAAGCTTCCCCTGAAACCCATATGTTAACCATTTGTTGAATCTTCAATTCTGTTGGCTCTATGTAATGATTACTGATGAAGAAAACTAAGTATTACCAACTTGATGCTGAAGTAGAACAATCCAAACTCATGTCTTAAATATAACTTCGAACGTATACCCAAACCGATGTATAGGGAGATCGCAATCTCTTGACAATAATCACTGAGCACAATAACGTAACTCCTTCAAGTGTTTGTCAATTCGTAGATATAATAAGAAAACTAACCCGAATAATTCCACTTCAACGTCAAATAGGTGATAAAAACCTTTCTTCGTAATCAATTGAGCAATAAGAACGAGCCTTTATAATCCGTTAAGAGCCAAAAATCAAAAATCCTTCTTGTGTGTGTGTTTCTTCTATGTGTGTGTTGGAACCACCTGTTCCATATCAAAAACCAAAAATCTTCAAACGTGTGTCGTACAATAACTTTCAAAATCCAGCTGCGAACCAAACATTAGGTAATGTCCGATATCAAATAAAACTAGAACCAAGTCAAATCGGACCATTTAGATACACTTGGACTCGTATTCACAGCCTTTCCCTAACTTCTTGTAACTTATCACCACTCAATAACAAACAGTAGTACGAGGTAATATTAAGAAACTCATCTATCACCATACCACTTGCAAAAGACGCCAAGCAAGAAAGAGTTATATAAAATCCACTCCATCAAAGCGAAGAATATGAATCCTTAGTGAATATGGATAGCACCAACCGACCCATGATGAGTAAACACCAATAATATAAAAGCTCTCATAATATAATGATCAAATTAGTAAACCCATGCAAACGTAACTCTTTCCAACGCAAAAACAAGAAGTAAGAACCACATCCAAGATTGACCAATAACTGTACGAGGTAGATACTATATTGTACCATGCAATAGATGACAATCAAGAACTTGAATATCCTCAGTTTCAAACCAGTGGAAACGAGATACATGAGCAGTGGTAAATTTTGAACTACCAGTGGAAACCATGAAGTCTAGCAGTGGGAACATGTTGGAGCAGTGCTAACAGACTTTGGTGCATCAGTAACAAGAATAGCGAGCAGTAGCAACAACAATCATAAGGATATACACATTCCATATACCAGTAATCCTTGGCTCACCATGAATAAGGCTACTTCCAATATATTAAATTAGTTCCATTCGACCATCAATCTGCTCCAATACCTCGACTAATACAATAATTAGCACCGTCCAATACATAATCCAATATGAATAAATGATAGAACTTTGTATGCACCGACCCATGATAAACCTTCAACCAATCAGAAACTTAGCAATACGAGGTAAAGATTTTCAATTCGTCTATTACTTCACCATTAATGAAAATTGACCACCGGAAAACCATTAATGCTTGGTACGAGATTAATGAGGACATGCGTCAAACGAAAAAACTTCAATTAATTGGTATGAGGTTTAGATGAATAAGCCAATCAGTGTTCAACAACCCCACGACACATGATGAAAAACATATACCACCACCGACACCATTAAAACAAAATCGTTATATCAACTAGGGTTTTCTGTCAACCCTCATCAGATCCCCATTAAAATCAATACGAACCCCTATACCAGTAACCTCAATTCACAACATTGCTTCTTCCTTTGGACGTATCGGTACTCCTCACACCAGTAGCATAAATATCAATAGCATCATAAATCGAATCTGTAACCAGTAAACTCAAACCTACTCTCCACAATAACGAAGCAAAATGCCACTATCACATTCAGATCACAGCAACGAAGCTTCAAATCAGTGTTCCCAAACAACAAAAGTCAGAACCTATTGCATCAGATCGAAACCTAATCATATAAATAACCTGTGATTGGAGTATTATGAACGTACAAACCCTAACACGGTAATAACAGCACCAATTTAGGTCATCATCTCTCTACTAGGGTTTCATTCAATAGCATTCTTGGCTGAGATACATCAATGTTTTGAAACTTAGGACAAACGAAACCCTAAACCATACTTAACCACAAACTCAGCTTGTATTAGAAACATCAAGAAGCATCATGTAGGGTAAACATAAGAAAGAGATCGACCACAGCAGCAACATAATCAGTTAAACCAAACTGATCTTATAAGGTCAAACCCTAAAAACTGATTGCTTCAGGAAACCCTAAACATCAAATCGACTTCAAGGCTGCTTCTTCCATGAATCATAGACATCCAAAAAAATATATATCCAACTTCCAGTAATGAATTAAGTCAAATAAACATGAATTAAGGAAGTTGAATAACATAGAAACCCTAACAATTCGAAATATTTTACCTCTCTCTGCAGCAGTTTTCGACAACCTATATCTTACACATAAAGGCTTCAATTCAAGATCCCTCCAGTGAAAAGTTAGGTTGATATACTAAGAACCTCCGGTAAAAATTCTAGCCCGATCCAACGGTTAACGAATGAGATATCGCGCCTTGAAAACTGGCCTGCAGTGAGTTACGAAAATTCTACCAAAGTCAAATTTTTATTCTTTTCTCCGAAAAACCTTGTATATCCTAGATCACGAGCCCCCTGGTCTTTGATGCCACTTGTTATAAACTGATGTAGGCTGTGTAGGACATAATAATAACAATAACAATAAGCAGGGGAATAATAATCAAAACACAATTGTTATTATTAACAAGGTTTTTTCGTCATCATCTCTATTCTAACATACACCAAAGCCCCAATGCTACGTGATCAAGTGTAGCACGGTTACACTCTAACAGCGATTTAAGATCGTTGAGGCTTAACACTAATCACCCTAGACGTTTTCCCATAAAACGTCTCTACACACACACCTTTCTAGGTTTACATTGTGACACTCATAATAAAACCTATTCCATGTATTCTCTTTATATAATAGAGAACTAGGGTTACAAAATACTACGAAGGACTATATTGAAATAACTTCTTTGTAAAGCAAGTCCTTTATCTTTTGCATTCTTCACTTTGTCATCATAAGTCCTTCATCTTTCATATTTTGTCAATATCAACTCAAGTATAAATCCCAACATAACTCAACGGTTCCATATAGAAACACTTTTGTGATAGTGAAAGGCCCAGACCAACGGGTTTTTAATTTGCCCGAGAAAATCTTTAATCTTGAGTTAAAAAGAAGGAATCGATCACCAACGTTGAAAATGCGGTTCTTAATCTTTGAGTCGTGGATCTTCTTTGTCTTTTCTTTGTAGATCAAAGAATTCTCGTAAGCCTGATCACGAAATTCATTTAATTCATTTAGTTGAACCTTGCGGTGATCACCCGCTGTCTTAAGGTCGAAGTTGGCATGTTTCAAGTCCCAGTAGGCTTTGTGCTCTAACTCAATCGGTAAATGACACGCCTTTCCGTATACCAGCTTGTATGGAGTGCACCCGATGGGTGTTTTTTAAGCTGTGCAGAAAGCCCAGAGAGCATCATCTAGCTTATCCGACCAAGAGGCACGGTTTCTCCTACTGTCCTCTCTAGAATTCTTTTAATACCACGATTGGAAACCTCCACCTACCCACTTGTTTGGGGATGGTATGCAATGGAAAGACGGTGAGTGACACCGTACTTCTGCATTACTCTTGCAAATTGGTCATTGCAAAAGTGCGCACCACGATCATTGATTATGGCACGTGGAGTTCCAAATCTGGCAAAAAGAGCTTTCAAAATTTTTACAACAACTCGGGCGTCATTGGTGGGTAAAGCCTTTGCTTCAACCCATTTGGATAGATAATCGACGGCCACGCGTATATACTTATTCCTTTGTGAAGACGAGAATAGACCCATAAAATCAATGCCCCAGATGTCAAAGATCTCACAGACTTGGATGGCGTTTTGAGGCATCTCATCCTTCTTAGAAATATTCCCGTGACGTTGACAAACATCACAGGTTTTGACAAACTCATGGGCGTCTTTGTAGATCGTGGGCCAGTAGAAACTGGAATCAAACACCTTTTTGGCGGTGTAGTTTGGACTATGATGCCCCCTCGTGGGTCCATCATGACAAGCTTTGAGGATATCCATGGCTTCTTGGCCATGGACACACCGCTGGATGACTTGATCCGCAAAGATTTTGAATAGATAAGGATTGTCCCAGAAGTAGTGATTAACATCTTTGAAGAACTTTTTCTTTTGTTGGGACGACATCCCTTTCACAATGAAGTTACCCGTATGGTAATTTGCAAAGTGTGCAAACCATGGGGTAGTAGAATCACCACGAGTAGAGATCACATTGAGTGTTTTGAGGGGAAAGGTTTCATTTATTTCCTTTTTCTTGAGGACATCTTGTTGAGGGTTCTCTAGTCAGGATAGATGATCAGCCGCTAGGTTCTCGGCTGCTTTTTTATCACGTATAATGATATCAAATTCTTGCAGGAGGAGAACCCATCGGAGCAATCTCGGCTTTGCATCTTGTTTGGCAAAGAGATATTTCAGAGCCGAGTGGTCTGTATACACTATGCACTTTGTCAAGATGAGGTATGGCCAAAACTTTTCAAAGGAATATACCACGGCTAAGAGTTCATTCTCTGTAGTGGTATAGTGAGTTTGAGCTTCAGTCATAGTTTTACTGGCATAGTGGATAGGCTGAAAGTGTTTGGTTTTACGTTGCCCCAGGACTGCACCTATAGCAAAGTCACTAGCGTCGCACATAAGTTCAAAGGGCATGTCCCAGTCGGGGGTAACAAGAATGGGTGCCTCAATAAGCTTTTTCTTCATAGTTTGGAAAGCTTCGATGCACTCGGGGTGAGAAGATGAAAGGAGCATCTTTTTCAAGAAGATGGGTCATAGGCCGGGCAATTTTTGAAAAATCTTGAATGAGTCTACGATAAATTCAGGCATGACCAAGGAAACTGCTGACACCTTTGACAGTAGTGGGAGGAGGCAGTTTAGCTATTACATCAACTTTAGCTCCATCAACCTCGATCCCACTTTTGGAAATCTTATGGCCGAGGACAATGCCCTCTTTGACCAAAAAATGGCTCTTCTCCCAGTTTAGACATAGGTTTGTTTCTTTACAGCGTTTAAGCATGTTTTCTAAATGGGAGAGACAAGATTGGAAAGAATCCCCAATGACGGAGAATTCATCCATAAAGACCTCCATAATTTTCCCGATCATGTCGTGGAATATGGCCATCATACACCTTTGGAACGTGCCTGGATCATTACATAAGCTGAAAGACATACGTCTATAGGCAAAGGTTCCGTAGGGGCATGTGAAGGTGCTCTTTTCTTGATCCTACGGATCAATGGGAATCCGAAAGTAACCCGAGAAACCATCGAGGAAACAATAATACTCATTTCCTGCTAATCTCTCGAGCATTTGGTCCATGAAGGGTAGGGGAAAGTGGTCTTTTCATGTTGCGTCATTTAACTTACGATAGTCAATGCATACACGACATCCCGTAACCAGTCGAGTTGTAATCAACTCGTTTTCTTCATTTGTGACAACAGTAATGCCACCCTTTTTTGGAACGCAATGGATGGGACTAACCCAAGGACTGTCAGAGATAGGGTAAATCAATCCGGCATCAAGAAGTTTGAGAACCTCTTGTTTGATTACCTCATGAATTTTGGGATTAACTCGTCTCTGTTGTTGAACTGCCGGTTTGAAATCATTCTCCATTAAAATTTTGTGAGTACAGAATTCAGGGTTAATACCCTTGATATCGGAGAGTTTCCACGCAATTGCTTGCTTGTGAGATTTCAAGACCTTTATGAGAGCAGTTTTCTCCTCATCTTTTAAATCTTTAGCAATTATGACGGGTAATTTATCCTCACCCTCAAGAAATGCATATTCTAGATTAGGAGGTAAGTCCTTAAGCTCGACCTCGGGAAAATCATCAGTTTTCTCAACATTTTTTATTTCCTCTTTATGAAGTGTATGTGAAAGAACGGGAGGAGGAGAGGGATCTTGAATGAGCAACTTCTCAAGGAGAAGTATATCCCTTTCCGGGTCAATCTCTTGGTTATCAATCCTCTCGTGAATTGAGTCACTCCAGAGAAAGGCCTCTATTTCCTCCTAGACGAAGTCACTTCCCTCAAAACGGAGAGAGGGAAAGAGAAGAATTAGCAATTATGGGATGAGAGGAGGGAGTGGGATTGCCACTCAGAGAATCATCAGCGAAACCAAGAATTTCTTGAGAGTACTCCTCGGTTGCAACATTGATGACATCGACGCGGTTAACAGACTTGGAATCATATTTCAAGGAGTATCTCGAGGTTTGATCAAGGTTGAAAGTTATGGCTTCAGAACCAACACGTAATGTGATTTCCTCATCGAAAGCATCGATCAAAGCACGACCAGTCCTCAGGAATCCTCGTCCAAGATTGAGAGGAACCCTTGGATCCGCATCAAAATCAAAAATCACATAGTCAGCTGGAAAATGGAACTTCCCCACTTTTACAGATACGTCCTCGGCAATACCGAGGGGACGAGATATTGAACGATCTGCAAGCTCAAGAGTCATGCAGGTGGGAGTAAGTTCCGGAAGAGAAAGTTTCTTTCATACTGAATGAGGCATTAAGTTGATGCTGGCACCAAGATCGGCCAAGGCATAGCATTCAACCATTCCCGGGAATATGCATGGAATGAGGAATTTCCCGGGATCTCCCAGCTTTTCGAGAAGATGTTTCAACAAAACTGCAGAGCAGTTTTCATTGAGAGGAGTTTTTGCCATCTCGAACAGTTTTTCCTTATTACTCAACAGGTTTTTGATTATGGATGCAAACTTGGGCATCAAGAGGATAGCGTCCGCGAAGCTGATATCAAAGTGTAAGTCTTGAAATTTTGGAAAAAAATTTCCATTTGATAATTTGCTTTTTTGCGGAGTTTTTGAAATTGTATTCGTGAAGGATATGGAATTGAAGGTTTCGGGTTGGGTTTTTGATTTTCAACAGGAATCTCGGGAGGTTCAAATACGACCCTTGTTTTGTGGATCGGGACCGGGATAACTGGAGGAGGGACGTTATTGGTACCTCCGTTGTTAGTAGGAAGTACCGTGTCCGTTGTAGCCTCAGTTTTATGTTCCTCTAACTGGATAGGAGAAGAGGTAGACGAAGCCGTGGGTCCTTTATAAGAAACTCCACTTCGTGTTGTAATCGCCTTTACATCGCTCCTCGGCTTAGCGATCGTGTTACTCGGTACTGTACCTGATCCCGAGGGTCGATCATTTAAAGACTTCTTGAGTTCCGAAATCTAGCTGACCAATAATTTGTTCATTTCTTCTTGGGATTTTATAAACTCTTTCAACAATTCATCGAATGATGGTCTAGTTGGAACAACGGCTGGATTTTGGTTAGGAACATTTTGAGCACGGTTGTTTTGAAAATTCTCTTGATTTTGATTGTTATGACCATGAAAATTGTTTCCTTGTTGAAAATTACCCTGTTGGAAATTAACACCCTGATTAAAATGACCTTGATTACGGTTAAAATTTCCTTGGTTTTGAAAAGCTTAGTTGTGACCGGAATAGAAATTCCCTTGGTTTTGAAAACCTTGGTTCATTTGGTTTTGATTTTGATGTTGATTCCGGTTTTGATACTGATTCTGAGCTTGATTAAACCCGGGTGGTCCGAGGTAGTTATTAGAACGACAGCTCAAGAGGTTACGGTCCTTTTGTGGTTGGTAGGAATTACCTCCCGCATTATAGGAACCTTGAGCTACGTACACATTTTCATGCGCGAAGCCACTGGAGGCTGGGCACTCAGTGTACGGGTGTAGACCACCACAAGTTTCACAACTTGGGTTGACAACTTTGACGTGATGATTTTGATTTGACTGATGGATACGTAAAACTGCAGTGGACAAATCATCAAGCTTTTTAGCAAGGACAACTATATCATTGTTTGCTGGAGTGACTGATTTACATGAGTCATTCCTCTCAGCTGAGGAATCCCAGAAATTGTGACGGGCAGTCATGTTTTCGATCAAATCATAGCACTCTTCAGGGGTCCTTTTCATAAAGGTGCCCCCAGCAGCAGCATTGACGGTGTCACGGTGACGAAGAGTCAAACCATTGTAGAAGGTATCTATAATGGTGACAAGAAGCATATTGTGATTGGGACATCGATCAATTGCAAGCTTATAGCATTCCCATGCCTCAAATAAGGACTCGGCGGGAAGCTGTCTGAAGTTGCTGATATCATTTCTCAGCTTAGTTACCATGGATGGTGGAAAGTATTTAGCCAAGAATTTGGTAACCATCTCATCAAAAGTGTGGATCGAATTCTTTGGAAGACGATCGAACCAGGCAATAGCATGATGAGTGAGAGAATAAGGGAAGAGATACAGACAAAGGCCGTCTTCGGTGACGCCATTTTGTTTCATGCTCTGGGTGACGGTTAAAAATTTGTCAAGATGCTTGTTAGCATCGTCACTTGGCAATCCGTGGAATTGGCATGAATTTTGGACTTGCTGGATCATGTGATGCTTGAGTCCGAAGTTCGTGGCCTCAATAGTTGGTGGTGCAATGGGTCCACCTCTCCCGTGCATGGTAGGCTGACACAACTCCTCTATCATTCGGAGATCAGGAGCTTTCTCATCCTTGGGAGGGTCAGGTGGGGGTGCAGGGACGGAACCAGAAGACAAAGTCACCGGGTGCATTTATGAGAAATCAAACAAGACTACATGCATAACTTTTTGGGACCGGGTGCATTAATAGAAAAATAGAGGTTTTGTAACAAAATTAACACTATGAGACAAAAATTCATGGGTGTCCTGGGACCCCCTGGGACACCCCCTGGTTCTGTCCCTGTGAGGGTGGTGGGGGCTCGTCCATTTTTATTTTGGGTTCTTCAATAACTGTACGTAACTCGGGTACATTTCTTTGACGCTTACATTTTGTTTTTGAACGAGTGCGCATGTACTAAAAAAATGTCAATTAAAACAACACCGAGGCAAAACAACAAGGAACTTAAACCAATAATCACGGTATGAATGGCTTCTTTGAAAAAGGTACACCAATCACAATGATACAAAGACAAGTTTTAATCTTTATTTTGGGAACTTGTTAATGTTCACACCCCCAGTTGGTAGGTATTCAGCCTTGGTTTTCGACAATGTATTTTATGTAATTATTATTAACAGAAAAACATAATGTTTTTGGTTTTATGGGTGTGTGAAAAAAAAACTTTTGGAAATATTTTTTGGTATCAATTCATTAACCGAAATCGTTTCCTTTAAAATTACTCGCAGGGTGGCGGGAGAGAAGAATGGATCTCTCTTCAGTTGATTATTACCTTGGTGGGTTATTACCTTGGTGGGTTATTAATAAAGAGTTCCAAATTTCTTTTGCGGTTTCACACATAAAGATCCTTTCATACTCTTTACGTGGTAGCGCATTGTAAATAACCATTTTTGCTTCATTATTTTTAGCAAGTTTTCTTTTTAAATCATCATTTTGTTTTTCAAAAGGTACGATTTCATCTTTCTTAGTTTCAGGGTTATTTTGAATAGGTAAAAAATCACCATTGGAAATAACATGCCAAAGATCTAGATCTTTTGATTTCACATAAGTTTCGAATCGATTTTTCCAATATAAAAATCCATCACTTTCAAATAGTGGTGGTCCTTGCATAGATTGCCCTTCTAAATATTTTTCAGATTCCATAGATCGTTACAAGTTTTAAAATACAATATATTTTAAAAATCTTGCTAGACGTGGCTCTTGATACCAATTGTGGAAAACTAGAAGGGGGGGTTGAATAGTTTTACGTCCTTTTAAATTTATAAACACAAGTTTGTTTTAAAAACTTCAATTCTAGTTTATGTGAACTCAATACTTGCACTATATGAACAATTGTATGGTAACTAACTAATAAAGCTAATATAGTAAAGGTAAATAAATGAGTAATGAGAAGAGTTGGAAAGATCAAACCACAACACAAGGATTTATAGTGGTTCGGCTACAAGGACACCTTCTTTGTTCCTACTCCACTCCCCGAGTCACCTACTCGAGAGTTTTCTTCACTATGTCAACAAACTCCCTTTTGGCGGAGAAAACCTTACACACCAATTTACACACTACAATAACTTCACAACTTGATCACTACTTCTACACAACTTTTTCACACCAATATACTACACACCAATCTTCTTCACACCTATCTTCTACACACCAATCTTCTACTTCACACCGATCTTCTACTTCACACCAATCTTCACAACTAACCTACTTCACTACTAATCAACTTCTACTTCCTACACAACTTGTATATCTTCTAAACAATATATAACAAGCACAACACAATATTCACAAATGAATGTATATATACACTATGCACAACTACTCTTCAACACTTCTTGAACTTGGTTGTAGAAAGAGTGTTCTTCTTTTGCACTTTGGATGAGAATGGATGATGAGGGATTGAATCACTTGAAACAAGGATTAATATACAAATGATCAAAGGGTTTTAGAGGATGTTTAGAGAGTTATAGATCTGAAAATTTCGTGCAAAAGGTGAGGCAAAAATCCAGGTTTAAGGTGGTATTTATAGGCAAAAGATTCTGACAGAGGAGCGTGGCCGGTCCCCTTAAATCAAGGCCGGTCCCCTTAATTTTAAGGGGACCGCCCCTTACAATTAAGGGGGCCGCCCAGCTGAAACGGCTAGAATCTTTGTCTTTTAGTGGGGAAAGTTTATTTGGTGAAAAACTAACTGATTTTGGTTAAAAATTTGAATTCATATATTTGGTATGAATAAAACATTTTTCTTTATTACCAAAAGTGTTTTTCAAAAATATATAATATGTTTATATAATTAAATAAACTTTGTGTTAGTTAATTAAATACCCCTTTGATCATGAGATGTATTAAGCACTTGTTTATCCATACCTTAAGTGATTAAGTTGGATATAGTGATATAAACTAGCTTAATACTTGTTTACGTAGTAGTTATACGATTGACGATTTTACATTTTGTGATCGTCAAAATATAGAGATATCGAAAGATATAAATAACGTTTTCATACATTATTTATGTCAACAATCTCCCCCTTTTTGATGATTACAAAATTTAAACTCATTAATCGAAAATTAGTATATATTCAAGTATTATTGTGAGTTTATATCACTTCTCCCCCTTTTTGTTAGCATCAAAAAGGTTATCCCATGTTAATGGAAGCTCCCCCTTGAAGTATACTCCCCCTCGTTTTGAGGCCAAAAGGAATCGAGATATGGATATCTTGCAAAAATATTTAGTGGACAAGCAACATATATATGTATATAGCATGCAAGAGTAGAGACTAAACATAACCATAACATTAATAATATGAAAAAGATACATCAAGCATTACATTAACAACCATAACAAGTAATGCAAATAACAAAAGCCTTAAAGGCTTAGAATCATCGCTAAAATAAAAGAAACCAAGGCTCAAACATGAGAGTCCTCTTTAGAGCTTGCCATCCAAAATGGTTTAATACAATTTTATTTGTAAAACACCAAGCATGTTTAATTGGGAGGAATGGATGGTGAACATGGAGATGGTGATGGTGGAGGTGTGTTTGTTGATGGTGGTGGAGGTGTTGTGTTTGTTGTTGGTGGTTGATACAACAAGTTTTCAATATGAGAAAACATGTATTGGATCTCATCTCTTAATCCGAACATAATTGTTCGGTTGTGAATGCAACAAAGGCAAGTGTCTCCATGAGCTTCAAGTAAGCTCCATGGGACGGGGTTATAGGTTGGTGGATTGATAGGAGATGATGAGAAATGTGCATCAAGAGGTGTTAATGTTGATAATGAGAGAGTGAGTGCAAGAGTTGTGTTTGCATTGGTGGGTTGTGATGGTTGATCAATTGTTGGAGGAGATAAGTGGGTGTTGATGTAGTCATTTATGGATGAAGTGGATGGTATGGAGGAAGTGGAATTTCCATTAGTTGATGGTGTTTTGGAGGGTGCATTTGGTGCACTAGGAGATGAGCATTGAGGTGGTGGTGATGGGGGTAGTGTTGTCTTCATTTGTAAGATCAATGAATAATTGTTTTGGTGGAATAATGACAAGTTTTTGTTTCTTGGCATTGTTTGAATAGGTGGTTCTTGGTGATGACATGATAAAAGGATGATGTTTGATGAAGGTTGAGGATGATGGAATGTGAATTAAACATGCATGGGGATTATATAGTGGGAAAACATGTTTAGAAGTGGAATTAGTTTGAAATTGTAATGTTAGATTCCAAAATCAGTTTGGTTTTTAAGGGAAATGGTAGCTGAGACTAGCAAAAGAGATCACAAGGTGCAAAAGAAAACAGTGTAAAAACTGTTCCAGATGGCCGGTCCCCTTAAATGGAGACCGTTCCCCTTAAATTTAAGGGGGCCGCCCATCTGACGACCCATAAATCAAAAATTTTCAAAAATTTTGTGGAAAAATGTTATGTTCTGTTTTGTATTTGCAGCAAGCTCTATTTGGACATTTCACATTTGTTTTGGTCTATTAGAAAGCATACATGTCATATATTTATATAAACATTAACTAATCATGCAAACATATATATAGATTAAGATAAGCATGCATTAAAAAGCATATATTAAAAACAATCAAGTTAGCATCCTAAACAAATATCCAAATAACAAGTACTTCCGAATATACTTCGGACAAATAGCACACAAGACATAAAAATAAGTATTGTTCAACAAATATAATCCAAGCACATCATCTCTTTTTCTTCCCGAATATGCCCTTCAATGTCTTCCCGATAGATTTGAAGCCACCTCTAACTTCTTCATGCAAACTCTTTTGTCTTCTAAGCATCTCGGTAGTTCGTTCATGAAGCACTTCTTCGGTTTGATCACTAGGAGATGGGGTATAATACTCGGGATAGTCAAGATCCTCTAAATTGTCAACGAACTCAGAAAACGAATGGGTACTGGCATCATGGATGTTTTCCTCCTCATTTTCATCGTCTTGCCTTGAGGGTGATCCATGAAAGCTATGACGACGAGGTTTACCCTTGTCACTTCGAGTTCGTCGAGCTTGTTTTAGAGCGAGAGGACGTAGAGTGGGGTAGATGGACTCATAGATACTATTGTCAAGATCGGGGTAGTACTCGATAACATGACGATAGAGATGAGTGAGGAACATTCCATATGGAAGGTTGGCTTTGGGCGTTTTTCTAGCACACTCAATCCGTTTGATAAAGAAGTAGGCCAAATTGTACGGCTTTTCGACAGCTATACAATACAACATGTGAGCAAGGCCTGCCGGGAGATGGTCCCGGTGACCTCCAGTACCAAACGCATTCTCACGAATGAGTTCTTCCCAACGCTTCATGTGGGGGCTTAATTCCTTGAGGAGAAGTTGGTATGGAGAGATTTGAACGTTTTTGGATTTCATTTTTCGGCTTGTGGTGGCACGTTCCACACCAAGGATTTGACGAATTTCATCGGGATGAGGAATTTCGTCGAGACAGGGACCGAAGGTTGGTCGATAGCGATTAAGAGATTCGAGGTCCCACTCGTTTGTGAAAACGGCTTGACCTCTAAAAGGAATTTGGAGGATATGACCAAATTGTTTTAGAGTTAGGGTGATAAATTCATTTTGAATCATGAAAGAGATGGTGATGAAGCCAAGATCATTGGCTTGGATGGTGACTTGGCTATAGAAATCCATTATGAAGCGATGAATGATAGGTTCATTTATTTCATAAAGACAATTGAAGTTGATGCTTGTAAACACGCGATTTATGTAGTCGGATTGAGCAAAAGCAAGATCTACTACACGTCCTTCATGAACATTTCTGTCACAACTCGTAATTTCCGGTCATTTTCCAAACCTCGACAATTTACTATTCACAAGTTACTATTCATCATTTACTATTCATCGATCACTATTCATCATTTTTGAGGTCAATTCGACATTCTGAGAAGCGTTCAGAAATTTTACTATTCACTTGACACTATTCATTTTCGAGAGAAAACCACTATTCACGTGCATTACTCATGTCATCGTAAACTTAGATTACGGGTATTCAAAATTCGCGTAACCGTATTGGTTCAGGAGCGAATTCATGCATTATCATTGGGACACTTCGTACGGACTAGAAATAGTCTTCATCTTATCATTATGGCACTTGCATACTATTCCACTCGTATGATATTTAAATTAATACTTTTGATATAAATTTACTTTTAAGTATATCTATTTCTAAATAAACGATAACGCGCGACCAATAATGTGACTAACATGTCCGACACACCCGACTATGATCCCAATATATTTTTATATTCATTTTAATAATATAAAAATTATAATATTAATTTATCCGGCGTTTTGGAAATTTATTTATTTCGTATCGTACGCCTAATTTAATTACGACGGTTTTCGTAGAAATTAAACTATAATTATCTAAACACCGAATAATTTTACCCAACCTATTTTTATAATTTTTATAACTTTATTATGACCCGGTTAACTCCGTTAAAATTTATTTTTAGTTAACCCGGTACCCGGTGCAATTTAAAACTACAAATACACAACAATAATACAATTATCACCAAACTCTTACATACATCCCCCCCCCCTTGACTTTGCCGCCCCCCCCCCCCCCCCCATACCCTTTTTATTACAAAGTTACTAACATACTCCTTGTTCATTAATGTCTATCACTAACCATTTTATATAATAATATTTATAACAATAATTCATATACCTTACTTGATCTTTTTTTTCACTTCATTCCAACAAAGCTCAAAAATATTTTTCTCTCTTTCTCTATTTGAAACCCACGGCCACAAGGAGCAAGCAAGCAAGAACCAAAGTTTTTCCAAGATCTTAGTATAAAACTTATTCTTATAGCATCCTTGTTAGAGTTTTGAAATAAAAACTCAAGGATTATTAGGTTTTAATCATCTTAACTTCACTAATTTTACAAGTAAGTTTACTAAACTCATTTCATAATTTTTACAAAGTTATTACTATGTTTATACATGTTTCTTGCAAGATCTCATACATGCATTAACTTATACCACTTTATTTTTGTAAACTTTTGATCATACAAGCCCTAGAAGTGATTTTTGGTTAGATCCTTGTTAGATCTACTTGGTTTTGGTGATTAGGAACCCATGACACCCTAAGAATGTGTATGGTAGGATTAGATTAGTTTTGTGGTGTTTGAAAGTGGTTTGATGGATGATGGAACTAGTTTGGAGACTTGAAAATGGTTTTTGAAACTTTTGATATACCTACTGTCCCTATTTTAATTTCGTGGGAAAATCAGTAGATGATGGCTAAGTTTTGACCAAAGATTTAGAAAATACTTTTAAAAACGAAACTTTAGGCGAAAGAACGGATTAAAACGAGTTTATAACGAAGGAGATACGATTTTTGCAAATTTAACGACGAAAACTATTTTTACAAAAACTGCTTGCTGATTGGCAGAATACAACGGGTAATTAGAGGCATTAAACGTAATCTAGAGGAGCCGAGTTATCAAAAATATACTAGTATACACAAAAACGAATCCGTGGACATAAAGAACAAGGAAAACGAGCCTAAAACGACCGAGTTATACCCGTTTTAACATCGTCAAAACTATATATATATATATATTTGGTCACAAATAAAAATAATAACGTACGTACTAAATGGTATATTTTCTAGCAACGTTACTAATGACTATTTTCTTAACAAACGAATACGTACGACCCGAGGGAATATTTATACGACATGACGACGTCATTCTAGGATTTTGATACGAGGTTCATAACGCTAACTTTTTCGTACGAGTTAATATGACAAGTTATATACTCCTATATATGGACTTATTTTTCCTAAGTATGGAAACTATTTTACCATGACGATAACTAGTATTTCCAAATTACGAGTGGTATGAGTATCATGTGCATGTGCATTCATTTCATTACGGCTTGATCTAAGTTAGATCACGATTATTCATTTAGGTTGCGGCTAGTACTCGCGCCTCATTGTCCCGATTACTTTACCATCATTGCACCATCTTTGTATCATCACTTCGAGGTGAGTTCTCATAGCCCCGTTTTAATTACTTATTTGATTTTAAATCCCACGGGGGAGATTACATTGCACAATTATTTTTGTACATGCCCAAGTATTACAAATTCCATACATTGCTTAAGTTGCCTTACTACCAAGTTAAGTCCCCTTTATATATCATGGACCGTTAATTATATTGCTAAGCGAGAGTGAGTGGATAGATCTATCGAGGGTGACGCCTCCATTCGTGTTTGGGTTGCTCCAACGGGACGAATGCATTTCATGTCTTAACAAATTGAGTGTCTGGTAAACACTCTGGTGGGGCCATTACAAAGTCTAGTTTCGGGGTCATGAGCTTAAGAGCCAATGTAGCATTTTTTACATTCGTGTCGGTTTACTTATTACTTGTGGCTTATGTACTTACGATTTACTTATAAACCTATGATTATTCACCAACATTCGTGTTGACCGTTTTTCGCAATGTATTTCTCAGGTTGTTATGGTAGCTCATGTGCATACATTTGGACCTTCATGGAGTCGCGGAGTCGACGCGTCTCACTATATTTTCTGCACTTATGAAACGTTTGATCTTGTTGAACTTATTTTAACTATATTGGCAAACTCTTTTGGGACCTAAGCTTTGTAAACTCTGAATGTTTTAATGATCAAACGCTGTATTTTCTAAACGACACTTTAGGTCGTTCAATATAACTGTAATTATGGTGCTATGACAGTCACCCCCAGGTATTCCATTCCGCTGCCATTCAGGTATTTTGGGGGTGTGACAGATTGGCATCAGAGCTAAGGTTATAGCGAACTAGGATGTATCTTGGACCCTAGACTATAACCACATCATCATAGCATCTCATCATTTCATCATAGGTGCATATTCACTATACATGTTGCTTTACGCACACACTGTACGAGTTATTCATACCCATACTTATATATATTTATGATTTTATTGACCTGGTTCACAAGTGACATGTCTTAAGATACCCACGCTGTTATCCTTTTGTCGGATTCCGACATTTAAGATGCCTTGTCATCTTCCACTACCATTATACCACCAGTTGCACGTATACCACCGTTAGCACTATTGAATTGTTATAGGAATAAGGTTTTCCTATCATTCAGCCTATACATAGAATGCCGTTTGGTAGAGTATTCAGACTTAATTCTAATGGACTTATTAGGATGCTTATTACAAGGGAGATAGCATGTTTTCTTTCCTCCACTAGTAGGACGCTTACTACTCAGGTACTACCACCACCGTCAGTTACTTATTTCACTATTGGTCGTCCCATAGTGCGTACTTCAACTTTACCTCTTGGATATCGCGAGATAGCGCGAAAGAGGGTAGTATCCCATTCACTATTATCACCATTATCTCCTAACTCATCACTAGGATCTCATTGTCATCAATGTTATTCTCATCCTTTGGAATACCACTATTGTCATTTCCCTTTTCCATTTCCACTTGCCACGAATTAGATAACACCTTGTGGATAATACCAAGATTACGGACTCAACAGGAACATCTGCAGGTTCCTCAAGAATGGCTTAGAATCTACACTATCTAGGACTTGATCGATGCACAACTTCAGACACTACTTCAGGACTATCTCGACCTTATGATGCCATAAACCTGATTTCACCTAGAAGGACTACAGGAAGTCTTTAGACTAGACTTATATCTTTACTAGCTTTTACTATTATCCTAGCCACGGGAGGTGTGGCATAGTTCAAAGAAACTTGTGGTATTTTGATTGATGTACAAACGGAATCACCAAGTATTGACTCTACTATAGGGGAATGGTTGTGCTATCTATGATATTGGTCCATATAGACCGAAACCTTCATGTATTATATTCATGTGTTATGAATATGATGATTTTTATTACCTATAGATTCTCATGGACACTTATGATTTGATGGAAATAGATTTAAGCAAACCACTCCAAGCATGACGCAAGCCGCTGTTGGACAATCCATTACCAGGAATGTAACTACCGCCCTCACCAAGGAACTTACTCACGTTGAATTTATGGGTTGTAATCCCTCCTTCTTTAGCGGAAATATAGACACAAAGGAATTTCTCAAATGTTTCGAAGAATTAGAAACAATCTTTCAAAGTGGTGACTGCCGTAAGGAAGACAAAGTTAAGTTCGCCACTTGCACTTTTCAGAAGCATGCCCAGAAATGGTGGACTAAGTATGTCCAGGTAGTAGGAGTTGATGCTGCTTACTCACACTCTTGGGAGAAACTAAAAAGGATGATGAGTTTGAAGTTCTGTGTGAAAAGCGAATTACAAGCAATTGAACAAGAAACACTAAACCTTACCATGGAAGGAGATGATGATGTCAAGTATACTGCTTATTTTTATGATTTTGCTCGACTAGGCTCTGCAATGGATGAACCGGAAAGCAAGAAACTTGAAAGGTACGTCGGAGGACTTCCTCCTGAAATTCGTAGGATGGTCATCGCATGTGAACCCAATACCATGTCTGAAGCTATCCAGATGGCAATCGAAACAAAGGAACTCATAGTTCGCGACAAGACATCGGGAGACAATAATAACAACAAGAGAAAAGAGGTCGGTAATCAGGATGCTAATGCTACTCAACGACCATTTAAGATACAACAAGTGGTGGAGACCTTTACTGCTGGGTCAAGCCAAAAGAAAGGATATGTAGGTAAATTACCTGAGTGCAACAAGTGTCAGTTTCATCACAAAGGATCTTGCCCCTCTCAATGTAAGAACTGCCAAAAGCTTGGACATGAAACCAAGGATTGCAAGGCTCCCACCCTCGCAAAGCATCAGAAACTCTCGGTAACCTGCCGCGAGTGTGGAGTAGTGGGACACTTCAGGAGTGAATGCCCAGAGTTGGGAAGCCAGAATTGGAAGAAGAAGTTTATGTTTTAGTTATGTGAACCATAGTTTGAGCCCTCTAGGGTTGTACTTTCTTTTGGTACTTTCCATAAGTACGTCGGTGTAACCTAGTTGTATTAAGCACTTTCCTATCTAATGTAATGACTATCTCTTGTTACCTCTGTGATAACCGTAGCCTTTGTTTATTCCATTTTCTATTGCAATGGCGCAATTTTCAATCGTTTAGCAACATTATACCATTGTCTTATTAAGGATTTGACCGATTTCGTAATTGACGGATTAGTAGATTATTACCAATCCATAGTATTTACCCATGTATCCAACAAACCATTCAACGAGTTTTATTTCAAATTATTTTACTACCTTATGGGGAAATTGTTTTTACCGAATTTCTAAAATAAGTCGTTTTGATTACCGTACTATAAACTGATTATCCAATATGACGCCAAATATTTACTATTATTACGCGAAACAATTTTTTTTATATATTACTTTGGAAGGAAATAATTAGTATACCATTTTTAATAACAACGCGTTGAACACCATCTAAAGCTTTTGAGAAAAATAATATTATTTTGATTAAATCAAGCATCGCATCATTAGTCCTCAACTATACATAGCCTGATCACCTATGTATACTTCAGGAAAGATTATGCCATGAAGGAAATAGTTACTTTATAAAGTATTGTTAATAACAATCTTCATCCAAAAGCGTTTTAAACAAATAAACTCTTTTATGAATATTTCTTTCTGACAAATTTTCTCTGGATACTTACCCCACCTGTCACACACTTAGTCATTAAGTTAGACTTTCCTTTGACTTCTTTAGGAGAGACTTCCCATATTAAGTACTAGGAGGATTCCTCGATACAAGAAAAACAATAAAAGGGTTACGAAACTACAAACCTAGACTAGAAGTATACACCAAGACAATTTATAACTCAACAACAATTCTAAAATGCCACTGGACCATCCGACCCACCATCCCTGACCTAGTTGTCCAATTTATTATTCAAAGTTACTAGCTAGACTGAGCTATAGGATCGAACACATTGTGAAGGTACGCTAAGCAACACCATGGGAATAAACCAAGCCTCCTAACCGATACTGTAAAGTGTTTTGAGTTAACATGGTCTCATCCATACGCAAACTTCCCTGCAGTGAGTTTACGACAAGAATGATTGATTTGAATTATGGATATCGATATAGATTCCCCTAAAGCATTATGTTCTCAGGAAATTCTAGATAACCTCACCTATACATCGAGAGAGACATCAGACTCAAGAATATCTCCCCAGCTACATGTGAAGACAATACGGAAATTCATCGACATAGTATCAATTGAAACCCTCATATTGCCAACATGATGGCAATTTCAACGATAAACCATCTCAAGACTTAAGTTGGTTGAATACCTAGGCTTGTAGTTTTGCCAGATAACCACCAATAGGTACCGTCCAATATCAGAAACCGAACGTTAGACATCTATGCATTATGCGAACATTGCCTATCCTACTATTTTATCCTTGATAGTATTTTCACTTTAAGTAAAGTCGATTTAAAATTTGTGTTTATCCAAATCACATATCTCGTAGAAAATAATTTTTGAATTGCCTATTTTGAACAAATACGACCCCTTTTAACCAATATTTAGCTAAACCATTGTACAATGGGAAATATATAACTATCACACTTTGGTAAACAGTCCTATTCACAACCTATTTGAAAACCGCGTCACATTTCCTAACTATTGAATTTTGAATCATCAAGAAAGATGTTATTTAGTAAACCGTTTGCTCCATTTTCTAAATTCGTTTATTCAGAAAAAGATTTCGACCAAAAACTCAAAAATCGCGAGATAAATTTTGAAAACCAATCACCATGCTACGTCGCTTATGCATTTAGGGCTTTGTGACTTGACAATAAGGAATATTGGAATATGTGATGAAGGAAACAAGGAGGAACACCATAGAACGATTACAAACGTCATTAATGGAAACCAAGCATAGTAGGCAAAGAATGACACATGTCTTAGCAAGCCATTAGACCAAAACACAAGAAATCAAAGTTTGTTACCCATAGCCTATCCCCTTTATATGACGCTGAGTTCGAAAGACGTAACGTGGAGGAATTAGTCACAAGATTTATTGTACCTATTTCAATTGTTCTTGATGAAGGTGATCGAATCACCTCAGACTTCTAACAATCATTCTAAGATTTCCTTCGGAACCTCATTAAGATGTGAACACCGCCTATCATCCTCAGATCGATGGTCATAACGAGAGAACGATTCAAACATAGGAAAGTTATACTCAGAGTATGAGTGATTGACTCTAGAAATGGTTGGACTAACCATTTACCATAAATTGGATTCTTTTACAACCATAGTTATCGCGCGAGCATAGAGACTACACCATTTGAGGCACTTTATGGTCGAAGTACCAATTACCCGTTTACAAACTGAAATCGGAAAGTTAAAATTCACTGGTCTAGAACTAAACCATGGAACAACAAAGGAAATTTCACAAGTCAAGAATCGGTTACAAGCAACGAGAAACTGGTAGGAGTTATGTTGGTACATGACGCACATCATACGGATTGGGCATCCTTGAACAACAAACTAACTAGATTCACGTGAAAGAACGAGCTAAGTTAAAAGCTTTGCCTTGGAGAGGCATGATACGATTTTGGTAACACGAGAGATTGAACTTTTAAGTATATTGGACCATTTCGGATTCATTTTAGAATCGACCAGCTGAAATATAAGATTTGAGTTCTGACAGAGTTCAGCAACATATATTATCCATATTACATTATAAACCTGAAGAAGCACTGATCATCTATTGACGAACCAAACTCGGAAAAAGCCAAACTCACTATTCCAATAGGCATTCATGAAATAACCAGAAATTTCCTACAAGTCAAGAATCAATTACAAATTCTACAAGTTGTAAACCACTAAAACTTCAAGTTGGTAGCCAGATTACGTTGAAAGTTCTGCCTAGGAAAGGCATGATATTATTCGGAGAGATTTGGAAAGTTAAAACCGATATACACTGGACCACTTAATAGTTCAGACAGAGTAGGCCTAGTGGCCGTCAGACTTGAGCCTTGTTAAGGAACAGCCGGATTACACAACTATGTTTCACCTAATCAAATCCAGGAAATGACTTTCAGATTAGTCAATCATAATCCCATTTGGAAAAGGATCCAACCCTGAGACAAACGTAAACTTGGTAAGAGAACCAGTAGAAAGCATGGACCATGAGGTCGAACGGTTGAAGCAAAGTCAAATTCCTATCGTGAAAGTTCGCCGGAATTCTTGAAAAGGACCCGAATTTACTTGGGAACGAGAGGACCGAATGCAACCCAAGTATCCACGTCTTTTTACCAAATATACTTCAGAGACCAACCAAAACTGAACTTCGGGACGAAGTTCCTGTTAGAAGGGAAGACTGTCACAACTCGTAATTTCCGGTCATTTTCCAAACCTCGACAATTTACTATTCATCATTTACTATTCATCGATCACTATTCATCATTTTTGAGGTCAATTCGACATTCTGAGAAGCGTTCAGAAATTTTACTATTCACTTGACACTATTCATTTTCGAGAGAAAACCACTATTCACGTGCATTACTCATGTCATCGTAAACTTAGATTACGGGTATTCAAAATTCGCGTAACCGTATTGGTTCAGGAGCGAATTCATGCATTATCATTGGGACACTTCGTACGGACTAGAAATAGTCTTCATCTTATCATTATGGCACTTGCATACTATTCCACTCGTATGATATTTAAATTAATACTTTTGATATAAATTTACTTTTAAGTATATCTATTTCTAAATAAACGATAACGCGCGACCAATAATGTGACTAACATGTCCGACACACCCGACTATGATCCCAATATATTTTTATATTCATTTTAATAATATAAAAATTATAATATTAATTTACCCGGCGTTTTGGAAATTTATTTATTTCGTATCGTACGCCTAATTTAATTACGACGGTTTTCGTAGAAATTAAACTATAATTATCTAAACACCCAATAATTTTACCCAACCTATTTTTATAATTTTTATAACTTTATTATGACCCGGTTAACTCCGTTAAAATTTATTTTTAGTTAACCCGGTACCCGGTGCAATTTAAAACTACAAATACACAACAATAATACAATTATCACCAAACTCTTACATACATCCCCCCCCCCTTGACTTTGCCGCCCCCCCCCCCCCCCATACCCTTTTTATTACAAAGTTACTAACATACTCCTTGTTCATTAATGTCTATCACTAACCATTTTATATAATAATACTTATAACAATAATTCATATACCTTACTTGATCTTTTTTTTCACTTCATTCCAACAAAGCTCAAAAATATTTTTCTCTCTTTCTCTCTTTGAAACCCACGGCCACAAGGAGCAAGCAAGCAAGAACCAAAGTTTTTCCAAGATCTTAGTATAAAACTTATTCTTATAGCATCCTTGTTAGAGTTTTGAAATAAAAACTCAAGGATTATTAGGTTTTAATCATCTTAACTTCACTAATTTTACAAGTAAGTTTACTAAACTCATTTCATAATTTTTACAAAGTTATTACTATGTTTATACATGTTTCTTGCAAGATCTCATACATGCATTAACTTATACCACTTTATTTTTGTAAACTTTTGATCATACAAGCCCTAGAAGTGATTTTTGGTTAGATCCTTGTTAGATCTACTTGGTTTTGGTGATTAGGAACCCATGACACCCTAAGAAGGTGTATGGTAGGATTAGATTAGTTTTGTGGTGTTTGAAAGTGGTTTGATGGATGATGGAACTAGTTTGGAGACTTGAAAATGGTTTTTGAAACTTTTGATATACCTACTGTCCCTATTTTAATTTCGTGGGAAAATCAGTAGATGATGGCTAAGTTTTGACCAAAGATTTAGAAAATACTTTCAAAAACGAAACTTTAGGCGAAAGAACGGATTAAAACGAGTTTATAACGAAGGAGATACGATTTTTGCAAATTTAACGACGAAAACTATTTTTACAAAAACTGCTTGCTGATTGGCAGAATACGACGGGTAATTAGAGGCATTAAACGTAATCTAGAGGAGCCGAGTTATCAAAAATATACTAGTATACACAAAAACGAATCCGTGGACATAAAGAACAAGGAAAACGAGCCTAAAACGACCGAGTTATACCCGTTTTAACATCGTCAAAACTATATATATATATATTTGGTCACAAATAAAAATAATAACGTACGTACTAAATGGTATATTTTCTAGCAACGTTACTAATGACTATTTTCTTAACAAACGAATACGTACGACCCGAGGGAATATTTATACGACATGACGACGTCATTCTAAGATTTTGATACGAGGTTCATAACGCTAACTTTTTCGTACGAGTTAATATGACAAGTTATATACTCCTATATATGGACTAATTTTTCCTAAGTATGGAAACTATTTTACCATGACGATAACTAGTATTTCCAAATTACGAGTGGTATGAGTATCATGTGCATGTGCATTCATTTCATTACGGCTTGATCTAAGTTAGATCACGATTATTCATTTAGGTTGCGGCTAGTACTCGCGCCTCATTGTCCCGATTACTTTACCATCATTGCACCATCTTTGTATCATCACTTCGAGGTGAGTTCTCATAGCCCCGTTTTAATTACTTATTTGATTTTAAATCCCACGGGGGAGATTACATTGCACAATTATTTTTGTACATGCCCAAGTATTACAAATTCCATACATTGCTTAAGTTGCCTTACTACCAAGTTAAGTCCCCTTTATATATCATGGACCGTTAATTATATTGCTAAGCGAGAGTGAGTGGATAGATCTATCAAGGGTGACGCCTCCATTCGTGTTTGGGTTGCTCCAACGGGACGAATGCATTTCATGTCTTAACAAATTGAGTGGGGCCATTACAAAGTCTAGCTTCGGGGTCATGAGCTTAAGAGCCAATGTAGCATTTTTGACATTCGTGTCGGTTTACTTATTACTTGTGGCTTATGTACTTACGATTTACTTATAAACCTATGATTATTCACCAACATTCGTGTTGACCGTTTTTCGCAATGTATTTCTCAGGTTGTTATGGTAGCTCATGTGCATACATTTGGACCTTCATGGAGTCGCGGAGTCGACGCGTCTCACTATATTTTCTGCACTTATGAAACGTTTGATCTTGTTGAACTTATTTTAACTATATTGGCAAACTCTTTTGGGACCTAAGCTTTGTAAACTCTGAATGTTTTAATGATCAAACGCTGTATTTTCTAAACGATACTTTAGGTCGTTCAATATAACTGTAATTATGGTGCTATGACAGTCACCCCCAGGTATTCCATTCCGCTGCCATTCAGGTATTTTGGGGGTATGACAATTTCTATCTTCAATTTGACGATATATAAGTCCAATGGAAGGAGATGTGGTAGGGAGTTGGGAAACTTTAGGAATGTAATTTTTAGTGTGAGAAAGATCTTCGGTAGTTGCTTTTGGCATTTTCACCTAAACACATCAACAATAAAAAAAATATAAAGAAAGATAAAAGTATATGTATATTGTTAAGGCTTATGTTGGAACGCAAACATACTTCGTTACTAATCCTAAGAAGTAGATTACCATGTTCCTTAATATTGTTTTTAACTCGTTCTAGATATACTTTACGATGTTTAATAAGTAGTTATGGACAAATCCAAACGCCCTTTTAAACATCTTAATATATCATGAAATTTACTAGATTTACATTAGATTGTAAAACTAGCTATTTCTTGCGAGTTTCTTATGCATGTGATTTGTTTTTGAAAAAGATGGTTTGTATTTTTACTTAAAAATGTCATTTTTAGTAATAAACCAAACGCTTCCTTGACTTATACCACTAGTATGTCAATATATATATGAATTATATATCTTGACAAGTCCGATTAGCAATTTTTAGGTTTATAATTATAACAAAATTTTATAAAAATTATAATGTCTAGGTTTCGATATTATTTGGACATAATCCAAACACCCCTATATCGTGAACCAATATAATTTTTCTTGGTCGAAAAATGTAATTTCAAGTTTTACAAGTTACAAAAGTATATGTGATTAGTTTTAACACGTTTTCAAATCATTATTCAACAATGAGTTTACTAAAATTTTTGAAAAGGAGTGTATGAAGTTTTTCAAAAATTTTCGACATGATAGTTTGTAATTACTAGTTTCTAGTGTTGATTAATCATTCTAATCCTAGGGGAAGCATTTGGTTATGGAGTTTTAAGAATTAATTCGAAAGAGATTGTGAAATTTAAGAATTTTATAAAACATGCATAATCATAAATATGACCAACTAAGATGAAATTAGATGAAATGTGTTATGAAAACCTTACAATACGTAATGGTGATTGTGTTAGATGAATTTGCCCTTTGCGAATTAACCCGAATTATGTGATTTGGAAGTGATTTAAGATGTTTTTGGGTTTTGGTTTTCGTCACAGCAGAACCAGGGGAAGGAGAGTATGAAAAATTGGAGTGTTTGGCAAAAGGAACAAAGGGAAAAACAGGTTTGAGCTATCAGATGGCCGGCCCCCTTAAACATTAAGGGGGTCGCCCTACATTTGGCTGCTGGTCCCCTTAAACATTAAGGGGGCCGCCCTCCAAAATTTGATTTTTGTGATTTTGGTTTCTGGAAAGAACAAGAAAATATTTATATGTATGTATTAGATTTATATTTAATCAAAAATACGTTGGAGGGTATTCGCACGAAAGGAATTACTTGACACTTTTACTTGACATTTTGCCAATTAAATTTTCTTGATCATTTCAGATGAAATTTATCGAGTTGTCAAGTACACGAGAAAGTTGTGGAAGGTTCATAAGTATATGTATATATATATATATATATATATATATATATATATATATATATATATATATATATATATATAGTATGGGCTTATAAGACGAGAATAAAGGAGGGAGGCGTATGCAACGGAAGCCGGGAGTTTGTTTCATCCATAGATTTTTCGACTCATCTCTCTTCATCAGCATGAGTGTTGTTGAACATTAAGGTTCAATAAGGCAAATGGGAAAAAGAAAAGGTTCGTAAACGAACAATTTCTAGTTCTAGAAAATCAACAAATGAATTTTCTAGGTTATAAGATCCTAGATATAGCTAAGTGTATATATATATATATATATATATATATATATATATATATATATATATAGTATAAGTAAATAAGTATATATATGTATAGAAATAAAAACTAGAGGGAATAATGAACCAATCAAAATCACATAAAAACTAGATACTAAACTAAGCATGCATTTGTTGACAAGGAAATAAAAGGAAATGTGTACCTTTCGTCTTCAATGCGTATAACTTCAAAACCTTCAAGAGAAAATCCGAACAAGGGGTGACATCAAAGATTTCCATGTTTGAATGGCGAAAGTTTTTACGTTGATCCCCATTGTCTCATTTGACCAAAGTTATTTGTCCCGAACATGTTTTGTATTTGACTTGGGTGCATATATGGTGGAAACATTCCCCATGGATTGAAGTTCCACATTTGTTGATTATTGTTAAAGTTTCATCTATTTTGGTTTACTCTTGGTTGAGGTGTTTTAGGTCTAGGGTAAGAATTATTCGGTTTCCTAGGTGGTGGAGTTTTAGATCTTGTTTTAGTTTTGGGCGATCCTACTTCGGTTTTTAAAGATGGTTTATAAAACGGTTTTATTTCTTCATTACTAGCTAGAGGTATTTTCTTATCATTTATGAGTATATACTTAGGATTAGATTTTGAAGGTTTTAGTTCCTTAAGTTCGCTTTCAAATTTAACATTTTTAACTTCACTTGTTGAGGCTTCGGTTGAGTTAAAACCTAGACCGGTTTTATCTCCGGATATTCTTTGAATACTTATAATTTTACTAAGTGAGTTACTACTATTTTCAAATTTATCAAGTTTACAAATTTCTTCCTTAAGTTTGTTGTTTTCACTTCTAAGCTCTTGACATGATTTACATTCTTCAAAAGTTTCTTTTCCTTTTTCAAGTTGATGTATTTTAATTTTTAGTTCAAGTACTTCATTTTCTAATTGGTTGTTTATATATTTTAGTGATTTGTTTTTAGCCATAACTTGTTGTCCTAGTTTGCATAATCTATTGTATTCACTATCTAAATCTTTTTCATCTAATGATAGATTTTCATCACTAAAATATTCGGTTTCGGAACGTACCTCACTTGATGTTTTAGCCATGAGACACTTTTCTTCCTTTGTTGTTTCTTTCTCATCTTCATCGCTATCACTCCAAGCGCCTCCAACAAACGCTCTTTGATTTTGATCTCTTATCATCATTGGACATTTTCCAATAAGGTGATTCGGATCACCACACTTGAAACATTTTCTCTCATTCTTGCTATACTTGTCATCATTATTCTTTTGAGATGTTCTTCTTTCATCGTGTGGTTGTCTAACGAATCTTCCTCGCCTTTTGAAGAATTTCTTGAAATCTCTTACGGCCATGGCATATTCTTCGTCTTCGCTTTTGGAAGATGAGCTATCTTCGTTGTTGGATTCCTTTCTAGCTTTCAAGGCGATTGACTTGCTTTGCTCTCGTTTCCCTTTAACCATTTCGGAGTCCTTCTTTATTATTGCTTCGTAGACTTTTAAATTACCAATTAATTCATCAAGTTGTAGCGTTGACAAATTCTTTGATTCTTCAATAGCCGTCAGTTTAGCTCGCCATTTTGGGTGAAGAGCTCTAAGAAACTTCCTAACAAAATTCTTACTAGAGAAATTCTCATCAAGTTCTTTTAAACTTGTGATTATAGTGTTAAATCTAGCAAAAGCATTATCAATTGATTCCTCTTCCGGAATCGTGAATTGCTCATATTGTTGAACAAGTAGATCTATTTTGATATCTTTGACTTGATTATTACCTTGGTGGGTTATTAATAAAGAGTTTCAAATTTCTTTTGCGGTTTCACACATAAAGATCCTTTCGTACTCTTTACGTGGTAGCGCATTGTAAATAACCATTTTTGCTTTATTATTTTTAGCAAGTTTTCTTTTTAAATCATCATTTTGTTTTTCAGAAGGTACGATTTCATCTTTCTTAGTTTCGGGGTTATTTTGAATAGGTAAAAAAATCACCATTGGTAATAACATGCCAAAGATCTAGATCTTTTGATTTCACATAAGTTTCGAATCGATTTTTCCAATATAAAAATCCATCACTTTCAAATAGTGGTGGTCTTTGCATAGATTGCCCTTCTAAATATTTTTCAGATTCCATAGATTGTTACAAGTTTTAAAATACAATATATTTTAAAAATCTTGCTAGACGTGGCTCTTGATACCAATTGTGGAAAACTAGAAGGGGGGTTGAATAGTTTTACGTCCTTTTAAATTTATAAACACAAGTTTGTTTTAAAAACTTCGATTCTAGTTTATGTGAACTCAATACTTGCACTATATGAACAATTGTATGGTAACTAACTAATAAAGCTAATATAGTAAAGGTAAATAAATGAGTAATGAGAAGAGTTGGAAAGATCAAACCACAACACAAGGATTTATAGTGGTTCGGCTACAATGACACCTTCCTTGTTCCTACTCCACTCCCCGAGTCACCTACTCGAGAGTTTTCTTCACTATGTCAACAAACTCCCTTTTGGCGGAGAAAACCTTACACACCAATTTACACACCACAATAACTTCACTACTTCTACACAACTTCTTCACACCAATATACTACACACCAATCTTCTTCACACCTATCTTCTACACACCAATCTTCTACTTCACACCGATCTTCTACTTCACACCAATCTTCACAACTAACCTACTTCACTACTAATCAACTTCTACTTCCTACACAACTTCTTTAACTTCTAAACAATATATAACAAGCACAACACAATATTCACAAATGAATGTATATATATGTATATTTACAATGGGTATATTTTTGCGGCAGTAAATTTATAAAAGCAAAACTAATATTTTTCCGACTCATATCGTAATAACATGTATCGAAATCTACATTTTGAGACTATAATGAAATATATATATTGCCAACACTATATATATATATATATATATATATATATATATATATATATATATATATATATATATATATATATATATATATATATATATATATATATATATATATATATATATATATATATATATATAGTGAAGCGTTCAAATGAGAAGGGTTATTTTTGTGAGAACGCGAGAAGTAATCCTAACCCTCCATCTAATCCCCTTCTAATATCAATCCAACAGCTAAGATCAATCCTAATATTTACAGTAAAAGATACAATTAGCAGATGCATTTCGTGCTTTTACTTTGAAGGTCGGTATAAAACGAAAAACACACACACTTCACATTTAAAAGTGTGAAAAACTAATATACTCTCTCAATGTTCATCAACACCAACTTCCACCGCAACCATCACAGATCACCACAGTCCACCACAATCATCACCGATCACCACCATCCTCCACCGATCACCACCATCCACCACCGTAATCATCACATATAACCACCATCCTCCACCGTAATCATCACCGATCACCACCATCCTCCACCGATCACCACTATCCACCACCGTAATCATCACTGATAACCAGCATCCTCCACCAATCATCATCATCACTTATCACCGTCCACCTCCATTATTAACTATTATAACTATATATTCTTCGAATCGAGTTAAATCAACGACTATATCAAATTGAGGTATTGAGTAAGTATGAATTAAGTCTTTGATTCTTAATTTTTTATTTTATTTAATGTGTATAGATCTAGATGAATGTGTCTTTGATGGTAGCCTATCAGTGCACATTAGGTGTTTGATAAAATGTATAATTTTTCTTCACATGCGAATATAGTTGTCTTTGATGGTGGTTCGTCACTACTCAATCATTTCTTAGACTCGTTTATCGGATCTAGTTTAAGATGTAGTCTAACTTTTTGCAATTTAAAGATTATGAGGTCAAAAATGGTATATTTTTGTTGTTTATGCATATGTTTGGTTTATTGAAAGTGAGAACTATATTTAACTTTCTCATGTGAGCAAGTTCTTCGATCATTAATGAAATATTATGCTTCACATATGAAGAAATTAGGTATCGAATACCTTCACTTGTGAAGAAATTAGGTATCGAATACCTTCACATGTGAAGAAATTAGGTATCGAATACCTTCACTTGTGAAGAAATTAGGTATCGAATACCTTCACTTGTGAAGAAATTAGGTATCGAATACCTACACTTGTGAAGAAACTAGGTATCGAATACCTTCACTTGTGAAGAAATTAGGTATCGAATACCTTCACTTGTGAAGAAATTAGGTATCGAATACCTTCACATGTAAAGAAATTAGGTATCGAATACTTTCACATGTGAAGAAATTAGGTATGGGTTATGGCGTTGGTGGTTATGGCGGTGGTAACGCTGGCAATAGTGGTCATGTTGGGGCATACACAAGTGGGGTGAACTCTGGTTTTTTTGGTGGTAAGCTTGGTGCATTGAATTCTCCATGGGGTGGTCAGAGTCATGGTTATGGTAGTATGGGTTATGGTCCCAATGTAGGTTATGGAAGTAATGTTTCTGCACTGAGTCACTGCAACTCGAGCTTCTGGGTATGGTAGTCAAACCTATGGTTATGGAAACTATGGTAGTAACGATGGCTACAACCCCAACCCTGGTGGGTACGGAGCTGTTGCTGGGCGATTCGGGCCCGGAGGTGCAACAAGCGGAGATCAGCAAGGGACAAGTGGTGGTTATAACAGACAAACCAGCTACTCTAATACAGCTTGCAGACTCGTGAAAAGGTCGTTTTCAGTTAATCATGACATTATCTTCAACCATTGTTGGCTGGTGATATATCCATGGCTAAGATCCAATGATGGATGATGAAAAGAAGGTTAAAAACCAGCTGAATTGCTTGAATTTTTGTAGTATGTTTATCATTTCTTTTCGTATTATTGGTACTACAAGTAGTTTATGTCGTTTCTAATTGCCTAAAGATGGTAGTGTGTAGCTCAAATTCGCTATGGCTGTGTGTGCTTTCCTTTATTATTATTATTTTTTTTTTCATTGCTAAGTTCTTTGAGCATATTATGCATAGATGGTTTTGTAAAGTTTTGTTATAGGTGGTTTTTGTAATGAATTTATGTGTTTTTTTATGTATGTTTTGACACAGGTTATGACTAATAACTTGGAACCTATTGTCTCAGTGATCTTGAAGTCATTTAAAATGCGCATGTTATGACTTGGGACCAGATTTGCAAAATCAGTATCACCATCTTGTGCTTCCAGTATTAGCTTCAGCACTGGACGACTGTGATAATCAATGCGTGCTGCAGTGCAGGTGAGTTTTTATGGCACTGATGGACTTTTGTTATATCTATTTGTTGATTGCAATAATTTTCCACGTAAATATTTCCGATATACGAGTATACTTGAATTAAAACAAGCATTAGTTTATTGTATTGTCTCCTTGATTGTTAATCTGTTTAACATTTTGAGGAAGGGTTGTTGAAATTAGTTAAGCATTAGTGTTCAATTGTTTGAATATGACACTAGCAACAAACTTACCTAAAGTCCCATCATATAGATTCTTCTATTGGTAATAACATGTTTTGCCTTTACATGTCTTAGTAAATAAATAATCTGCACAATTAGTTGATATGTTGTAGACTTAAATTACAGATGAGAATTATGAAAGTGTATATACATATATTGCACATTTCATCAAATATTATTTGCATATATTATGCAAATATTATTTGCATATATTGCACATTTCATCAAATATTAGTTGATATGTTGTAGACTTAAATTACAGATGAGAATTATGAAAGTGTATATACATATATTGCATATTTCATCAAATATTATTTGCCTAATATGCTACAAATAGTGAAAGACCAAAGGGTTAGTACAAACTCTCTCAAAACCCGAAGCTCTCTTCCCCCGATAAGCCAAAAAACTACAGCATGTGGATCTCCACCTTCAGTTGTACTTTGCTTTTCATCACCTCGTCATCGAACTTAGTTGATTTCATATGGCACAAAATAAGTTTGCAACACGATCTTTTCTATGGCACAAACTACGTAACATAGTGTTAGGGTCACTGCTGCTCCACCTCCCGGTTGTAGGAGGCATAGGCAGTGTTTGTGGTTGTTCTGAGCTCACTCCCATACCACTAGCTTCACAAGCCACCACAGTAAAGTCCTCCACCAATTGCTCTGTCGAATTTTCCATCAAGGCAACCACTCCTTCAACCGTCTCGGCCTCTTTTTCCACCACGTCTTCTGTTATCAGGCCTTCCCCATAAGTTGCGAACACCCGCTTCAAATGCTTTAAATAATCTTCAATCATCTCATGGTCTGCCGTGGTGAAGCATCTGGCGCTTCCCCCGGCTATTAAAACCATAAGGTAAGCTTCAAAAGAACCCTTCATTACTTCTTTTATGGCCAAAGGTTGAGCCCGCTCTGTGACAATAGCACTCAAGAGAGTCAGGTTCTGTTTGAGAACTCTGAGAGCAGGGCTTATCCTAGCATTCACCACATTACCTACGTAAAGACTCCCATACATAACAGAGTTTGAATCAAGAAATACGAGACGATAGGCTGAAAACTCAGATATGTGTTGAGTGGCAGCCATAATTGCGGATCGGATATGCTCAAAGTGGGGGCGTCGGCTACTACTACTGCTACTGTTGCCAGGTAATCGGTTTTTCTGAGAAGGAACAATTTTAGAGGATTGATAGAGACACTTATCAAGTGAGTTGAGTTGGGAAATAATGTAGTGTAAGGTGTTCCACCGGATGTAGAGACGTTGTGTTCCACGGCTTGTTGAAGGGCGTGGATTGTCGCTTTCTTCCTCCAATCCCAAGTGATACGGACTCATTCCTGCCACTGCACAAGGAGTTGCCTTTTTCCAAAGTTTGACAAATTTTGAGCCTCTGCTACATCGTGTTAGGGGAGGGAAGGTAGGAATGTAGTTCTGTTTCGAACTTGAATCAACAAACAATTTATAAAATGATTTTGAATAGTAAGAACTTAAGCCTGAAATAAGATAAAAGTTGTAGGAATATCTTTATACCACATGACGCAACAAACATAGTATAATCTCTCAAGATTTTTTCAATGCCATCCCCTAATTCATGAACCAAATCTTCAGAAATAGGGATCGGAATATCAAAGAAGGAACCCACAAGATCTCTTGCCTGCTTCAATAGTTCCACTGCTGATTGCGCATACGGTTCAGTTTTTGACTTGGGATTCCATGTCTTCATTCATAAATGAAATAAAAACAGCGAGTTAGTAAAACCATGTGATCCAAACAAGTAAATCGGCTGACTGATATATTTTTACTTACTTCAGTATCTTTAGTTCTTTGAACAAGTTCTTTTATTCTATTGAGCTTCCCTGTAATCGATTGTCTCATAAACTTGTAAATGATGGCATCAACATCGTATGGAACCATCTCCCTCACGACAGTCTTACCTCCATCCTCACATTCCACAGAGTCTTCAACCACCATGTTAACCAACACTTTTTCAAGCTTGTCGGCCCTTTGCAAGACCGTGAGCATCTCATTGGTTATCTCAGAGTTACATGTCAAGAAATGCTTCAACAAGGCACCGTAGCACGAGTGTAGTGTCACAGCTGCGTCTCCAGCTGATACAGCTGCGAGTGATCAGGATCTTATAGTATCTTATTGTAAAGCTGATTCTGATGAGTCTGAAAGTGAAGGAAATGGTAATTTTCCCAATTCACCTATAATATTTTGTTGCAAAGCTAATAGATTATTAATATATGTGAGTGTATATAGATCATATGATCAAAGGTTATTTGTAAGGCTATAGGTTGACCATGACCCCTACTAATCTGCACTAATTTTTTGCATCAAATGTGCATACTAGATCACAATATTTCTTCAGTTGTGCAGTTGTGGGTAACAGCACGCAATCCCATCTGCATCTGTATCTCCACATATACAGCTGAGCGTTTAGAATCTGCGTGTTGAACCCAAACAGTCTTCCATGTTTTCCTCCCAGTCCAGTTACTTAGTAGTATTCAATCTTTTCACTGCGAAAAACTTGGATATTATATAGTATCTTCAGTTATCAAGCAATGTTAACTGATATTTGCAGCACAAACAAGCATCTGTTTATAGTGGTTTGATGTCTAATGGTTTTTTTCTTTGATGGGGATGCCACTTAGATCCATTCAAATCAGTAACCATTCCTTGACCTATTCATGAGTAAGCAATTAAATTTAAGTAGTCCCTAAAAAAGTCAACTGTAGTTTGATGCATTAGAAGAAGAAAGTTAAACCCTCACAAGATACAACCCTTCTAAGTAATAGTTTACATTGTAATAAGTTATAATATATAGTTGGTAGATATTTAAGTTAATTAGAATGTTGTTATTCTTTCTGTTAAGATTACTTACACTCTCTTTAGTTTGTTAAGTCATAGTGGACTTTCCTATGTTGACTTCTACTTTTGTATATATTTATCATTCACCTGATACAAAAACGCTTTTTATGTTTATCGAAAATTAGACTTAATATTATTGATATGAAGGCATAAAGTTGTTGGACGTCATATTTTTTCTATAAGTGGTAATAATGTAATATGCTTAGATAAGCTGTATTACATGATTGATTTACCTTGTCTTTAATAAATCATTTAGGAAGTTATATTCAGTTAATCATTTGTATTCATTTTCAGATGATGTTCAACCTATCCGACCCATTTCCCATTTAGTTAAATCTTTAGTCTTGACTTTTGAGCCATTTGACCCGTTTTAGATAAAAGGTAACCCAAAATAGACCATTACGTGGGTACAAGGGTTAGATTTGACACATAAGGTGTTCTCTAAGTTGTAGTAAGCTAATTTATTTATCATTACTGCTGTTCGTAATCACAGAACACCCATGGTTACTACAAGCAATGATACACCGGGAATGTTGGCTTCACAAAGTAACAGAAATGATGTCAACTTCAGCAACAGCAAAAGAGGTGATTCCACAATGTTCGTTAATACCATGAGGCTTCGGCTCAGGAGAACATTTGTTTTATGGGTGTGCATGTCATAAATATATGTTTTTAATTTACAAAATTATAGAGCATTTGAGCAGTCTTGTTGAGCAAGTCTCATTTAGTGAGCAGTGTCTAAAGTCTAAACATGTATGCAGTGTGCCCCAAAATAGAAGTTTAACTGTGACAAGGCTATTAGATTAAGGAACTGATATGTGCTAGACTGCTAGTCAAATCACATACACAAACAATTATGAAATAGTAATATGAACCCAATTTCAAATGGAAACCGACAAATTAACATGTATGATGCTGTTTAGTGGACATAAAAATAGTTGCTAAAAGTGATGTGGATGTGTAAACTCATTTATTTATGGCTATAATATATATTCCTTTGTTTGATAGCTTACATTCTAATCCACAGCCTTCTAATCTATACTTACATACTCCGTATTTTCAAGCTGCTTATTTAGGAAAGGAGGTTGAACTGTTGAAGATAGTGATGATAACCAGAAATTGTATCAATTAAGCCTAAAAGAACTATCTTCAATTAAGATAGTGATGATAACCACCATTACACAAACTCGAACCAGCACCGACACCCGAAAAACCATTGCCGATGCTCGAACCACCACCACCATGTGAATGGCGGTGGCATAATGCAGTTGAACGGCGGTTCAACTAAAACTACACCATGTTATTCACATGTTATTCACCACCATGTGAATAACATGGTGGTGGTGGTTCGAGTTTGTATCAATTAAAACTACACAACTATCTTCAACAGTTACTTACCACGAAAGCAAGCCGTTATGGCGATTGGTGTGGATGAGCAACCAAGTAAGTCAGCTCTTAAGAGGATCGGGGAGATCCCAGCGGTTGAGGAGTTTGTATTCCTACACATGTAGGGCTGTTCGTAACTTGTTTGTTGGTTTAGATCCCAGTTTTGGTGAGATTGGGTATTAATGATTATTAACGATTATTTACGTTTAGTAAGATTATCTTCGCATGTGAAACTATCTGCAGGTATCTCAGCTAGAAGACCTCGAGCTGTGGCAAACCATTCAAACCACCGCCATTTAAACAACCGCTACACCGTCACCAACCTTCTACCACCGATCCTAACACTAAGAATTCATGTGTTATACTTTCCAGTTAGCAAGAATTCCCTCTGATGATATGAGCGCTGTATATAATATGAAATATCTCGAGCAAGCATCAGATACCAGAAAGAGCTTAATCGGTGCATTTTCTTTAAAATTTGATGTTCACAAGGTATATGCGTGTTTCTGTTGTACGTAGATCGAAGTGTTCCACTTTTGTAAATTTTAAATCTGAATGACATCACTTCTTGTTTTATGTCAATTCAGAAGAGACGCGGCTTAAGAAAAAATCGTACAGGTAAAGATTCAACTTGGCAGTTATCACGGTTTTATCCTATGATTGAGGTATGGTGCTACAACTTCTTTTGTTCTTGCGACTTTAGTTTTTGATTTCACACAATGGGAAACTGTCTTTCTTGCTAAGGAACTAAAGTACACATCATATTTCAGGAGCTAATCGAAAAACTTAGCAGAAATGAAATACCAAAGGAAGATTACCCATGTATGAATGATCCAAGTCTGACTTTTCATGGAAGAACACAGTCCAAATTGGCAAAAATGGTTGAGCCTCCACCTGCTCATTCAATGAGATCAAGACGAACAGCAACTCAACCTCGAAATTCAGATGATGGGTATTCAAGGTATGCATTATCGTAAAGACATGTACATACATAATTTTTCTATATTTCAACTGTGGTAGATTCAGTCATTTAAGAAGACCTGAGGCCTTTTCTCATTTGTTGCAGTGATTCCGTTCTGAGACACGCATCTAGTAATTTTAAGAAGATGGGTCGACGAATTTTTGTTTTCATCGTCGGTGGATCAACTAGATCGGAGGTAAGTATTGTCTAGTTTCTTTTGGTAGTTTTATATGTAAACATAGAGACCTTACATCCCATGCCTCTCAGCTGCTGGTTTGTACAAGTTGACAAATAAATTGAAGAGAGAAGTTGTTCTAGGTTCATCTAGTCTTGATGATCCTCCACACTTCATCACGGTCAGTAGTTTCTGTATATGCAAATTGAATTTTCAAAACAAGTTTCCAAATTGCAACTTACCATAACTTGTATCAGTAGGCAACTTGCCATGATTAAAACTTAAAAGACCATTGAACTTAATATCATACTACACAAACATAATAGCAACAAACATAATAAGCCAATAATACCAAACTAGAAGCCAATAATACCAAACTAGGACACATGCGAATAGTAAAAATGAATAGTGAAAAGTGAAGAAAAACCCTACGGTTCTCTGGAGAATATGGCGACAACCTTATTTCATCATCTTTCAATCGATTCCCTCTCTTCTCTTTGATCCTTATACTGATTAACACTCATACTCTTGTGGTTATCTGCGGATTATTGCCCTTGAGTAGGTTTTTTAATTGGTTGATGTTTCATTAGAGTTAGGGTTTCGTTTTTTCTGTTTTTAGGGTTTCGCTATCTTTGGTTCGTTCACTGTTGAGATCTCTTCATTATTACTTGTACGATTATCATGAGTGTCGGTTAGTTTATGTGTATTTAATTCCGTTTAGGGTTTCATTGCATTTATTATGGTTGTCGACTTGGAGGTGATGTTTTGTTAGGGTTTCGATCTGATCGTTTTTTTAGGGTTCTTTATTGTTTATCGCTTTTTTTTTCTGTTTCTTTAATTTCTTTCGTGATGGATTCATCTAATAAACCTGTTAAGGCTGCGATTCGTACTAATTCTACTCTGATTGATAATGCTCCGATTCTGAAATCAATTTTGAGAAACAAAGGTGCCGCTAGTGTTATTAAACCACATGTTTCTGCTGAAGAGTTATTATCAGCCGATGGGCATGATGAAAGTGTCGAGGTGGATTTATCAAGAACTGGTATTGCGTCTAAACTTAAGCATGTGGATGGTCCGATATTGAGTAGGGATGGTCATGTTTTAAAACCTAATCGTGTGGTTAAATTTTCTGACCAAGATGATGTGGTGGTAATGGATCAGAATAAGGTGTATGGGAATCATATGGGTAAGAATGATACGACTAAGGATGGCATGGGGATTTCTAACCAGGTTTCTAGTGGTAAACGTATTACGTTTGCTACTAATGTGATTAATACGAATGATTCTCAGCCTAAGGTTGTTGGAGCGTCTTTGGGTGATAATGAAAAATCTTCAAGTGTTGTTGGCTCATTACAAGCTCCTACTCTCTCGTATGCTTCTATGTTTCAAACCAAAAATACCTTCAAATCTGTTAACATTTGCGAACTACGTAATGAGGAACGAGTGGAAGGGGCTCATGTTACAATTCCATTAAAAGAGATAAATGATGTTTCGGCCAGATTTGCTCATACTCTTTACGGGTACTTTATTGGGAAAAGGCTTGCATTCCCTATTGTGGAAAATTATGTGAAGAATACTTGGGCTAAATTTGGATTAGAACGTGTCATGTTGAATAATGGTTTCTTTTTATTTCAGTTTGCTACTAAGGAAGGTATGGATAATGTTTTAGAGACTGGACCATGGTTGATTCGTTCTATTCCTATATTTTTGAACATTTGGACGCCTAATACTACGCTTGCTAAGGAAGAGGTTACTTCAGCCCCTTTATGGGTTAAGTTACATAAGGTCCCCATTGTTGCTTATACGGAGGTAGGATTGAGCTTGATTACGACTCAAATTGGTAAACCTATCATGTTGGATTCGTATACTAGTACTATGTGTGTTAAGTCTTGGGGTAGGAATTCATATGCTCGAGCTCTTGTTGAGGTATCTTCTATGAACAAGTTAATGGATCATGTGGTTGTGGCAATTCCGTTTCCTAATGGTGTAGGTCATTCTTTGGAACGTATTGAAATTGAATATGAATGGCAGCCTCCTAGGTGTGATGTGTGTAAAATTTTTGATCATGATGATGTTGCTTGCCCTAGGAAGGTTAAGCAATCGAATGTGAAGCCTAATGTTGATGATGAGGGTTTTATGGAAGTTACTAAGCGTAAGGGTAAAGGTAAGGTGTCAACTCATGAGAAGGTTATTGATGGTGTTCGTTTTGCTAAACCTAAGGTTACGTTTAATTACCGTTGGCAGCCGGTTTCTAAAACTAAAGGTGGGTCTGATGGAGCGTCGTCTTCAAAGGGTAATAGTCTTAATAAGGAATCTACTGTTCCGAAGGGAGGTGTGGAGAATGGTACTTCTTCTTCCAAGGAGCAAGTTATTAATAATGATAAGAATGTGGAATCTGGTATTACTTCATTGGATAAGCAAGTTATAAGTGATGTTCCTTCCTCTTCTAAGTATATTCATGATGATTTAAGTGATATAATCACTAAGAATTCTTTTGGAGCTCTAAGTGGTGATGATCCTATTTCTGAATTTGGTTTTGAAGAGAAGTCGTCTCATGAGAATATTGGTGTTCATGATGTGGAAAGTGATACGGATAATGAGGTTGATGAGTATATTGAATGTGGTAAGCGAAACACTGATAAGAGTAATAAAAAGGAAGCAAGCACTTCCTCTGTTGAAGTTCCTCATGTATAGTATCGCTTCATGGAATATAAGGGGAATGAACCAATCCCCTAAACAAAATGAGGTTCGTCAGGTAATTGGAGAAAATAAACTTTCTATTTGTGCTATCTTAGAATCGCATGTTTCTAATTCTCGTCTTCAAGATTTATGTAAGAGGGTGTTTAAAGGCTGGGATTGGACTTCTAATGGTACGTTTTGTAGTAGTGGTTCTCGTATCATTTTAGGGTGGAATGTGGATGTGGTTGATTTGAATGTGGTTTCTATGAATGATCAGGTGCTCTATACTTTCATTCGTTTTAAAGCTGATAAAAAGGAGTTGTTTTGTTCTTTTGTTTATGCTCACAATAGATATATTCATCGAAGACCCCTTTGGAATAATCTTAGCCTTCATAAGCTGCTGGTTGGTAATCGCCCTTGGTGTGTGCTTGGGGACTTCAATTCGGCTCTTAATTTAGAAGATAAAGTAGAGGGCTCTTCGGTTATTGATATTGCGATGCGGGAATTTAAGGAGTGTGTGGATGCTAATGAGCTGGTTGATATAAATCGTTTGGGGTTGCAATTTACTTGGAACCAGAAACCGAGAGGTTTAGATGGTATTTTGAAGAAAATTGATCGTATTATGGCTAATATTGAGTTTCTAGATTTGTTTGCAGGTGCTCATGCTATATTTCAGCCGTACCGTGTTTCTGATCACTCCCCGGCTATTCTTCATATTCCTACCATGTGTAAGTTTAAACCTAGGCCGTTTAAATTCTCTAATATTTTGGTTCAGAATTCAAGGTTTAAACAGCAAGTTAAAGAGTGTTGGGATAGTTCGGTGAGTGGTTTCCATATGTTTAGAGTGGTTAGTAAATTAAAGGCGCTTAAAAAGCCGTTTCGTAAGATGCTGTTCCGAGAAGGTAATATTCATGATCGTGTTACTAAACTTCGTCATGAGTTGGATGAGGTTCAGCGTGCACTTGATTTGGATCCTTTTAATGTTGATTTGCGTGAGGATGAAGCGTGCTATCTTAACTCTTTTAATGAAGCTGTTTTGAAGGAAGAATGTTTTCTCAAGCAAAAAGCTAAGGTGGAATGGCTTCGTGTGGGGGATTCTAATTCTGCTTACTTTCATAAAGTTGTGAAGAGTAGACAAGCTAGGAGTCGAATTGATTCTATTTGTGATGGTAATGGAGTGCAACTGGTGGATGATCAGGTTCCAAATGCGTTTGTTTCATATTTTACTTCTTTTCTTGGTCAAGAGGGGTCTATTTTGCCTTTGGATGAATCTGATTTTATTACGTCAACTCTTGATCCTAACGTGGCTTTGTATATGATTCGTGATGTTACGCCTAGTGAGGTCAAGGATGCTATTTTTTCTATGGGTGATGATAAGGCTCCGGGTCCGGATGGCTATTCGGCTGCTTTTTTCAAGGGTGCTTGGGATATTGTTTCAGAGGATGTTACTAAGGCGGTTCAGGAATTCTTTGTTAATGGTAAGTTATTGAAAGAGATTAATCATACTACGATAGCTCTTTTACCTAAGATCAATTCTCCCACTCGTATTACTGATTTTAGGCCTATTTCATGTTGCAATGTGATTTTTAAGTGTATTAGTAAGATTATTGCCAACAGGATTAAGGATAGCCTTACCACTTTGGTTAGTCCGAATCAGTCCGCGTTTGTTCCTGGTCGACGGATAGCAGATAACATTCTTCTTACTCAGGAGCTTATGCATAATTATCATCTCAATCGTGGGCCTTCTAGATGTGCTTTTAAGGTAGATATTCAGAAGGCGTATGATACGGTGAATTGGCAGTTTTTGAGATGCATTTTGATTCGGTTTGGTTTTCATGAGAGGATGGTTCAATGGATTATGGAGTGTGTGACTACTACGTCGTTTTCTATTAGTGTTAATGGTATTTTACATGGTTACTTCAAGGGAAAGCGAGGTTTAAGGCAAGGTGATCCGTTATCGCCTTATCTTTTTACACTTGTTATGGAAGTCCTTACTCTTATTTTGAGACGTCGAGTTCGTGATTCGGAGTTATTTACTTTTCATCATAAATGTTCTCAACTTAACATTATTAACCTTTGTTTTGCTGATGATTTGTTCTTGTTTGCTCATGGTGATGCTCATTCGGCTGGTGTTATTATGGATTCTCTGGAGGAGTTTAAGGATGTTTCGGGGCTGTCTCCTAGTCTTCCCAAGAGTACTGCTTATTTTTGTAATGTTCTTAATCATATTAAAGTTGCTATTTTACAAATTCTTCCATTTGTTGAGGGGAATTTGCCGGTGAAGTATCTTGGAGTGCCTTTGGTTACTACGAGATTGATTTTTAGAGATTGTAAAGAGTTGGTGGAGAAGCTGGCTAACCGAATCAATGATTGGAGGAATAAGTTCCTCTCGTTTGCTGGTCGTCTTCAGCTTATTCAGTCCGTTTTATCATCTATGCATATCTATTGGGCTTCGGTTTTTGTTCTTCCCGCTCGTATTATTTTTGATCTTGAGCAGCTTATGAGGGGTTTTCTTTGGAGTTCCAGGGCTGGTCATAAAGGTGTCCCGAAAGTTGCTTGGGAGGTTGTGTGCTTGCCCAAACAGGAGGGTGGTCTTGGGATTCGTCGGCTAGAATCTTTTAATTCGGCCCTTATTGTTGCTCATATTTGGCGTTTATTTAACTCTATGGATTCTTTATGGGTGAGATGGATTCATACTTACAGGTTGCGGGGTCGCAATTTTTGGGATGTTCCTATGAGAGGTAATATGACTTGGAGTTGGCGGAAGATCCTTCAAATTAGGCCTCTTGTTCGGCAGTTTTTTTGGTATAATATTGGTAATGGTTTGAGAGCTTCTGCTTGGTTTGATAAGTGGTGTTCTATTGGTCCTCTTTCTCTCATTGTTTCCTCAAGGGATATTCACCGGGCTGGTTTTTCATCTAATTCTGTGGTGCGGGATATTGTTCATGAGGATTCTTGGGTGTGGCCGTCTACATGGGGCACCCGATATCCTATTCTTACATCTATTCTGGTTCCTATGTTTAATAACGATATGGATGATAGATTAGTATGGAGAACAGGGGATGGTCTTGTCAAGTCTTTTTCTGTTGCTTTAGTTTGGGAGAGCATCCGGGCGCGTGGTCCGATTGTTGATTGGTTTCAGCTTGTTTGGTTTTCTCACCGTATTCCTAGGCATGCTTTTCATTTGTGGCTGGTCTTAAGAAGGAGACTTCGTACTCAGGATAAGCTTCGCCCTACGGACCCTATTAGTGATGCTCTTGTGTGCCCATTGTGCAAGACTCAACCGGACTCTCATGATCACCTTTTTTTTGAGTGTTTGTTCTCGTTTCAGGTTTGGGATTCGTTGAAGGGTTTTGCTGGTCTTACGGATATTCCATCTTCTTTAGAGGATGTGGTTCGTCACTTATGTCCTATCTCTGCTTCTCGGTCAGTTAGGAGTGTTGTTTCGAAGCTTCTGTTTGCGGCAACATCTTATTTTATATGGCAAGAAAGAAACAACAGAATTTTCAAGCAGAAATATAGGTCTGAAAGTCAATTGATTGATGTGATAATATCTACGGTGCGTTTGAAGCTTCTTACGTGTCGATTTAAAAGGACAGCTAATGTTCTTGGTTTGTTGCGGGTTTGGCGGTTGCCTGTGTCTCTTATGCATTCTTAATGGTGAGCTTTATCCGTGATGTTGTGGTTTGGTTGGGACACTATAGTTGGGACGTCATAGGTGGTACACCAGAGGCGGTACAACTATGGTTGGGACGTCATAGGTGGGACACCAAAGGCGGGACAACAGAAGTGGTACAACGGTTGGGACACTATAGTTGGGACGTCAAAGGTGGTACTCCAGAGGCGGGACAACAGTGGTTGGTACGTCATAGGTGGGACACCAAAGGCGGTACAACAGAAGTGGTACAACGTGGGTATTGGGTGCACGAGATTTCTTATGAGTTTCTGGTTGGTGCTAATAGCGGTTGCAGGATTTCGTTGGAGATTCGGGTGAGTGCTGTACTCTTTTTCCCTACTCCAAGGTTTTCCCACTGGGTTTTTACTTGGAAAGGGTTTTTAAGGAGGCAGGCTTACCTGGTTCATCAATCTCCTTCGAAAAGATGGGCGGATGTTTGTGCTCTTTCATGTGTTTTTAAGTGGCTTTTTCCGATTGGTGTATTAGTTATTGTATGTACTTTTATTTGTAGCGCTTAGTGGCCTGTCACAAGCGAGTTTAGTTGGTTGTTCAAGCGTTGCTTGAGGTTAATGTGGTACTTCAGCCACATTCCATTGTACTTAAACGTTTTTTGGTGTAATATATTTTACCGGGCGTAATGCCCTTTACCCAAAAAAAAACTAGGACACATGCTTTGAAGTTGCAATTTGGGCGACTTTTGACCTATTTTCTTCTTAGCTTTTATTTTGATTTAACTCTTTTCACCTGTTAGAAATGCATAACCTAAATCGAGCCATTTATAGTAAATGGGTCGAAATTGCCACCCCTACAACATTTGCAAGACTTTTATAGTTGTGTCCACTTCTGTTTTGACATGTTAACATTTTCTTCCAGAACTAATAAACTTGGTTTTACACCAGAGTTTCTGGGGCGAGTTAAGCTTGTAACTTCAATTGCTTCGCTTCTTGGTGTTGGACTTTATAACGAATTTCTAAAAAATGTACCTTTACGGAAAAATTTTCTTGGTACAACTATAGCTGGTACTGCCCTTGGGTTAACTCAGGTACTATTAGATCTTGTCTGCATTATCGATCATACTTTGATGCTACATAATCTATTAATTGGTATTTCACATGTTGTAGGTTATTCTCGTGACTGGTTTGAATCGGAAGTTTGGTATAAGTGATCAGTGGTTTGCAATTTGGGATTCTTTAATCATAACAGTTCTTGGTCAGGTAATTTTGTCAAATTGATGCCAATTTTATTATTTTTAACAGCAATTTTATTATTTGTCATGATTTGGGTTGACGAGTCGAATGATCATGTTCTAAAAGCAACCAAAAAATTAAAGGGGTTATAGTGGTTGTTACTCACCAAGTGTAATTAAAGAGAATTCAACCTCCAAGTTTGATTTATTCAAAAAAAATTAGATATAATATTCATGATGTTTATATAATCATACCCAATGCAGAAACTTCCCTCAAAATTATAAGAAGTGGGTGGCACCACGGCCAGACCCCTTAATGTTTTGATAAAGAGAGAAATAAAAAAAAAAAAAGATTTGTCCAAACTTGGAAGTTTACGGTTTTGTTTTGACAATTTACTATTTAAGCAGTATCTAAAACTTTGGGGGATCATGAGCTAGTTGTGTTGCCTGAGAAGCTTGACTCCTATAGTCTTATTGAAGCTGCTTATCGCTGACCTTCTTTACATAGGAAAAATGTATGTATGTAAATTAAATTAAATATTCCTATATGAATGAATGATGAATGCAGGTGAAAGTTGTTTTACGCGCTGATGTTTCTGCTTCAACTTACGACAAAGTTGCCGTTATTTCAGGTGCCCAACCCAACCTAACATTCTGTTTATTACAGCAAATTCAGTTTATAAACTCTACTTGATTGGTTTTATTTATACTCTAGATAAGGGACAACTTGATTATGTTCTATTTGTGTGATGTGATAACGTGTAATTAGGGCTGAGAGTTCATCCTCATTCATTTATCCTTAAAAAATGTGCTAGGCCCTTGACGGATTTTTTCTAACTCTATGCCTCAATGTGTATCCCAAAACTCATTCATGGCTGAAAACTAGTCGAGCGTTTTACCGAGCTCGAGATTTTGAAATTTTGTAGGCGGATCTATTTAGTACTCTTAAGAATCGTTGGTTTAAGAAATTGAATATTTGGCACCAAAGGGGTTTGTAAATTGCAATAGCAGAGGAACACTTCCAAAAGTCAAGTCTACAATTCTGGTTAAGGAGTCCATTGTCTGCGTATTGTTTTTTTTGGTAAAGGGGTTAACCCCGGTAAATATATAACCAAAAAATCGTTAAGTACAAATGGAATGTGGCTGAAGTACCACATTAACCTCAAGCAAAAGCTTGATGAACAAGAGTTTATGACAGGCCATAAACATCACAAACCTAGCTATATTACAAAGCACCTAACTAGGTATAAAAACAAGAAAAATCTTGAATCAAGCGAACGTCCCGCATCCATCCATAAGCACGAAGGGAGCAAGGCGACCCAGGCAGTTTGCCTCCTTAAAAACCCTTTCCAAGAAAAACCCATAGGGAAAAACCTTGGAGTAGGGAAAAAGAGTACACCCTTACCTGGCACTCCCTTCGTGAAAATAACAAGCACTTGGAATCTTCCATTTATCCAACAGTAGACGAGACCGAGTGGTTAACTTCTTGAACTTGAAGGTAACCAGCTTCAACCGAAGGGTAGAGACAATAACTTGGACCACCTCATCAACAGTAGACTTCTTTTTATTAAAAAGCCTAGAATTACGTTCCATCCAAATGAAGTATGTTGTAGCCGCAAGCACTAACCGAGAAAGAATGCTAACAACAGAACGCCCTTTAGCAATAGGAATAATGAACGCAATAACATCAACCAGCAAAGGTGAGATAGCATCCATGCCAGCTAAAGATCGAACCTGTAACCAAACCTGCAAAGAAAATGGACACTCAAAAAACAAGTGAGTGTGAGAATCCGGAACAGTATCACAAAGCGGGCACCTAAGGAGACGTAAATCAACATTAGGCCCAACATCAGATTCCCGAAGCCTATCTTGAGTTTTCAACTTCTGCCTAATAACAAGCCATAAATGCACCGCATGCCGAGGAATACAATGAGGAAACCACGGAATAAGAACCCAATCGACTTGAACAGCTCTATCACGAAGGGATTCCCAAGCTAAAGCAACCGAAAAAGGCCTAACATTGCCATCCAAATCCCTCCATAATAAACCATCATCAGCATCATCCACTAGATTAGGAACCGGGAGATTAACTAAATCCGGAAATCTAGAATACCAATCAGCAGGCCATCTCCAAGAACCATTAACAATAACATCATAAACAGAATCCGATAATGTAAGACCAGCCCGACTAATGTCTCTAGGGGTGATAATATTGCGAATAGGGCTAATCTCACACCACATGTCAAACCAAACAGAAGTAGACCTACCATTTTTGATCATATGCCAAATAAACGGACGTACCTTCGGTCTAATAGCAAGCAGCTTACGCCAACCCCAACTAACATCACCCAAGCAAGGAACATCCCAAAAACTCCTTCCACGAAGTTTGTAAGAATGAATCCATTGAACCCATAAAGACTCTTTATGAGTTAAAATACTCCAAATATGCGTAGTCATAAGAGCAATATTAAAATCCGCCAGTCTACGAATACCAAGACCACCTTCACTTTTAGGCATACAAACAGAATCCCACGCCACTTTAGCCTTACCTTTTTCATTTCCCCTTGACACCATAAGAAACCCCTCATGAACTGCTCCAAGTCATGAACAATACGAGCAGGGAGAATGAAAACAGAAGCCCAATAAATATGCATCGAAGACAACATGGATCTGATCAATTGAAGCCTACCTGCCAGCGAAAGAAACTTATTACGCCAATCATTCACTCGCCCTTCTAATTTCTCCACAAGAACCTTACAATCCCTATAAAGAAGCCGAGACGAAATGAGAGGAACACCCAATATCTAACCGGAAGAGAACCCTCTGCAAATGGCATAGACTGAAGAATCATTGCTTTCAAGCCACTAGGAACATTACAAAAAAAAAGCAGTACTCTTGGGAATACTCGGAACAAGACCCGAAACATTCTTGAAATCCTCCAAAGCTTGCATAATAACATTAACCAATTCAGGGTGGCCTCTAGAGAATAAGAAAAGATCATCTGCAAAACAATGGTTAATAATACGCTGCTGCTCACATAAATGATGAAATTGAAACTCCGCCGTATTAGCAACCTTTTTCTGTAGAATAAGGGTTAAAACCTCCATAACCAAAGTAAACAAGTAAGGAGATAACGGGTCACCCTGCCGAATGTAACACCCCCAATTCATGGATGCAGCGGAATTCAAACTGGGTGTTACTCGGCGGCACAATAGTCACTATAATAGAAAACGAACTCCAATTGAGTCGTTTTAAAAGATGTATCATTCAAATTATATAAATATCAGAGATTTCAAAATGAGGTCCCAATTGGTTCCATGTTTACAATGTATAATAAATGAGTTTTGAATGATAATAAAATTTATAGCCCTCTTGAGTATCCATGTCCTTCCGTGCCATCCTTGATCGTCATGAACCTGAAATACATGCTTGAGAGGTCAACACAAAGGTTGAGTGATATTCATAGAGTTTGTTAAATCGATTGAACACAATATGTTGGTAGTGTGAGTTATAGGCTCACACCAATGTTTGGAAAACAAAACAGGTAGGCTACGTTATTATACGCCCGGAACATGTATTATACACTAAGCTTATGACACCATAACGTTAACGTGTACCAATATCAATCGGCGGTTTTATCCCGGTAGGTATGTTGCTAACATACCTAAATCTCAAATATTATTGCATTTGTTTGAACTTAGTCAATACAAATGGGATTCGTCAATCCCAATAGGCCTATTCACAATATTTGCGCTCACTATTGCTAGTGATTAAATGGTTCATAATAAGGGATCTCGGTTTAGCAAGGTTGGTACTTAGTGATAATAAAACAATCAGGTAAGCATACAATTTAAAAACATTGTGCTCGGTTATAAATAGCATGTATTCCCCCCAAGGGTTTGTAAAACAATTAAGTAATCGAAAGTGGGGCTATGAACTCACCTTAAGTAAGATAGCAAGTAATGAATGTAACGGTCGAATCGCGAAGGTTTCTATGAGCAACCTATAATAGAATGTCGCGACTTAGGATTGGAGTAAAGAATATGAAGTAGTGCCTATATATATATCTTGCATTTAGTCCATGATGTGGTATGATGTATATTGTAAGTCTTTGAAAGTAATGATTCATGAAACATGTATGTTTTGTATATCGTTTACTACCGTTCGGGCCGACATAATTCAGAAGTCATGTTAGTAAGCGTTCGAGGAGCCAGGACACTTTAACTCGTAAATCCACAACTCATCTCGACGGCTTACATAATGAACTCCTCACATGAGGCTCCCTACTATTGTAGTAGTTGATGAAATATATAGATATAAGTTTTGATCCGAAAAGTTACATGTCCGATACTTGAATAAACTTAGGAAAGTTTATTTGTACATGAAGATTGTTATTAGGGGTAGTTTCATAAGTCTTGTATGACCATTTTCTCTTTGTAATATCTCATGGTTCCTTTTTAAGTGAAGTAGATCCAAATTGCTTGTTCAAGTTCTCGCCAATTCCTTGTTTCATGTTTTCGCCTAAGTAAGCTTGTATGGTCATTTCGTCATGGCCTAGCCATGACCTTTGGTCCTTGTTCCAAGGTCATGAGACACAACCTTGGCTCTAGCCATGGTTGTGGTCTTGATTATAGGTCATAAGACCTCTTGTTCCTTTCAAAGTATAACCATAATCTTGTGACTTTCGCCTAAAAATGGGCTGTTTAGAATTTGAAGAATTTTATCACTCGGAAAGTGTTTTTAGGTCTCGAGCTTCTTTGTTCCTGAACGAAAACGTCGTTCCGGACAACTTTCGTGTTTTAACTTTTTGATGAATCGGACCAGAAGTGGGACTTTCAAAACCCAAATTTGATCAGAATGGTATTTGGCAGTTTGCCGAAAAGTTTTGGTAACTTCAAATGGGCGTAACTTTTGACTCGTATACTCGTTTTGGGTGGTTCAAATTGCTATGGTTTCCTTGTTAAGTCCTCTACTGTAATATGTAATGATCCAATATCATAATTTTACCATTTTGGTCGTGGTTTTCCAAGAAAGTCACTAGTTTACTTGTTATAGTAACTTGTCTTATCAATCATGTACAATAACTTGTTTTACTCACTTTTATACATCATGGACATGAATACAAGACATAATATAGTACAAATAATATGTAAATAACATGAATATAATTATTTAAAAAGAAGCAAGTTAGGGTTTGGCTCACAACTTTTGGCTTTCAAAGATGAAAGGAAGTTAACATGTAAGGATAGGACTTTGATAGACTTGCTTCAACCCTTTTTCACTTCATGCAATCTTTCTACCCTTGGTATTCTTGAAAGAGATGTAATGAAAGTTGAGGTGAATTGAGTGGATTTAAACTCAAGAGAAATCACCAAGTATATTAGGGATTGGAAGAGTTTTGGTGAATGATAATCTAGCTAGGGTTTCTATCTTGAAGAAGCACTTGAATCATGCAAGAAACTTAGAAGGAAATGAGCAAAGGATGGTGTGGTTTTGTGGTTGGGGATGCACGGCACAAATGGGAGGGGAGGGAGTATTTATAGGTCCATTTAGGAAGCTTACTAGGAAAGGGTTACAACTTGGTGACCAAGTTGTAATAAAATGATGATTTAGGGGTAGATTCATGAGATGAAGCCACATGGGGGTGACTCCCCCCTCCTAGGTCGGTTTCATGAGCTTGGAGAGCAAGCTTTGGCTTTTGCTTGGTATTATCCTAGATATTGGATGAAACTTGACTCCGGGAAATGCAAACCGTAAGTTGTTACGCCTCAAAACGTAAAACCGGGTGTCGTAAAATTATGAAACTTTAAAGTATTGTTAGACATGTCCATATGTCCCATAATAAAATATAAAATGAGTGGTAGGTTCCATTTGGGTGGTAAACCCTGCTAAAAACTGGAAACACGGGTCTAAAACGCGTAATACGTAAAACGTACGAATATTGCGTAAAATTGAGAAAAGTAAAATGTTACTTTTCTAATGTGATAAAAATGATTTAAAATGACTTATAATGTCTAGACTGGGCTCAGTCTAGTGTCGGTTGGTATTAAATGTCTTTTAGACATCAAACCGTAAGCCTAAAAATCAAGGAATGACTTATAACATCAAGGGATGATTTTTGGTCAATGGAGGAGGGAAAAATATGTTGACTTTTTCTAATAAGTTGAAAAACTCAAATCGTCTTTAGAAACGCGTTTTGTGGTCTAACGGTTAATCGCCCATACGGTTAAGCGTGCTCATGCGAGAGTAGTACAGGCTTGGGTGACCTGCTGGGAAGTTTTTGGTCATATTTTTCTCAGTCACGATTAATTCTCAAATAAATCATGAGTGTGTAAAATATTTTACTGATGTGGGGTCACCTGACGGGGTTGAATTTCGTTGTGCGTAGAATTTCTGATTGACATTTTACCCTAAAACGTGTAATTCCGTGTAATTCCTTAATAACTTTCACGAAAATGATTTGACGAATGTCAAACATTTAATTTGCCATGGAAATGATTTATCACTTGAGAATATCAAATAAAAATCAACTTTTGGGAAAATTTTCGGGAAAAATGAATAGTAAAAGTGAATAGTGAAATTTTCCGGGAATGGTAATTATCCTGAAAAATGTGAATTGTTACAGTCTCTACCCCTTACGGGGAACTTCGTCCCGAAGTTCTATGTGTGTTATATGTTAGAGTGGTGTTGATGAAAAGGTGTGGTTACTTATGAGGACTCGAGTCTTGAATTACCAGTGATATAGTTTGATTTGTCTCAGAATATGGTGTGTCAATAGAGATTGATAACATGGTTGAATATCAGTAGAGATCCATATAATAGTCGAATATCAAAGAAAATTGATATAGCAGTCGATTATTAATAGAAAAGGATATAGTAGTTGTACAGAAATTGATATAGTTAAATATCAAAATGGAAATTGATATAGTTGTCAAGTATCAATAGCAATTGATATAACAGTTGAACAACAATAGCAATTTACATAGGAATCCAATAAATGGAAATTGATATAATAGTGGAATATCAATGGAAATTGGGATAGTAGTTGCAATCATAGCATAGTAGGTAATCTGTTGTTGTACCTAGTGTTTATGTCATGGTTTGAAGCGATGTCGGTGAAAAGATAGGATTTCTTGTGGCGAATATAATGTAGGTATCATGCCATACCCGAGCAAATGTAATGTAGGTATCATGCCATACCCAAGCAATGTAATGTAGGTATCAAGCCATACCCGAGCAATGTAATGTAGGTATTATGCCATACCCGAGCAATGTAATGTAGGTTGACTTCATACTTATGTTATTTCGGATATAAATAAGCCCACTTGTTTATAATTCTTTATTTACATAGAGAGGCATCCCAAACAATGTAACTAAAGGAATATAAACTTATGGTTCGATGATTTATAATTTCTTTATTTAAATGAAAAGGCATCCCAATCCATTCAAATAAGGACATTATAAATCATCCTACTCAAGAATTCCCGACACAACATTCATACTTAGCCGGTGAGTTACAAGGTAGTGTATTACGAGATGATACTGGTGTTCCAAAAGTACAAGATGAATATTCAATCTTGTAAAGCTGATAAGGGTGCTTGTGGTGTAACTAAGGATGATTTGAGCTTTAAAAGTGCATCAAGATCTGTTAATGAGCTTGTGTTTGCCACGGTTGTGAAGGTAATGATGTGATATGTTGATGAACAAAAGTGTGTAGTGTATGCTTAACATTAATACTCTTAGGTATCGATGTTGAGTTTGCTTTAAAAATCTTAAGAGATTTTTAAAAGTTTATGATGGAATGGTATCCTTAGGACCTAAACAGGATAGTACTTCTACAGGATGAAGAGAATAATTGATAACTATCCCAGATAGTAGTTCGGATTATCTCATAAATGAAAACTTTCAAGAATGAAGTTAGGTAGTACAAATAAAGTGTTAAGATTTCGCTGAGTGGTAAGACATTATCGTGTCTCTAGATTGTTTTAATGTATTCTGGTGGTTTATCGAGTTCATGTAGGAAATCAACCTAAACATAACCCTAGTACAACTACTCTCAGTATTTGAAAATTCTAAGTCGAATATAGTTAGTCAGACTATATTCCACTGTCCCTAGGTTAAATATAGGTGACTAGTCTATATTTAGCCAAGGTTCGATAAAATTTTCAAATACCTAAACTAGGTATACTTTTGATATGTCCGTTGCTTTCGGGAAACTGTTCACTAAACAAAGGCGATGTCAAACCCTTAAGTTGCAAGTCCCGTCCATACAAGACTTGTAACGTATGTTTTCATATTCCATTGCATAGAAGGTAGTAAGGGTAGATACGTATGGAAAGGAAGTTTTAAGTAGTTCTAAAATAGAACATACTTGGCCAGGATCACGAACTTTTAATAATGAAGGTTTCATAAGAAAACTTTGATGAATGTAGAGAAAGTTCAGCTTTTGTCGATGATGGTTTAGTTTGTCCTTTAGAAATCTCATATTTCTTGTTTTGAAATCGATAGATTGTGACGGGTTTTTGATATCATAAGAAATGATATTGATGATGTGATGGAATAATTCTAGAGACCATTTGCACAAAACACAATGTCTCGGAAGTAGGTTAGACCATTGTGCAATTCACAATGTCTGGGAAGTAGGTTAGGCCATTGTGTGACTCAAAACATTTGAGAAATGATTAAGACCATTGTATCATACAATGTCTTGGAAAATGAATGAGACCATTGTATCTCACAATGTCTTGGAAAATGAATGAGACCATTGTATCTCACAATGTCTTGAAAAGTGAATGAGACCATTGTATCTCACAATGTCTTGAAAAATGAATGAGACCATTGTATCTCACAATGTCTTGGAAAATGAATGAGACCATTGTAACATACAATGTCTTGGAAATGAATGAGACCATTGTATCTCACAATGTCTTGGAAATGAATGAGACCATTGTATCTCACAATGTCTTGAAAAATGAATGAGACCATTGTAACATACAATGTCTTGTAAATGAATGAGACCATTGTATCTCACAATGTCTTGGAAATGAATGAGACCATTGTATCTCACAATGTCTTGGAAAATGAATGAGACCATTGTATCTCACAATGTCTTGGAAAATGAATGTTGGAGTAGGAACATGATTGGGAGAGTGTGGCTGTGCCGAAATGCCTTAGAATAGGCATACACAGATATGTTTAGTCCATTGTTTAGATAAATGATTGAAAATAAACCGAGTTTATATATCAATATACTAATATGTTCATGTAGCATAAAATGACTAGTGTGTATATATCAATATACTTATATGTGTTCATGTAGCATAAAATGTTTAGTGTGTATATATCAATATACTTATACGTGTTCATGTAGCATAAAATGCTTACGGGGAAATGCTCAATTATGTTTAGGGTACATATATCAATATGCAATTATGTTTGTGTAGCACAAAAATGTCTACGGGGAAATGCTCAAAATGGGTATATATGAATATACTAATATGTTTGTGTAGCATAACATGCTTACTAAGTCCATAATCGTCTGGAGGATGGAAGACACGGAGAGCGGAAGGCTATAAAAATGTTTTTGCTTGTAGTGTGGTTATAGTTTAGGTCTCAATTAGACCCGTTTCTCTATAACCATGGCTCTGGTACCAATCTGTAACACCCCCAATTCATGAATGCAGCGGAATTCAAACTGGGTGTTACTCGACGGCACAATAGTCACTATAATAGAAAATGAACTCCAATTGAGTCGTTTTAAAAGATGTATCATTCAAATTATATAAATATCAGAGATTTCAAAATGAGGTCCCAATTGGTTCCATGTTTACAATGTATAATAAATGAGTTTTGAATGATAATAAAATTTATAGCCCTCTTGAGTATCCATGTCCTTCCGTGCCATCCTTGATCGTCATGAACCTGAAATACATGCTTGAGAGGTCAACACAAAGGTTGAGTGATATTCATAGAGTTTGTTAAATCGATTGAACACAATATGTTGGTAGTGTGAGTTATAGGCTCACACCAATGTTTGGAAAACAAAACAGGTAGGCTACGTTATTATACGCCCGGAACATGTATTATACACTAAGCTTATGACACCATAACGTTAACGTGTACCAATATCAATCGGCGGTTTTATCCCGGTAGGTATGTTGCTAACATACCTAAATCTCAAATATTATTGCATTTGTTTGAACTTAGTCAATACAAATGGGATTCGTCAATCCCAATAGGCCTATTCACAATATTTGCGCTCACTATTGCTAGTGATTAAATGGTTCATAATAAGGGATCTCGGTTTAGCAAGGTTGGTACTTAGTGATAATAAAACAATCAGGTAAGCATACAATTTAAAAACATTGTGCTCGGTTATAAATAGCATGTATTCCCCCCAAGGGTTTGTAAAACAATTAAGTAATCGAAAGTGGGGCTATGAACTCACCTTAAGTAAGATAGCAAGTAATGAATGTAACGGTCGAATCGCGAAGGTTTCTATGAGCAACCTATAATAGAATGTCGCGACTTAGGATTGGAGCAAAGAATATGAAGTAGTGCCTATATATATATCTTGCATTTAGTCCATGATGTGGTATGATGTATATTGTAAGTCTTTGAAAGTAATGATTCATGAAACATGTATGTTTTGTATATCGTTTACTACCGTTCGGGCCGACATAATTCAGAAGTCATGTTAGTAAGCGTTCGAGGAGCCAGGACACTTTAACTCGTAAATCCACAACTCATCTCGACGGCTTACATAATGAACTCCTCACATGAGGCTCCCTACTATTGTAGTAGTTGATGAAATATATAGATATAAGTTTTGATCCGAAAAGTTACATGTCCGATACTTTAATAAACTTAGGAAAGTTTATTTGTACATGAAGATTGTTATTAGGGGTAGTTTCATAAGTCTTGTATGACCATTTTCTCTTTGTAATATCTCATGGTTCCTTTTTAAGTGAAGTAGATCCAAATTGCTTGTTCAAGTTCTCGCCAATTCCTTGTTTCATGTTTTCGCCTAAGTAAGCTTGTATGGTCATTTCGTCATGGCCTAGCCATGACCTTTGGTCCTTGTTCCAAGGTCATGAGACACAACCTTGGCTCTAGCCATGGTTGTGGTCTTGATTATAGGTCATAAGACCTCTTGTTCCTTTCAAAGTATAACCATAATCTTGTGACTTTCGCCTAAAAATGGGCTGTTTAGAATTTGAAGAATTTTATCACTTGGAAAGTGTTTTTAGGTCTCGAGCTTCTTTGTTCCTGAACAAAAACGTCGTTCCGGACAACTTTCGTGTTTTAACTTTTTGATGAATCGGACCAGAAGTGGGACTTTCAAAACCCAAATTTGATCAGAATGGTATTTGGCAGTTTGCCGAAAAGTTTTGGTAACTTCAAATGGGCGTAACTTTTGACTCGTATACTCGTTTTGGGTGGTTCAAATTGCTATGGTTTCCTTGTTAAGTCCTCTACTGTAATATGTAATGATCCAATATCATAATTTTACCATTTTGGTCGTGGTTTTCCAAGAAAGTCACTAGTTTACTTGTTATAGTAACTTGTCTTATCAATCATGTACAATAACTTGTTTTACTCACTTTTATACATCATGGACATGAATACAAGACATAATATAGTACAAATAATATGTAAATAACATGAATATAATTATTTAAAAAGAAGCAAGTTAGGGTTTGGCTCACAACTTTTGGCTTTCAAAGATGAAAGGAAGTTAACATGTAAGGATAGGACTTTGATAGACTTGCTTCAACCCTTTTTCACTTCATGCAATCTTTCTACCCTTGGTATTCTTGAAAGAAATGTAATGAAAGTTGAGGTGAATTGAGTGGATTTAAACTCAAGAGAAATCACCAAGTATATTAGGGATTGGAAGAGTTTTGGTGAATGATAATCTAGCTAGGGTTTCTATCTTGAAGAAGCACTTGAATCATGCAAGAAACTTAGAAGGAAATGAGCAAAGGATGGTGTGGTTTTGTGGTTGGGGATGCACGGCACAAATGGGAGGGGGGGGGAGTATTTATAGGTCCATTTAGGAAGCTTACTAGGAAAGGGTTACAACTTGGTGACCAAGTTGTAATAAAATGATGATTTAGGGGTAGATTCATGAGATGAAGCCACATGGGGGTGACTCCCCCCTCCTAGGTCGGTTTCATGAGCTTGGAGAGCAAGCTTTGGCTTTTGCTTGGTATTATCCTAGATATTGGATGAAACTTGACTCCGGGAAATGCAAACCGTAAGTTGTTACGCCTCAAAACGTAAAACCGGGTGTCGTAAAATTATGAAACTTTAAAGTATTGTTAGACATGTCCATATGTCCCATAATAAAATATAAAATGAGTGGTAGGTTCCATTTGGGTGGTAAACCCTGCTAAAAACTGGAAACACGGGTCTAAAACGCGTAATACGTAAAACGTACGAATATTGCGTAAAATTGAGAAAAGTAAAATGTTACTTTTCTAATGTGATAAAAATGATTTAAAATGACTTATAATGTCTAGACTGGGCTCAGTCTAGTGTCGGTTGGTATTAAATGTCTTTTAGACATCAAACCGTAAGCCTAAAAATCAAGGAATGACTTATAACATCAAGGGATGATTTTTGGTCAATGGAGGAGGGAAAAATATGTTGACTTTTTCTAATAAGTTGAAAAACTCAAATCGTCTTTAGAAACGCGTTTTGTGGTCTAACGGTTAATCGCCCATACGGTTAAGCGTGCTCATGCGAGAGTAGTACAGGCTTGGGTGACCTGCTGGGAAGTTTTTGGTCATATTTTTCTCAGTCACGATTAATTCTCAAATAAATCATGAGTGTGTAAAATATTTTACTGATGTGGGGTCACCTGACGGGGTTGAATTTCGTTGTGCGTAGAATTTCTGATTGACATTTTACCCTAAAACGTGTAATTCCGTGTAATTCCTTAATAACTTTCACGAAAATGATTTGACGAATGTCAAACATTTAATTTGCCATGGAAATGATTTATCACTTGAGAATATCAAATAAAAATCAACTTTTGGGAAAATTTTCGGGAAAAATGAATAGTAAAAGTGAATAGTGAAATTTTCCGGGAATGGTAATTATCCTGAAAAATGTGAATTGTTACACCGAAGACCTCGCTTACCTTGGAACCAGCCATGAAGATCCCCATTAACACATATGGAATACGATGTAGTAGAGACACAAACCATAATCCAATCGACCATTTTAGGATGGAACCCAAAACCAATCAGAATAGACCTAAGAAACGCCCAATCAACCGTATCATACGCCTTTTGAATATCCACTTTAAAAGCACATCTAGGCGGACCTCTCCCTCTATGATAATTCCTCATAAGTTCTTGTGTAAGCAAAATATTATCAAAAATACGCCGCCCAGGAACAAACGCAGATTGGTTAATACAAACCAGATGACCAAGGCTATCTTTAACACGATTCGCAATTATTTTACTAATGCATTTAAACAACACATTGCAACAAGAGATAGGCCTATAATCAGTAATCTTAGACGAGGTAGACACTTTAGGAATCAGAGATATAATCGTGTGGTTTATTTCCTTAAGAAGCTTACCATTTGAGAAGAAATCCCGAATAGCACTCGTAACATCAGGCCCCACAACAGTCCATGCTTTCTTAAAGAAAGCAGCAGTGTACCCATCCGGACCAGGAGCTTTATCATCCCCCATCGAGAAAATGGCTTCCCTAATTTCAGAATCCGTAATATCTCTCACCATAAAATCAGCCATTTGAGGATTAAGAACATTAGAGAATAAAGTATGATCATCAAGAGGGGAACAATCCCCTTCAATACCCAGAAACTGCTCATAATGAGAAACAAAAGCCCCAGCAACTGCACTTCCTTCATACAAAACATTAGCCGCATCCCGAACCACTTCAATTCGATTGCGAGCACTTTTACTTTTAACAACACTATGAAAATAAGCCGTATTAGAATCACCTTCTTGAAGCCATTGAACTTTAGATTTTTGCTTTAAAAACCGTTCCTCATCTAAAATTGCCTCCTTGAAAGCAAGAAGGTAATGAGCATGATCTTCACGAAGGGCTGAATTAAACGGATCTTTATCAATAGCACTTTGGACGTCATCTAACTCCTTACGAAGAATATTAACCCTATCATGAAGATTCCCTTGATTATACAAAAGCTTACGAAACGAAGATTTCAGCCCCTTCAAACGTTTAACAACACGATACATAGCACATCCATTAACACCAAGATTCCACCCCGAAGTAACAGTATCAATAAAACCCTCTTTATGCACCAAAAAATTAGAGAACTTGAAAGGTTTAGGTTTGAGCTTAGCTACTTGAGGAATACGAAGAACACAAGGAGAATGATCATAAATACGGTAAGGTTGGAAAATAGCAAATGAACCCGGGAAATCATCACCAAACTTTAAATTACCCATAATTCTATCAATCTTCTTTAACATACCATTAGAGCCTCTTGGTTTTTGATTCCATGTAAAATGCAGCCCCGTACTATTAACATCCGAAACCTCCATATTCAAGACACATTCTTTGAATTCACGCATAGCAATATCAGGAGCATAACCACCACACGAATGATCCTCCAAATTAAGAGCAGCATTAAAGTCTCCCAATAACACCCAGGGTCTACTACGCATGAAGTTAGCATGGCTAACAAGGTTACTCCAAAGCGCTCTCCGATTAACATAATAATTATCTGCATAAACAAAAGAACAAAAAACGGTTTTGTTTTCATTACGAACATTAACCTGCACATGCATAACTTGGTTAGTAGAAGCCATAACCATAACATCAACAATATCATCATTCCAGCCAAGAATGATACAAGAACCCTTAGTACAAAGATTCCCATTAGACGTCCATTTCCACCTACGACAAACCTTACGACAAGTATCGTACACACCCGACGCATCCACATGAGACTCCAAAACAGCACACACACTAAGGTTATTCTCATTAACAACCTGACGAACCTCTTTTTGTTTAGGGGCACAGTTCAGACCCCTTATATTCCATGAAGCAATACTAAACATCGGGAACATTGAGAACGGAAGTGCTTGCCCCCGATTGATCAAATAAATTACCAGATTCATCAAAAACATTAACAACCTCCTCCTCATCAAGTTTTGTATCCTCCTGAACACCCTCATCCATAGCCAAAGCATCAAAGGGATTAGAAGTGGAAATATTAGCATTCGGTTTAGAGGAGCTTACCTTAGTAGTTTGGTTGTTTGTTGTAACATTCTCTTTATGAGACGGGCTAATACTCTCCTTGGACTGAAAAGTACTACTAGATGAAGCGACATCCACCTTATCAAGGGGAGGACCAGAAGTACTAGCAACACCTGCTGGTGGTTGAGATGGAGTTGCACTAGCTTTAGGTCTATAATACATGTTCTTACCTACAGGGAACCCCTTAGCCACATTATTATCCTTAACCATACCCTTCTTTTTATTTTTCTTTTTTCCCACCAGTTGAAAACCATCATCATCATTAGATTTCTCCACAACTGGTGTAGGCCTAACTTTCTTAGGACAACAATCTGTGGAATGACCAAATATCAAACATACATCGCACCTAGGAGGTTTCCATTCATACTCTACCCGGATTATTTCAGACGTGAATCCAAGACTGTCCACAAGGACACCAACTGTAATTGACTCCTTAAGATCAGCATGAGAATCAATCTCAATTAAACATCTAGCAAAGCTGCTTCTTCCCCATGAATCAATACACATTGCACTAGTATAAGAATCAAGCATTATAGGAGTACCTAAGTGCGTAGCAATAATACTAATACCATCTTCCGAAAACACCTGCAATGGAACATCATGAAGCTTAACCCATACTGGAATACGTGTTAATTCCTCTTTCTTTAAGCTCGTATTCATGGTCCACTTTTTGAGAATAATAGGGCTATTTTTAATCATCCATGGACCCCCTTCTAAATTGTGAGTTTGTTATGCAAGTATTTTAAGCTTTGTGTGAAGTTGAAGCAAGGCACGCTGTATTGCTAAAATATGACTATAGTTGAAAAGTTTGCTGCTGCCTAGTGAACCCATCTACAGGAGTATGTGCGTCTAAAGTCTTTATTGCCACCCAAAGTAAATTTAATTATATTTAGCAACTGATCAACGAGCTTAAGTCAAATAATGACAAAATTGAGCGATTTTGTTCACCAGAACCCCTGGTAAAACTTTTCCTAGTGATTGAACTGATTCTGGCTAGAAGTTTTGCGACACTTGTAGTTAATCTCAGGGCAGGTAAGCAATCTGTATAATGTTAGTAATATGAATAAGCCAAGGGTTGAGCAAAATGGTACCAGGCTCTATGGAGCCCTTCTTTTTAACTGTAGGCATTTCTTATTTATTTGGCTAGGTAGATCAATTATACACTTTACGTTATATTTTCTTATGACTTCTCTGACGATACTGATGTGCATTATAATTTTGCCTTGTTTCAACTGTTAAGTATAGGAGTCTTCATTGTCACTAATACGTTCCAACATTTATTTACATGCACAGGAGGGGGCAGTGGGCATGAGCCTGCTCATGCTGGATATGTAGGTGATGGAATGCTGACAGCAGCTATCTGTGGGGATGTTTTTGCCTCGCCACCTGTTGCTTCAATTCTTGCTGTATTTATCGCCAGATGAACTAGAATTCTATTCAAGTGATTTGTTCTCTTTTCTTTCATTTGATACTACATACGAGGGGCCTATGGGATGCCTTAATTGTTAAGGTGATGTAACTTTCAGATATTTAATTAAGGGCTTCACAAAAATGCTTCAACTCATGTTCGCTAGTTATTGCACTGTGTTTATGAGTGATAGTAAAAGTTATTGGTGAGAATTCGACCCATTATGGCATCTCCAATGGTAGCTTGATGAATGACTTTTTTTGAACAAAATAAATTTTGAATCTTCAACTTTTTTGCTTGACTCTTTTTTAGTGAATGACTTGAGGAATACCTCTCTCACAACATTTCTTAATTTTATGATTAAAAGGTACGCAGAAAACTTATAGAATGACTTTTTTGCATTGAAGGTGTTTTTTGATCAATAGCTTTTTTCTTTTTACCATTTTTATGTCAAAAGTTTTTGGTAAGACTATACCATTGGAGATGCTCTTATGAATGGATCATTTTGATTATGCTTTATCTTCAACGAATGAATCAGGTAACTAAGAAGGGAACAAGTCATATGGGTCGAATAGTTCAAAGTCACCCAAAGTGAGTTTTTTACTGCAAAAAAGCTTTTAAATCAGTTTATTCAAAAAATACATTGTTTTGAAGTTATAACACATTAATTATGCACAGAAAATGTAACAATTTTGGACAAAAATTTTCTGGTCAGGTTGTCAACTAAACTGTGAAATGTATTGGAGTTTCTGTTTTTTTGTTTTAGGTTTTCTAGAAGAAAAAAAAAATAACTATTAGTGATTTCTTGAGGTTTCGTTGTTTTAGTTAACTGTTTACTCATGAAACGTTCTATACACAAGCTAGATTGTTATTAAGATAATTTGATTTTTGTAATCATATACGACCCACTAATTTTTATTATCCCCTATATAATATACCAGGGATCAGCTGCTAAGGAAGTTGACACTACAGTAAAGGAGAGTAGTAGGCCCGAAAGAGGAAGTGTCTTTGCTAAACGTGCTCCACAGTCAGGGGTTTTGCACTCTAGGAAACCAACATCAAGCGTCTAGGATGATATAGTTGGTGGATCTACCACATGCTCTCATGCTTTGCCTAATCTTCTTGCAAACTAGGGTCGGGTTCAGGTTTAAAATGTTTTGCCTATTCGGGTTCGGGTCAACCCGACTAACCCGAGTTTTTTGTTTTTTTACTCATTTGAAATGCCCAAGTTAAATTGGTCCATGTAGTAAAATTGACTCATATCCATCCATTTCCCTTCCAATTTTTTAACAGATGGTATATTTTGTAATAGAATGTTACTTCTAGTTTGGTATTATTGGCTTATTATGTTTGTTGCTATTATGTTTGTGTAGTATGATATTAAGTTCAATGGTCTTTTAAGTTTTAATCATGGCAAGTTGCCTACTGATACAAGTTATGGTAAGTTGCAATTTGGAAACTTGTTTTGAAATCAAGAATCATATATTGACTTCAGAGGAGGTACTGCTCTATGCATTTTTTTTCGTTCTTTTTTTTATTTTTTTATAATTCTTATTATTAAGGATGGTTTCATTTGTTACTTTCTATAAAGCACATGTAAGAAATTCAACAAGTTCTATCAGGTTAAAGCACTATTGAACCTTTGATGTAGTTTTTATAATAGAAGTGCAAAAATAGGAGTAATTAATGTTTAATAGACGATTATTTAAGTTCTGTAAGAAATATCTTCGCGTGTGAAAATTATGAGCAAATGTTGAAACTTTGATCTTACTAGCGTACTTTTTATATTAGAAGTGTAAAAATAGGAGATATTGATGTTTAACAGACTATTATTTAAATTTTTTAAGAATATCTTCACGTGCGAATAAACTTTCTTAACTAGTAAAAATTTTCACATGTGAAAAAAAAAATCTGAAAATTTTTTTCCGAAAACTTTTTTTTTCAAATTTTTTTTTTCAATTTTTTTTTTCAAATTTTGTTTTTCGAATTTTTTTTCCGTCACATGTGAAAATTTTCACATGTGAATTTAAAATTTTCGAAAAAAAACTTTTCCAAATTTTTTTTTTTTCGAAATTTTTTTCCGTCACATGTGAAACAATTTCACAAATTTTCACATGTGAAAATTTTCAATTTTCACATGTGAAAAAAAATCACAAATTTTTTTCACATGTGAAAAAAATTTTCACATGTGAAAATTTAAAATTTTCGAAAAAAAAAATTTCCAAAATTTTTTTTGTCGAATTTTTTGTTTTTGACATGTTATAAAATTTCACATATGAAAATTTTCAATTTTCACAAATTTTTTTCACACGTGAAAAAAATTTTCACATGTGAAAATTTAAAATTTTCGAAAAAAAAGTTTTCCGAAATTTTTTTTTTCAAAATTTTTTTCTTCACATGTGAAAAAAAGATCGTCACTTGTGAAAAATTTTCGAATTTTTTTTTTAATTTGTTTGAAAATTTTCAAAAAAATAGTTAACTAATATATGTTCATGTATAAGTGTAAGCGTATTTACTAGTGGAGAAAGTTTATTCACACGTGAAAAAAAGGCATATGCTCATGTATAAATATACATGTATTTACTAATAAAGAAAGTTTCTTCACAAGCGAAGAAAAAGTATATGCTCATGTATAATTTTACATGTATTTATTATGGAAGAATGTTTATTCACACGTGAAGAAAAAAAAGTTCTTGCTCATGTATAAATATACGTGTATTTACTAGTGAAGAAAGTATATGCACACGCAAAGAAAAAAATATATGCTCATGTATAAATGTATTTGTATTTGCTAGTGTATATTCACACGCAAAGAAAAAAATATTATATGCTCATGTATAAATGTACGTGTATTTACTAGTGTTCATTCACACGCGAAGAAATAAGTATATTGTCATTTATAAATGTACGTGTAATTGTGTTTATTCACACGCGAAGAAAATCGTATATGCTCATGTATAAACATACATTTATTTACTAGTGTTTATTCAGACGCGAAGCAAAAAGGTATATACTTATGCATAAATGTACGTGTATTTATTAATTTTTTTCACACACGAAGAAAAAAATATATGTTCATGTATAAGTGTAAGCGTATTTTCTAGTGGAGAAAGTTTATTCACATGCGAAAAAAAAGCATATGCTCATGTATAAATATACATGTATTTACTAGTGAAGAAAGTTTCTTCACAAGCGAAGAAAAAGTATATGCTCATGTATAAATGTTCTTGCTCATGTATTTATTATGGAAGGGTGTTTGTTCACACGCGAAGAAAAAAAAGTTCTTGCTCATGTATAAATATACGTGTATTTACTAGTGAAGAAAGTATATCCACACTCAAAGAAAAAAAAAATATATTCTTATGTATAAATGTATTTGTATTTACTTGTGTTTATTCACATGCGAACAAAAAAGAACTATATGTTCATGTATAAATGTATGTGTGTTTAGTAGTGTTCATTCACGCGTGAAGAAATAAATATATGGTCATGTATAAATGTATGTGTACTTGTGTTTATTCACATGCGAATAAAATCGTATATGCTCATAATGTATAAATGTACTTTTATTTACTAGTGTTTATTCACATGCGAAAGAAAAAGGTATATACTTATGTATAAATGTACGTGTATTTGTTAGTGTTTATTCACACGCGAAAAAAATATATGTTAATGGATAAATGTACTCATATTTATTAGTGAAGAAAAAAGTATACGCTCATGTATAAATATACATGTATTTACTTGTGAATAAAGTTTTTTCACATGTGAAAAAAAATATATATATGTTGAACTATAAATGTATGTTTATTTACTAGTGTTTATTCACACGTGAAAAAAAAGTATTATATGCTAATGTATAAATGTACGTGTATTTACTAGTGAATAAAAGTTTATTCACACGAGAAGAAAAAATATATTGTCAGTGAAGAAAGTTTATTCATACGTGAAGAAAAAGGCATATGCTCATTTATAAATATACGTGTAATTATTAGTGTTCATTCACACACGAAAGAAAAAATATATTGTCATGTATAATGCGTGTGTGCTTACTAGTGTTTATGCACATGCGAAGAAAATCGTATATGCTCATAAGTATAAATGTACATTTATTTACTATTTTTTATTCACACGCGAAGGAAAAAGGGATATACTCGTATAAATGTACATGTATTCATACACAAAGAAAAAATATATGTTCATGTATAAATGTATGCGTATTTACTAGGGAAAAAAGTTTATTAACATGCGAAGAAAAATGTATACACGCATTTATAAATCATTCATTAGTATGTATTTGGAGTTGGATGGGTCTCTTGCTTTTCTGCAAAGTTAAGATTTGCATTTCTTGCAGCCTCTTCTTTATCGAGTAAAGCTTGTTCTTTCATGGCTTGCATAATCTGCTTCATTGTCTTTTCCTCTTCTTTAAACTGCATTTGGAGTATCATCTCAGCCTGCTTATCTACTGGCTTTAAGTATTCGTTAATGGCAAGAATCTACATTTAAATGAGCCAACTATTCAAACACAAGTTTTAAAATACTTGATGTAAGTGGTAACAAAGAAAGGTACAACTAAGGTGGAACTTCGAGCATATTATGTCCTTTGTTTATGGAATTATACTTTAGACGCAAGTATCAGGCATCAAAAGTTGAAGAAATTTTCAATAATCAAAAAGAGAAAAACATCAACATTTGTGAGCTTCCGAGACAGATTAGACAGATGCAGGGGGTGCTACTTTTCATTCAACTCATCATACTTATTTGAAACGCACCATAGTTTATCAATCTATTCATCAGCAGAGGCTCGATACTGACTTTCCAAGGAGTATTTTATAACTAAATAAATAAAATAAAATATAAAATAAAAAAATTGGTGTTAAGTTTCAAAAAATTATACTTTATAACTAAAAGAAACAAATACCAAAGTCTACAACCTAGTACATTTTAACTTGGGCATTTAGGCAAAATTTAAATGAAAATAAAATAAAAAAATAAAAAAATAAACCTCGGGTTAGTCGGGTTGACCCGAACCCAAATAGGCAAAATATTTGAACCCGATACCCGACCCTATTTCATATTTAGGTTAATCGGGTTGACCCAATTGACCCGATTTAGATTTCAAACCCGATTAACCCGACCCGAGTATGCTTACTCGGGTCCGGGTCCGGGTCGGGTCGGGATTTTTGACACCCCTACCTTTAAATAACAATTAACTATTAAGTAGTTTGATTATCAGAGACAAAGTAGCATGTATGACATGATGACCAACAAGGACATGAAATATATTTTTTTTCCTAATAAAATATGTAATTCAATATGTTCTTTCGCCGCACATGATACGCTAATCACCTCAATAGAGCAAGACATACAAAAGAAATGGAATCAACAACACCTTCAGTGTTCACATTAGTGGTTGAATCCACAAGGGATTTGGCTAACAAACAGTGAACCAAACTGCTATTACTGCTATTTCATAATTTGACTGAGTTTTTTATTGCACGGCCGATGACTTGTAGATATACCAACCTAACTAGCTTGACACAAACTAAAACCAGGGGCGGACCAATTAAGAGCAAATGGTGAATAAACATATATCATACTATTAACTATATCAGCATCTTATGCTAATAAACAGATCATACTATTACTATGTCTGCTATAAAACAAAATTACTATATCATCATCCAGAATCATAAAACCATGACTAATAAACAGATCACCAGGAGAAACTTGCACATAAGTTTTTTTTTCTTTACAAAAAATGCAGCCAACTAATAAACAAATCATACTAATAACTTACAGTTGGTTTCTTGCATGAGAGAAAAAAAAATGTCTGCAATTATGGCAAGCCGTTTGATGCAGATAGCTGTTGTGATAAGTGATGACTAGGTCAAAGATAATCAAAGCTTCAAAGGTGCATGAAAACTTGCGCCTTAATTGTATTATCTAACCAATTTAGCTGTGCAATGTGTACCCAATTGATCTGAACCGTCACATGATTTAACTAACCAATTAAGGCGCAAGTTTTGTAGATACCTGAGCAGCGTCAACAAACTTTTTATTCTAGCAATCACATTAAATCCAAGTTCTAACGCCTTTTCTCCACTCACTAGCACTAGTGCAGCTGCACCGTCGCTGTTCACAAGATTACACTGAAATGAGTAATCCTTATATTGTCACATTACACAAATGGCATGATTTCGAAATACGTAGTGTATCACCAGTATGAGTATCCAACATGTGCATTCGTAATCTTATAAGGAATGTGAAGATATAGAGTCACTTAAGATACAAACACCACAGAGCATACCTTATACTGGAAGCATTGCCTCCAGTAACAGTACCACCTTCAACCTTGAAACTAGGCCTTAATTTCCTGAGCTTTGTAGCATCAAACTATATATATTTAATTGCGTGCATCAGTTATTGTCATCCACATCAAGTATTATTGATTAAACTATAGAATGGGATTACCTTTGTCAAAGCTTCATCTTTATCAACAATAGTAGGGACCTTTCCTTTTTCTGCAGAAACTTTGACCTGCAGGAGCAAAATTAAAGGGTGTTGGCAAGTAAAGCATTGAGATCGAGCATATGAAAGTAAATAAAGATCTGACCGAAGCTACCTCCCATTTGAATGCGCCATTGTTTTGGGCAGCGATACCACGGCTGAAGCTCCGAACAGCATAGTCATCCTGTTGGTGACTTGTAATCTTGTAAGTGTCAGCACATAGCTCACCGCAGACTCCCATACCAAAGTCATTATAGACATCCCAAAGGCCATCTTTGATCATGCCGTCAACGAGAGAATCGTGACCAAGGCGAGAACCTTTCCTAGAGTTGGGAAGATATTTAGGGACATTAGACATGCTCTCCAAACCGCCAGCAACAACGATGTCGTTAGCGCCAGCTTGAATGGAGAGAGCAGCAACCATGGTGGCCTTCATACCGGAGGAGCAGACTTTGTTGATAATAGTGCACACGACGGAATTCGGAATGCCCGCGCCTAAGGCGGCCTGCCTGACAAATGTGCTACAAGTCATTCATCACTTCAAAAATGTGATGCAGATGTTCAATCACTATCTATCTGAGTACAACTTCAGTGCACCAACACAACGGTCTGGCATATGACATAAACTATAGCAAAAATTGTACATGTAGCAGACAATTTAAAATTTACAAAAGTGACAGTTTTAGTATTCATGTCTTTTTATTTCAAAGTCTATGCCGAGCATCTCTTGGAACCACTGCTGCAGACAATGCTTGCATTATCCGGACCCAGAACTACAATTTTGGTATGTATTCAAGAACATTAAATCACTCCCTCATGTGATATTGTGCACACACGTCTCTTACTAATTTTCATTTTGTTGTAGATTGGTCATGAAATTCGTTCAACAAATGTTCATGAACAAATGATTGAGTTATGGAAGAAGCATTTTGAGGTGAAAACTGTACCCAGATCGAAGGTAGATTTTCCAACTACAAGGACTTTTCAAATTTTCATCATCTTTAAGAAAATGATCAAGATGGTTTACTAATTATTTATACATATATTCCATAGATGGACATCAAGTACCAACATCCAAGCATACAACTTTGCATCATGACATTAAAGACTACAGAAGGAAACACAAGTCTTGATCCCCTAATCGAAAATGGCGCAACAGAAAAGACTGAAAACGATACTAGTAGCAGAGTCGAAGATGAAGTTGATAATGAAGAACCAATAGAACCCCAAAATCTGAGTGATTGGGAGGCAAGAAGATACGGGGCCATGGCTGCTTGGCTTCTTCGAGACATCAAGATAACTTGATTCAATACTTTTTAAACATGGTATTTTTTATAAACTCTTGGTGCAAAATTCTAGAAAATGTCAGCACTTTTTAAACAATAACATGGTAAACTTTAATGCATGAATTCAATACTGTTTAAACAATAACATGGTAAACTTTAATGCATGAATTAAATAAAAAAATGGCAGTTTACACGATCCCAACTGAAGAAATACCTGACGTGATTTGATTGGTCCGAGGATCGGCATTCTCTAAAGAAACACCACGAGGATCTTCTCTTACAAGCAAGGCCAAAACCTTGTGTGAACTCCATGCATTAATCAGGTTATTGCCTGAATCTCCTAATGTAATTGCAAATACAGCATCAAACCCCCTGCTCCGGGAACTCCTGCGAACAAGACCCCAGGCATGTTCATGGTAGCGTCCAAAAGCTGAGTTTGTGATTCAGGTTCTATCTGCAAAATCCATTCAGTCAAGAAAAATCAATCGCAAGATCAAGTGAATTATTGTAGGTTAAACACTTAAACACACATAGCTACATGCTCATTTCATCTGGTACGGAAAGCAGAAGGATGCCAATTTTAAGCCAAATAGTCAGAATCTAGCTACACTGGAATGGGGGTTGAAAGTCGCTTATAAACTGACATTCAAACAGTTACATATTATTTTTTAATTTTAGCAAGGACAAAAATATATCGGTCAACTAGAGCGACCCTTTTAACTATCATGAAAATGCCTGTTTTGTCGTAAAAAGGGTAAGTCTTGACCAGAACACACCAACATGCAACCTCTAATAAAAATTAAAGAGCATGAAAAATTTCTACAGGAAAAAAGAATTTACATGGATTCCAGCGGCCTTCCTCATCTCCCGCATGTGACACCTGATGTTAAGCATGGCATCCCTAGCTCCATGTAATGCTTTAACGATTTCCAGGTTGATTGCTTCACTGGCTTGTTCTATCCACTGTCACGCAGCAGGGGTTAAGAGATCATATACAGAAAAGAATAGAAAAAAAAGTCTTTTATAGCAATTTATATATTACCTTATCTGATTGATGCATGCCGCAGCTATAGATGACACCATTGTATGTATCCCAATGTTCTTCTGCCAATTTGCTCAACAGATTTAACTGATGTTCAAGTGTTGTATTTGCCACCGATAACTATCTCCATGTGTCTAAGGACTTCTGAGGGTCGGATTTTTGCCAATTTTTTACAGCGCCAACCATAGATGGGGTGGATGATCCTCCTGTACCAGGCTCACCTAGTAACTGAATATTCAACAAGGTCACTAAGGTGCAGTAAGATAAAACTGAATGCCAATCACACTATAAAATTTATTTGCAAAGAGGCTTGAATAAAAATTACGTTTGTAAGAATATAGTGATAATTTGCCTAAGGCTAGAAGTTTAAGGATGCTAAATGTAACAGATGAAAGTACAGATGAAATGATCTACGAGTTAACTCGGTTATTTTACCAGATTCATTAATGCCATATAGTGTTCACTGTCCGCCTGCAAAACCTACCCATCTCCTCATCACTTGATTGATTCTCCGGCAATACTTCACCTACAAATTTATGTCACTAGTAAATACACGTACATTTTTATACTTGATTATCTTCACATGCGAAGATACTATAACCAAACTTTTATGCACTTATAACATCAAAAATCCATTACTCACTGATATTTTTTCAATCGAAGATAATGTAATCCAAACTTAAATTTGCTAATCACGTCAAAAATTCATTCCTAATTGATTATCTTCACATGTGAAGATAATGTAATCCAAACTTAAATTGGCTAATAACATCAAAAATTCATTCCTCATTGATTATCTTCACATGTGAAGATAATGTAATCCAAACTAAATAAGCTCATAAATCATTTACTAATTAACCAAACCGAACAACACGACGATTAACAGATAAGTAAGGTACCTCAACACCATATGGAATAGCAACACCAACAAGCTTATCAAATCTCGTAAAAATATGCTCAATACCACCACCATTACACAAACTCGAACCAGCACCGACACCCGAAAAACCATTGCCGATGCTCGAACCACCACCACCATCATGGCGGTGGCATAATGCAGTTGAACGGCGGTGGTTGTTGAATGAAGATAACCTGTGGTTGAACGACGGTTAAGATCGGTGATTGCGGTGGATGAACGGCGGAGATGATCGAAGATCGGTGGTTGTAGTTGAATGGCGAATATAAAAAAAAGCGTGATATTTATTTTTGAGAGAGAATTTTGGTTTTTCCACCTTCAATTTTGTTTTTGTGTGTGTTTTTTTTTTTTAATTTTTATAGTAGGTAAGAATAATTAGCCTAAATTTTAGCCGTTAGATTTAAAAAAAAAAGGAGGGATTAGATGGATGGCTAGGATCTCTTCTCGCGTTCTCACAAAAATTAGATTTCTCACATGAATGGCCCTATATATATATATATATATATATATATATATATATATATATATTATATATATATATATACATATACATTATATATAACAGGAGGCATTTGAAGAATATGTCACCTCATTGCCCAGTCAATGTCCAGTAATTCATTATCAGTCATGTCATCACATTTAGGCCATGTCAGCAATTTCTAATTAATTTTGTATTTTTCTAATTAATTAATGTTATTTACTTATTTTTTTTATTTACTTAGTTTTCGGATCCGGAATTTTTTTTCAATGGCTAATTTTTTAAAAATTCGAAAATTATTTAAAAATTTTGTCAATTGCAAGATTTGAACCTAGGGTGTTGGTAATATTAACAATGATGATAACCACTAGACCAACACATGTTTTGGATTATATTTTGCAACTCAACATCTATAAACCTATACAACCAATTATGTAGGAGAATCCCTACAACTTAGGCAACCCTAATTAAATTAAACATATACGTAAAAAAATGCAGTTTTTTCATAATACGTAGTATATTTTTTTTCTCAAAAACCCTAATATCCCTTTTTTTCCTCACAATCATTATCTAACTTTTTCTTTCTTAATTGCAGGAACTTATTTTTAAATTACATGTTCGGATTGCAGGAACTTATTTTTAAATTATAGGGTTTTTGTTTGATGATCACGTACAGAAAAAATGTACGCATCTTTTACCTCAAAACCCTAATGATAAGACTTTGTTTCTGTGTATGCAGGTTTTTGCAGGTTAGACGTCTTCTTTGTAGGTCTTTGAACACATTTTGTTGTAATGAATTTTAAAACAACATGTATGTCTCTTTTAAACTTATAATAATTTTGCAACATCTTCATCAGGTTTTTGTTTATTCATGGTGATACAGATTGCTTGAGCATGATTATGGCGCAACTGAACAGGAAAAGAATAAGAATCACAATGAGGTATGTAAGTTTCTTATGTGGCTAGGATCTTCAATTCTGACCGGAGTTTGTATGCCAATATACTTCTTTGTAGGTTTTTGCAGGTTAGTCGTATTATTTCATTGTTGTTTTAAGTGCTCTAATTCTGATGTGAAATTAAGAAGAACATGATTGTAAAGGTATGTTTTTCTTTTGAATTTTTATAATCGTTTAAAACATCATTAATGTTTTGTCTCTTATTTGATTTTCCAGGTCTTTGAAGGGTGCTTTTGAGAATATTTCAATATTATCAAAGAGGTGGAAGTTTTAGAAAGAGGTGTTGTTGTGCAAGTAATTAGTTCACTAATATTCATTTTTTCTACACTCTTACATCATTCATTTACTAATTTTGTATTGTGTGGCTATAGTATAAGTTTTGTGTAGGTTATCATGTAAACAACTGATCAATAGAGGACCCAAGAAACGATGTATGAGGGTAACCCTGTTTTCTCTTTGTTTTTAATTCAAGATTTGGTTTGTGTTTTGGGTTAACTTTTTTTGAAAGGCTAAGATCATATCACACCAGATTATGGGCAAGAGGAAATCGGGAGCAAAGCATGTTTCTAGAAAGTGGATGGACAAACTCGACATTGTGTTTAGTTGTCCCTTCTGCAACCATGGAAGCAGTGTCGAATATCGCATGTAAGTAATCATTAGTAGTGGCAAGGTTCATAATTTCTATAGCTATTAGGGTTCTTATCTGGAGGAACCTAATGTTGGATGATATTAGGGTTGGATGCCTCCTGCTTTTTCGCAATACTTTTTGCCTCTTGCTTCAATAGCCATCATTGCTAAGCATGTTAGCCTCACATGTTAAATGCCTACCGGTGTAATTTAAATCATTCCGCTACATGATGTATGTTTTTAAATTTCGAGCCATTTAAACTTTAATTTATCAATAATTTAAGTATGTCATTGGTTTGTTTTTATTACATTTAGGTTTTCTATTAGATATGTAATGCTAATGACAACACTATTAGTTATTCATCAATTCTTTTATTTACCTCAATTGTACAACACGTAAAACGAATGTTATTAGAAGTCATTATGATTTGCTTTGATAGTTACTATAGGACATCCTTGCTGAAACCACAATCGAACCTTTTTACAGGTGATTTGTATGGTTTATCTCACCTTATGGAAGGATTTAGTTTTCAATTGCCCTTTGCTCAGGTTGCCATGGTATGTCTGAATTTTGTTCTATTAATCAACTAATTTCAACGAGTAAGTAGGTCTATATGAAGCCATCTTCTTTCGAATTATGTAACTATGGGGTACTCGAAAATTTGTATGCTCAGGTACTGCTTGATAGATTTGTTAAGATTATCCGTAGTAATTAATAACTAATTAATATTGGTCTTCATCTAAGTATTCTCATCTGTTATTATGTTTTTATTTAACCGTCAACAGTTAGTGATGATCACTTGGTCAATGTGAACTGCTTGCAGGCTAATAATACCTATTCTCATAACTTGCTGCCAGTACGTCTAAAATAGAAGCTTAATGTAAATATCATAGCTCACAAGGTACAATGATCAATTAAGTCATTATGTATGTATTTAACACCTGCTAATAGTGATACAGAATCTGGAAACCTAAAAACCCTAATGATATTGTTTCCTTTGTAGGCTTTTGTAGTTTGGTGGACTTCTTTGCTGTAATGAATTTTATAAAACCACAGGTATGTTTTGCAGATATTTATTTCTTTGCAGATATTGGCCCGTTCACTGTCAATATTGAGCATGTAAGTCATATTGCTCCTACATTTTGTAATATGGAAAGAAATCGCTTACTGGATCTTTAGCTGAAAAGGTTAGTTATATAATCAAAGACATAATCTGATAATCATAAATCTTTAATACTTAATAGTTACCAATAAATATAATCTTTACATATATGTATTCCTGTTTTGCTTCATGAATACGTTGGAACCCGACTTTGGATATATGTGTGTCACATCCCTGCCATATGAGGTAACAATTAAGGAAACCCAGTATTTATAAATAACTTGCATGCACTGTGGTTCTAATGATTTACACTATAACGTATAACATATATACATAGTGGTTATTAGCCCAATTGGAGCTGTTTTCTTAAAGGGTTAATGATATGGAATAATCATGTAGGAAATTGTGCAGAAACAATGGATGCTTCAAGTAATGGTACAATCATTCCTCATTCTGAATCGGTAATATCAAGCATCAAATACCAGTAGAGTTCACACCATCATTCTCTCAAGAAAAATTTGAGCTTCCAAAGACGTTCTCCGCGACTGCTGAAAGTGTTCGTGATAGGCTCATCGTTAATTGGAATGCCACACATGCACACCATGAAAAGATGAATGTGAAACAAGCATATTACTTATCTATAGAGTTTCTTCAGGATTGTTTGTTGCAGTCTTTTATTATGCTATTGTTATCATGTTGTATTTTTAGTTACTTACTTGATATCCAGTAGAATGTTATCAACGAAATCAACAACCTTTCCTAGGTAACGACACTTTGCTGACCAAGAAGTCACTGATCTAGAAGGATTTACATGACCCTAAAAATTCATATGATCCAGTGTGATGGAAGAAAATGTAGAAGTAATAGATCTTAAAGAAGGAATCACTGTAACCAAGTCAGAATCTCGTCACCTATAAGGAAGCAACATGTATATACTGATGAGAAGTGGATCCACATCTTTATCATTTGGAGGATGTTGCTAGGCAGGTCAGCTTATTATCATTTACTTAAGTAACTGATGTTGTTTAGTCAAAATGACTAAAAAAAAAAAAAAAAAAAAAAAAAAAAAAAAAAACCTTATTCAAACTAACGAAATTGACCCAAATGATCAAAATTGCAATTAATTACTCTAAACATAACAACATTATCGGGTAAAAAATGTCAAAGATTTCCAATTAACAACAGCTAACCGCCGTTCGTGCAGGTGGTATTAAGGGATGAACAAGATGTTGACCCAAATGATCAGCATTCAAGTCTTGGACACCTAGACAACATGGTAAGCTATTTTCGCTCATGAAGATTCTGCATATCTTTGGGTGTTATGTTGTTGTCTGTAGTATCTTGCTTACTGTAACCATAATTTTAAGGTAACTATAATTAGAATAATTTTAAACTTAAGATTCTGAAAAATTAGTATCTTACTGACTGTAAATGGTTACGGTGTTCAGTCATGAAAAAAAAAGTAAACATTGATATTATGAACAAAGGATGTGTCCATATTAATGAATGAATGAGAATGTGCAGTGAAGGTTTTTATAATTGGGACCAAAAGAGGAATAACAAGGTTTAGAGTGACATGTAGATACCTGATACATTTAGTGAATTTAAGTGTGTTAAGGTCACTTTAGACATAGAATTAGTGTTAACTGAATTGGAACTTCTTATTTCAGGGTTGGTTTTAACTGATTACTTGATATTGATTGCATATTGTAGGAACTGATTCAATTGGCGAAAGGTTTGTGTAGAACTAATTCATTTGGCAAAAGGTTTGTGTAGCATAGAATGGCCTAATCCTATGTTTTGATTAGTTTTTGGTATTAATAACGGACTAAGAAAATTAAGTGTCCTCTTTAAATTCAAAGGCCTTTTGTAATACAATCAGAAAATTATACTATAAGTTAACAAAGATACTTTGGTACTTATATTTATTAGTTTGTGTAAAATATTGCAAAGTCTTGATTGAAAAATAAACTAATTATGTTAGGAACTTATCATCGACCATAGAGCAAATTAGAGATTGATTAAAGAAAAAGCTAATTGCGTTAGGAATTTATCATCGACCATAGAGCGAATTAGATGAGTGAATGTAACATGGCAGGAACCTTTTATCTAAGGATGGCATTTCGAGAAGTACAAGTTTAATACTTTGGTTATAATGATGATGTAAGTAATAGTGGAAAGGGAATACAGTGATGGTGATGATCGTTAGTTTTACTGTTTTAGAGGAATTTAGATTGTTGGTACTGAATAGGCCATAAATAAAGAGAGAATAGGGAATCTCGCAGTAGGTTGAAGAAATATGGCAAACCAATATCAAAAAGAGTTGTTCTGATAAAATTGGAGTCGCAATTCTTGATGATCGAATGCAGGTACTAAAACTGGTATTCCAAGGAGCTTCGTCTAATAGCAGGTAATTAAATCCTTACTATTTTATGACCCATGTTATAGCAGACAGGCTTGTGCGAAGCAAATGTTCAAAGACGAGAGCACTATTGTGAGACTTGCAGCCAAAATATTTGCTATGCATATCCTTTATTTAACTAAAGGTATTTTATATTATATTATGTAGAAGTGGAAAAATGGGTAAGTTGTGCGGGTAGTGTAACAATTCAAAGGAACAAGTCAGAAACTTTTTTGTTCGATTTTAGGGGGTCTTAGGATAAAGCTTACTTGGCTCTGATTTTTTACGTATGAGCTTATGGCATATTTGAATTCATAATCTAACGTTAATAAGCTAAGCCGCTTAAAATAATGGCTTATTAGCTTTACTGTGACCTGTTTGGGCTGATATTTAAACGCTAATTGAAACTGTTATGGGCTGTTTTGGATTGATAACTAAAATGCTAATTAAAACGGTTGTGGGGTGTTTGGATTGATAATTAAAATGCCAACTAAAAGCCTTTCTAAAAAAATGCTAACTGAAACTTCTATGGCTGTTTGGATTGATAATTAAAAAGTGGGTATGAGTGTATACTTGACTATAAATGGTATTTCTTTTACCGGGATTGTGGCAATAAATATTATGCTGGAATGTTGAGAATTAGGATCAATGACATTGTTTTTAAATGTAAATTTGGCGACCAAGAGTTGAGCTCTACTAAGACAACTGATTGCTGAATGTGAATCAAAGTAAACAACTACGTGTTCAACTATGGGTGAGCTACTCATTCACAAACAACAGGTAATAAACTTTTTTACAAAAGCACGTTGAACGAAGTATAACGCTTTAATGATGGCAATTTATAATAACTAAGATTCAAAAGTTAAAATTATCATGGGTCATTTTTATGTGTTGAAAAATGAGTGTCTAAATAGAAGTTTTGTGTTATAGCTTTCCCAGTTAGATATTTAGTATATTTGGAGGTTGTGGGTCAAGATTATTAAATTTGGCTTTGGGGATACAATGGTTATATTCCATGTTTCTTATAAATCAGGGTCTAATAGAAGTTTTGTGTTATAGCTTTCACAGTTAAATTTGTGTTAGCTTATTTAGTGAACTTATGCTAGATTTTGGAAATGTCATAAACATACTTTTTGGTTTATGAGCTTATTACTTTTGTTAAGTTCATAACGCATTATAGTTGGCAACAAATATTGTTAACATTTAATTTAATTTGTGGTTTTCGAAGTGCAGGCGTTGATATGGGAGTTGGCTACTGTAGTGGGGTCGAATGGGATTGGGACTGAGGTTGCTTAGCGATGCTGCACTTTATGGTTTTTGGTTACTGTCTAGATGCCTTTGTTCTCGATAAGATGGTATGAACATTTAAGTATATTATTTACATAGAATGTATCTCCTATTCTTGGTTTTGGGTTACTGCCTAGATGTATATGCTTGGGTTTTTTGTTATTTGATTTTTGTATCAGTGATAAGAGGCATTTTGTTGTTGTCATTAAAAGCATTTTTACATATATCTTTTTGTTCCTTCTTTAGAAAAAGCCAATTCCCGCACCACGAATACTGGAGTTTAAGATTTTTTATTTTGTTTTTTATTTTATTTTTTTATTTTTATCGATTAGTAGATGCAGTAGAATATAAGATGCAATGTTCACATAGCTTTTGAAAGAGAAAAATATTTAACACTACATTGATATTGGAACATGGTTCAGTTATTCGTTTATGACATGGCCAATGTAATTATGTTAATAAGGATCCTTCCTATAATTTTTGAAGATACAAACTAACTTGGTTATCATGAGCACTTTTTAACTTAGGAAATAATACATGATCTCTTTTTACTTAACTTTTTAATATAAATGGAACATAGTAATGTGATCGATATCATTGCTGTTGTTTTTTTTACTAACATATGTTTATGTACTTTGTAGGTTTACCATATAAAATTTCGCATTTGAACTAAAACCATATACTTTGTAATGGCAGATCATTTATTAAGTTTTATTTCCTCTTATTAGATTACCTTTTGTTTATTTTTTTTCTTTATTCACTCTATAAATATTTTACGATGTTCGTACTTCATTAACCATTGCTTAATTTATTCCTTTGTCACTCTTTCAACCATTTTTACCCGCCTTCTTTCGCAATAGTCAAATACGTCAGCAATATTCATAAGCTTAAAATATTCAAACAATATTTATAACAAAAATACCTAAACTCAACATCCTTAAAATTAATTTCCAGTTGATTAACAACATAAAAATTACTTAAACTTAAAAAATAACAACACAAATCTTATTTTACGCCAACCTGACCTTCTCTTAAAAAAATTTAAACGTAAACTAATACCAAAACAAAATTGAATGAAATCGACGTCGATAAAAATAATTTTCAATTAACTGACACCATCAAAATTATAATTACAGGTCATACCCGCCCATCGGGCGGGCTTTGAAGTCTAGTATAATAAAAAGTGTAGGAAGGATTGTGGAGTGACATGTGTCACCCCTATGTCACATCATATGACATGTGTCACCCCCACCCCCTCCCCCCCCCCCCCCCCCCCCCCCCCCCCCCCGAAAAAAAAAAATTTTTCCCGCCAAAAAAAAAAATTTTTTAGCAAATTTTTTTTCCCGCCAAAATTTTTTACTGCATCACTGTTATTAATTTACTGCATCACAGTTATAAAGTTACTGCATCACATTTAATGCATCACAATTATGACTTTACTGCATCACGGTTACTGTATTCATAGTTTTAATGTTACTGCATCAGGTTATAAAGTTACTGCATTATAGTTATAAGAAACTGCATCATCATAAGTTTTCTGCATCATGTTTACTGAATCACAATTATGATTTTACTGCCTCACGGTTACTGTATTCATTGTTTTAATGTTACTGCATCATGGTTATAAAGTTACTGCATTATAGTTATAAGAAAGTGCATCATCATAAATTTTCTGCATCATATATGTATGTAACTGAATCACAATTAAAATACGATTCTTTTCTAAGTTTTGGTGCATCTTTATTATAAGTTACTGCATAGTTAATAGTTCAATGCATCAACTAAGCTGGAGTAACTTATAACCTTAATGCATTAAAATTTATAACTGTGATGCAGTAACATTATAATTGTGATGCAGTAACTTTATAACTGTAATGCAATAAAAAATTTGGCGGGAAAATTTTTTTTTTTTTGCGGGGGGGGGGGGGGGGGGGGGGGGGGGTGACATGTGTCATATGATGTGTCATGGGGGTGACACATGTCACTCCCACAATCCTTCGTACACTTTTTATTATAAGGGACATATATGACATATATGGAAAATATTAGCTACAATTTTTTGTAGCCAATTCCCTACAATTTCATTTTATAATTTGTGGGTCATTGAATTTTTTGGTGGGACCCTAAATCATTTTAGTGGGTCCTGAATCATTTTTTGTGTAATTTTAGTGAGGATTGTAGCTATCTTGGCTACAATAATTGTAGCCAAGATATCCCCATATATATATATATATATATATATATATATATATATATATATATATATATATATATATATATATATATATATATATATATATATATATATATATATATATATATATATCACTATGCAATGACAAGAAACATATACGTTAACGATACGTTATACATAATAAACAAGTTATATAGTATATAACTTTGTTCTTGAACTATAAGCGTTTTGCCACGCAAGCCACCTCTGCCACAAAACCATTATGTTGACCGACATTAATTCAAATCACAATTCTCGATAAGTCGGACTTATCTCAAACTTCCATATTATTCAGGTTACCCTGTGATGTCATTTCCATTCTACTTCTGACATTACGTTATCTCTGCCTACCATAACTCTCAGGTGAGTCATAGCTTCTAGTTTTCCTTGTTTTATAACTGTTTATAAACGTTTTGAGGGAGATACATGCTTAACTACTATTTTTACTTTTACAAGTATTCGTTAACTATTACATATGACTGTGAGTTCCATAGCCCTACTTCTTTTACATGTTTTAAATTGCTTTAGGAGGAAATACATGCCTATATTTCATATAAACTTTACTAGTTTACACATTTTTATATCTCATGGGGAGATACCTGCTATACACATGATTACAAGTGGTTTTTTCAATGGTATGCTATACTGGATCTTTATTGCCTAAGTTACCTATTACCAAAAGTCCCTAGATCATGCACCTTAATCACTTGCAGGGTGAACGTAAGTAGTTGTGGATAGATCTATTAGGGGCTGACAATCCCCGCTTGGTCGCTAGAGGAAAGCCACCAAACACACTCTATTTGATTTCATAGGTTACTGGTAAATACCTATCCCGAGGGCCATTATTTCACATCATTATTATGGTTATTTTGATGTTTGTTAATCGTTGCGTGTCATGAGACTTAGGGCAATAGAACGGTAGTACTGTAGTCATGATACAGTACTACAATGACTGATGTTAGGGGCGTATAATACTGTAGCCCAGGGTTTTTATCGAACTTCGAATTTGTGTTCACTATATAGCAGGAAATTACTACTACTTGGCAAACAAACTACTACTTTGGTGTTGACCCCGGTGAGGGCAAACCGACTACTACTTTGGTGTTGACCCCGGTTAGGGCAAACCAACGGACTATTTTGTAGGAATTTGCTAAGGAAATCACTCAGTTTCTGATTTTGATAATCAACGGTTTAAGCTATGAATACTATGGGTTTACTCACACTCTGATTTGATAATCAACTGTTATTATAACTACTATGGACTCACAAACCCTTTGATTTTGGAAATTGATATTCAAAACTATAAACTCTATGAACTCACCAACCTTTGTGTTGACGCTTTTTGCATGTGTTTATCTCAGGTCCATAATGAGCAAGGATAACACGGAGGAGCACGGATACTTATAAAGGCTATAAATTTTTCTATCATTCGAAAACCTATTTAATAAACTTCGGGACAAATGGGGACCTCATTTTGTAAAACTTTGGTATTTATAAAATTCGAATGATAAATCTTTAAAGTGATTAAAATGACAATCATTTTCTACTAGTAAACTGTGTGCTATGAAGTAACACCTAATCTAAATTCCGCTCCATATTTTAAAAACTGGGGGTGTTACAGAGTGGTACCAGAGCCTTGGTTATAGTGAAACGGGTCTGATTTAGATCTGAACTATAACCGTTTTTACAAACAAAACATTTTATAGCCTTACGCTCTCCGTGCCTTCCATCTGCCAGCCGATTATGGAACTTCTAGATAGTTTATGCTTTACCAACACTCTAGTATATTGATATATACTTATTAACTATTTAAAGTACTATACCCATCCCTCTTAATTATCTTACTCCCATCTTTATAGATGCGTATGACATACTCTTTCCGTATCCCCGAAAATCCGCGTGTGGATTTCTTTGCTAATCAGTATGAAATCAAGTAACACCCACAAAAGTCTCCAGCATATTCTGGATCAAAAGGAATTGAACATGAGACAACGCCGTTGGTTAGAGCTACTCAGTGACTATGATTGTGAAATTCGCTATCATCCCAGAAAGGCCAATGTAGTAGCAGATGCGTTAAGCCGGAAAGATTGATTAAAGCCTCTCAGGGTTAGATCGTTGGGGATGACTATTTGTTCGCCCCTTCCATCACAAATCCTTACCACTCAAAGCGAAGCTCTAAAAAAAGAGAATCGACCTAAGGAAAGGATTTATGGCATGCCCGAAAACAAGATGGAAATGCTATTTGTTGACATAAATAATGCCTAAAAACATTGTTAATATTTAACGACATCTCTATGTTTTGATAATTACAAAACGTAAACTCATTGAACTAAAAATTATGACGTAAATAAGTACTTAGCTATAAATATCTCACTTTATATCCAAATCACTTAAGGTATGAATAAACAAAGTGTTTATTGCATTCTATGATCAAAGGAAATTTTTCTCAATCATTAGACTTTTTATAAAATGTTTCAAACATTTTATATCTTTTACAAAATCATTTTTGGAATTAAAAGAATATGTTTAAATCATTATAAATATATGAATTCAAATTTTTAACCAAAAATGGCAAATACAATCCAGAAAAACCTTCCCCACAAAAGGACAAACAAGTCCAACGTTCTGGAGGGGCGGCCCCCTTAATAATTAAGGGGACCGGCCCCTAATTGAGGGGACCGGCACGCTCCAGAACAGTATTTTTCTTGCCTATAAATACTGGTTCATTTCACAGTTTTTTCTCACCTTTCACAGTTTTTCTTGCCTATAAATACATTAATCTTTGTTTCCAAGTGATGCAAGTCTCATCCTTTCAAGTGCAAGAGAAGAATACTTCTATCCACCAAGACAAGAAGTATTACAACTTGTTGTGACCTCCACATCCAAGTTGTTAGAGCAACATTCATTACATATAGTTTTGTGTAAATTGTTGTGAATATTTGATAGAATATAGATTAGCAAGGTGTGTAGATAGAAAGATTTTGGAGTAGGTAGTTGTGAAGTAGATTGTTGAGAAGTAGATAGTTGTGAGGAAGATAGTAGTGAAGTAGATTGTTGTGAAGATAGATAGGTGTGAAGAAGTAGTGTTACAATCAAGTTGTGACTAGGTGTGAAGAAGTTGTAGAAGGTGTGACTAAGATGTGACGAAGTTGTGGTGTGAATATTGGTGTGTAAGGTTTTCTCCGCCATAAGGGAGCTTGTTGACATAGTGAAGAAAACTCTCGAGTTAGGTGCTCGGGGAGTGGAGTAGGGCAAGGAAGGTGTCCTTGTAGCCGAACCACTATAAATGTCTTGTCTCGCGGTTTGATCTTTCCATCTCTCACTTATTTCATTTCTTACATTATTGTAGTCTTAGTATTTAATTGTAGTTGTTTATATTATGCAAGACTTGAATTCACATAATATCGAATCTATTATTTTTGAAAGTAAACAAAACGCATAAATAAATTATTTCATAACAAATTAAAAAGACGTAAAACTATTCAACCCCCCCCCTTATAGTTTTCAACAATTGGTATCAAGAGCCACGTCAAGCGAGATTTTTAAAATATATTGTATTTCAAAACTTGCAACGATCTATGGAATCTGAAAAATATTTAGAAGGGCAATCTATGCAAAGAACACCACTATTTGAAAGTGATGGATTTTTATATTGGAAAAATAGATTCAAAACTTATGTGAAATCTAAAGATCTTGATCTTTGGCATGTTATTACCTTTGGTGATTTTCCTCCTACTCAACAAAATCCAGAAACTAAAATGGATGAAATTGTACCTTTTGAAAAACAAAATGATGATTTGTAAAAGAAACTAGCTAAAAATAATGAAGCTAAAATGGTAATTTATAATGCGTTACCGCGCAAAGAATATGAAAGAATTTTTATGTGTAAAACCGCCAAAGAAATTTGGAAGTCACTACTTATTACTCACCAAGGTAATAGTCAAGTCAAAGACAATAAAATAGATCTTCTTGTAAAACAATATGAACAATTTACGATTCTGGAAGAGGAATCAATTGATAATGCTTTTGCTAAATTTAACACCATTATCACAAGTTTAAAAGCACTTGATGAGACATTTTCTAGTAAGAATTGTGTTAGGAAATTTCTTAGGGCATTGCATCCAAAATGGCGAGCTAAGGTCACGGCAATTGAAGAATCAAAGAATTTGATGACGCTATCACTTGATGAACTTATTGGCAACTTGAAGGTCCATGAAGAAATTATAAGAAGAGATTCGGAAATGGTCAAAGTCAAGAAAGAACAAACTAAATCCATTGCTCTAAAAGCCAAAAAGGAATTTAGTGACGATGATGATTCAAGTGACGAGAGTGAAGACGAAGAATATGCAATGGCCGTAAGAGAGTTCAAGAAAATCTTCAAAAGAAGAGGAAGATTCACTAGATTACCACGAGACGAAAGAAAGGCGTTCCAAAGAAATAGAAGCGATAACTACGGGAAAAGAAAGTGCTTTAGATGTGGAAGTCCAAATCATCTCATTGGTAATGTCTAAAGCCACCGGGTTATGAAAATCAAGGTGCCTTCGTTAGTGGACATGGAGTGATAGTGACAAAGAAGAAGTTGAAAAACCAAGAGACGAAAAATGTTTTGTAGCCAAAGCGACCGATGAAATATGCTTAGGAATAGACTTGGAGCCCGACGAATGGATCAAGGATAGTGGATGTTCGAGGTACATGAAGGGTAACCGCAAGCTATTTTCTACATATAAGGCATACAATGGAGGTAATGTTATTTTCGGTAGTGACTTGCGTGAAAAAATCATTGGCAAAGGTACGATCTCTCAAGACTCACTTACTATTGAAAATGTTGAGCATGTGGATAATTTAACATATAACTTGCTTAGTATAGGCCAAATATGCGATAATAAATGTAGGGTTACTTTTACCGATAGGGATAGCGAAATAGTTAAGAATGGAAAGGTCATAGGTAGAGGAATTAGGAAAGGAGGCATATATGTTATGAAACTAGGAAACAAACCGGAAGATAGGATATGCCTAGCAACCCTAGACGAAAACTCCACGTTGTGGCATAGGAGATTAGGTCATGCAAACATGCAACAAATACAATCCTTAGCCTCTAAAGAACTATTTAGAAACTTGCCTAACCTAAGATATGACAAACACTTTTGTGATGATTGTAAAATTGGAAAACAAGCTCATGCAAGTCACAAAGCTAAGAATATAGTATCCACTACTAGGTGCCTAGAATTATTACATATGGATCTATTTGGTCCATCCGCTGTGCGGAGCTATGGAGGAAACCATTATACCTTAGTAATAGTAGACGACTATTCACGATACACGTGGACTAGGTTTTTAAGAGACAAAACCCAAGCCTTTGAAAAATCTGAAATATTTAGTAAAATGATTCAAAATAAATTAGGATGCACAATAGTATCTATTAGGACGGACCATGGTAGGGAATTTGATAACGAAGTACAATTCGGAAAATATTGTGATTTAAATGGAATATCTCACAATTTCTCCGCTCCTCTTACTCCTTAATCAAATGGCGTAGTAGAAAGAAAGAATAGGTCACTACAAGAAATGAGTAGAACAATGTTAAATGAACAATCCATCCCACAAAAATTTTGGTGTCACGCTGTAGATACATCAACATAATAATTAATAGAGTATCAATTAGGAGAATTTTAGGAAAAACTCCTTATGAGTTGCTAAGAGGTAGAAAACCTAACTTAAGCTACTTTAGGGTATTCGGAAGTAAATGTTATATTTTAAACACTAGGGATTACCTTACTAAGTTTGACCCAAAATCATACGAAAGAATATTTTTAGGTTACTCACAAAATAGTAAAGCATATATTTTTAGGTTACATCACACTATGAAAGTAGAAAAATCATTAAATGTAACATTTGATGAAACACCACCACCTCCTAAAACATTACCTTTAGAAGATGATGACTTAGTCGAAGATGAAGCTATTGAGGTTAGTAAAACAAAACCCTAAGGAAATGATAATGAAATCATAGACTTAGAAGATAACGAAGTCGTAAATATTAAGGAATCTAAATCACATCCATTAGATAACATAATAGGAAGTCTTAATCAAAGAACCCTTAGTTCACAAGCCCAAGATAAAAATAACTTCTTTTGTTTCCTCTCAGTGATAGAACCTAAGAATATTAATGAAGCATTAAAAGATGAAAGTTGGGTTATAGCTATGCAAGAAGAATTAAATCAATTTAAGGCTAATGATGTTTTGGAATTAGTCCCAAATCCAATGAACATGACCATCATAGGAACTAAGTGGGTATATAGGAATAAGTTGGATGAAATGGAATAGTAACTAGGAACAAAGCTAGGTTAGTTGCCCAAGGTTATAATCAACAGGAAGGAATTGATTATGATGAAACTTATGCCCCCGTAGCTAGACTAGAATCTATTAGAATATTACTTGCCTATGCATGCACCCTAGACTTTAAGTTATTCCAAATGGACGTGAAAAGTGCATTCCTCAACGGTTTTATCAATGAGGAGGTTTATGTGGCACAACCTCCAGGATTCATTAACTTCGCAAAACCTGATTATGTTTATAAACTAAAGAAAGCTTTATATGGACTCAAACAAGCTCCTAAGGCTTGGTATGATCGATTAAAAGCTTTTCTTATTAAACATGATTATTCCATGGGAATGGTAGATAACACTCTTTTCACTAAAAAGAAAGACCCAAATCTCATCATTATTCAAATAAATGTAGACGACATTATATTTGGATCGACTTGTCAAGAAATGTGTGATGAATTTGCTAAAATCATGCATGATGAGTTCGAAATGAGTATAATGAGTGAACTAAACTTTTTCCTAGGATTACAAATAAAACAATTAGAAGATGGAATATTCTTTAACCAATCTAAGTACATTAAGGAAATTCTTAAGAAATTTGGCCTAGAAGACTCAAAACCCATGAAAACTCCCATGTCTATGGAAGTCAAGCTCACAAAAGATGATGAAGGTGAGTCCGTGGATAATACTAAGTATAGAGGAATGATAGGTAGTTTACTATACTTAACGGCAAGTAGACCCGATATCATGTTTAGTGTTTGCCTTTGTGCCCGCTTTCAAGAGGATCCCAAAACCTCTCACCTAGAAGCGGTTAAGCGTATCTTCTGATACATTAAAAGCACTATACACTTAGGATTATGGTATCCTAAGGGATCCAGCATAGAAACCATCGTCTATGCGGATTCGGATCATGCGGGAGACTACGTAGATAGAAAGAGCACTAGCGGTATTTGCACGTTTATGGGATGTTGTCTAACATCTTGGTTTTTGAAGAAGTAAACCACTCTTGCTATCTCTACCACCGAAGCTGAATATGTAAGCACTGGAAAGGCATGTCAACAAGCATTATGGATGAAACAAGCTCTCATAGACTATGGCATTTGGTTAGAAAATGTTCCTATTATGTGCGATAACAAAGGTGCGATAGATTTAAGTAAAAATCCGGTTCAACACTCTAGGACTAAACATATAGAAATACGCCACCACTTCCTTAGGGATAATATACAAAAAGGAAACATGTCTATAGAAAAGGTTGCATCGGAAGATAACATTGTGGATATATTCACTAAACCCCTTAAGTGTGAATTATTTAACCACTTGCGTTTAGGATTAGGAATGATGGAACAAATTGACTAAATTTTAATGCATTTACACCACTTATTCATTGCATAAAATTTATTTTTATTTTTCTTCTACTTCTTCATATATGAGTCTAGGAATCTATTTCGCACAAAATTAAAGATTGGGAAACCTCATTTTATTGCATAAACATTTTTATATAACCCAATCGAACTTTCTCTAAAACTATTCTCACATCTAGGAAACACATGAAAACCATCTTTCTTGAATTGTTGACAAATGCTAAAAATATTTTCTTAAATCAGGTATAAAATCTCACATGAATTGTCAAAATATATAATCTAATATAAACCATTGACATTCATGAATTGAGCAAAAATCGAATCAAGGAGATTTTGGATTGTTTCTTAGGAAGTTTTCTTATTTGCATTTAGAAGTCGAAACAATCACAACTCCACATTTGTTGCATATAGGCATACACTAGGACAAAACCACATACAATGTTGTCTTTTTGTTCCATCACTAGTTGCTCACTCACTAGTTGCCTTTGCCTTTGATCTAAGATAGTTACACAAGGTAGAATTGATTGCTCTTGCCTTTTCTTGTTTACTCTTGGTAATTATTGATTACTTGATTGTTCTATTATTTAAGTAATTTTGCATGTATGCTATATTATGAATAGATTAGTTGCTAAATTGCCTCAAAGAGTAGAACTTGCTTGAATCAAAACCCAAAGACAAAATCTTTCTGCAAATTTTTTGCCAAAAACCCAATATGGAAATCACCAGATGGGCGGCCCCCTTAATTATGTAAGGCGGCCCCCTTAATGATTAAGAGGACCGGCCCCTAATTAAGGGGACCAGCCATCTGATGGTCGGGTTTACAGAATATTTTCTGCTTTTTAGCCCATTTCATCCTACACTTCCCAAAATTCACAAACATATTTTGTTCTAATCTTCCAAACAAGCCTTATCCATCCATAAACACACTAATCTCACACTATAAATACCCCATTCTTCAAACTTTCCATTCATCTCATCATGACCTCCCCAAACAAACCAAAACCAAAAGCCTCAAGGCTAGCAAGGATGACGGAAAAACCCGTTTGGCGAAGAAAAAGCCCTCGAAACAAATCCATCATAACCAATGAAGTTGGAAATCAATCAACACCTCCAACCACTTACTTCCCAAACTTTACACCAAACCCACAAGGACATTCATTTGATCCTCTTTACAAACCATACAACATTGGCCAAACATCCTCCTTCATGCCAAACTGCACATCTCAACCTCCAACCACTTATAATGGTCCCTACAAGTTTGATCAACCATCAAACTACACTTCCAACAATTTCAATTCCAACTACACAACCCCAATTCATCCATATCGACAAAATGATTCTCTCCACATTGCCACGAAAAAGCAAAAGTTCCGTGAAGAAATAAACCAAATTCATGATCTAAGTGATCTCCTTGCTATGCATCTTGCACAACGCAATAAAGGGCAACCTCCATCATCACCCTATGCAAATTGCTTACCTCACTCTCTTAACTTGGATCAAGTTACAAACCACACTCACTTTTGCCCTTGTTGCATCTTGCTTCAAAAATAAATCCTTTACTTGAGTGAAGATATTTCTTGGATCGAATATCTTCTCACTCGTCTCCATCCAATACCACCCTTGACACGATACAACATCGTGAGATCCACCTCTTCCGCTCCATACCCTACTCCATATCCTTCTCCATCAAACAACTAAGCTTTATGCTTATGCACCCCTCAACCAAATAAAACACTCAACCATGGGTTGCAAGACTTCCAAGAGCTCTCTTTGGCAAATTTAGGACTCGTTGTTTCTTTTATTTTAGTACATGACAGGGGTTGTCGAGAGTTAAGAAACTATAATTCTCTTTGTAAGATAAACATAATAATAACTAGTATGGTTTTGTGATTAGTAAGATTCAAGAAAGAAGAATAAGAAGAGATTTTAGAGAGAGAAAGTGAGTTGGGTGTTTTCTAGATAGAGAGAGAGATGAGAGAAAATTGTAAAGGTTAGATTAGTGGAAATGGAAAGCATCAACCCTCTCCACGTGTGGAGAGGGGTATTTATAGTATCCTACAAAAAAAGATAAAAACGCCCACACCCGGGCTGTGGATCAGGCATGCAGTGGGTAAAGACCCGTCCTTCCTCTACGGTGCTACTTAAACTAAACTAATATCTAACTAATTAATTAACTAACTACGAGCTATCTTAATGCTATTACATCATTTAGGTGACCGAGTCTTTTATAGGAATATTTGTATTCCTAACAATCTCCCCCTGAGTGAGGTCACCTTTGGAAATTAAGCTCTTTGATCTTCAAGCATTCTTGACTTTGTAGCTCGTAGGTTCTGATTCTTCACTTTGGCCTCACTTTGTACAACAAGCAATGAACTTGTGATTTCAGTTCCTTTGAGATGTGTGATCTTTGAGCTTCTTTGAGATCATCAGCCAAAGTAAATCTCCTAGCTCATCCTTAGTCGCATTGCCTTCAGGTGATGTTGTGACTTTGGACCGTCATGCTCACACCCTTCTGTATTGAGAGACTTTTCTTCAGAGTTGCAGAAACGTTGTTGGTAGTCTCTTTAACTTTCATGATCATCATTGACAGTGCGTAGGATGTGTGAGCATGAGGTATGGATTGACCCGATTCATCTGGAAATAGGAACCATCAACGCCATCTTTATATGTGTCCCTGAAATACAACAGTTAGCAATAAAGAAAGAGAACGAATATGGCTTTGCCATTCGTTCTGCGAGGACAGACTACCCTCCGGTTTTGCGAAAACCGACCTATGATCAGGTAGAGTCTCTTTTTAAAGAAGACTCTCCTTGATAGGAATTTCCAGCTTGTAGTAATGAATTTTCCAAAGAATCCACTTCAGAATCTTCATACTTAGCATGTTCTCAGACCAGAACGTCTCAAAGCAGACAGCACGATAGAGTGAATCGGTGAATAAATATTCACGGATTGATGAGAAATTGATTTATAGAAATCACTCGCGTGTCATATGATAAACATTTTTGTGACACGACGAGAGTTTTAAGCTTTGAATCACATTTCCATCAAAAATACTTTTGTTTGAAAGATTATACACAATCAATGTGCTCGAAAATTAGTTGATGAGCACATTGAAAGGTTTTTGCAAAAGTGTCCGTCAATCCATTTCCTGGAACAAGTTTGATTCAATGTTGAATTGCACCATTGTTGCTTTCCAGTTATCACTTGATCATTGATCCAAGATGGATCTCACATGTCACCTACCAAGAGCTTGAGAGATGACCGCTCTAGAAGGATTACCATCTTCATTGTGAATATTTTCATGTCACTCGGATGTTCTGGCAATACCACAAGGATAATGCGTAGGACTATAAATATTTTATCTTACTTTCCACATTGTGTGAAACAGTAAGCATATTGGAGTTGTGTCCTAACGAGATTTATGGATGATCTCTTTAGCTCTAGACTCAATAGTGTGTTTTGATCCGCTCCTAGAGACTGGGGAGGCGTCTCTTGTTTAGGTATCAACATAGCTCGCAATGAGCGGTCGATACGTTGCACAGGGTTCCCCGTGAGAATGAAACAATCTCTTTTAAGAGAACTTGAGTGGTTAGGAAGTTTGGTGCAGTGCGTCACTGGGTCCATGACGTCTTGTCTTCAATACCGGAGTTACCTTAGTAACCGCCAGTAGCTTACGAATTGAACCTGGTTTCTGCCCTAAGGTTGAATATTTGGAGGGCTATTTCTTTTCACCCTTTTCACATTACATTTCTTTTTCATTCTTCAACCCCTTCAGTGCTTACTGAGACTTCATCACTAGAACCTTGTTGGGTTTGTTCCAGTCCTAGCTCTATCTCAGTCCGCACTCTTCCCTTTCTCACTTTACTCCTTTTTTTTCAATCATTCCTAAGGACTTCTAATCTATCTAGAGGATTGTCCCTGGGAAGATCCTTCCGGTTCTGGTGGATCATGGGAACGCATACCTAACCTTATCCATCCTTATAACTCCATGCATAAAGATAAATGGTCGGTCTTTGGTATAACTTCCACAAACGCCTTTTGCTCCCCCTCAATATGTGCATCGATATTCGAAAGAGTTTAGCACATATGTGGGAGCCTATTTATTGAGTCAAAAAGATCACATTTGATTATCAGATTTCATATTAAAATTACATTCTCTCCCCCGATCAAAAATTTCAAATCTTTCAAGATTTTTTATCTCAATTGATTTAAATAAGTTAGAAAGCTTTTGGGAGGGAAATGCGGTCAGTTTTAATATTTTCTGATAAAAGGGACCTTTTACTTGCTCCCCCTCAATCTGTGAGTGAGGTTGTTATGTGTCAGATTTGATGAGTTTACAAAAGATTTGAAGTTTTAACGAAAACTCTTTGAAAATTTCTCATTCTGACACATAACCATCACAAAGTGTATTATTGCAAGCTTTTTGTACTAAGTGTGGAGAGTTTTGATGATACATAAAATTTTGAGAAATCACTCTCCCCTCAATCAATGACGGATGTTAAAGCTTAAATAAATGATGTCATTGATTGAGTGAAAAATTTGATCAAAATTTTGAGTTCAATTTAATTTTCAATCAAAATCTCATGGTACCACCAAGTTTTGCACAAATACTTTCCGGAAAAATCATAAAAGGGAGAATATTTGGCTATAAACTTCTTTATCAAGAAATAATGCACTGAAGCGTACATTAGATCGATGAAACATGGATATAAAGTAATCCATGCCCAGGTGAACTTCACCCGGTAAAAGGAACAACCGTCTTTTTGGCGACGTGTTTTCCCCATTTTGAAGAGCGGGTTGCTATCTGAAGTAATAGCAAGCCATAATTTTGAAGTCCGGGTTACAGCCTGAAATGACTGTAAGCCATATTTTTAAGAATGTTTTGAGATACGACATGTTTTTGTAAAAAACTTTATTTGAAACCGAAAAACTCTTGCTCAAGCATGTATGATTCCGTGTCATTATTGAATGACATTTCTAGAAACGTACATAATATTGATTACACAAGGGACATGTCGTGAGAAAAATATTTTTGTATTTTTTATGATTTTTCAGATTTTTATGGTTTTTATAGGTTTTATATTTTTCTATTTACGTATTGCTATAAGATATGTACAAAGGATAGCAAACAGTTTAAGGAGATGTTGACATGAGCATCAAAATGAGATTATCTTTCAGCTCGTTGTAGAAGTAAGTAGTCAACATCTCTTAAACTTTCACCACCAAAGCTTTCGAGGCTCCTGAATAATCGTCTGAATCCGTAGTTGCCATGATATAATCTTAAACGGGATTTTACAACTCTTGTGACTTTAACCGAGAGATCGATTCTCTCCCGGGATTTTACTAAAGTCAACAAAAGAAACCGAAAGATGTAATATGCGAGTTAAACTTAGAGAGAGATCTTGGATAAGTGACAATTAGCATTAAGTGTCAAGTCGCGACAGGTCAAGTTACAATAGATCCGATCGTAATAAGTCAAGTCGTAAAGATTAACTCACAACGTCAAATTACAATCAGACTAATTGAAATGACTTAAGTCACAACAATTCACCAAACACAAGTAGTTAACAAATCACTAGAATCTCACAACTGAGTTAATCGCTAGACACCCACCAAATCGATGAATTTTTATTACCTCCTCAATGTGAAGCTTTGGTAGCTTCCCCCCAAACCGACAATCACCTACATGAGACCACTTCCCCCAAGACGTTGAAGTGACGCAAAAAGTCTCATTGGATGAAGCTCAGAAACCCAAAGAAAACGATAGCACCGAAGTAACAGGGTGAACCACGGATCATCTCTGCGGTTATTAATCCCGAAATGTATGATGAAGCCCGATCACATGACCCTGTTGTACGTCCCCAATGTACACATTACTTTGCAGTTTGGAGCAATTTATTCAGGGGAATAAGATATCAACATCTTCATTTCACTAAATGCTTTCCAGTTATCTTACACATACCAACTCAATCCATATTGTACGCATTTATCCAACACAAGAAGAAACGATGATACCAAAGTAACAGGTTGAAGCACTGATCATCTCTACAGATATCACCTCCGGAATGTATGATTAAGCCCGATCACGTGAACCTGTTGCGCGTCCTTGATGTACACAAATCTCTCCCCTGATGGTTGCGATCTCATCGGAATCAGCATAATATTGTGTACATGAAGCATTAACTAGAAGCACTTTACCATAACTCATATCAGCTCATATGAAGATGTCGATAAGCAATATCATCTCATGCTCCAATTGTTCTTCTCATATTTCTTCCCACTGAAAGCTGAAGTAATACATACCACAAGTATCAAGAGACCACTTCCCCCACATAGTTGGAATGATACACCAAACGCCACGAGTTAAGACACTGATTATCTTTGCGGTTGTGACATTTGTCTTCCCGGCATAACTTCAATTAAGACGAAGTATTAAGTTCATCACATGTACTCATTATGCATTTAGATGTATGTCTCCTTCCCCCTTGCTGGTTTTGATACCTCAGAATCAGCAACACATTTTATGCACACGTACTTGAAATCTTATGAGAAGAACAACCTTTGACTTAAATGGATCTGGTGAGAATCAACTGCTATAGAAACACTCGCTAATTGGGCTATTACTCCCTCCCAATTATTAAGGCCATTAATTAACCTGCTTTCTCCCAAACTGACGACCCGTTTGATATAACCTTGATGCTTGTTGAAGAAGTATCTCTCAACTCTGCCTAAAATGTCTTCAGTCTCTTCATCCACACCGTAAAGTGGATCATAGACTGATAATCTGTAGCTTCTTCACGGGGTTTGTTTGGGGAACGTTACATCGACATTTTCAACCCACTTAGAATGCATCCAGTTCTTCGTAAAAGACCCCAATGTACATAATTCTCCTCCATGATGATGACGATCACTCGGAATCATCATAACTGTGTGTACATAAACATATCAACTGGAAGCTACATACAAATCACTACCCCATATTAACCCTTTTACCCAAAAAACAAATCACTACCCCATGAGTAGATGTCGATAACAATTCTCTTCAACAATTCTCTGCAGATCAACCCCTAATTACACCTCTTTTCACTTCCACTGGCTAAAAGTAAATGACCACGTACGGAGAAAACCCGATATACCAAACTTGAAACAGAAGTAGAGTTCCCCGCTCTTGTGTCTTAAGCTTGCACTAATGTTGGAAGAACGGTGCAGAGAATTTATGCTCCAAGCAAATCTCTAAGTACTCACTACCCAACCAAAGCATGAGACATTACCACCTCTTGCGATTATCCACAACGACAACGGCGTGTGACACTGAGTACTACAACGTAACTTCTTAAAGTGATAGTTATTCAGGTCTTCAACCATCCACCTGGACTGCTGGTAACTAGATAAACCAAGTCTTCAACTTAAATCTCAAGCACGAGCAAGTTATCGTTGAAAGTCATTCATCCATCCAACCCCGACTTCAAGATAAACCAAGATCACACCTTTGTGAGAGTCAACTTCAATCTCAAATACGTGACACCCAATCAACTCCGTAGTCACATTTAGTCATCCTTACTTAGTGGAACATTAGGTGTTGGAGGAGAGGAGAGTCATTTCATGCATCAATCAACATGTATTTTATTCACACTTCTCCCCCTCAAATATTACATACGAGGATGCCATTTTTGATTGAACAAATGAATAGAAATACATGTAGTTTATTCACACTTCTCCCCCCTCAAAAATTGCATATGAGGTTAATCCACTGTTCACACTTCTCCCCCTCAAAAATTGCATTTGACGATGCCATTTTTGATCGAGTGGATAATAATAGATATAATCCGAAAAAGGTAATCCACTTAAAGACTGAGCAAGCGTGGAACAAATATGAAGTTTGTTGATGAGAATGGTCAGAAGCAAGAACATTTCACAACTTCAGAAGATAAAGCGAACTCAAGCGTACACTTTTATTTTCTTTGATGAACTGGGTCTGAAGTGGTGTCAGCAGACACCATAATGATGAAGTTGAGGACCGAGGCTTGAACTGGTGTGTTCAAACGTCATAGTCTTTGAAGAACGAGGCCTGAACTGATGTGAACAGACGTCATTTATCATATGCATCAAAGTTGAGCTTCTTTAACCCCTGATTGATGAGATATCACTTTTTTAGGCAACCAAACTCTGAGTCTTTCCTTAATCGTATTGAGCGATGTACCTGCACTTAAGTAGAGACTACCTGCACTAACATTGGGAGTTTGTTTGCATTTATACGGGTTAGTGATATCAGCATATATACCATTTGGGGTTCCACTGTCAACCTTGGCTTTGCAATCAGTGAACATCTATCTCATAGGTATCCATCTAAGACCAACAATCATGAAAATTCTACCCGTCGGTATCCACCTAAGGCAAGTTCTGGGAGTGTTTGTTTTCTCATGTAAAGTGGGACTGTTGTTTAGAGAAGACCTTTTTCCTAAATTAATCTGCCTGCCAGGTTTCTGATTATAACTCATTGGTTCTACGGGCTTGCTGTAGTTTTTAGTCTTAGATGGTTGAACCTTATCACAAGTATTCACTTTCTTCAGGAATTTTCTAGCACAACTATGATGATTTGCCTTAAAAACACATTTCAGACAAGTTGAGGAAACAAGGTGTTTGGATTCAGAAAAATATCTAGGATTCTTAGAGTGATTTACTACTGGAATTTCTTTAATCGATGTGCAACTACTCTTGGACACTAGACGATTCCTATTTGTTTGTTGAGAGCTCACAGGTTTTGGTTTGCTGCAACTGGCTGAGTTCTGCAATAATCTATAAGGCATCCTATGAGGTCGAGAACCTAAGATTCCATCCTTTTGAAGTAGAGCCCTTTTCCTAGCCTTTTCAAGATCCTAGTTCTTGTACAAGTCATTTAAATCATAAGAGATTTGAGTTTTAACGCTCGGTATTGACACTGTTTTTGAACTTATCTTAGAAGAGTCAGGTGTAGGTGTAGCTACTTGTTGAGCTTTAACAGACCCAGAGGCATTTTTCTTAGGCAAATTATGTGAAGTGACTGGTTTTGTCAAAACTTGTTTCGCATCAACTTGGGAGGCAAACTGAGTTTTTGAAAATTTTGGACGTTCAGATCTAACCGCATTCGGTTGTCTAACAACTGATTGGTTTCTATTTGATTGTAAAACTGGTTTCCCCAAGATTGATGGTTTCGCAAACTTAGTGTTCACACTATTTCCTGTTGCTTTTCTTAGCTCATTTTTTAATGCAGTAACTGTGAAACCCATTTTCAGAAATTGAGCTTTGAATTCATCATTTTTGGCAATCAAAGAAGTTGTTTGTTCTATCGTCTTAGTTCTCGTTTCTTTGATTGACTCATTGAGATTTTTACAATTCTTTTTCAAAGACTCATTTTCCAAAAATAATTCAACCACTTTTTGTTCCAATTCAAAATTTCTAGTTGCAAAGGCATTACTTTCAGGTTTGGCATTTACTTCATTACACATATCACACATTTCAGAAATACGTTTTTTCAGGTTGTTGATTGTCAAGTCCTTGGTTTCTAGCTGAGCTTTCAAATCATTAATCATGAAGAATTCACGAAAATCAGGAAGTTCCGAATCTTTACATGGTTGGTTATTTTGAAAACTTTCTTCCTTTTGTTGCATTGCAATTTCAAGTGAAATACAATGTTTTTCAAGTTGTAAAAATCTATTTGAAAGTTCATTAAAAACTTTTTTATCAACCATATCATTTGATTTAAACACCTCAGCCGTAAACAACGAACTTGACACATCACCACGTTCAGCATCCTGATCACTTTCTCCCCCTTTATGACTCATATTTGTTGAATTAGAAATGGTATTGCTATCAGTCTTTTCCAACAAATTTGTGTCATAAGTGAGCCTAATTTGATCAGTATGCTACCGTTCATTAGAAAGCACATTCTGATGTTCAGTTATGGGTACCTCAGCATATGACAGTTGTTCTTTTACCGGTCTGAAATCCGCACCCATGTCATGTGTACCAAGATTCGCTGAACTGCTGGTAGTGTCAAGCTTATCAGTCTCTGATCCTTTGCATATCATGACAACTGACCCAGCATCCGATGCTTTACACGAATCACCAATAACATCACATGATTGCACCCGACATGCCTTCACCTTGTCATCATACATAAGTTGGTGTTGTGCTCTTTCCTCATTGAACCTCTTCACATTACCCATGAGTTGGATGAGTGTATCTCTGAACGTGTCAACCTCAATTTCCGTGTGATCAACAAAACACTTTAATGTCATCTGACTATCGTAGTCATAATCCATAGTGAATTTCGAATTGATGAACACTTGGAGTTGTTTGTTGAGTACACAAAGGGCAGCCGTGGATCCAATTTTAGAATATTCTCCTTGATCAAGTTGTTGTTGTAGTTGATCTAAGTTAAGAATCAATGTGTCTGTGAAAGTCTGAACATCTTGACCAAAGAGCGTTGCAAATGCACGTTCGAATCCCATCTTGAATCTAGTTCCCTCTAAAAGTACAGAGAGGTGTGAATGAAGTTGTCGAAAACATTCTATGCAACTTTCATTTGCATTCTGAAGCACTTGCCATGGCTGAAGCAACTCATTCTTTTGTGAATTAGAGCACAAAGATTCCATATTAGTAGTTTCAGATTCAAACCCAGTAGCCTGTTGTACTATGTTGGAAATCTTATGATCGTGATTACGTCATACAGTTTGAGAATCTCAGATATGACTGAGTCTGAAGAATTCGACATGATTTGAGCATGCACGGGATTTTACAAGTCAATGATTTAAACCGAAAAATAGAATCTTTCGCGGGATTTTACAAAATCAAGACAAAACCGTGAAACACTGAGAAACTGGTGGATAAATGATTAGATGAATGTTTGATGAACGTGATGGTTGTATGGATGAAATCCGAACAAATCCCGTAGATATCCAATAAGCCAAAAAAAATAACTCAATCCAACATAAATCTCAATCTCGGGTTCTTGAAGCTGAAGTAAAACCGTTGTCCAAGATTTATCTCAACAATTTAGCACCAAGATTAATACTAAACCCGAAGAAGAATGGTAAAAAATGGTTACGTCTCTTGGCTCTAACAAAACAAACAAAATACGTCCCAACTATACAAAATCGTCCCTTGCGGATTTGTCAGCCCAAGCGAGAAAGGAAAACAGCAACAGCCCAATACCCAAGATATCAATACTCGGCCCAATTCTGAAGGAATAACCACGGCCCAGCTGGTGTTCACTCTTACGGCCCAGCAAGTCCAACACAATTACACCCTAATTTTCTGCTATAAAACACCACTTGATCCTACTTAACCCTAAACTATAGAAACCCTAATCATAAAAGAAAACGCAGCCACCAACTTTCCTTCTTCTCACTTCAATCAAATCACGGATAAAACACATCCGACCCTTGTTTTGTTATCATTAATCCAAATATACACAACCAACTCCTTCAATCTTCCTTTTTGATGCGAATGATAAACACACAGTTATGAATCTTTTAACTTCGAATATTAAGAGAAGTTTATACTTCTAAAACGATCTATGATGATAAGTCTCATGTGAGTTTGTCTTAGGACGAATCTTGGAAGGCACAATGAGATACGCTGAGATCAGTGACCGTTTTTCTTTAATTTGTTATCTCTTTTAGGCTCGAATATGTAAAGATGTTTTAAACTTCAGATTGATTGATGAGGTCTATGAAAGTTAGGATGAAAACTAGGATCGTGATTAACTTTACTTATTCTATTGGTCTTTATCTTTTTGTATGGTCATAATCGAAAGGAAGTAGGATGAAACCAATTGGGTTTTGTTCTAACTTAAAGACTTTCGGACATTAAACAAATTACAGATCAATGATGATGTATCCTTTTGTGATTAAGTCTTAGCAAGAATCTTGATTAGCAAAAGATATAAGCTGAGATCTCTTTTTGTTCAGTTGGTTCAAACCTTTTTATTGATATCTTCAATGGTAATAGCTACCAGGAACATGTAAAAGCTAATCGCTATCAAGAGGAAATTTTGGCAGCGTAGCGTTTAGTTTAGACAAGACAGAAAAATTAATCGCTACTTAGAAAAGTAGTCGCTACAAATTGGGACTAATCGCTACTAGAAAGTAGTGAATAATCGCTAGAGGAATAAGTCCAAAACTGTCACACTCTTCCCTTTTTGTCTTTTACCCGAAATGGACAACAAACCAACAGTTTTCTGGACCACATGTAGAAAACCACAAACCAGGACAAACAAACACTACAACTAATCGCTAATAAGAAAAGAAAACTTAATCGCTAGTAAGAAAACTTATAACAAGCCCAGAATCTTCACCAAGTCTTTCACTAGTCACGAGAAACAATCAATCCAAGTGCCAAACTAAGTTAATAATACACTCCTACATACGGAAGTACAACAATATCCAACAAGAAAATACCAAACAAGATCAAACAAAGAAGATTTTGAGAAAAATAATTTGAATCTAAAAATAAACCACAAAACCAATTTCAAATCCGAGAGAAACCAAGTCCCGAGATGAAACCTTGGCTCTTGATACCAATTGTAAGATAAACATAATAAAGTAAAAACTTTATTCAAACCCTAGTTTTCTCTCTCCCTTGTGGAGATTTCCGGCCGCCACCCTCCACTTCTATCCGGCCAAAAAAAACTGCCTATCGTCCTCTCTATCTCTCTTTTAGAAGATATGCAATACGATTTGAGCAGTTATATCCATTGGAGGGTGGTCGGTATCCTTTAATTATTACATATTTAACCGGATCTCTCCTTTTATGATTTTCTGAAACCCTAATGTTTCATTAATTATTCCTATCGTTCTGTTAGGGTTTTGGATCGCTGTAGGTTTATAGATCGCGCCTCTTATCCCTTTAACTGATGTCGGTGTTTAATCGATGGACTTTATATTGGGTGCGATCTATGATGCGAACTAAACCCTAAACGGTTACTTTTTTAATCAGTTTTAGGGTTTGGTTTGTTTTTTCGTCGATCGTATTACTTGGTTATTATTAAACCTGATCTGCCTACTTGTATTTAGATATATCAGGTTGATTATTATTGAATGGAACTTTGGGTTTCGTTTTTATTATGCTGGTATATGGTGATCGTGGCATGTTCTTGCTTCACTTCAATAGGTTTCTTACAGGGATCGATTTACTTTAACGTGCAGCGTTCTTTGGTTATGGTGAGCTTATTGAATTATGAAACCCTAACTTAGGGTTTTGTATCTTTATTGTTGGTTTGTGATTATAGATCTGGTTGTTTTCACTGGACGTCAACCTTGCAAGGGGTTGTTTATGGTTCGTTTGTGTTTATCATGTTGCTGCTACCATGAATGTGGGTTTGATAAGGGAGATGCAAGTTAAGTTTGGAGGGTAACTTATTCAAAAACCCTAGTTCGATCAATAGGAGTGTCCCATTAATTTTCTATTGATTGTTGCTGGTGTGGATCGATCTACATACTTCGTTGATATTGTTTTTTTGATCGATGCTACTTTGCTTGCTGGAAGTTAGGGTACTCATTATGGTTCTCATGATTCGTTGTTACATCGTGTGTTGAATGGTGCATGGTTCAGCGTGTTGTTATGGTACATTTGTTTATGGCTGATTTTGATTCAAAGCGTGTTCATCATCGATGCTACTGGTTTCTATTGTGTTATTTTATGGCATATTTTGCTACCAACGGTTTGCATTCTAATCTTGGTTGCATTTGGCAGCTTGTGGGTTCTCAAAATCTTGTCATACTGTTCGTTGTCATTATAACTTGATCATTGGTTGCTTTCATGTGTTTCAATCGGATTGGTTGGAAGATTGGTTCAAGTTATTATATGCTGTAGGATTGGTCATTCTCGACCTGTTTTGTGGGTTAGCATTTGCTATGGAAACTTGCATTGACTTGATCATGGTAGTCTTCTTGTGTGTCACTCGGATTTGTTGGAAGATTGGTTCAAGCTCGGATATGCTGGCGGTTGGGTCGCTTAGAACATGTTTATGCTTCAAATTTATTTGCTACGGAAGTCACTCTTATTAGGTTATTAGATTGTGCTTTGCATAATACTAATAGAAGACACAATTTGTTGAAGCTGGAAGTTCGCATGTTTATGATCTGGATCGCTAGGATGACTAAGAAGACTTCAATTTTATTTGAGTTGTGATGTATTGTATTTTTATTGCTAGTCATCGTTAGTTGTATTTAGATCTGGTAGTTATAAGAATGGCATGTCATTCTTATATAGTGGTAGTGGTAGTGTCCTTAGGGACTTCGATGAGAGAATCACTCTCTTCCATTGTACTTAAACATTTTTGATTAATGTATTTTACCGGGTGCAGGATTACTCCCCTTTACCCAAAAAAAAAGATAAACATAATAATAACTAGTATGGTTTTGTGATTAGTAAGATTCAAGAAAGAAGAATACGAAGAGATTTTAGAGAGAGAAAGTGAGTTGGGTGTTTTCTAGATAGAGAGAGAGATGAGAGAAAATTGTAAAGGTTAGATTAGTGGAAATGGAAAGCACCAACCCTCTCCACATGTGGAGAGGGGTATTTATAGTATCCTACAAAAAAAAGATAAAAACGCCCATACCCGGGCTGTGGATCAGGCATACAGTGGGTAAAGACCTGTCCTTCCTCCACGGTGTTACTTAAACTAAACTAATATCTAACTAATTAATTAACTAACTACGAGCTATCTTAATGCTATTACATCATTTAGGTGACCGAGTCTTTTATAGGAATATTTGTATTCCTAACACTCTTATATGTCATCAATCCAACGATTAGCTACTTCACTTTATCCTGAAGGGGTGAAGCTTTGATTTTTTGCAATCTGGGAAGGGGATACATGTAAAGCTTTAAGTTCAAGTCAGGCATATACATCTAATGCACAACTTGTCTGATAACTTGAAAATATGGACATACAGGAGTATGGTTTTGATGGCATTGGAAAGTATGATTTTTGGGCATCCATTGTTTTGTGTTGCCCATCTACAATTAATAAAAAAGACTGGTAGATGGTTGGAAAGAAAGAGTCGGAGCAATCTTTTATATATAAATGGGTCAAACTGATTTTTTCCATAAGAGGGGATATTTTGAGCTCAGAAATAAGTGTGAGCCATGTGAATGTGAAGGGATGTCTAACACTATAAACCGCATTTTTTCAGCCTTGTGTATAACTTAAACAACCATTAAACTACAGTTATTGAGCGAATCAAAACACCCCTTAAAACAACCCAGTATCCCCTTTAAACTGTTGTTTGGAATCTGCCCCAAACACCCCTTAAAAAATCTCTAACCAAATACTTATTACCTTAACAGAGATGGTAGTTAATTCCAAGCACCCTTTTTAAACTTTGAATTCCAAAGTACTTTTATGGAAACTGAGTAATGCTAATACCTAATGTTCACCTTCCAGCGATGCCGTATATGCCTAACAAATCCGAAAGATATGGCCTTTGGCTGTGAACACCGGCTATGCTCTTTCATAGAAACTGCAGTTACCACCATTCTTATATAAACAGGTAATTTTGGGTTACAGATGGCCTTTCATTTCCCCATCCGAAAGTTGAAGTAGCTTCAATTCTGACACGGGTTGTTACACTTGATGGAAGGACACTTTCTGGATCATTGAGGAGCCTAAGTGGGGTTCCATCTGTGCTAAGAAGGTCTCTAAGACATTCATTATAGATTTCTATGGCAGAAAATTTCAACATGAATTCCCTATCAACTTGTTGAAATATAAACATGCCCTTAAGATTAATCTTTAGAACAAAATGACCCATAAAATATATTCAATCGTCTCTATTGGAACACCTGTGTTATGTAGTCGAATACATCTGATATGGCATATTGGGTGACACCGGTCATAGTGTTCATTTTCCCACTGCTTATCCACCCACATCAGGCACGCCGATTTAAACAGCTCTGTGTATGCCGTCAGATTGCATTTTGTGAATGACGGAAATATGTTTTCGCAACACCAGCTCCTTCGGACACTAGTGATTTAAATTGTGAATGCAGCTTATCTTTGCACAATCAAGTGTAAAGTGACCTGACCCACCAGTAGCCTCCACAACCATTTGTAAATTACAGCCTTTAGCGATGCTGACATAATAATATTCCAGGCCAAAAAATGAGGTGAAGGTGAACTTTGCAAGTGTAACAGGTGGGGCTGCTGATTCTCCATTGCACTCTAATTCATAGGAGCCACAATCACCTGTTTTGCACAACCCATAACCTGACCGATTGACCAAACAGTCCTTTGGAACTTGAAGCGACTAGTGACCCGTGACCTGTTTTGCGTCTGTTCCTACACCTGCTTTTCCAATAGAATGCACAACAATGTAAATTCCTGGTTCACTTTGTAATTTGAAAATGTACAAACCATAAACTGATAAAGATAATCACCTGTTTTGCACGACCCGTTACATGACCGATTGACCAAACAGTCCTTTGGAACTTAAAACGACCAGTGACCCGTGATCTACATCTGCTATATATGTAGTAGTTTTTGGATGCTATATTTTTCAAGGACCCATCATATTATAATACCAATTACAAACAAATATACTGGAAAAGAGGTAAAGTTGTCTATTTGTATATTTGAAATGTCAACTTCTAATATGTACCACTCAACAAACTCATGTTATCATCTTTAAAAAATCTTGCAACATGGTTAATTTGTTTAATTGATTTCTCAAAAGGTTAAGAGATGCCAATCCATGAACAACACCCTTCCTAAAATGATAAGATTCCACCGAGACCAGAAGCTTATTAAGATCACGAACCATCTGTAAATGGACAAGCTTTGTTTAATGCACAAATTGTCCAAGGGCTGGAGTCTCATCCTGCAACAAATGAGAAAGTACAGCAGAGTTTAGATTTACCTAGTTCTCGCCCTGGAACACACTCTACCCAATGACACCTTTAGGTTCATGTAACGTGTACACTTGTAACTGGTTTGCCATTCTTAATGTCTTTCTATGGATTTTATCAGTCGCACTAACATAATATCTAATAGATAAATTATGTGTTAAGTTATAGGTTTTTAAAAGTTAAAAAAACACATCAACATAAATATGAAAACGTTTAGACCTAAGTATGTTGAATGCCCCTAGAAGCTTAGCAGCCTTCCCGAGCTCAAACAACTTGCCCGCATCAAGGGTGTTTGAGGCCGCTAATTCTTCAATGTTTTCTTCTACTAATTGTAAGAATTTCATCATGATCCTGCCTCTCTCCTGACAATATGCAACTTAGATGTGATAGGTCACCAAAGAGCTTGTAAAGTATAAGGATTCCGTCTTTGCAAGTGATTGACATGTTTGCATTTTAAACTGCAACGATCAAGACAATTACTTACCTCTAAAACAGAACAGCCTCGTATATTGTTGGAAACATACTTTATTTGGTGTTATATGTCCATACCAGAACCTTTGTATATACCCTTTTACTATATGAAATATAATAGTTAATATGAATGAATTGTGTTAAATTAACCTTTGTATATCCTATATTTTGTTAAATTGGAACACTTGCATATTTTTGTTTCATGCCATATATTCTTAAACAACAAAGATATATCATTGTAGCTATATTTCATACACAATGTCGATCCTATAGCCATGACTTTCTTTTTGACTTCACGACTAACCATATGAATTGTGTTAACTGAATTAATTTATACCTCGCCAAATGCCTCATTTAAGAATAAAAAAGATTTATGTAATACAAAAAAAAAAAAAAAAAAAAAAAAAAAAAAAAAAAAAAAAAAAGAGAGAGAGACCAGCAATCTTACTATGGTGATACTTTTCCAAAAAAAAAAACCTTACTATGGTGATGAAAAGAATGTAAAAAAAATGGCATTCAAGCTTACTATGGATACGTTCAAATAGTAGAGTACGACTTTCTGGATTACTCAGATTCACGAATAGAAACTCAACAGACTCGTAAGCAACAACCAAAGCCGTCACTGGCTTCTTCTGCTAAAACAACAGTTAAAGACCTTGATGACCTTAGTGTATACTCTCTTTCTCTAGTTGTGTCTATTTAGATATTTATTAGAAGTTCAGCATCATTATGTTCACATTACAGGACTAACCTCATTCTATACAGGGTGGTACCTTAAAACATAACTTCTGGATGACGAAAGTACCTTTGTATACAAAATTGATCCGTTGCTTCTATCAGTGAGCTCTTGTTGTTGTTGTTGTTGTTGTTGTTGTTGTTGTTGTTGTTGTTGTTGTTGTTGTTGTTGTTGTTGTTGTTGTTGTTGTTGTTTCTAATTCTACAAAATGGTACTGCTATTTGTTCTCTGCAAGCCCAAGTAAAACTCTATGGAGGATAAGGGTGCCTTATCATGTTCGGCTGCCATGTCTGGTGCAGGATGGTTTAGATCAGCAACAAAAGATGTTTACTCGCACACTATGATGCCCATCCACTTTGTTCAATGCAAGGTAGTTCAAATAAGCGATAAAGGTTTCATTTGATCAACCAATACATTAGTGAGATGGCTTAATACCTGTACAAAAATCCTTTTATGAATGAGTAAGTTTATCTTCAATCATCCTCCTCGGGTCTGGTCTGGTTTGGTGTAAGTTGCTGGTATTGCCTCGACTGACGACGACTTCCAGTATTGGTATCATACTTTCAATTGCAATAAAAGGAAAAAGTTTGGAAAATCCTTCAAACTGTAACAATGAGAATAAAAAATAATCAATATACGAAAAAAAAAAAACAATATAATTTACCTGATTTAATATAAACCGGGTCAATGAAATTAGGGTTTTGTGTGATGAATGAATAAAAGGTTGGATATTAATTAAAAAGATTTCTAGTTATTGTGGATAATTGGTTGCAGGGGTTTCTCATAGTTATCTCATGGTCAATAATTAGTTGTATGGGTTTATAGATTAAGACTTACAAGATATAATCCAAAAAATTTGTTGGTCTAGTGGTTATCATGCTTGTTAATGTTACCAACACCCTAGGTTCGATCCTTGTCATAGGCAAATTTTTTATAAAAATTTTGAATTTTAGTGCTTCAAAATTAAAACGAAAAAAATTAATTAATTAATAAATCCGGGAAAAAAATTTTAAAAAAATTAACACAAATTATCTTTGTTGACTGGACATATAACTAGACATAAAATTTACATGGCCAGAATGTGATGACATGGCTGCTAATGACAATTACAAGGCAATGAGGTGGTGTTTTCTTGATTTATCTACGTGTAACGCCTCCTGTTATATATATATATATATATATATATATATATATATATATATATATATATATATATATATATATATATATATATATATATATATATAAGCCCGCCCGATGGGCGGGCATGACTTGAAATTTTACATTTTAAGTTAACCATGTACGGATAATAGTGTTCTTTTATAGTTATTTCTTATGTATTCACCCCGATGTTTGGACATGACTTGTATTTTTAATTTAATCTTGTACGGATATCAGTGATCTTTCATAGGTATTTGTTATGTATTCACCTGATAGGCGGCCATGACTTGTATTTTTACATTTTAATTCAATCATGTACAGATATCAATGATCTTTTATAGTTATTTGTTATGTATTGATAAAGAGACATGCATATATACAATTTAATGCATATATACATTTTAATTTATTTGTTTTTTAGAGTAATTTTAGATTTTAATTTAGTCATGTTGTTTGGATAGTATTATGTCACGGAAATTATAATTTAATTATATTTATAATATGATTATTGTTAATTTTATCATTATTATTTTGGTTAGTTTTGTTGAGTAAATTTAAATTGTATTTTAGTCATAAATTATGAATAGTTAGTGTTATCGAGTTGTAAGCATGATGATTAGCCATCAGTATTTTTTTTATGGGTTATTATTAGCTTTAGTTGTTTGGCAATGAAAAATAAGCTATTTTAATTTATAAATCAACCTTTATAAATTTACAAAATGAACCTTAGATACAGCTATGATCACTTCTAATATTTGTATTATTGTGAAATTTAAAGTTAATAAAGAACTTATTTGTTTTCAAAAGTTATTTGCTAATAATTATGAGCGTGTAGATACAAACGCTTCACACTTGATAATAATCTAAATACATAAACCGTAATTCTGATAGATGGCCAAACGCCCAAGGGCCGGGCATGACTTATAAGCCCTCCCGGGCCGGGTATGTCTTATAATTATCATTGGAATATTTTACTATAGCTAAAGGGTGGTAAAAATAAAACTTTCTACGCGCATCTCATCATATGCTATGTTTGAACATTCTTGAAGCCTCTGATAGTCTGATATCTTGTTTCCTGAACACAGTTAAGTAAAAGTAGATTAAGACCTTGCTATTCTTTTATTATGTTGATACTTATAATTTAGTCGATATATGCACTTATAAATAGGTTGTTCCATGTACTTGTGTTTCCACTAAGTTCACAATTCTTTCATTTTTTCTACCTCTGTTGCTTAAGACTTTTTGATCGAATGGCAAAATCGCTGAACCAATAAGATGGGATTTAATGAGTTAGAAAGTTCATATATATTACTGATATATAATAGTTTGAAGAAAATTATAGTAATTTACAAAAAAAAAAAAAAAAAATATTCAATGGACAATTGCATACTATATTAATCTACATACAAATTAGCTTAAGATAGAACTTAAAAAAATGCTGACTATCTTTGGAGGAAGGGATACCGAATGATTTTCCTAGACCATGAAAACCTTTGTTGAGCTGAATAAGTTCCCAATAGAGCATTTCTTGTGTGCATCAAGAATGAAAATAATGAGGGGTTGACACTCTCTTGAGGCATTCTTCTTGTATTCCCTTGATCGATTCTTTGTTCTAATATAAAGTTCGGTTACTTGTGATGTGCAATTTGAAAATGAAGCTCGATCATATATTCTTGTTCTTGTGCGATCGATCTAAAGTTATCTTGTTTCGTGTTCGATTGGCGCGGGTTTGTTGAAGGTTCCAACATTAACGTATAAATTTTTCTTTAGATAGGCAGGCATGACTTATAAATATCGCAGGTAAAAGTAACTTAATGAAAATAAACTATAAACATACCAAATTATTTATTGACTCAGGAGTAAGCGAAGGTTGCGAAGAGGCCAACACTAGAGTACTCGAGGCACCTAAGTTGACAAAAAATAAAAATATAAACTTTCAAAATAAAAACAATAGATTCAAAAGATTGTGGGCGAATGTATCTAATGACCAATCTACAATTATCAAATTTACTGTGTATTCATGTAGCTTTATATCATATCTCGAAATGAATGAGAAAAAGTTTATGAGAATACAATATACTTTTTTAATCAAAACAAATAAATATGCAGACGGAGATTTTGTAACAAAAGCTCATTTTAAAGTACTAAAAACATTCTGTATATGTTTAAGGTGTGAAAAGGTTGCACATCAGTCATTCTTTATATCAAATAGTCGTAAAGGTATAACTTGTTGATTGACACTTTACTCTAAATTCATATTAAAAGAACGAAAAGGGATGCCCAAATATCCTAAAAAGTCCCCATTTTATATATGTAGTTTTTTATAAGTATAGCTAAAATTTTAATACACCAATATAATGATCAATTGTTACCATGCTAAAACAAATTTTACCAGTATAACAAAGAATTTTAAAGCTCAAAAGTTATAATTGAATAATATCATCTACACTGTTTTTTTGGTAAAGGGGTTAACCCCGGTAAATATATAACCAAAAAATCGTTAAGTACAAATGGAATGTGGCTGAAGTACCACATTAACCTCTAGCAAAAGCTTGATAAACAAGAGTTTATGACAGGCCATAAACATCACACACCTAGCTATATTACAAAGCACCTAACTAGGTATAAAAACAAGAAAAATCTTGAATCAAGTGAACGTCCCGCATCCATCCATAAGCACGAAGGGAGCAAGGCAACCCAGGAAGTTTGCCTCCTTAAAAACCCTTTCCAAGAAAAACCCATAGGGAAAAACCTTGGAGTAGGGAAAAAGAGTACAACCCTTACCTGGCACTCCCTTCGTGAAAATAACAAGCACTTGGAATCTTCCATTTATCCAGCAGTAGACGAGACCGAGTGGTTAACTTCTTGAACTTGAAGGTAACCAGCTTCAACCGAAGGGTAGAGACAATAACTTGGACCACCTCATCAACATTAGACTTCTTTTTATTAAAAAGCCTAGAATTACGTTCCATCCAAATGAAGTATGTAGAAGCCGCAAGCAATAACCGAGAAAGAATGCTAACAACAGAACGCCCTTTAGCAATAGGAATAATAAACGCAATAACATCAACCAGCAAAGGCGAGATACCATCCATGCCAGCTAAAGACCGAACCTTTAACTAAACCTGCAAATAAAATGGACACTCAAAAAACAAGTGAGTATGAGAATCCGGAACAGTTTCACAAAGCGGGCATCTAAGGAGACTTAAATCAACATTAGGCCCAACATCCGATTCCCGCAGTCTATCTTGAGTTTTCAACTTCTGCCTAATAACCAGCCATAAATGCACCGCATGCCTAGGAATACAATGAGGAAACCACGGAATTTGAAACCAATCGACTTGATCAGCTCTAGCACGTAGGGATTCCCAAGCTAAAGCAACCGAAAAAGGCCTAACATTGCCATCCAAATCCCGCCATAATAAACCATCATCAGCATTATCCATTAGATTAGGAACCGGGAGATTAACTAAATCTGGAAATCTAGAATACCAATCAGCAGGCCATCTCCAAGAACCATTAACAATAACATCATAAACAGAATTCGATAATGTAAAACCAGCCCGACTAATGTCTCTAGGAGTGAGAATATTGTGAATAGGGCTAATCTCACACCACATGTCAAACCAAACAGAAGTAGACCTACCATTGTTGATCATATGCCAAATAAATGGACGTACCTTAGGTCTAATAGCAAGCAGCTTACGCCAACCCCAGCTAACATCTCCCAAGCAAGGAACATCCCAAAAACTCCTACCACGAAGTTTATAAGAATGAATCCATTGAACCCATAAAGACTCTTTATGAGTTAAAATACTCCAAATATGCGTAGTCATAAGAGCAATATTAAAATCAGCCAGTCTACGAATACCAAGACCACCTTCTCATTTAGGCATACAAACAGAATCCCACACCACTTTAGCCTTACCCTTTTTCATTTCCCCTTGACACCATAAGAAACCCCTCATGAGCTGCTCCAAGTCACGAATAATACGAGCAGGAAGAATGAAAACAGATGCCCAATAAGTATGCATCGAAGACAACACGGATCTGATCAATTGAAGCCTACCTGCCAACAAAAGAAACTTATTACGCCAATCATTCACACGCCCTTCTAATTTCTCCACAAGAACCTTACAATCCCTATAAAGAAGCCGAGACGAAATGAGAGGAACACCCAAATATCTAACCGGAAGAGAACCTTCTGCAAATGGCATAGACTGAAGAATCATAGCTTTCAAGATACTAGGAACATTACAGAAAAAAGCAGTACTCTTGGGAATACTCGGAACAAGACCCGAAACATTCTTGAAATCCTCCAAAGCTTGCATAATAACATTAACCGATTCTGGGTGGCCTCTAGAGAATAAGAAAAGATCATCTGCAAAACAAAGGTTAATAATACGCTGCTGCTCACATAAATGATGAAACTGAAACTCCGCCGTATTAGCAACCTTTTTCTGTAGAATAAGGGTTAAAACCTCCATAACCAAAGTAAACAAGTAAGGAGATAACGGGTCACCCTGCCGAAGACCTCGCTTACCTTGGAACCAGCCATGAAGATCCCCATTAACACATATGGAATACGATGTAGTAGAGACACAAACCATAATCCAATCGACCATTATAGGATGGAAACCAAAACCAATAAGAATAGACCTAAGAAAAGCCCAATCAACCGTATCATACGCCTTTTGAATATCCACTTTAAAAGCACATCTAGGCGGACCTCTCCCTCTATGATAATTCCTCATAAGTTCTTGGGTAAGCAAAATATTATCAGAAATACGCCGCCCAAGAACAAACGCAGATTGGTTAATACTAACCAAATGACCAAGACTATCTTTAACACGATTCGCAATTATTTTACTAATGCATTTAAACAACACATTGCAACAAGAGATAGGCCTATAATCAGTAATCTTAGACGGGGTAGACACTTTAGGAATCAGAGATATAATCGTGTGGTTGATTTCCTTAAGAAGCTTACCATTAGAGAAGAAATCCCGAATAGCACTCGTAACATCAAGCCCCACAACATTCCATGCTTTCTTAAAGAAAGCAGCAGTGTACCCATCCGGACCAGGAGCTTTATCATCCCCCATCGAGAAAATGGCTTCCCTAATTTCAGAATCCGTAATATATCTCACCATAAAATCAGCCATTTGAGGATTAAGAACATTAGAGAATAAAGTATGATCATCAAGAGGGGAACAATCCCCTTCAATACCCAGAAACTGCTCATAATGAGAAACAAAAGCCCCAGCAACTGCACTTCCTTCATACAAAACATTAGCCGCATCCCGAACCACTTCAATTCGATTGCGAGCACTTTTACTTTTAACAACATAATGAAAGTAAGCCGTATTAGAATCACCTTCTTGAAGCCATTGAACTTTAGATTTTTGCTTTAAAAACCGTTCCTCATCTAAAATTGCCTCCTTGAAAGCAAGAAGGTAATGAGCATGATCTTCACGAAGGGCTGAATTAAACGGGTCTTTATCAATAGCACTTTGGACCTCATCTAACTCCTTACGAAGAATAGTAACCCTCTCGTGAAGATTCCCTTGATTATACAAAAGCTTACAAAATGAAGATTTCAACCCCTTCAAACGTTTAACAACACGATACATGGCACACCCATTAACACCAAGATTCCACCCCGAAGTAACAGTATCAATAAAACCCTCTTTATGCACCAAAAAAATTAGAGAACTTGAAAGGTTTAGGTTTGAGCTTAGCCACTTGAGGAATACGAAGAACACAAGGAGAATGATCAAAAATACGGTAAGGTTGGAAAATAGCAAACGAACCCGGGAAATCATCACCAAACTTTAAATTATCCATAATTCTATCAATCTTCTTTAACGTACCATTAGAGCCTCTTGGTTTTTGATTCCATGTAAAATGCAGTCCCGTACTATTAACATCCGAAACCTCCATATTCAAGACACATTCTTTGAATTCACGCATAGCAATATCAGGAGCATAACCACCACACGAATGATCCTCCAAATTAAGAGCAGCATTAAAGTCTCCCAATAACACCCAGGGTCTACTACGCATGAACTTAGCATGGCTATCAAGGTTACTCCAAAGCACTCTCCGATTAACATAATAATTATCTGCATAAACAAAAGAACAAAAAACGGTTTTGTTTTCATTATGAACATTAATCTGCACATGCATAACTTGGTTAGTAGAAGCCATAACCATAACATCAACAATATCATCATTCCAGCCAAGAATGATACGAGAACCCTTATTACAAAGATTCCCATTAGACGTCCATTTCCACCGACGACAGACCTTACGACAAGTATCGTACACACCCGACGCATCCACATGAGACTCCAAAACAACACACACACTAAGGTTATTCTCATTAACAACCTGACGAACCTCTTTTTGTTTAGGGGCACGGTTCAGACCCCTTATATTCCATGAAGCAATACTAAACATCGGGAACATTGAGAACGGAAGTGCTTGCCCCCGATTGATCAAATAAATTACCAGATTCATCAAAAACATTAACAACCTCCTCCATATCAAGCTTTGTATCCTCCTGACCACCCTCATCCATCGCCAAAGCATCAAAGGGATTAGAAGTGGAAATATTAGCATTCGGTTTAGATGAGCTTACCTTGGGAGTTTGGTTGTTTGTTGTAACATTTTCATTATGAGACGGACTAATACTCTCCTTGGACTGAAAAGTACTACTAGATGAAGCGACATCCACCTTTTCAAGGGGAGGACCAGAACTAGTACTAGCTACACCTGATGGTGGTTGAGATGGAGTTGCAACAGCTTTAGGTCTATAGTACATGTTCTTACCCACAGGGAACCCCTTAGCCACATTATTATCCTTAGCCATACCCTTCTTTTTATTTTTCTTTTTTCCCACCAGTTGAAAACCATCATCATCATTAGATTTCTCCACAACTGGTGTAGGCACAACTTTCTTAGGACAACTATCCGTGGAATGACCAAATATCAAACCTACATCACACCTAGGTGGTTTCCATTCATACTCTACCAGGATTATTTCAGACGTGAATCCAAGACTATCCACAAGAGGGACACCAACTGTAATTGACTCCTTAAGATCAGCATGAGAATCAATCTCAATTAAACATCTAGCAAAGCTGCTTCTTCCCCATGAATCAATACACATCGCACTAGTATAAGAATCAAGCATTATAGGAGTACCTAAATGCGTAGCAATAATACTAATACCATCTTCCGAAAACACCTGCAATGGAACATCATGAAGTTTAACCCATACTGGAATACGGGTTAATTCCTCTTTCTTTAAGCTCGTATTCATGGTCCACTTTTTAAGGATAATAGGGCTGTTCTTAATCATCCATGGACCACCTTCTAATATAGCTTCCAAACCAGCTTGTGAATCAAATTTAAAGAAGAAAAAGCCACTTTCATTCATCATAACGCGTTTAAGACCATACTTTGCCCAATTGTTACGAACAAAATATTCCACCACGGGAAACGCAATACGCTTACCAATGAACTAACCATATAGGGTAAACTCAAACTTAGTGCTAACATTTTGAACAACCTTACGGGGAATAGAAACATCAACACCATTAAACACATTATCCACCTTAAGAGAACGAAAATTAGGTTTCACTTTATGAGAAGCATTAGACGTACCACTAGTAGCCGCAACAAAAGATTTAGGTTTAGCATTTATGTCACTAGATTGCATAGTAGGTACGCTTGTAGAAGCAGGAGAGACTTTCTCTATTTGGTCAGTCGCATTAACATGAGTCTCAACAAGCTTAAACCGACCAGCAGACGAAGAGACATGAATTCCATCACCTTGAGGCATGTTATCCGTATCAAGATCCACATGTGCAACATTAACATTCGCCCCCATGCCCATATTAGTGCCACTAATAGAGTTATTAACACCAGAAGTACCATCATCCAAGCACACAGTATCCCTCCTATTAGGGTTCATCGTTGGACCAGTCTCCAACTCACCAAGGCTAATAGGAGTATCCTTCACATCACCCATGAGAGGCGTATGAACAGCATCACCAGACCTTGGGAGATCGTTAGGGTTTTGCAAAACCCTAGTCGCCATACGTGTTTGATTCTGATTAGAAGTCCCAAGATCATGTTGTTTCAATTGACTCATACGAGCCCTAAACGCATCCAAATCAACATTAATTTCACCAGCATTCACCATAATGAAGAACAAAAAGAGAACAAAAAACGAAACCCTAAACAATCGATGAAGATAAAACACGACAGAAAAAGAAGTACCACGGCAAACTTCTGAAACGAGAGCCTCAACCTAAATTAAGGCATGATTTAAAAGCACAAATAATCCACTAACTGACTTCCATAATGCATAAGAGATTGATTAGAACAAGGAAACCAGAATCGAAACCTAAAAAAACCCTAAATAGCGATTAACAGAAAACCCTCAAAAGTTCGAAACCCTAATCAAACCAAGTCAGCATCCACATAAAAATAATGTTAATGAAGCTATAGACGAAGCTAAGCAAACAAAAACACGATCGTTATATAGAATAGAGCAAGATTTAAGATCAGAATGGACGAATTGAAGAGATCTAGGGTTTTTTCAAGAAAATCGCCATGGGAGAGAGAGAGAATCGTTTTTCCTTATACCATCTACACTGTTACTATTTATCATTATTTAAATGCATGTTTTGTAATAACCACTAACATCCTAAGTATTTATATAGTTTAAAAAAAAGAGTGAAAAAATAAATTGTGCCGATGTGCGGGTCAACCCCATCTGGGCCTGCCTGTTTTGACCTGTACAAAAAGTTACCCCGTCACGACCCGACCAGTTTGACCTGTTAGTAGCAAAAACTTTAAGAATCATTTATTCACCTTTCTTTGTCGAATAAATATGCAATAGCTACAACATTATTTTGCCATTGTAAGTCCATTTGCAAGATGGTGTTGAGCAAATACGTTTAACATCATTTCAGTTGCAGGTTTCCTGACAATTAAATCAATAAAAAGATTTATATAACTAAACAATTTAAGATATAATAATCAAAGGAAAGTAGTTACATATCCATTGTATGGCCACTGACATAACCAAAATACCTGTTTTATCTATCACAAAATGAAGGTGAACATCTGAGTACTTATTTTTAAAATAACCAAATGAATATTTACATATCAAATGAAAAATAAGTATGTTACAAGTCTATATTTACACCTAGAGGATATATTTTTATTACTCGTAGCTACATTGTGTTGGTTAAAATGGAACTTGAATTAATGTAAAAGTAAATTGACCTCATCACCTAGCAATTTACTATATGGTTTTTTGGAGTTAATAGCTACACCACACCCGCATTTCCAAACCCTTCAAAGAGCTGTAAGAGCACAACTTGGTTCATGGCAACTTGGTTCTTGTCTCCTTCACCGATAAGTTGTTATGTTTCAAAGGAAGCAACAACAGACTGTGGTGTTTTGCTGCCTTGATCATTTGGTATAATTTTGATTCGGTGATTCCTCCAAACGGTATTGTAGCATGAAAAACTATAGTCTATTTACGGTAATGAACATCATAAAGTTTTGCGGTGGTTAGATTTCTTCATATTTTGTAATGCACAAATGAAATTCTCTTCTGGAACAGGATTGATTAAAAGGTATCGATCTTTAATGTTGATACTCAAAAAGAGGCTATATGAAATCAAGTCAAACTTCTACATAGTTCTGACAAGGTTGATTCGAATGCACATGGGGCTGTTGGTATTAAGAAGGTTGGTGTGGATGCTTTGAAACAACCTTCTACATCGTATGCTGGTGTTACTTCAAGTGAACCTAAGAAATACATGTCTAACTTTCGTAGGCTGGAGTGTAGCAAGAAATCAAATGGTGTGGATCTTTCTGTACCTATGAAAGTGGTTGAAGAGGTGAACACTAGGTTTGAGAATACTCTGTATGGGTACTTCTTTGGCCAATGACTTGCTTTTCTTGTTGTCGATTACTATGTACGCAATGTGTGGGCTAAGTTTGGTATACAGAAGGTAATGATGAATGCAAAGGGGTTATTTTTCTTTAAGTTCAATTCGAAGAAAGGTGTTGATGATGTTCTTGAAAACGGTCCTTGGTTGATTAGAAATGTACCTATTATTCTTAAACCATGGACATTGAACACCAACTTACTTAAAGAGGATTTGACCAACATCCCGGTGTGGGTTAAATTCATGATGTTCCTCTTGCTATGTTTTCTGATGATGGCGTTAGTCTTCTTGCCACATTGATAGGCACGCCCAAAAGGTTAGATGCTTTTACTAGCCAAATGTGCAAGGAATCATGGGGCCGTAGTAGTTTCGCTAGATGCATGATTGAAGTGAAGTCGGATGAGGTGCTTAGGGACAACCTGACTGTTGAGATACCTTTACTTGATGGGTCGGGTTCGACTATTGAGAAGATACGGGTTGAATATGAGTGGAAACCACCTCGTTGTGATAAACATAAGATTTTTGGCCATACTCTGATTGAATGTCCTAAAGTTTTTGTTCCTCCTGCTCAGCCTACTAAGCCTGTTAATGATGGTTTCAAGACGGTCAATAACAAGAAGAAGGGAAAGCAAGGTGGTCCTACTATTTCGGGTCAAGGAGGGTTTACTAAACCTGTTGTGGGTAAGCAGTTTCAATATCAACCCAAAAAAACTCCTCCTGAACCTAAGAAAGTGGAAGTCACTAAGAAGAATGCTTCTGATATGGCTAGTTCGAGTGGAACAAAGATTTCTACATCTAACTAGTTGGATGCTCTTAATATGGAAGATACAGATGCTTTTGGTATTCCTTCTAATGAGACTAACAAGGATGTGGATTCTGGTCATACAATGGAATTTAATGAAGATAAGTCTACTAAGACAGGCACTGCATCACAAGAACCCCTTGTGAGTGATTTGAAAGAGAAGGAGTTGGTTGTGGTTCCTAAAACTAGTGATTCTTGTACTCCGCCCACCTCTTCTACTAAGAGAGTTAACCCTTTTTCTAAGGTGGGAGAGATCGTGGTTTCTGATTCTAAAGATGAGGTGGTTGCCAACCCAATTGATGAGTCTGCTAATCTATTCAGTGGTGGCCAAGAGTTTGAAGATGATTATGATGACTATGACTACGATGACTATGCGAATCAGGTTTATGATCTTCCATGAAATTTGGATGCCTTTAATGCCATGTATGGCACCAAGCTTCAAGGTCTTAGGAAGTGATTTTATTTCGTTATGTCCTATGTTATCATTTGAGTAGTGGTTTTTTTTTTTTCTTTTTTTTTTTTTTTTTTAGAAAATAGGAAGTATCCTGTTATATAAGCTTTATGCCTATGTAACGGGCTGAGATATAGGATTTCATCCATATCCATTGTACTTAAACGTTTTGGTTAATATATTTACCAGGGTGCAGGATTACTCCCCTTTACCCAAAAAAAAATCAAGTCAAACTTCTTGTAAACCCAGTCAGTGAATCCCGAATTGTCCTTTTTTTCACATAAATTGGTTAAAATAAATAAACACGATATACATAATTTGTAAACTACCATGCACAAAGTCAAATAATTGCATACTTTGGGAAATTTAAGGAAATCATAATTCAAGCCATGTTGACTGAGAACGCGTGGAATTAAATGGCACATTGATATTCTAAGCTTTTCAGATGTATATCCAGGAAGCCCAATCACTGGTCTTAATAGTGGTGGAGGAATTAGTTGTGCCCTATTTGAAGTGGCCACAAATATCACTTTCGATAAATCAAAATGAACATTCAGATAGCTTAAGGTATAAATTAAGGAATTACATATAAGAAGGGAAGATGCTGCCATAGAATTAAAGCATAGTATCAAATTCAGTTAAACGAAACCGCAAGTCAAGCTGAAAGGGACCCATGATGCACACTAATTATTTACAGTACATAAAAGTAATAATGGGGGAAAATATGCATTTAGGGTCAACCGGACGGACCCGTACCAGATATTTGTTTGACCGACCCATTTTGAGCCATTACCCAAGCCACCCATCTTGCCACTAACTACATGCATACCAAGTATTAGCTAAATGAATCCTACATAAGGATACTGGTCACTGAATGTTAATTCAAGCAGTGCTGAAGCATGGTCACCACGAACATCCAACTACATAACTGGGTTGCAAACGGTTACTTATAACTGTCGATTAACATTTTTTAAAACAATAAAAAAATGTACTCAGATGTATACCTTTGTGTTGTATGATCCTTTGACAGTTACAGAAGCTTCTGAGATTCGAAAAGTAGAAACGGGAGCATCAGGTGATTTGTTTTGCATATCATCAACAAAAGCAACATTCCCATACTCCGTATGTTGCCTGCATGTTGGGCACATCACCCATTTATTGTGAGACTTCCCATCCAGATTTTTCCACCAAATTGTAGTAATATATACATAGTATTTTCAGTTTAAAAAAAATGTGGTGCAAAAAAGAATCGGAATGTCTTTACTATCAACTCGGGTGTACCCAATGACACATAATAAAGAACTTACATTCACATCACATAATAAAAAGCAATGTAGCTACAAATAGGAGGCTGATGAAGTACTGAAAACTTACATTGTACATGACTAAAAAAACTATATTTGAAACAATCATAACGTATCGCTGAAACCATGTGTTTATAAGTTACTTTTACCTCTTGCCTACTTATATAATTTAGATACCATCTCATCCTTTCATTGATAGCAGATTGTTGTGTTCACATATAGTTTGGTGAAACCATGCCATAACTTTGCAATTCAATGAACACAAATCAATATCAATCATGTGTATATTCTTCATATAAAATGAGAACAGAAGATCACAACATTAAAATTATCAAAAATATCAAACCATGTACCGGGAAGAAAGAAATTTTAAATGAACAGAAGGGCAATCCTTTGTTCGTGATCTCAGACTTTCAACAACATGATAGAAAATAGAAAGAATGAAGTACCTTGAGCAGCCTCCTGTGTTCATTCTACGATTGGAAAGCATCAATCTATGAGATGTTTTACCCTTTCCCGCTTGTCGCACAACCGCTATGCAGAAGTGCCCCTAACATCCTTATGAGACATGACAAAGCTTATAACCAGTCTCGTCTTGGGCGTGACACTGATTACAAAATCTAATGATACAATCAAAATAATGTTGATTGTGGACTCCACATTAAAATCAAATAGTACCTGATGAGAATTAAAAGAACCAAACCACATTAACAGTATAATACAATTTGAGCTTTGGTCCTAAAGATCTGAGATAAGATCAATATAATACAATTGCAACTTCAGTAGAGCTATATGTTTTCATTGCACATAACTGCCTAAAGAGATGACATCAGACATCAGTTATTTATCCACGAATTCAAGACTAAAACTAATATTATTTTTTTGGTAGTCAGTTGCTACATGTACTGATAATTGACATACTCTGACCCGAACCAACCCCTACGTACATTATTGATTAAAAAAGAGTGTTACAAACTGACAATTGGTTTTTTTAACTTATATATGGGTCAGTTATGTAAAACTGGAAAGCAGTTATACTGCTACTATTTATTAATAACCAAATTATCCAAAATCTGATAACATTGACTCCAAGTGGTCTAAATATTAGAATATTTTGAGTGTGTACCAAAGTTGTATAGCCATTGATGAAGTGATACATGGTTTGAGCACTGGTTAGCTTTCTCACTGGTGGAAGCACACCAAATGCATCACACGCCAATAGAATAACATTTTTCGGGTGTCGACCTTGAAATGGCTCATAATTGTTCCCGATCCTGAAAAGGTAGCTCTCAACTGTCAGTGATTATAAATCAAGTAAGTTGCTCAAAATCCACAAGAGTGTTCGTTGCGGGGAGGAAGATCTCTGCTGAGAGCAGTAACTCGCTTCTGTGTCTTGTTCCTGTAGTTAATTTCATCATCAAAGTCCATGTATCAAAAAACTTTAGATACTGATTGTAAGAGAAACATGGGATATTAAAGAGAATGAATTCAACGACCGGTAACAGAAATGTAGTTGTTCTTAACAGGTGACACATTAAAGTTACATGACAGTCTATTGAGATAATGATGATATTATAGATTAGAAAATAGAGTCCTTGGGAGAGGTTTCCCTGTATGGTATTTTCATGTTCCTCCCTCCCATTGTGCAAATCTATGGCTACCAAAGTTTATTTGCTAACGACTAAATATGTGATTCGAAACGATTTCTCACTTTATAATTAAATTCACTCTATAATTGAAGCAAAACAACTAAAGAGGGTAAAACAAATGTTAGCATGATACAGACGACCCAATTTCTCCAGAAAACTACACAGTAAATTTAGATCACAAGGTAATGCATTATTTGAATTCAAGACATATTGATATAATACAAATATAGCAGTTAATGGATATTATGACGGTAGGATTCACATTACTCACGGTTAACTTACTGTCATAAAGGCAATATCTTCTTAATTTGCAGGCCTTGTAACACCAGAAACCGAAGGGTAGTTAAACTCGTACCGTCATCGTGTATCTTGACTTTCTTCATGTTTCCACTCAGAACTAAAAACTAACGAAGGATAGTAATGCAATCCCACGTTGGTTTTTGTGACTATCTTCCTATTATCTTCAAATAAAGGAAAAAATTGAGCTCTTTGGCACCCTTCTCAATCTCGAGCATCTAAATATAAACAAAATAGTATACACATTCCGGAATGTAAGCATCAATACTGCAGAGCCACATTATTATCCCTCTTATAGAGAGCAAGGGCAAAGCCATAAATAAATGATGACAGCACAAAGTACTCTTACGCCTAACATTGCTCTAAGGCCCATGTCAAAGCAATAAATAAAATCTATATAAAATTAAAAATATGTTACCATGCGACTGTAAAATTTAAGCACCCACCATTGTTGTCATTTGTAGTCATTGTGGTGCCATTAATGTATCATGCATGGAACCTGTTCTCATAAACACATGAACATATTGTCGGAAGTATCCACCGTGTTGTTGTGATTTGTGATAGTTTCCTGTAATGTGAGAGATGTAGGTAAAATAACCAACGATAACAATAAATTTGCATAAGAAACCCTAAAGGCGACACAATGTTTGAAACAAATAATATGACAAACTAAATCTCATGCATATATTTAAAACCAATTGAAACAACAAAGTAAACTACCTGCAAACAGTGTGTAGATTCTGTGTCACGACACGACACACCGGATACAGTGGGCAATAAAGTAGAATGTCGTTGTTCATTGTCCATGTCGATAGCAACTAACAAAGGTGCACCGCGGACGTCTGAATTCCTTATAAAAGAAGTCGATGCACGTGCAGCAATAATATCCTACAGTTTGTTCACCTTTTTGTCTTTCAGCGTTTGAGTGCCCTCAACTTCATTGTCAACAAAAAACTGGTTATAAACAAATTAGTGGCATTTGAGCAGGTATTTAGTGCTATAGGAGTCAATATAGCAAAATGAGACATGACATCATAGTCGCATGTATGAAGTGAAAAGGAGAGATATTCCACTACACTAACTATTAAACAAATAGCTATAATCACATTTGTATACACGATAGGCATGTTCAGATACTCACCTTGCCTCTTGAATATTTAGAGTGAGTTTTGCGTTTTCAAAACACTCCAAAATATAGCTAACTCTTGCATTACATTCATTGTTTGCCATCTGTTAAATAGAAAAATTATCACACATGAGCAAACCCAGTTACATTTTTTCAGATATACACAATGAATATATAGATCTGTCCCATTTATCAATCACAGAGAGGAAACAACAAAGTTAACAACCAATTATACCAATACTTAAGATGATAATACACATATGTGAGATATTTATTTTTAAAAAAGCAAAAAAAGGTGTTGTTATGCATACTAGAGAGGAACTAATTCAGCTCCAATTTCTATTTCATGTAATAAGCTCTAGTTAGCCCAAAAATAAAATCCTTAAAATAAATATGTAAAATACATATTAATTGCATATATTCAGGATACCCGAATTCTTAAGTCTGGCCACCACTCGGAGGGTTGTTAATTATCCAATGTTATAGCCTCGCTCACAATATTCAGTGCTCACTCCATGACTTGTGATTTTCATTTGATATGTGATTGATTGGTTGCGTCTTGGGTGTTCTCTGCAACTTATTATTTCTAACCTATACACGTGATAAATTTACCTCTATATCATTTCCACGTCTATTCCTTAACATACTTCCACCACTACCATTTTCTTCTTCGATAACAATACTAATCCATTTGACCCGTTTCATTTATGTTTTAGTAGGTATATATGCAATTTCCTCTTTCATTTAATGTAATGTTCACCCGTTTGACCCGTTTAACGCCCAAAAAATGCTAGTGGTCTTTAAACCATTAAAGAACCATATGTTTTCATGGTTATATAGATCACAACCATTAGGTGTTCGCATATTCTTTTGTTAGAAAAAATAGATGTTTGCATCAATATAGAAATCACAGACCATGAGCTATAAGGAAAACTAATGTTAACGTTTTCATTGTCATAAAATATATAAATGCATTAATATACCAAGTAAAAATATAAATGCAACACTTACTACAACTCTTAAACATGCACAAGCTCCAAAAACCTTTTAACATCTTCTTTAGGTATTGAAAATTCCTTTTCATTTCCTTCTTCGCTTGGTTTAATACCTCTAGCAATTTTAATAGCACATATTATTTCTGACTACATGTTCCAGTGATGTCGACTCTATAATCCCCTCCAATTTCGCTAATGTTATAGTTAATTCATCTGATTATGGAAGACACAATATATACACCTGAAGGCCGAATGCAATAAATAGTGTTAAACCATGTTATAGTTAACTCATCTATACATTTAATCTGATGTTAACATTCCTTAACCATATAGATCTCTGTGACCAACAACAAACTTTCGGGCAAAACGACTATTTTCGATCAATTTCTAACCAAAATGTGTGAAAATAAATGCAATGGTTGTTCATTGTGTACACCTCATGATTCCTAAATACATATTATAAACTGGTCATCCTTAATACACCTTGCTTTGCTAAATTTAATGTATAAGCTCCCCGTAAGCCTATATTGTCCTTCCTTCCTATGCCAAAGCACATTTTGTTGGGAGCTTGTTAATCACAAATTCCCAAATCATAAGAAGATGTACAATTATTTGAAATCGTTATAATATATCCACACGAGACTTTAAACGTATCTTTTCTTTCAAACGCCATTGAAACTAAAAACATTTTTTTCAAGTATTGTTTATAAGCCGTTTCGAGTATTATTTTTGAGAAATGCCATTTAATTGATTAGGTTGTGCTAAGGTTCATTTGTTGTGCCGTACTATTTGATTGCTTGTAATATCTCATTTCTCTACTGCTAAGGTGTGATTCATAGCCCCACTTTTACTTTTTAAATTTTTTATAAACCCTTGGGGGAGATACATGCTATTACTTACTTTTTATGAGCACAATTGTTTACGGTATGTTATTCCTGACCTGTATGCTATTCCTGACTGCTATGCTAAGTACCTTTTTTCTTGCCAAAAGTAAGTCCCTTGGATCATGAACCATTAATCACTTGCGAGTGAGCGTGAATATAGGGATATAGGCCTATAGGAATTGACCCTCCCGCCATGTTGGGCTAAGTCCGGTCCACATGTGATGTACTATAGTCGATTTTCCCTAGGTATCTGGCATGTACCTAGCTTTGAGGGCATTTATTAGATTATGAAATCTGGCGGTTATTGTCAACTTACGCCAATGGTTTTGGTGCTGGTTAACGCTTTGTGTGTCATGAGCTTAGCATATGCAAATGCATAAATATATATGCATAATATATGATGATATTGATATTGTTACTCTTGCTTTCCTGATATATACATTTGTTGTTTAGATCTTCCAGACTTAAAATCTTGTGCTCAAACTATTATTTTCTAAACCTATGGATTACACTCAACCTTTGTGTTGACTTTTTAAGCATGTTTATCTTAAGTAACTAATCAAAGCATACTTGTGGGCGATGGAGTGGCTAGGACTATGGAGGCTATTTGTAGTTGTTTTGTCTATCTTTTACTATCTTTTCATCGTATCATTCGTGAAACCTTTTCAAACTGTGTCTTTTAATTTCCGCTGCAAACTTTGTTTATTTCCGCTACAAACTAATGTTTATTTTCCGCTGCTACCTTGTTAAAGAGTCTTTGAACTCTAAATGGTTTATGTAATCGAATGATATGTTTTATTTAAAAATGTCCCGTTATGAGGTCATTTTCTATGGATGTGACTGTTTTACCCCTCGAGTAATACCCCTGGCTATGTTCCGTTGCCATACCCGAGTTGGGGGTGTTACAATTTCAATGCATTACTACCATTTGGTTATGTATTAAAACAAATGCTTGTTTTGAAATGACTCACTTAGAGGTCATTCTTTCTTTCCTTGTACTTTGTTTCCCATGAATATCACGCCCTCGGAATTCCATTCCGCTGTAATCCAAATTTGGGAGTGTGACAACATGTGTTATAATTGAGCATATTAAAAAACTCAAGAATCTTAGTATCATAGGTTTTATGCTTTAGAAACACTTGATTATTATTTTGTAGCACCGATATACTTAGAAAATGGTTGAGGTAGCCTAATATTAGTTATAGGAAATTCATAGTGATGGGAGTAGATGACATAATTTAGAGGCTATAAGAACAATATCATCTGCAATGGATATGATGAAAACCAATACGAATGACATATCAAGCAAAATGCTAAAAGGAGGCGCCTATTGAAGTAAATATAGAATATATTATTAGGCATGAAGAAAGATGTTCTTGGTATTTAATTTATGAACACAAAATTTCGAAAACATTTCATAATGGCGGATTTTGGTGTGGTTGAATATGGTGGGCATTTTGGGCTTTTCAATTTGTTACGTGGTGGGCTAGTGAGGTAGGTGTGTGCGGGGGGCGGGGGGGAGGAGGTTTGATATGGTGTGAATTAATATGGCGGGCCAATAGTTTAGAGAGAGTGAAATGGGTTTTGGGGGTTAAAGAGTCTCGTTATTACTTGGTGTGAGGTGGAGTTTGGTGTATTATCGGTGTCAAGAAAGATTGTTGCTAACGTGTCCTGCAACTGAAAGAAAAAACTTTTTCTTTTAAAGTGACAAATGACGATGGTTTTTCAATAATTAAAACTACTTGTCGCGACACAAACAAAACACCCCCTTTAGACAAATTAATTAACCTATAAGCTAAAGGTTTTAAACTTTGAAATTAAGCCATTTTAATAAGCCCCTCTATAATGCCCCAAGAACCTGGTAAAAAACCCTTAAGGCCTCGTCTAATTTCTCTTGTCTTCTTTGGTCACGAGTAACAAAATCAAACGCCCATATACTATATATTTTCATTATTCTCTAAGCTATAAGCTTTAAGCTACTAAACTAAGACTTTAAATAAGTTAATGATACTGTCAACAAGCTATAAAAATTATGCCATAAGCTTTAGAGTTGAATTTCAATTCGTTTTTCTTTTCTTTTTCTTACCGAGCAAACAAGCAAAACACCCTTCTTTGCCTATTTAATTCGACCACAAGATAAAAACTTTAGACCTCAAAATTGTACCACTTAATAGAGCTCACAACAAAGATTTTAAAGGAACAAGAACATCGTAAAAACCTTTCACGGCCTCACTTTTATTTGGCCCTCCTTTTGGTGTTGCGACCTAAAAATCAAACGCACCTTTTTAATTGTTTTGAGCTAATAAGCTAGAACCATAAGCTGATAAGCTGTTAAAAGCTTGTTCCCAAACTTAATATAACTTATATTAACAAGCTGTAGCAAGCCGCGCCTTTTTCCAAACTTAAAACGCGTTTAATATGAAATAAGGACTACATGCGTGACAACTAAAATGCTTGGGGGGTAAAAACTGTCAAAACTCTAACTAATTTATAACTAGGATTAACCTGCAATCGACTTGAGACATAGGGGTATAAAGTGTCACTTTTGAAACTAAATGGTAGAAACTGTCATTTCACTAAAGGTGAAGGGTATAAATGATCATTTCACTAAAGTTAAAGGATATAAATTGTCATTTCACTAAAGTTAAAGGATATAAATTGTCATTTTATAAAAGTTGAAGGGTATAAATTGTTATTTTATGAAAGTTCAGGGGTATAAATTGCCAATAATTAAAACTATAAAGGTATAAAGTGTAACACTTTATATATTACTTCGGAACATGTTTTAATACTTCTCGGCTTGGTTTTTGATAAAAACTAATATACGAAATACTTATACTTCGTTAAACAAAAAACAAACCATAAAAATGAAATATGATAAATTCTATCATCCATTAACTTTTGCAGAAACTTCATGTTGTCTCGTTCAATAATTAATCATCAACAAAACACTTGCAATACACATACTTAATCATGTATATTTGAATACGAATACTGAAACTTGACATATTCATCTAGGTTGCGTGTCAGAGCAGTTTATTCGCAATACTTGATTTGCTTTCTAAATCATACCACTGTATCATCAAGGTGAGTTCATAGTCCCACTTTTACATGTTTTTCAAACTTGTAAGGAGATACATGTTACAAACCTGAACACAAGTATTTTTTGTATGCTATCCTAATTGGTGTTGCCTAAGTTTACATTGTTGCCTCTAAAAAGATACTCATATCATGAGCCATTAATAACTTGCGAGTTAACACGAATATTGTGAATAGATTTATTGGAGGTTGACGATCCATTTATACTAGCCAGGTAGATAACCTTAATGTTTGCCTGATTGATAGACAAATGCACTATATTTGAGATTAAATAGGAGAATGGCAAGCTCCTGCTCGAGGGCATTATTACTTACATTTATAATGTCTGTAATTAACATCACTCTCGTAATGTCTCACTGTTAATGTTTGTGTGTCATGAGAACACTGTGGATTCACTCAACCTTTGTGTTGACTTTTTAGCATGTTTTATCTCAGGTAACTAAAGCATGACTTGGCACGTTGTGGCTATGGACTTTCTTATAAAAAGGATGTCCATTTTTGTTATCATCCAAAGTACTTTTATATGTATTTCAGAAACTCCCACTGGGACTAAACTCTGATTTAAATAAATGAATGATAATTGCTTTATCTAAAACGTCTCTTTTTGAGTCGTTTTCTATTATTATGACTATGATACCTGAAGTAATACGCCAAACTTATATTCCGCTGCGTATATCAAAAATGGGGGTGTTACAATTTCGAGGAAGATTAATGTTTTTTTCTTGGCGAATATGTTTGACATAAGGACATGCTTCTGGAAGTTAAAAAATACAAGATTATGATTTGCTCGTGTTGAGACAATCGTCCCTTCTTAACGCGACCCTTTCTTAAATGATCCGGTGAGTTCTTCAAAATTATTGTCATTTGGAAAAACACTTTTTTTTTTGGTAACCATGATTTCCGACCTTATGGCTGACTAATCCACGAGGTTTGAACCCACCGCCACACAGACTCAAACCATGTAAAGCCCTCCCTTTACAGGAGGTTGGTGTGGCCACTTAAGGTTGTTTGCACCTAGAAGGAATTGAACTTGAGACCTCCCACATTTTAGAGTAATAGTTACAAGCCCTTTTGCCACTAGGCCACCGTTAAGTGGTTCATTTGGAAAAACACTTGCCTTGTTATAGGGGTTGTTTGGGAATAAGAATTTTTGAATGGGAATATTTTAATCATTGACCTCTTTCTAGTTGAGAATAAAAACTTGGGGAGATAATGGTAAAATTGTAGGGTGTTAGAAAATATAAGAGTTGGAATTGTTGATAAATATTAATGTTATTTATGTGCAAGGAAATGCTAATACTTTTTGTTTATTATCTTCTATAGTTGTACAATCTTAAGAAACTTCACCTTGCAAGAAATGGATCTTATTAGATGAATTTTAGCTCAATTGATATTCCTTGTTACAAATGCCTGATGGGCTGATGGCTATGACTAATGATCAGTATATGGGATTTTGGGTGAGTAAATTTATTTTGAAACTATACCACTTTATATAGCAAAAGAGTTGGAGATTCTTAATCCAAAGATCTATGAAATCGAGTATGTTGGCAAAACAATACCACTTTATGTAATTGTGCATTATACTTTTCAAACTAAAAATTAACAACTTCTTTAGTATGTATATCTTTAATGTTTTTGTCTTCTTTACCTTAATTTTTTGTTGGGTATTTCTTTTCCTTTTTGCCTCTATGTTGTGATTTGTTAGTTGGTCAACTCCTTACAAAATATGAATGCAGATGTGATGGACAACAAATTGAACTCACAAACTGTTCCACCCGTGCACATACAGGGTTTATTAAAGATTTTGCAAGAACAATGCTTTTCAAAATAAACAGTTTGGATGTTGGAAACGTTTAAAGACACAAACTTTCAACTTTGAGGTAATAAGTTGCTCTTACATATTCAACATCGGGATCTCAGAAGCATCAATAGATGAATTTAAGAGATTCAATGCTAAGAAGAATTGTTATCTTTAAGATTTTGGTGAAAAGTTGATGTTTCTTAGTAAACGTGATTGATAAGTTTTTGCCAACATGATCAACTATGATGTTTAAGCACAACATAGCGAGTGTATAGGAGATGTATAGACTTTGTGTTAAAAGACAATATAAGAAATGCCAAGTGCATTTGAAGTGTTATTCGTTGATGATTACAAATGATCAATTTATCATGTTGTATTTTTTATCCACCAGTGTGTGTAAAATTATGATGTGGATGATTAATTGTTTTATGAAACGGAGATCATATTTAATGGACTGGACTATGTTATGTTATGTCAAGTTGTTAGTTCAAAGTACTAGATTTGAGTTTGGAAAGTCATTGCATGCCACTTAGAAGAAGAATAAAAAACTCCTATATCCTGAACATAACTCCAGATAAACTTTCAGATTAAACCAAATGTTCCACATACATCTAAATTTATAAATACTACTGTACTATCTTACTGCAAATTCAAAACATTTTAAAACATTCTTAAAAACTTTCCGCAACTTTCTAATTTTTTTACAACTTCTTCCATAACTCCCCTACCTCCATTTCATTATTTTACCCAACACACTTACACATATGAACATAGGCAACACATACACACAATTATCTTTGGCTGTCATTATGTGTATATACAATTTCGTTCGGATTGTCTCGAGTTCCGTTTCAACTCATGTAAGACAGTTTTAGGACATGACGTTTAACAAAATGCACTTCATAAATATCTTTCCTTGGTGGTGCTTTTGCAATAAAAAAAATTAAGAACTATGTGTATTTTGTATATTTTCAAGTTTTTTCTAGAGTTAATTGCATTTCTGGTCCCTGTAGTTTGGCCAAATTACAGGTTTGGTCTCCAAAACTTTGAAAGTGCAACGATAGTCCCTATTTTGGAGTTTGGATTGTAATTTTGGTCCTTGGAAAAAGTTAAATGACTAAAATACCCTTTGTCTTCCTCAGAAAAAGACAAGGGTAATTTGGTCATTTCACACCAATAAGGACCAAAAATGCAACCCAAACTTCAAAATGGGGACTATCATTGCACTTTCAAAGTTTTGAGGACCAAACTGCAATTTGGCCAAACCACAAGGACCAAAAATGCAATTAACTCTTTTTTCTTAGTTACCAATGCTTTGTTAACATAAAACATTGCAATAACTTTTTAGATAAATGCTTATGGTAGTAAAGCAGTCTACTTTTGCACCTAACCAAAGATTTTATGAAGACTTGATGTGTTTTGAAAGCTTTAAATTTATAATACTAGTTTTACCGATTTCATATTACACAAAACACACGGGTAAAGTATAACCCCCGTTTATAGTAAAGGTTTGTAGGTAAGACCAAGTCGTCCCAAGAGATTTGTAGCAATTCACAGAATGTTTATCAAGTACCAAAGCCAAATGATTGTCACGTATTAAACGGCCTAAACGTGTGTAAGCAAAGCAAAGTACCAAACAAGGTATGATCCGCACAAGATAATAGATAGAGATAAAGCAAGACTTATATAAACAAAATCATGCAAGTTACAGTTATTGGTGTATTAATCGTAACAAACATATCTACCAATAATGATATAGAATCCTTTCGACCTATAGACTACATCATCACGAGCGCATTAAGAATGGTTTATATCGAATATGCATACATATGAATTCCTCCCAACCCGGCATTTCTACATAAGGAAGGGTCTTAAACATCATTCCACTTGGTTTGTTTATCAATTTATCACACAATTTTTACAAGCATGATATTGGACCATTATAGACAGATGTTCCAAAATATAATCATAACAACTAACCCTTTTGACCTATGATAGTTGCAATAATCAATCAAAGGATAAACAAGATCCAAGCAAAAGTAACATCAAATTCATAAGCATTTATATTCACAAGTAATACTAATATCTTCCAAGTAAGCGAGAATCAACCATATCACAACCAAACCAATAACCAACATCACAACAATATAAAACTCGGCAACATATTCAATATTATTAGTAAAGAAATGTACCAAATCCGTTTATGCGAGTAATTCGAGTACAAAGAGCCAAAAACCAATATATCGACTACCACAAGCACTAGTCCAACAACCCAAGGTTCCATTATCAACCAACAACCTATGTGTAACACCCCATGAACGACTCGACCAAAAACATGGAAATTTTTCGCAAAAACGTATGTCCAAAAACTGACACATCATCACTCTTTCACAATCTGACAAAAATCCATAAACATCTAGACATTGAGATTATTTTTAAATGAAACTAGACTCAATTACCTTCGAAACGCAGGGTGGCACGACCCTTGAAATTTTATGGATCAAAAGATATGATTTTTCGAAGATCGACAAAATCTGTCTACTGTTCATACCGAAATTCGAAACCGAAATTTGAGTTTTGGTTACAAATTTCACATCCAAATCGAAATTGTACACTTTTGACCCGTTTTCCGGAAAATAACTTCTATTACCCGGAAAGACACTAAAACTTCCAGAATTTACTAATACATCATTTGGCTAAAAACATAAAGCTTGGACATATACAACAGTCATAGACTTGACTCTTATATCGTAGGAAAAGTTTACTTTGACCCATTTCACCAAATGGGTGGAATTCACTAAATAGGCTTACAAACTCTTAACCAAAAGCGCAACTTATCATTATATAGATCAAGTAACGTGTACAAATACTATTTGACCCATGATTTCACAATAATGGGTAAAAACGGGCTTTTGCCAAACGCCCCTTAAAGTTGACTTACACCTTTAACCATATTCAAGCTTGAGTACCCAATATTTACACAAACTCATACCATGACCAAAACATAACAAAGACTACAAAAGACAATGACCATGAAAATGGAATTATACCAAGGCAATAGAAGACTCTCGGGGCTTCCAACTTCAAATGCTTGGTCAAAAAGATGAGCTTCTACTTACCGCTTTCAACTAAACTACTTCTTCTACCAAGCAAGGCCTAGACTATATCTTTACCTTTGCTCGATCCTTCAGCACCTATCAAGAAAACATCACAACTAAACATGTAAGCGAAACGCTTAGTAAGTACATGGCATAACAAGCTAACAATGCATAATATAAATTATGCTATAACCATAACTAGTCTAACCACTAGTTAAGCTAGCGATATAGGGGCACTTACCTCATGCCAACATAGTCGGCCTAAACACGATCAACCTTACGAGGTTGAACCTCATTCCATAGTTAGCCCAACGACTAACTAAGCTATGCCTAGAAATGGATCCATAACTAGCTAACGCACCCTATATCCTATCCTTCACCATTACCATGTAACAAACATGATAAAGCTAACAAATATAAACCATTATCATACATAAATTATGATAAAGCTAACAAAACATGTCATAACCATATACTTACCTTAATCTTTAATCACAATCTTTCTATCAAAAGCTTCCCACCTCTTTCTTGCTTCCTATATCACAATCATCTCTAATTAGAGACTAATTAACTGATCATAACATAATACTAACCTTTACCCATCATCCCCAATTCTCACCACATAAACCCTAGATTCATAATTTGGGTAAAAGCACTTACTTGGCATAAAGATTGAAATCAAGGATCCTTAAGAGCTTGAAATCACTTCAAGAAGTTAATATAAGCTTTAATGATAAAAATGGTGTTCCCTCCTCTCCTCCCTCTATTATATGACACACACTCACACACTCTTCTCTCTTCTTCAAAATTCTGGACTTTTCTATCTAAATAAAAGATATTATTTTAGCTTTGGACATATGGCAATCTTAGCTCCTCAAGTTTCATCTTTCACACAAGGCCACATAACTTTCATCACATAATACCTATATACTTGTAACTTACTACCTAGCAAAGTGCAACATAAAATACTTTCTAAAAAAATGAAATAATACTATCACTTATTTTATATTATAGTACCTTGTCGGGATACGGGTGTAACAATTCACCCCTCCTTAAAATAAGATTTCGTCCTCGAAATCTATTCTTGAAATAAATGAGGATACTCATTCCTCATCTTCTCTTCCGTCTCCCATCTAATACTTATGCCCTTACGATTTCTCCATTTCACCTTCACAAAAGGGATTTCTTTATTCCTAAGTTGTCTCACTTTTCTCCCTAGTATCACTTCCAGTTCATCCTTTTGCGAAAGTAATTCCGGATCAATCTCGATATCATCCAAAGTGACTACACTAGTCTCATCCGCTAGACATTTCCTCAAGTAAGACACATGGAAGGTATTATGAATACCTCTCATTTCTTCGGGTAGTTCCAACACATACGCTATCTCGCCAACACGTTTCAAGATTTTAAATGGTCCTATAAATCGTGGACTTAGTTTTTCTTTGTTTATGAACCTAAAAACGCCTTTCCATGGGGAAACTTTCAACATAACAAAATCCCCCACTTCAAACTCAATCGGTCTTCTTCGGTTATCGGCATAACTCTTCCACCTATCTTGTGCTGCTTTAAGCCTTTCCCGTATCATCTCAATCTTCTCGGTTGTTGCTAGTACGACATCCGTACTCGCCAATTCCCTCTTTCCAACTTCCTCCCAACATACAGGCGTTCTACATTTTCTACCATAAAGCATCTCATAGGGTGGCATCTCTATACTAGCATGATAACTATTGTTGTAGGCGAATTCAACTAGAGGTAAATGATCGTCCCAGTTACCTCCAAAGTCAATCATACAAGCCCGCAACATATCTTCTAAAGTTTGGATTGTCCTCTCGCTTTGTCCATCTATTTGAGGATGAAAAGCTGTGCTCATATGTAACTACGTACCAAGTTCTTCTTGAAAACTCTGCCAAAAGTTTGAAGTGAAACGCCCATCTCTATCGGAGACAATAGAAATGGGTACTCCATGACGTTCGACTATCTCGTTGACATAAATCCTAGCTAACTTGTCAACGGGCATATTCTCTCTGATCGGAATGAAGTGTGCACTCTTTGTTAAGCGATCTACTATGACCCAAATCGCATCGTTCTTCTTTTTTGTCCTTGGTAATTTCGTAATGAAATCCATCGTGATCTTTTCCCACTTCCAAACCGGAATGTCTAAAGGTTGAACTTTTCCATACGGCTTTTGGTGCTCGGCTTTAACCTTTAAACAAGTTAGACATCTCTCAACGTACTTTACACAATCCATTTTCATACCCGACCACCAATAATTCTTCTTCAAATCAAGGTACATCTTTGTAGCTCCCGGATGAATAGAATACTTCGACTTGTGTGCTTCTTCTAGGATCAATTCTTTGATATCGCTCCGAAAAGGAATATAAATCCTTCCATACCGTGTCTTAATCCCTCGACTATCTTCTTCAAGGTGCGAAATGTGAGAGGTAATATGTTCACTTTCTCTATTTTCTTCTTTCAATGCTTCCTCTTGAGCTAGCTTGATTTTATCAAAAAGATCAGAAGTAACAATCATCCGTAACGAGTGGATCCTTGTAACCTTCTCTCTTTCTTTACAATTCAAGGCATCTGCTACCACATTCGCCTTACCAGGATGGTAGCGAATTTCACAATCATAATCCTTTAACAAATCTAGCCACCTTCGTTGCCTCATATTCAGATCTTTCTTTTGTAGGAAATGTTGTAGGCTTCTATGATCGGTGTAAATTGTGAACTTTACACCATATAGGTAATGCCTCCAAATTTTCAAGGCAAAGACAACAGCCGCGAACTCAAGATCATGAGTTTCATATTTCTCCTCATGTTTCTTTAATTGTCTTGAGGCATAAGCGATCACTTTACCTCGTTGCATAAGAACACACCCAAGACCGGAATATGATGCATCATTATAAACTACCAAATCTTCGGTTCCTTCGGGTAGTACAAGAACAGGTGTCTCACATAACTTCTTTTTCAGGGTATTAAAAGCTTCGTCTTGTTTTTCGCCCCACACAAAAGGAGTATTCTTCCTGGTGAGTTGTGTTAATGATGATGCGATCTTTGAGAAATCTTGAATGAACCTACGGTAATACCCTGCGAGTCCAAGAAAACTTCTGATCTCACCAACATTCTTTGGTGGTTGCCAATTCATCACGGCTTCAACTTTATACGGGTCAACCTTAATACCTTCCGAATTAATAACGTGACCAAGAAATTGGACTTCTTGTAACCAAAATTCGCACTTTGAAAATTTGGCATACAATCTTTCTCTTCTTAGCGTTTCGAGAATTTCCCGTAAATGCACTTCATGTTCCTCCTTGCTTTTAGAATAGATAAGAATATCATCAATGAATACTATAATGGACTTATCCAACATCGGTCTACATACACGGTTCATGAGATCCATGAAAACTACTGGTGCATTTGTAAGACCAAAAGGCATAACCGTGAACTCATAGTGTCCATAACGGGTCCTAAAAGCCGTCTTAGGAATGTCTTCTTCTCGAACCTTCAACTGATGATAACCCGAACGAAGATCAATTTTCGAAAACCATTTCGCGCCTTGGAGTTGATAAAAAAGATCGTCGATTCTTGGTAGCGGGTACACATTTTTCACCGTGACTTTGTTCAATTCACGGTAATCGATGCACATCCGCATGCTACCATCTTTCTTCTTTACAAACAAAATTGGGGCCCCCCACGGCGAACTACTAGGGCGGATAAAACCCTTGTCAAGTAACTCTTGAAGTTGACTCATTAACTCTTTCATTTCGGACGGAGCAAGACGATAAGGAGTTTTGGCAATGGGAGTAGCACCCGAAACAAGGTCAATACGGAACTCAACCTGTCTATCGGGTGGAATACCCGACAAATCTTCTGGGAATACGTCACGGAATTCATTAACAATCGGAACGTCATCGATACTTTTCTTCTTGAAACGGGTATCTATCACATGCCCCATAAAGGCATGACAACCACGTGATAAATATCTCCTAGCCTTCATTACGGTACATAATTTTAATTCACCCTTCCTATTGTCACCGTAAATCATCAATTCACGACCGCTAGGATTTACGACTTGGACAATCTTTTGTCTACATAGGATAGCCGCATTGTATTTATCTAGCCAATCCATGCCGACAATGATGTCAAATTCTCCGAGCATTATAGGAATTAGATCAATCCTAAAAACATTCTCATCGATTTCTATTTCTACATTATGATACACGTTAGACACCACAACAACCTTACTATCAGCAATTTCAACTTCTAATGGTGTCGGAAGTTTACCTAAGGGAGTGGACAATTCCTTGCTAAAACTATGGGATACAAAAGACACACTTGCACCCGAATCATATAAAACCCGAGCGGGTTTGGAATTAACAAGGATTATACCTGTGATAACATCGGAACCTGACCTTGCTTCTTCAGCACTCATCTGATAAACACGAGCTTTAGGCTTTGGAACTTCAACCTTTTCTCCTTTGATCAAATTAATCGGCTTCGCTTGCTTATTATTGGCCTTAGGACATTCGCTTATCTTATGTCCTTTTTCGTTGCACCCATAACATATCACTAGAGGCTTTGTGCAATTCTTGCTAATATGGCTTGGATCTCCACATTTAAAACAACCCTTCATCCCTGATTTACATTCTCCCATATGGTTCTTACCGCACCTATTACACCGAGGTGGTAATTTTCCTGTGTCGTCCCTCCTTGTGAAATCAAACTTGCCTAGCTTACCAAATGTTGTTGGTTGTTCTTGCTTCCTTTTTAATTCCTTTTTCTCCTTGCCCTTCATCCTATCCAAATCTGCTTCTCGCGTGCGCGCCCTACCTAAAAGATCTTCCATTGTAGTGCACTTGAAAGGTGATACTATAGTACGAATTTCATCCTTGAGCATCCTTTGAAATTTGTCAACCTTAAGCTTTTCGTTGTCACGATACTCCGGGCAATATTGCACCATATCACAAAACTTTTCCCACAACTCATTGACTGATTCATTAGTTTGCATAAGGTTATGAAATGCTTCTCTTATTTTATCAATCTCTTCCGCGGGAGCATATTCTTTCATAAACACCTCCTTGAATTGTTCACACGTGCACGCTTCTCTCCAAGCACTACCTTTCTCATTAGCTTTACCTTCCCACCATATTTTAGCCCGTTCACGAATATAGTTAGAAGCAAAGTTCACCTTATCCTCCTCCGCACAACGACTGGTACGGAAAGCCCCTTCTATATCGGTAATCCACCTATAACTCTTTAACGGGTCAAGAGATCCCGTAAATATCGGTGGAGTACAAGCGGTGAAGTCACGATAAGTAGATTTTTCCTTCCCTGCTCCGGGTCTAGCATTCGAGTCATTCATTAACTCTCCACTCTGCTTAAGCTTTCCGATCTCCTCTTGAAATATCTTTTGCAAGTTTTCAGTTGTTTTGTTAATATAGTAGGGCATTGATTTCTTAATAGCCTTGCCTATCCTTTTTGCCATCATTGTATTCAAAGTTTTCATTTCCTCTTTTGTGAAGCCTCTAAAGTTAAGGCCTTCGAAGCTAGAAGATGAAGAAGAATTTTCATGACCTTTCTCGTTGCCACCCGCATCGCTTGCCGAAGATTCGGCATGTTTGGAAGCCGTAGCTTTCGTGGCTTCTTTCGGGTGAGGGGTATCCATTCCTTCTTTTAACTGAAAATTTACAAGTCACACTATCAAGTACAATCATATACATAGTCGATGCATGAATGACATTCTATATATCCCTACACTAACTCACTAAAGTTTGTCACCCATGTATAGTCTTAATGATTTCAACTTCACATATGTACTATATTTTTATCACTACGGTGGCCAAGCGTAGTCATAAAAATACTTAACATATGTGTCCTTAAAATCACCAAAACAATACACCAATAACAAACACTAGTAATAAACGCGTCTCTATCGGGTCTAAGTCTAGGAAATCCTAAAGTGAAATCCTAAATCTCTTAGACCAAAGCTCTGATACCAAGTTGTAACACCCCGTGAACGACTCGACCAAAAACATGGAAATTTTTCGCAAAAACGTATGTCCAAAAACTAACACATCATCACTCTTTCACAATCTGACAAAAATCCATAAACATCTAGACATTGAGACTATTTTTAAATGAAACTAGACTCAATTACCTTCGAAACGCCGGGTGGCACGACCCTTGAAAGTTTACGAATCAAAAGATATGATTTTTCGAAGATCGACAAAATCTGTCTACTGTTCATACCGAAATTCGAAACCGAAATTTGAGTTTTGGTTACAAAATTCACATCCAAACCGAAATTGTACACTTTTGACCCGTTTTCCGGAAAATAACTTCTATTACCCGGAAAGACACTAAAACTTCCAGAATTTACTAATACATCATTTGGCTCATAAAAACGTAAAGCTTGGACATATACAACAGTCATAGACTTGACTCTTATATCGTAAGAAAAGTTTACTTTGACCCATTTCACCAAATGGGTGGAATTCACTAAATAGGCTTACAAACTCTTAACCAAAAGCGCAACTTATCATTATATAGATCAAGTAACGTGTACAAATACTACTTGACCCATGATTTCACAATAATGGGTAAAAACGGGCATTTGCCAAACGCCCCTTAAAGTTGACTTACACCTTTAACCATATTCAAGCTTGAGTACCCAATATTTACACAAACTCATACCATGACCAAAACATAACAAAGACTACAAAAGACCATGACCATGAAAACGGAATTATACCAAGGCAATAGAAGACTCTCGGGGCTTCCAACTTCAAATGCTTGGTCAAAAAGATGAGTTTCTACTTACCGCTTTCAACTAAACTACTTCTTCTACCAAGCAAGGCCTAGACTATATCTTTACCTTTGCTCGATCCTTCAGCACCTATCAAGAAAACATCACAACTAAACATGTAAGCGAAACGCTTAGTAAGTACATGGCATAACAAGCTAACAATGCATAATATAAATTATGCTATAACCATAACTAGTCTAACCACTAGTTAAGCTAGCGATATAGGGGCACTTACCTCATGCCAACATAGTCGGCCTAAACACGATCAACCTTACGAGGTTGAACCTCATTCCATAGTTAGCCCAACGACTAACTAAGCTATGCCTAGAAATGGATCCATAACTAGCTAACGCACCCTATATCCTATCCTTCACCATTACCATGTAACAAACATGATAAAGCTAACAAATATAAACCATTATCATACATAAATTATGATAAAGCTAACAAAACATGTCATAACCATATACTTACCTTAATCTTTAATCACAATCTTTCTATCAAAAGCTTCCCACCTCTTTCTTGCTTCCTATATCACAATCATCTCTAATTAGAGACTAATTAACTAATCATAACATAATACTAACCTTTACTCATCATCCCCAATTCTCACCACATAAACCCTAGATTCATAATTTGGGTAAAAGCACTTACTTGGCATAAAGATTGAAATCAAGGATCCTTAAGAGCTTGAAATCACTTCAAGAAGTTAATATAAGCTTCAATGATAAAAATGGTGTTCCCTCCTCTCCTCCCTCTATTATACGACACACACTCACACACTCTTCTCTCTTCTTCAAAATTCTGGACTTTTCTATCTAAATAAAAGATATTATTTTAGCTTTGGACATATGGCAATCTTAGCCCCTCAAGTTTCATCTTTCACACAAGGCCACATAACTTTCATCACATAATACCTATATACTTGTAACTTACTACCTAGCAAAGTGCAACATAAAATACTTTCTAAAAAAATGAAATAATACTATCACTTATTTTATATTATAGTACCTTGTCGGGATACGGGTGTAACAATATGCTACTGAATATACCCGAGGGAATGTCACGTTCACTCTGTAAATCCGCAACATGTCACCAAATGGAGTGTTTGGTAACAAAGTTAATGGTAGAGACTCGAGAGAATTTGGTGTGAATCCTCCAAGTATTATGTTTAAGTTCTGTAAAAGTGATGAATGATGATCCATAAATGGTGGTGGACCTCTGTAATTCGTGGTTAAGGAAGATGGTGATGATAGTGGTGGCTCGATAGTGATAAAGGGGTGTTTGGATCATTGGATCCTAAGACCCTCACCTTCAATCTTTGCTTCCAATTTGTTTCTTATGATAGTATATGTTTCAGGTTGAGTTCCTGTGGCCAAATGGGGTTTATATAGGCTTAGGAACACTTGGGGATCAAGTTGGAGAAGTATATGATCGGTTGGGACTCAATTTAATGCATTATAGCTGATCAGGAGCGAAGTACCGCGCACATACTTTGCAAAACCGCCGTACTTATGGTCTTCAAATGATTTTTCTCACTGGTGAAAAGTGCATCGTACTTAAGTGCAAGTACGGCGTACTTTTGTTCTTTTTCAGTTGTTGGCATAAGAATGAAAGTTGTAGATAATTCTCTTAGCTTTCCGTGGCCGTGAACGGGAGGTAAAACGGAGTCTGTATGCTCCATATATGGCCAAAATAGTGGACAGGTGTCGGGAGATCTTTAACTTAAGTTTGTTTCTTCATTTAAGCTTCATTTCTTCCACGACACCCTACAATATCAAATATAGTCTATTAAGTATCGAAATTTCATATAAATCATCAATATATATACATAAAAGCACGGATAACTCATCTAGGAATATGTATAATATGAGCGTTATCAAGACTCAAAAACTCTTATAGAAGAAATAATAATCAACTTGATCCATCCGATTCAAGTTTTTTATTTGTTAGTTGTTTGATCATCAATTAACTTTAGTTAGACGCGCTTTTAATCAAGATTTTAATAGATGTCAGTGGTCTTAGTTTTAAGTTTCTCAAATTCTTAAAGATTGAAATAGTAAACTCAACCAACATTTCACTATTTATTTCACTCTAAATTGATCAAAATATCAAAGATTATAAAATATATTAGGTTATGTGCTGTAGTGCGTTGCAACTGTTCATTTTAACATATTTTTGTTTCAAATTGATCAATTGCATAAAGACAATTAATCTTGTGCAAATAAAGATTAGTTTTTAGCGAATATGACCAAACTTGCAAAAAATATACATATCATTTACATCATTTTCAAAAAACAACAGACCACCCATAACAATATAAAAAAACTTTTGGATTTTTTTATGCAAAACGCAACAACCATGCTATATTTTATTTTGTTTTATTAAATGGAAACTATCTATCTCATAATATTTGAACCACAGACTACCTCATGCATCATAAGTAGGACTTAAACCCAAAAATATTTAGTTAGAGAGCTTCTCACACAACAAGAATACCAAAACATAATTTCCAATCCAAAATCATCACCAAACATAAATAATATATAAAATAAATATACAAAGATACACTGCATCAAAATATTGGAAAAACCATGTGCTTGCACGAGTATTATAACTAGTGTTTAAGTAATATCAAAAACCCTTTCTAGTTATTACTTATTGAATAAAGAATCACATAACAAATCTAGAAGGAAAAAATAATAATAACAATAATAATAATAATAATAATAATAATAATATAAGAGTTATTTTACATACCAAACTTTACATCTAAAAAGAAATCAATTATTGAGATTACAAGTATTTTAATATTTCATATATTTTTTATAATTTAAATATCTCTTAAACCGTTAATCGTTAAGCGAAAATAATTATACTATCGCGACGAGCATTTAATTATATTTCTATAGACGGGCACTTTGATATACTTTTGGCAAAAACAATCGTTTTTTTTTTTCGTTACCGAAAAAATAACATGTGATATATCATATGTGATTTTTTCAGTAACGAAAAAAGTGAAAAAAACGAAAAAAAAAATGTCGAAAATATATTAAAGTGTTTATCTATAAAAAGATAATTAAATGTTCGTCATAACAATACATTTATTTTTTTGCTTCACGATTAACGTTTTGAAAGATATTAATATTTGAAAAAAAATGGGTTTTTTAAATTGTTTTTTCGTCCATTAAAAGAAATAAAGATAAAGGGCGATCTAATAATAAAGAGGAGAGTTATTTTACATACTAAAATTTTTTTTTGGGTAAAGGAGAGTAATCCTACACCCTGGTAAATATATAAACCAAAAAACATTGAAGTACAATGGATGAGAGTGAATCCCTCATCTAAGTCCCTCAGGACATTAACCTATCCATTATATAAGAATGACAAGCCATTTTTATAACTACCAAATCCAAATACAACTAACAATGACTAAAGATAAAAATACAATGTAAACACTTAAGTCTTCAAAGTCATTATAGCGATCCAGATCTTTAACATGAAGAAACCTATACCAGGTTTCCCCAACTTCCAAGTGCTTATTCCAAAACAAATCCATTTGCGTCTTCTATTAGTATTATGCATAATACATAATCTAATAACCTAATAAGAGTGAGATCCGTAGCAAATCGGATTTGAAACATAAACATGGTCTAATCGACCCTACCTTCCAGCATATACTAACTTGAACCCATCTTCCAACCAATACGAGTGAAACACTTGAAGACACCCAATGATCAAGTCACAATGCACCACAGCTCCCATGATCACACAAAGGCAGAAATTAGTAACATGAATCTCACACCAGCCCAACAAACGCATGTGATCACTAAAGGAAAACACCTAACTGTTGCAAAACCATGCCCAACCATCATTACTCCAACCGTATCAGCAACAAATCACAACAGAAGGAGCAAAATCGAACCAAGGTTGCTATATTCATAGGGTTTAGATGAGACCCTAACATACATGCATAACCCCAACACGATCTGAATAGGTAATAAACTAAATAATAACATCAGTATACCAGACCTATACAAATCGTCATTGCAACCATTGATGACCCAACCATAACCAACATTTATCTCTCCCATAACCCACTTCCACATACATACACATCGCAAACCATAAAGGATCTTACCAGCAGCAACACAATAACATGGGTATACTTCCAGCAGTAAAATAACTGAACCCTAATAAACGGTTAAGTATATCGTTGAAGCATCAAACACACCCAAACCAAAGATTAATATATATATAGCAATGAAGAACAAGCCAAAAACCGACTTTAAATAGGCAATTTTTATGTCGGTATAACAACCAGATCCACTACCAAACAATATGAGATCTCACACGATTTGAAGGTGTTAACTAATAGAAACGATTAGGGATTTAGGGTTTAGTAAATAGGGACGATTGTAGGTTAAACAAAGGAAACACAACCCTCCACCCTAACAAACCAGATAATTCAGTAATCCCATCAAAGATTAATGAAAAAACAAATAAGATTGGAAGAATTTTGGCCGGATTTGTTAGGGTGGGTGGAGGCTGTAAATCGCCCCTAGCAGGAGAGAAAGTTAGGGAAGGGATTCATCCCCACCATTCATCTTAAAAGAAATCAATGGTTGAGATTAAAAGTATTTTAATATTTTAAATATTTTTTATAATTTAAATATCTCGTAAACCGTTAATCGTTAAGCGAAAATAATTATACCATCGCGACGAGCATTTAATTATCTTTCTATAAACGGGCACTTTGATATACTTTTGACAAAAAATAATTTTTCATTTTTTTTCAGGTTTTTTTTCGTAACCAAAAAAATCACATGTGATGAGTTAAGATCCCCAAGAATCAGGTAATCTCTAAAGAACAAAACAGATGATCTCAACCATCTATCTTGCTTTCATCCAACAGCAGAGATGGAAGCACAAAATAACAAAGAAGGGCAAAAACGTCATGTCATATCCTTCAATAAAAGCAAATAATATTTTAGATCCATCACATTTATTCAACTAGTTTCTCTCTCATCAAAAACACATACAAACAAATTTTCTCTTTCATCTCCTTTATTCACCCATTGTTCACCTAGATGTAGGTGTAAAACCGCTGTCATTCACCGAAAAATCACCAAAATCATATCGGAAATTACTAACGATTAATATATAGGGAGTTTGATTAGTTGCGGATATTGAGTGCAATGGATCACCTGGTAGGAGTCAAACTATTAACAACTTAGATTCTACTGCTTCACTACATATAATAATTTTTATATTTATTTTATATTTTGTAGGAAAGGAAAGGGGCTCAAGTTGGAAACTTGTGTCATTTTTCCATAGAGAATATGCCTCATCTATATAATACGTCTTCGAGAGGTATGCATTTGATGTACTTTTTCCTTGAATTATAGACTTATAGTATTCATTTTTAGAGTTTTGGAGCTCACTTGTACACTACTATGTGGCCAGCCACCGTTGATGTTGAATTCATCGCAAATGCAATCGGAGGAAGAAGCTTTGGCAGTGGCTGTTGTCGATCCGTCGTACGTTGTTGATCCGTCGATCCGCCGTACATAGAAAGAAATGTGGAATAGTGGAGAGAAGCCACATAAATTTTGATTTGAATTTATTTTTCATTTTCTTTTTATGCAATGCTTTATAGGTGTTGAGAATTGAATTTATGAAATTCCCGTTTACTTAAATACAAAACTTTTTAGTGAATGTTCACTTTTAGTATTTGTATTATGTTTGAATGTAAGACATAAAAGAGAGTAACATTTTTATTAATTGTCTAAAAAAAACACAACATTTGATTTGCAAAAAACATGTTATCAAATTAAGTATAAATCATATGCAAATCACATGTGATTCGTGTGTAAATCACATGTGATTTGTGTGTAAATCACATGTGATTCGTATGTAAACTAAATGTGATTCATCTTAAAAAAATAATGAAGTAAAATCACATGTGATTTGAGGTAAATCAGATGTGATATGCATATCTTGCCCCTTAACTTACAACACACAAAGCAACCAAAAAGGCTATGACTTAAACCTGTCTTTTTTTTTTTTTTTTTTTTTTCATTTATGATCTTTTTTATATAGAAGCAACTAAGATCAACATATTTATATCAAACAATAATCATCACTCATACATACATAAAGTAACTAAAACCTAATCATACAATAACATTCGGTGATAACTATTTCACAAGTTGAATATCGTAACACATAAAGTACCTAAAATCTAATCATCTTCCCATTGAATTTCTTTGACGCCTTCTTACGCTCATCACTTTTAGAATCTTCGTCGGAATCTAATAACTTTCTTTTTATGTCAATAGGCTTAGACTCGGCCTTCGGCTTATGATTTTCTTCGACCTTTTTTAAGCAAGACCTGTAATTAGCTACATACAAATATGTAGTTAGTAAGATGTAATTTTAAATGATTGTTCATCGTTATGCTACAAAATCACATGTGATTTTTAACAAACCACATGTGATTCAGTACAAATCACCTGTGATTTGTTCAAAAAACACATAAGACAGGTTACGAAAATCACATGTGATTCTCAATAAATCATATGTGATTTGTCAAAAACCTCATGTGAACTTCTACAAGGTACCAACTAAACCGACCCCGTAAATCAATTGATTTAACTATTAAACTAAAATCGCATTAATACGTATCAGAAATTGAAAATGAAAGTTGTCGTAAATACATGTGTATAAGTGAAATTACTGAAATGGTCTTGCCCAGGCGCTTTGAAATAATGGCATTAAAATTGAAACAACATATAATGACAGTGATGGTTAAATGGCAACTTTAACACTTACCGTAATGTTATAAATCAAATTACTTTTATATATACGTATGATGTTATTGAATAAAAAAAGACATGATATATACAAATATTTAGTTAGTACATGTAATTTTAAATTATTACTCAAAGTTATACTACAAAATCACATGTGATTCAGAACAAATCACATGTGATTCAAAACAAATCACATGTGATTTTTTCAATGTATACCTTTTACAATTAGTGCATCGCCCAGGGGATTTGCTATAGCAAAGAAGTTTATGATCGACTAACAATATTGGTCGGTCTAAACTGTTTTATTTACAAACTAATACTATACTCTACTACTAACCGAGCCGTTTCGCATCTATCTAGACTCTCATATATGTATTTAATCAGTAGATGATATAACTGTCAACATAATAATAATTAACTACTTTACACATGTAATGTATATAACAAAATACAACATCATATATCAAATCGCACGATATGCACATTATTTGAATCAACATATATGAATTATAAGATCGAATGAATCCTGAACAAAGATTTACTCTCATATATGAATTATAAGTTTCATGGCGATATAATAAGTTGATACCAATATTGAGACCACAAGCAATTTATAACTTCCTACAACTCAAACTGGGCTGTTTTTTGGAATGTAATAGCATTTTATCAAACCGGATCTTGTTAGTTTACCTTGGTAGGAATGCATATCGGGTCTCAACTCATGAGCAGATTTGAACGCAACCACAGCTGAATCTAGTTGATTCAGTTACAGAAGCAAGTTACCCTTCACTATGTGCCAAGTTATATGTCTCTTGTCAATACGGATGCTCTGATCACATTAGGAAAACGTTAGCAACACAAAAAAGATGATATAATTGAACACGTTGAGTAACAAGACATCACGAGTTCACAGCAAAATCCAAACTGGTCAAATTGACCCGATACCCTCTTCTGCATCTTTTGAACCATAAAAAATAAACGGGATGAAGTTTCCACTTAATCTTACTTTTTCGACATTAGTTAGAGCGGCTCTGTCATCTTTCTTTTCCCATAAAACAGACAATGCCACAAACATTTCAGGCTTGGCTGGATCAATGGTTAACAGATCATGCACTAGCTTGTTCAGCTTTGGTACATCAGATTTTAGCACCAAAAGCATCGCATACTCATTCATATAGGTAACGTCATAAAAATCAATCTCCTGAACCTATAATAGTAGAACCAAAAATGAGTAACGCAAGTTTAAAACGCCAACATCTGTGTGGTATGCATCAAACGAAAATTAGTCCCAGCTCACAATTATTGAAAACCAATAAAACACTACTACGATGAAAGATTCTTTAAAAAAGCATTTTATTTAAAAAAAAAAAAAAAAAAAAAAAAAAAAAAAAAAAAAAAACAACGTTAGAAGTACTTGTGCTAGTAATTCAATAATGTAATTAAAAATTATTGAAAACCAATAAAACACTAACTTTTGTGTCCCCTTCCAAAGCATCCTTGGCTGTAACTCATACCTCCACCATATCTGCATTAGAGAATCGTGTAATTAAAAATTGTCTAGAGATTGATTCCAGGTAAAGGGGAGTAATCCTGCACCCGGTAAAATACATTAATAAAAAACGTTTAAGTACAATGGAAGAGAGTGAGTCTCTTATCGAAGTCCCTAGGGACACTACCACTACCACTATATAAGAATGACAGGCCATTCTTATAACTACCATATCTAAATACAACTATCGATGACTAGCAATAAAAATACAATACATCACAACTCAAATAAAATTGAAGTCTTCATAGTCATCCTAGCGATCCAGATCATAAACATGTGAACTTCCAGCTTCAACCAATTGCGTCTTCTATTAGTATTATGCAAAGCATAATCTAATAACCTAATAAGAGTGACTTCCGTAGCAAATGAATTTGAAGCATGAACATGGTCTAAGCGACCCAACCTCCAGCATATCCGAGCTTGAACCAATCTTCCAACAAATCCGAGTGACACACAAGAAGACTACCATGATCAAGTCAATGCAAATTTCCATAGCAAGTGAGCAAGATTCACATAAAATAAACCAAACGTAACATGATGAATCTACCCACTATGAACGAATAGCAAAACCAAGGCTCCAGCACATGTAATCAACATAAGAAAACGTTAACACACAAATCAGAACCCAAACACAAGGACCATGGCTGATTTTGAGTACCAACAAGTTGCTAAATGCAACCAAGATCGGAGAGAAAACCAATAGTATCATAATCTGCCAATAGTATTATAAACTTCCACATGACTGACCAATTGACCCCGTTAGATGAATATTTCTGCCCAGTAACGGATCAAAAAGTACTACACAATCTCTTAGAAGAACTTGCACTCTCTCAAAAACCCACGACCAATAAAAGTTCAAATCAGAACCATTCAACAATACCAGCCCTAAACATTAGGGTTTCATCCTAGCTGAATCAACAATTGCTTGCAAACGCTGAACCCTAGCACTAGGGTTTCAAATAAGAGTGAAGTCGCAATCAGCAGCAAGTACAAAACCAACCAATACAGAATACCAAACCCAAAAACGAGTTTAGTTATGCGTTAAGCACCAGCACCAATAGATCTAATACGCAGGTAGACAACGAAACCCTAAGTGGGAAATCGTATAGCTTGTATAATAATGCGTAATAGATGATAGAAATCGAACCTTATATAGAAATATTACCGACTTAACAATCAATAAGGAATCGATAAAACCGACTTTAAATAGGCAATTAGAAGGTCGGTCGAAGGAATCAGATCAAGACAATGAAATTCGAAACCCTAAATATGTATAAACCGATTAGAGAACCTAAAACAGTTTAATGAATAAAAGGGAGAAACCCTAAACGTTTTTAGCAATAACAACCTACAAACAATACGAGATCAGCAGCCAAGACCAAAATCACACGATTTGAAGGAGTTAATTGTGAAAAACGATTTAGGGATTTATGGTTTCTGAAGTGGGCAATTAAAGTATAGATCAAAGGAAAAGAACCGACTCCCCAACCCTAACAAATCCGATCTATATGTAAATTCAGTTAATCCTAGAGAATGATTAAAGAAAAACGAATGAGATTGGCAGAATTATGGCCGGAATTTGTTAGGGAGGGGAGGCAGAAAAATCGCCCACACAAGAGAGAGAGAACTAGGTTTTTTTTTTTTTTTTTTTTTTTTTTTTTTTTTTTTTTTTTTTCAGCCGTATCTAGATTGATTCCAGGTAAAACAAGCTTGAAATGTCAAATAAAAGTAAGTACCCAGGCATGACTCTTTAAATAAAATAATATGAAAAAACTGAAATGTATACCAATATCAAACATTACGAGGCTGATTTTGATAGGTGGGTGGCAACGAAGTACAATTGGAGCACCGAATCATGTTTTGATAGTGCTATTTCATCTCAAATGTCCATTGCTTAGCACTGATTTTAATCAATATTGAATTAGGTGGTTAGGGTTTGTAATTTGGGGAAAACATTATTGGTGTGAGTATGTGAAATGAAGAGATGAAGGTGTAACCGACCCCTATTAATTATGATTGATATTACAAAAATGTCCCTATGTAAGTAATTATATTAAAATGATAATTAATCTACACCTTTAGATTTAAAAAAAATGAATGGTTAAGATCTTTTAATTTGATCTTTAAATAATTCTTGTTTTGCATTGAACTTTTCTCTTAGGCTCTTTACAATCTGATTATGGGCTGAATTTTTATTATTATTTTAAAGACTTTGGGAACTCGTCCTTTGAGAAATGTATGATAGAGAGAATAATAATAATAATAATTAAAAAAAAAAAAAAAAAAAAAAAAAAAAAAAAAAAACTGGGAAGAATTGTTTTAATAAATAAACGTTAGAAGAGGTATAAAACGGGGAAATGTGGTCCTCATAGACGCTCTCTTTTTCTGTCGTCATCAATCGCCCCGATCCAATCCCTGAAATTCACATACAAACCCTTTTCCTATTCTTCTTATGGCAAGCAGGTAGGTCTCTTTTTCATTCTTCTTGTTTTCTTATATAAATTTGTATTTTTTGATATAGTAATATTGGATCTGGGATCAGAGGTTCAAGTGTTTAAATAAACCCTAGTTTGTAACCCTTAATGGGTTTGTGCAATTCAGTTAAAAAAATAAATACAATCTTTAATGATAGTATTTGACTTTTATTGATTTACATTGATGGGTTTTCAGTTTTGAGGTGATTGATTGTTTTTTTTTTTTTTTTTTTTTTTTTTTTTTTTTTTTTTTTTATTGGTAGCTGATCATTAATAATACAGATGTGTGCTGGTTATAGTTGGGTATTTTCTGTGCTATTTAATACTCTATATCCCAATACCGTCTTCCACAGGTTATGGGACCCAATACCGTCTTCCACGGTGTATGGGGGAGGTTGAGACGTAGACAACCATACCCCTACCTAAGGTAGAGAGGTTGCTTCCGGTTCTACCTAATGTAGAAAAGGACCTCCGGCCTTTTGTAAGGAGTGAGGATCGAACCCTTGACCTCTAGGTTAAGAGTCAAGGGGTTTTCCAACTGATCCAACCCTACTTGTTATAGGAGCTGTAGTTACTGTTTTATGTGAAAAAGTCATATTAGGATGATTTTAGGTATGGGCATGTTGACATAAGTACAATAATGTATGAGGTCAGAACAAATTCGAATATGGTTCCTTTGTCTAGTATAGGAGCATGTCTCAAGGTCTCGGTTAACATTCATCATACATTGATCCTGTGTTTTCTTTTAATTTACATGACCATCCATTGCTTTCTTCATAATCTTAATGTTGCTGATAGGTCCTATCTTACTTTTTGTCTTGATATTAGATTTTCCCAGTTTGGATGTATATTGTTTATGTACATCTTTCGTTTTTACTTGATCCTACTACTCCGTATGCGTTTTGCGTCTTCCATTGAAGTACTATTTTGGGCAAGGCGGCATTAATTGATAGATAGATTATGGAACTAAAAGGCATTTCAGGACAGAATATTTGTGGAAACTTAATATGAGAACATGACTGGCTTTTTTTATGCACTTTATAACTGCAGTTGTGGAAATTCCATTTTAATTAACAAACACTTAGCTGTCACATGTACATTATTGTCAAGATGCCTTTTGCGAGAGGGATACTATTGACGAGATTGATGTTGATGATCATTTAATGAAAGGGCTAGTGGAATCGCTTTAGGTGATTGTAGACTATAAAGAAGTTATCAATGATTCAGATGCTTATTGATATGATTTTCTGAATAAAGATGATAAAAAAGTTGTATTTGAAATTTTCTTCTTTCTTTTGTTAGTGGAGGTCTAAAGACTTAAGGAATATTTAAAATTCTTTTCACTCTGAATATATACATCTAATAGTTAATACACATTGCAAATCAACAGGATTAAAGTTAGTAACCATAAATGCTCCCAAGAGATGCCCTAAAATAGATTTGAATCTTATTCTTAATTGGTTGGTAATTACATTTCGTAGCTAAGAAGCCTACGTAATATTGCTATCGTAAAGTTTGTCAATTACTTTATTTGATAGTAAGTGTGGAAAACTGGTCTTTTTGTTAACAGTATGGTTTCCCTGTTTCAGCTAAAATCTTCTGCTAGGTCTGATAGTGAAGGCAATATCTTGAAGGTGATGCTATAATAGCAGCATAGTTTGTGGTGACAATATATACTTTTATATGGCAGATAGTATATCAAGCTTTTGGGGTCCGGTCACTTCCTCCCATGAGTGGTGTGAAAAGAATTATGTGTATTCTTCTTATGTTGCTGAGTTTTATAATACCATTTCAAATGTTCCATGCATTCTTTTGGCACTTATTGGCCTTTTAAGTTCCGTGCTACAGCGTTTTGAGAAGAGGTTTAGTGTTCTACACTTGTCAAATATGGCACTTGCTATTGGGAGTGTGATGTATCATGCAACGTTGCAACATGTGTAAGTACCAGCTTTCATCATTGCATGGCTAAGAGTATCGTTTTTCATAGTAATTTTCTGTGCAATCTTTGAGTTCTTCTATTTGTCCTGATTATAGATTTTGAGGATGTCTCTGTTCTTATTTACTTCCTGCTGTTTTCGCCATTTAGGGTAAAAGATATCTCATATATTAATTGCATGCTGTTTACTTAGGCTTATAATAAGCATATCCACATCTCACTTGTGGATGGCTAGATGCATTTATTGGATTATATCCTGCTTAGATCTGATGGGCAACCTTTCTAGGAATTCTGGAACTGTGTGCCTGTTTAAAGTTGCTTTAGGTCATCTTGGTATGCTTCAAATACAATTTGTGGCAGGTTCACGCGAACTACCTTGGTTCTCTTAATAGTTGCTGACTTTTTTTTGGGTAAAAGGGTTAATTCACCCCGGTAAAATTCATTACTCCAAAAAACGTTGAGGTACATAGGATGAGGGTGAAGTTGCTGACTTTGACGAATCTTATGTATTAGGGTTAGTTCACTTTTAGCTATGTACCTTATTTTTATTCTAGGTACCGTTTAGAAAGTTTGTAAGGGTATCTATGAAGATGTGATTTTAGGTCCTACATAGTTTTGTCATAGAAAAAACAGGGGATCTGACTCACATAATGAAGAATGGGGTTTATTTGGGTATTTAAACACACACACACACACACACAAAAAAAAAAAAAAAAAAAAAAAAAAAAAAAAAAAAAAAAAAAAAATTCAACCTAATCTATTTTGATCATGTCATAGAAAGGAATCTAATCAACCTCGAAAATTCAGTTGTGGTAAACTTGTCTACCTCCAGCGTAAGTACGACTGTTGCTATTGTAACAGTCTTCTTTCGGTGTGCCAATTTGATTTACAAAAATAGAACAAGTTTTAGTGAAGACTCCAAGATAGAAATTAGGCCAATAGCTAGAGGGAGTAGCATATTTAACTTATTATAAAAATTCTGCTATAGATCATATACAGTTTATTACTAGTAATTAGGGGTGGCAATTGAGTCGTGTTCGTGTTAACCTATTTGGGTTCGCGTGTTGGCGGGATAGTATAGCCTCTACCCAAACACGACCCATTTATTAATCGTGTCAAAAAACTCAACCCTAACCCGCACCTGCATAACACGTGTAACCCATTTTTGACCCGTTTAACCCATTTAAATAAATAGGTCAATTAGTGAATAAGGTTGGTGATATGTTGGTTTAACTAGCTTAAATGCCAAAATGATATAAGAATTCAAAATATGATAAAAATAACAGACAAATAACTATACAACAATTTTTTCAGTTATAAGCGTCAATTTCTATGATATATGAGGTATAATTGTAATTCAATAATATTAAGTACATAACAGAATACATTTAATCCACATCCAACATAAAAAGGCAAGTTATATATTTTATTTTTATAGTCTTATATACTTAAACGGGTTCACGGGTTGACCTGTTTAATATTCACTCAACCCAAACACGACCCATTTATTAAACGGGTTAGACGGGTTGACTTGTTTTTGACCCAAACATGTTTACCCTCAACCCAAACCCGTTTAACTTCGTGTCGGGTTCGTGTCGTTTATCGTGTCGTGTCGACAATTGCCACCCCTACTAGTAATATTAAAATATGGGATATGAGACTTGGGAAGAAGGAAATTGAGCATCCACAGACGAAAAGAACCGGAACAGTCTGATAGTACTATCTAGAAAATGATGTGGATGTATTTTGTCATAGCCATGTAATCTATTATTTCTTTCTTGGCTTGCTTCTGCTAGGTTTTTTTTTTTTTTTTTTTTTTTTTTTTTTTGTAAAGGGTTACCCCGGTAAAACATATTAAAACCAAAACATTTATAGTACAAATGGAATGTAGCTGAAATGCGACATTTAACCTCAAGCAAAGTTTGATAAACGACTACCAACTACGTGTTTATGACATGCCATAGAGCATGAGGACTAAACTAGCTAACTAAGTACTTTTGGATGATGACACCAAAAAAATAGATGTCTCGTCATAAACATGTTCGACTTCATCCTCTTCATCACTAGCATCATCATGGACCACTTTGGACATTCGCGTACCTTCCTTCTCCACATCATTCTCTGACGTTTCATCAGAACTGTATCAAATTCCTTGGAAAGTAACTCATAAGGATTATTAGATAGAACTACCTTCAATAGATTAGACGTACTAGCCTTAGGGGTTTTACCACCCTTAGCAGTGTTTGCATTACCACCTTCAGACATTGTGGCATTTGAATCCCCAAAAATTTACCGTCCCACACAATTAACATTGCGACTCTTGCCATTATGGGCAGTTCCTTTTCCATTTCGACGCTTATAAACCACAGTTTAAAAACCATCGTCACTAGCAGGTTGCACGACCTTATTCAGCTCACTAGGACGCTTGTTAGTAACCTCTTGAAAACCATTATTGGTAACCGCTTATTAGTAACCACAGAAGTCGGTTCCACTATGTTTTTAGGGCATTGATTAAGAGAATGCCCAAAAATTTTACACGAGTCACACCTCGGTGGTTTCCACTCATACTCACTCCGATTAGCATTGTGATTCATGGCTTGTGAAATTAATTTAATATGAATACTTATCGTTGTGTTCTCAAGATTTATTTAGAGGGGAAAGGAAAAGAAATGGAGAGAAACTGAAAAATATTTATGTACTCAAGATTTTTAACAACAGAAAAGAAAAGAAAAGAGGAGGAAGGAAATGGAAGGGGGATTTAAGGCATTTTTACTCCTAAATCTTCCTCCCAGCTATGGGCGGAATAGGGAAGAAACCACATATTCAGCTCACTAAAAAATAATATTGACTGTATTACCCCCCTGTATTCTCTCAACTGTAGCTTTCTTGGATCTTCTTCAACGTCTCATATCTTTGTCTGCTTCGAAATTAGACATCACAGCCCTCCGGTGACATAGTAATTCACTATTATTAGAATCTAATTTCATTTATTTGATGTTTTTGGTGTGTTCATAATTCTGATTGTGATGCTGTAACTTTAGGTCATCGACAATTTCTTTGTATATAATAACTGTTTATTTGGGCTTTAGTTTCATTGTTTCAAAAGCAATTAATTTGCATACTGGTAATGGACCAGCCAACATATATAATCGTTGGTTTTGAGTTTTCACATAAAATGTTAGATTTTGGAGATTTGATTATTAGACAGTATATGACTTTTTGTATATTTTTGTTTTCTTTTATGGATTTTGTACGTCTAAAAGGGCATGTTTGTAAATTCATATCTTTATTAAATTTCCTTTCTTTTTATTATTGTAAACTCGAGAACACAACACAAAATTGTTAATTTTCTTTCCATTTTCCTCCCTTTTTTTCTCCCCTAGTACTTCTCTTCACCTCCTCTCCTGAACTAACCCGAGAACGCATTAAGAACACATTTGCATTTAGGGGATGGTCCTGCCTTTTTGTCATTTATTAGATTAAGGGTGTTTATACTTTGCCGGAGATCTTCCAGGATGCAGTCTCCTTACCCTCGGGTTATGATCTGTCTACATTCTACCTCCCCCGTACCCCGCTCCTGAGGGATTGGGTATCGTTGTTGTTGTGATACTTTCATCTTGAAACTGATTATTTTTTTAGTTCTGACCTGAAATCACAATAGTTCTTTTTCTGATGCTTGTGCAAACAGATTTTGCTTCTGATTATCTTTCATTTATTTAATTTTTTGGGTAACCATAGTTTCTGACATTTTGGCTGACTAATCCACGGGGTTGAGCCCACCACAACACTCAAACTGGGTAAAAGCCCTTGTCGTTTTGGGGAGGTTTCATGACCACTTCAGGGTTGTTTCCACCAAAAAAGATTCGGATACCTCTCACAATTATCTTTTATTTGGGGTCAAATAAGCTGTTTCATAAATGATATACATGGGTAAACTTATGTTATTCCCCTTTTCTAAGTTAATTTTCGAGACTTAACTTCACAAACTGTCTACTTTTCTCTAAAGATGTCATTGTTGGTCATCTTATCTTGTTACTGGTTTCTTAAATAATAAAATCCGTTAAACACTGTATTCTATTATTACTTAAGTTTGACCATTGTCTGTCTTTTGCAGGCAGCAGCAGAGCGATGAAACTCCAATGGTATGGGAAATGCTTCTCTACATATACATCCTCTACTCACCAGATTGGCACTACCGCAGTACTATGCCCACATTTCTCTTCCTCTATGGCGTCTCCTTTGCCGCACTCCATTCGGCAATTCGCTTTGATATTGGTTTCAAGGTTCATTACGTGATGCTGTGCCTCTTGTGTATTCCCCGGATGTACAAGTATTACATACACACACAAGATTTGGCAGCCAAAAGGGTTGCAAAACTGTATTTTGCAACCCTTTTCCTTGGTAGTTTGTTTTGGTTAGGTGATCGCTTTTGCTGTAGCCAGATATCCCGCTGGCCAGTTAACCCACAAGGTCATGCATTGTGGCATGTCTTCATGGGGTTCAACTCTTACTTTGCAAATACATTCTTGATGTTTTGTCGTGCAAAACAACGAGAATGGAACCCAAAAGTGGTTCATTTTATGGGAATTCTTCCCTATATCAGGATTGAAAAACCGAAGACGCATTAAAGGAGCTGTGGAAGAAACTTTGCAAGCCTTAATTTGTTTTTATTGGTATTGAAGTAGATACAAGAATTTGGAACCCACAAAGATAGCGGGCATTTTGTTTTGACCGTATGGATTTTTAAGTATATTTAAAAAATTGGGCTAGGGTTTTGAGAGGTTTTAGCTGTGAAATTAGAATGTCCATGTACCAAATTTTGTATGATCTTCGCCATCCTTTTGTGATACAATTTGTTTGATTGAACTGATTTTTTTCTTTATTATGCGCGCAAAGGGTGAATCATGAAACGTGCCAGCAGATGCCCATATTTTTGGCACAGCATGCCATCCATTTGGGATTTTGGGTTGATTTTTGTGCTTCAGTTTAGAGTTTGTTACTGAGATTTGCAGGTTTTGTTTCTTATAAATGTTAATTTCCTTGGCAGAACTTTGGCATTTATGTCTTAGAATGTCTCTTAGTGGAACCTTCTGTGTTAGGTAAACAATCAACATGCTATAATGTAAGATTGCGGACGTCAAAATAGAGAAATCGGTCTAGCAGCAAAATTCTAAGACCTAGATTTTAGAGAAATCGGTCTAGCAGCAAAATTGACTTTACTAAACGAGACAAACAAGTGTGACAAATCCATACCTTGCAACTACCCATAATTTTCAAGCTATTTGCATTACCCATGATTTTCAACTACCCATGATTTTCAAGCTATTAACAAAATCGAAAGCTTATTGAATGAAATTTCAACTCACTCTCATTAACGAAACTAGAAGCTGATGGGTTGATTTATTTTTCTTAATCAAGACACTCATATAGCAATGATGCCTAACCCCAAACCCAATAGGAAACAGACGGAGAATTTAGTATTTTTCTTCAGCAGTACCACCATGGCAGTAAATTCAACACTGAACCAAGTTTCTAATGTTGGGATGCAAAGAATTTATGCGCATTCCTTGCACATTTTGCTATGAGCCCTTTTTTCCAATCTGTCAAAATCAAGTGATTAGTCGGCTAGTTTGAGCAATGTCACTTGACTTTTCTGCATTATGATTACATTTCGGATGACAGTTAACGTTGCCTTTTTTACTCAAATCAACTGAAATAACCATCTATGTTAACACAACTGATGTGATAAGCGTTACAAGAATGAACAGTGTGAGAAATGCTTTCTCAAAGCACCCTTATGTTGTTTAAATGTGTAAAGTACAACAAGCTTTTAGTTTAAACCAACAAATTGAGATCAAATGAGTGACCACTGTACAAGTGCAAGCAACTAGAAATACATGAAAACCAAATTCTCAAGAAATATACTCTTCAAGATTCACCAAACTGTCGATCCTTAATGATCTGTCCAAGTTTCGAGTACAATTCCCTTTGTTCATCATATGAGAGATTCATAACAATCTGAAACAAAAGATATCAAATAAAAACCTTAATTTAATGACTTGAAATTAGAGATGCTATGAATGGGATTTGGGTTATACTTTGGGTTTTATATCAAACAAGTAAAATAAAATAATAGAGCTTTAAAGGAAACGGATCAACCAGGTTATAAGATAAGATTATCATTATTGGTTTTATATTTTTTTTTATAACCACATCTAGCACACGATACTATAAAAAAAAAAAAAAAAAAAAAAAAAAAAAAAAAAAAAAAAAAAGAGCTTTTGTGGTAAACCGGCCGTTCAAAGTGTTTAGCAAAACTGCCCGACCCGTCCACTTTGCTAATTCTTACTTTGATCAATGTGAAATTATTCACCAAAACAAAAGACGAGTCACATACCTGGTCTATAATCATCCCTAGAGACACGCTTTGAGCCACAATAAACGACTGGTGATAAATGTAAGCAAACACCGCCATTACCATCTGCATGGCAAGTTACATGAGTTCAGGGAACAAAATCAATAATCAACACCAAAAACCAAGCAACCAAAATTTGGCATCAAATTGTTTTGAAAAATGATCAGACAAGTCTATTTGCTGTATTATTAAGTCATTGCAGACCATAAAGACTGTTTAGCATCTACAATGCCGTTTGATAACACTAGTTGTAGATTCTCAACCTGAACAGCGAAACTAGTGTTCATGGATTCTGTGAAATTTTCTTCTTCAAATTTTCCAAGTTATATAATTAATTATCCATAATTATCTTGCAATTATTACAGAAATCTCGATATCCACAAGATCTGTTTACTTATTGTTAACTAAGGTATTGTAGAAGATAGGGTATAAATGCTAACACACCTGGCAATCCATTCTATCTGTCATCCCACCATGTCCAGGAATACTGTCACCAAAATCCTACAGAAAATGACCATATAAATAACTAAGTATATGTGGACAAAGGTGTGCGTTATGAATCATTAAAATTATAAAAGACAGTAGTTGCACCTTGATATTGAAGGCTCTTTTGAAGCCACTAGCAAAGAAGCCACCAAAAGGTGCAATGATTGAAGCAAATAGTCCAAGACCCAGTGCATGCCATTGCACCGGAAGAATATGAATCTCTGTCCATGGAAACTGAAAACACATATGCATGAAAACACACTTGATACTGCTGTTTAGTCTATCAGTAGTATCAACTTAATGTGAGATGGAAATACAACCATTGCACAGCAAAGCTCATATAACCAGATTCAAGATAATTTATTTTATTATTTATTATTCATTATTTTATTTTTTTTTGTACAAGGATTGTTCATAATATCCATAGAGGAAGTGTTTTTGGGCTTTCTATTCGTAAAAAAACAAGACCACCTGGGCTGTATATAGACTCTAGAGTATCATTAATAATGGGATAAGATACATAACTAGCAATGACTTTAAAACACGCTATTCTACTCACACGGATACTCTCGTAAAACTAGGGTTTTAACATGATCCACAAAAAAAAGATTGAAACGTGTATTTAGAAATCACTTAAGAAATGAAAATACAAGTTCAACGGCCACAAATCACTTTAGAATCAATAATCAAGAAACATGACTCAAAAGGATTTGTTATTAGATGATGAAGTTTGTTACAATGAGTTGTTAGAGAAACAGAGAGAATTACAAAGTTCAGAATGAATGAAAATGACAAGTGAAAAGAGTATAAAAGGAGGTTTGGGAAAAGCTAACAGCTTTTCCCGCCAAATGTTGTTTGACTTTCTGTGTTGACTTTTCTATCTTTGACTTCTTAATTCCAGCTTGTTACAATCCATCCCTCTTATAAAATTCTTGACCTCAAGAATTAACTGAAAACTCTGGAAATCGTTGTATCAAATCCTCAGCTAATTCCCAAGTAGCATCTTCTTCTCCATGGTTGGCCCATTTCACTAGCCAATAGACAGCAGCTCTATTGTTTACCTTTGCTATTTTTCTGTCAAGAATCTTTTCAGGCTCCACTGATAGCAACCCATCTTCACCACAGTGAGGTAAAATACCCATTTTCAAGGCATTACCTTTGCACAGCTTCAATTGAGATACATGGAAGGTTAGGTGGATTTGACTAGTACTAGGTAACTCCAAAGTATAAGCAACTGCGCCCACCTTAGCCACAATTAAAAAAGGACCATAATACTTTGCTGACAATTTATTCTGTTGACTTGATCTGATGGTAACTTGTCTATGGGGTTGAAGCTTCAAGTATACCCACTGACCAACTTGGAATTCCCTTTCAGACCTTCTTTTATCTGCATAACTTTTGAACCTATCTTGAGCCCTTTTCATGTGGAACTTGAGCATTTCAATGGCAGATTCTCTGGCTTGTAAAGTTCTATCCACAGTCTCCACAGCACTTTCCCCAGCCAAGTATGGAATATGAAGAGGTGGTTTCTGGCCATAAACTACCTCAAAAGGGGTCACATTGGTGGATGAATGCTTGTTTGTATTGTACCAAAATTCTGCCAAAGGCAACCATTGGACCCATTCCTTTGGTTTCTCCCCTGACATGCATCTCAAGTAGCACTCTAAACACTTGTTCACAACTTCAGTTTGTCCATCTGTTTGTGGATGGTAGGCTGTGGACATTTTAAGCTCCACTTTCAACAACTTAAAGAGTGATTGCCAAAAATGGCTAAGGGACACACTGTCTCTATCACTGACAATTGAAGTTGGTAGACCATGTAACTTGTAGATAGAATCCAAAAACACTTGAGCCACAGAACTTGTAGTATAAGGGTGACTAAGTGCTATGAAATGTGCATATTTACTTAACCTATCCACCACCACAAAGATCACAGACTTACCTTGTGACTTAGGTAAGCCAGTAATGAAATCCATAGAAATGTCAGACCACACTTTCTCAGGAATAGGTAAGGGTTGTAAGTAGCCAGGATAAGCTGCCAAATCATGCTTTTGTCTTTGACATACATCACACTCTCTAATAAACTTCTTGACCATCTTATGCATACCCTTCCAGTAAAACAAAGTGCCAATTTTATGAGAAGTAACATTAGTACCTGAGTGACCTCCAACTGCATCAGAATGGTAGTGTTGCACAATAGTAAGCCTCAACTTATCATTATTGCCCACTACTATTTTTCCTTTCCTCTTCAACATTCCATCCTCCAAAGTATACTTAGTCCCATCATATGAACCATCTTGTAACTGTTGAATTACCCCTGCCAACACACTATCTTGCACACAACTGTCCTTAATTTGTTGCAGTAATTCACTAGTTATTGTAGATAGGATCAAAGAATTTAACTCACTACTACAATTGACCCTGGATAATGCATCTGCCACCATATTTTCACTGCCTTTTTTGAATGAAATCTCATAATCATAGCCCAAAAGCTTAGGCATCCATTTAGCTTGGAATGGAGCAGTAAGCCTTTGGTCTAGTAAGAACTTGAGACTAAAATGATCTGTTTTTATCTTGAAATGCCTATCCAACAAATACCCCCTCCATTTTTCCAATGCCATCAACACAGCTAAAAATTCCTTCTCATAAGTGGACAAAGACTGGTGTTTGGGAGAAAGGGTTTTACTGAGATAAGCTATTGGATGTCCTTCTTGTTGAAGTACTGCACCAATTCCCATGCCAGAAGCATCAGTTTCCATCACAAAAGTCTTTTGAAAGTCAGGTAGTGCAAGAACAGGTGATTGTATCATAGCTTGTTTGAGCTTGTTAAAAGCCTGTTGTGCTTCTTCACTCCATTCAAAAGCATTTTTCTTCAACAAATTTGTCAAAGGCTTACTGATCATAGCATATTGTTGAATGAATCTTCTATAATAACCTGTTAGACCCAGAAAACCTCTTAATTGTTTAACTGTTTGTGGTGTTGGCCATTCCTGCATAGCTTGTATCTTTGTAGGATCTGTTAACACCCCTTCAGATGCAATTATATGACCCAAATACTCCACCTTATTCACCCCAAAGAAACATTTACTCTCCTTAGCAAAAAGAGTATTCTTCTGCATCACTTGTAGTACCTTACTCAAATGTACCCAATGCTCTTCCTCACTTTTGCTGTATATCAATATGTCATCAAAGAAAACCAACACAAACTTCCTCAAAAATGGTTTAAACACATCATTCATCAAAGATTGGAAGGTTGAAGGAGCATTAGTGAGACCAAAAGGCATCACTAAAAACTCATAGCGACCTTCATGGGTTCTAAAAGCTGTCTTATGGATGTCCTCATCACTCATTCTTATTTGGTGGTAGCCAGATCTAAGATCAAGTTTTGAGAACACTTTGGACCCATTGAGCTCATCAATCAATTCTTCAATTACTGGTATAGGAAACTTATCCTTGATTGTATGTTTATTGAGTTGCCTATAATCAATGCACATTCTCCATGCTCCATCTTTCTTCTTAACCATAACAATAGGTGAGGAAAACGGGCTCTGACTGTTTCTGATGACACCAGCTTCAAGTAACTCTTTGACCATTAATTCAATTGCATCCTTCTGATTGGGTGGGTGTTTGTAGGGCCTAATGTTCACAGGTGTTGTGTTTGGTGCCAATGGAATAGTATGGTCATGTGATCTCTTAGGTGGCAACTCTTTTGGAACCTCAAAAACATCAGCATAATCTCTAAGGAGTGTTTGGATCTGTGGACTTGTGGACTTCTCTTGCACATCCATATGCATCAAAGTTGCAGGATACACATACATAGCCATAGAAGAGATATCAGACTCCCCCATTTGACTCAAATTAGCTTGTTTTTGTTTTCCTTGCATCCATTGTAAGGTATTCTGTTGTGTCCCTCTCAAAACACACCTCTTCCCATTTGTCACAAAGTCCATGACCAAATTTTTGAAATCACATTTGACTATTCCTAAAGTAGATAGCCATTGGATTCCTAACACCATTTCACACCCTCCCAAAGGCAAAATCATGACATCTGACTCATAAGTATTTCCTTGTAACTCCCATCTAAACTGTTTACACTCATACAAGCTTGATATAACTTGGCCATTAGCCACAGAAACTTGCAAGGGACATGTTTTTCTCATTCTGCAACCTAACCTCTTGGCAGTGTTAAGGTCCAAAAAATTATGAGTACTGCCTGAATCAACTAGTTGGTGCAACACTTGTTTCCCTACATAACCCTTAACCCTCATAGTCTGGTAACTGATTATACCAGTCATTGCATTAAGAGAAATTTGAGGCATTTGTTCAACATCATTTTCAACTACATTTTCTATTCCTTGATCAGTTAAAACCAAGTCATCATCTTCATCTAACACATCATCATCAACACATACTTCCAAACTAAACATCTGTCCAGGACACTTATGACCTGGAGTGTACTTTTGGTCACAATAAAAACACAATTGTTTGGCTCTCTTTTCTTCCAATTCTTGTTGTGTCAATTTCTTAAAAGGCCTGTTTGGTACAGTATTGTTGACATTCCTAATTGCATTACCCCCACCTCTATTAACAAAACCACCAGGCACATTGGTTCTATGAGTATTCAATAATGGTGCATTTCTGCTCTTATTCACAGCAATGTGAGCCTCTTGTAATTTTGCTAAAGAAAACACATCACTCAAAGTAGCAGGTCTAAACATTCTAATAGCATAAGCAATCTCATCTTTCAATCCTCCAATGCACAGACTAACAATACATGTATCAGGCAAATCAACTGTATCAACTTTATTCAGAAGAGCTTCAAAAGATTCTTGATATACCTGAACTGAAGAAGTTTGAGATTCTTGAGTTCCATCACAGGATCAGAAAAAACTGACTCAAATCTCTTCCTAACATGAATCTCATACATATCCCAAGTAACCACTTCCCCAAATCGCCTCATGAACTGTGTATGCCAATTAAGTGCTCTACCAAACACATGCATCGAAACAAGTCTGATCTTCTGATCATCAACCATGATTTGATCCATTTCAAAGAATCTCTTAACCCTATACAGCCATCCCTGTACATCTTCACCGTCAAACTTAGGAAACTCAATCTTGGATAACCTACCATATTGACCTCCATTGTTTTGATTGTGTTGACCCATTTGACCACCAAGAATGCCATTTTGAGCACCAGAAACACCACTCCTCTGACTAGGCCCTTCACCACTATCAAATCTTTGCTGCATCACTCTCATATCATTTGTCAACGTATTAACAGCCCCCATCAATGCTGTTAATTGAGTTGCTAAACTCTCAACAGTATGTCCATTAGTGTTGGTACTTTCTTGTCGCCCAGTACCATTAGTAATTGATCTTGTTTCCACCATTATTCCAGTTACACTACCACTCAGCAACAATGATAAATCACTGACCAAATGGGGTAATGACACTGAATCTGTTCTGGGTTACTCAATCCAACTGCTGCTTGCCAGCTTGTTCAAGATAAGAAAATTTAACGAGAATTTCGGCTTATCTTGTGGCCGTACAGATGATTGACACTAACCAATTGTAATCAGAACAGTGAAATCAGTGGTGGCTGATTTCTTGCCGGAATCTTGATTTCTTGCCGGAAGTTGACCGGAGAAGATAACCGGAATTTCAAGATTGTCAGTGTAACAATCTTGAAGCCAGGATACACTCTGATACCACTGAAACGTGTATTTAGAAATCACTTAAGAAATGAAAATACAAGTTCAACGGCCACAAATCACTTTAGAATCAATAATCAAGAAACATGACTCAAAAGGATTTGTTATTAGATGATGAAGTTTGTTACAATGAGTTGTTAGAGAAACAGAGAGAATTACAAAGTTCAGAATGAATGAAAATGACAAGTGAAAAGAGTATAAAAGGAGGTTTGGGAAAAGCTAACAGCTTTTCCCGCCAAATGTTGTTTGACTTTCTGTGTTGACTTTTCTATCTTTGACTTCTTAATTCCAGCTTGTTACAAAGATTCATATACTCATTACATTCAAATCATTAGAATGGTGTATCGACGACAAGGAGATGAACGAAACCATATTAGATAGCCAACCATCGAAGCCAAAGGATACAACTGTAACCAATTAGATCATATTCCAGATTGTAAAAAGTGTTAATTGTTAAATCTCCATACAGACCACCATCTTGGATTTAATGTAGGATGTTCTTCAATTACAGTTTTTTCATGCATAAAATTGGTGGAGATCAGTATAATAGATGGAACTTGTGTTTTGGAATTCAAATCTGAGAGAGTGAGGGCTTTGGATTCTTAATTCGTAATGATATTTCACTTTCTGCTGTGTAAGTGGTTTATCAAAAGAGGACGAAATAGACATCATCATTAAAAAAGAAGGGGGTGGTAAACTGACTGACAGGGTGGTTGGTGAGGTGAAAGAATATAAACTGCCACATTATTATTATTATTATTATTATTATTATTATTATTATGCAGGTCCACAGATATAATTTGGCCTGATACGGTTATGATTTAAAGTGTAATGCATAGCCCAGCCTCTAAAACCAAGAACCGGATGTTACATAATCTAGTGCAATAAACCCTAGAAAAAATGCAGCTTATTGTCTGTATAAAATTAAAGATTTAAGCCCTAGGTTTTTCCCTCCAACCAAATTATACCAGGTGATAACATAAACATGGAGCAGGATGAAACAAAAATAGATTTAGTGATACCCATTCACGAAGCCATCCGGGTAACTCAAATCTCTCCGGCTTAAATAGTGGATCAGGGTCACACTGAAGCCAACCAGTTGATAGGTCCTGCATCAGAATCCCAATATATTATTATTTCTCCAAAAGTAATAAAGTATGCATCTCAAAATAGAGATATATCACCTTTCTAGGGCACGTCAACCATTGGAAGCGACCAAAAAAATTAGCAAGCTGCATACAAGATCACATAAATTTATTATTAATAGGAGTATATTGTTAAACTGTAGCGCAATGGTAGCGTAATAACATAATTTATCATCTGATTTACACAAACGATTGTGTTAGCATGGATTACACAAGTTAATAGAAACAATTCTCACCAGGAAGGCAGCTATGATCGTTGTAACCGAAGCTCCAATGAACCCCTCCCAAGTCTTTTTAGGGGATAACTTAATTAATGGAGTTCTTCCAAAGAAGAAACCAAATATGTAGGCAGCAATATCATTGATGACGATTAGTGATGCTGGTAGAAGAAACCTGCATTACAATTGGCTGGGTTAAACTGTAAACCTTTTGTGTCTATTTAAATATATAAGAATGTGTATTAGGATTAGAAAATGAATTAGGAGGTAGTATTTTTTTTTTTTTTTTTTTTTTCTTTTTTACCCATTTGAGATTATACACAATCCAAATCAACCCATTCATAAGCAAATGGGTACCCATTGCCAACTTTAGATTTAAAAAGTCTTATGAGCCAGAACAATGCAAAAGATTTTTAAACCCAGAAGAACAATAAAGACAAGAAAATTCCTTCAACGGCACATGGTTGCAGTACCAGAAAATTCCTTCAAAAATGTTGGCAACTGTGAAGGACGACTGAGTGAAAACCACAATAAGGATCATATGTGTCCATGCATATTGGCCAAATTGATACTTGTACATCTTCTTTTTTAGTGAAAGAATAAACCACACAAAACCTGGATCAATATAAAAGGGAGATTAAGCTTCAATTATAACTCAAAAGATTCAAATATGTAAGCAATCATGTGAACTTTAGATTAAAATCACAGAAACGACAAACCTGTTATATACAAAAAATAGCAGGTAGCCATATGATATCTGATAAGGTTGCCCACAAGTTTATACCAAAACTTGTCTGTTGAAACCGTATTGACCAGCCGCTGACTAAGAATTCGACCATATACAAATAGCATTGCCGTGAAGAAGATGTGCCTGAATCAGTGCCATAATGAAACGACAAAGTCATTGGTGGAAACCTTGATTACTTCTAACTATATTAGCATATTAACATAAAAATGATTTGTTTACCAATTTAATAGCCTAAATCCGGGGAGCTGTTTGTCTTCGTGTGCTTTTCTTAAAAGATTAAACAGTTCTTTCGCCATGAAGATTTGTATTATGACAATCATGGCCCAGATATAGAGATGCCCCATATAGACAACAAATATAAAGCCGCCAATCATCCAAATAGTAGAATAAGCACGGACCAACATTGACTTATACTTATTTTGATCATTTGCCAGCAATTTGGTTCCATTTGGTTGGTCAACATCAGCTGGAACCTGCTATCCAGTATGCAAACTTCAGTCAATATACATTTCTCAAGAAGAACCATTAAGAAGTTGCTAATTGACAGCATTACAATTTCCAAATTTTAACATTATGCTGTCTTAGAACCAAAATGAGTTTTGCACAGACCAATGTCTATTAACAAAACCTTGTCAGAAAGCACATACAGGTTCTCTACTTCAGGCTTCTAAAGAACATGAATAATTTAATAAAAGTTTAAGACGACGTATATGAGTATAAATGTTTGTGAAACATTTAGAGGTGCCAACTTCAACATATATACTTATGAACGGGTCGATTCAGGTTATGTTAAAAAAATAGGTAAAGGGATACATGTCAAATCGGCCTAGATACATTTTTAATGCATTCTACCACCAAATTCATTTTGTTCAAAACATAGTTTGACATACAAATGAATATCATTTATTGTAATTATAATTAACACGCTAATTATCTAAAAAAAAAAAATTGGAGTTGTTACTCAATCCGCCTGAGTGGCAATTTTTCCCCCCTATAAAATATTTATAAAAAGATCAAAACAGATGTCATAACTCTCACCTCATTTGAACCTTTCCGCCGCCGAACTCGTCCAGTATGCGTAACTGGGACAGTGCCTTCGTTCATGGCTCTATAACAAGTAGGTGAACTCAGAAACAGCAAAGATAAACAAAGTTATGCTGTAAACCTGTTGATCAAAATGCACAATAATTTCATTTAAGATGTAAGAACACTTCCTCCACTGGGAGGATAATAATGTAGATCAATGATACTATCAACCGACAAACAATTAAATATATTGTCAGCATGGGATAAAACCATTTACATAATTATGAATAGGTATGAAAAGACATGTTAAACAAGTAACTTAAATAGCAAAGAACATATAATAGCGAGAAAACTGACTTAATACAGTGATTACGGTAGCTCTAACATAAACGATAAAGGCAGCTCTTGAATATACGATAGACCCAATGTAATATGACACAATTACCAAATATTCTTGTCCATCGTTAACGAGTAAACTATGGAAAACAGAGAGACACATGAGTGTGATACACACATGTGTGAAAGAATTTGGGAGTTGAAACTTATCAATTTATCATAGTAAATCTTGGGGGCATTCAAAACTCAATCTTTTAATATTTAATGCATATTTTTCACTTTTATTATAGGTCACTAGTATATATACATATATATTTTTTTATTTCCTTTGATGTCCTTTAGATTGTTGTATGTAAATGAATAATTGCCAGACTGCGTGCAACATGTCTAGATACGCAGCTTAACCTTTAATCTGAGACACTTCAGGACAAAAAGGAATTCTCCGGTGTTGTATGCTAAGAATACATGTTTCTTGCATATACTTGTACCAAACACATGTTTTTAAGTACTAACACGTGGATGGCTAAATCAGACAGTTTATATATAGGGTTCAGCTCATTTACTATTATGCCACGGATTGTGATTTAAACGCATCATGGCTCATAAAAAGAACACCTTGGTTAGCTGATCAAAGGAAAAAAAATTCCTTCTAATATTTATTATTTACTTTACTCTCAAGCTGTTAGATTTCAATAATTCCACTTAAATTACTTATACCCGCACTCATTACTCCACTAAAATGCTCAAACTAGTAAATTAAGTACATCCATAGTTGTTGTTGTTGTTTTTTTTTTTTTTTTTTTTTTTTTTTTTTTTTTTTTTTTTTTTTTTTTTCTTCCAAACATGTCCATTTTTGCAGGTTTAGTTTATATTTAAACTTACATAGTTACATGTGCATCAAAAATTAATTGCATCAGTCATCATAAACATGATTGGAATTAAGTAAACAAGTATCATACACTCATGTAAATTTTCAGAAAAAAGTGGACTTTGAGATGGGGCAAACTAAATTTCCGTAAAGTAACAGATATTAAGAAATGGTTGCTTATTCCAACAACTTGAGAAAACTATTAAACTTGCCCCATCAACAAATAGCCATCACAATTACATAAAGATGCCATTTGAAAGGCAATGATACATTGACTTTCCAAATAAACTAAGCACAAGCTTTCTATTCCGACTTACAAAACCTTTATATACTGTATTTAGATTGTCAAACTCTAGCTTATATGTATAAAAAGTCTAGGCACTTAATATATATACCAAAAGAAGTAAATTTGACATTGATTCTCCTTTTATTTAGTTTCAGTCATGAAATGAGATTTTATTCTGTATACACAAGTGTAGCGGTGCGATACTGCAGTAATTACCGTAATTAAGAGGTAGAAGAAGGGAAAGGTGCAGCCGGGGTATACTACAGTGGTTGGTACTTCTAATCTAAAAAACTTTACATGTTTTATAATATAGTATAGTGATATAAAACATGAAGCAGCTTATTTCTAAGTTGTGCAGTTTAGAATTGTACATCTATATAAAACATGAAGCAGCTTATTTCTAAGTTGTGCAGTTTAGATTGCCGAGTATTATTGCAAGTTACATATATAATAGAAGCCTTGTACACAAGCTAAAATATAAACCTACATGATATTTGTGGGTTTATCAGACTAAACTAAGCATCGCACTGGCAAAGCCAAACTTTTATATTCTACGATTTTATAAGCTTGATAAGCAAAACCTTGTAAAGAGAAACATATTCGCTTCAATAGATCTTATTAGAAAGACAATATGTTATGGTCTTTTCATATATTTAATATAGGATTATAGGCATATGTAAGGTATAATTCATGTACAAATATGTGCATGAACAATGTCGAACCAAATTAGGTTGACATGCTTTTCAGGTAACCATGGTTTCCGACCTTTTAACAGGTGTATGAGGTTGGCATGGCCTATTCAAGATTGTTTGCACCAAACATGGCTTGAACTTGGGCCCTCGGATAGTCACAAAATCTATTCCAACACGGCCACTACTATGTAATAACCAAGTTTTAATAATCTTTTCAAAATTGCAATCAATCAAATGTTTCTACGCCATCATTTTTCAAATTACAAATTCCTAAAATACTAAAATAAACAACCAGATACAGCAAAAATACATATTATCAAGATAACCGAATACAAATTGAATTAAAATAAAAACGTACAATCGAATCTGAGTTAGCGGAAAATAAAGGCAAATTTGAAGAGAGATAAAACAGCTATGTGTTTCTGAAGACCTGATAAAAAGTGAGGGAGGGAATCAACTGAGCCAAGTAAAGAGGGGATTCGCTATACTTTTTATTCCAACTAAGTACGAGTAATACTTTTCTTTTCTTTTTTCTTTTATTATTGATTTAAGATTATTCGAGAGACTAAACATTTTTTATATACTAATTTTCACCCTTCATTCATCTTTATTTTCATTTTTTTTTTCAAATATTAATATCTTTTAAACTGTTAATCATTAAACGAAAAAAATACCATTACGACGAGCATTTAATTATCTTTCTAGACACTTTGATATACTTTCGACAAAAAAAAAAAAAAAAAAAAAAAAAAAAAAAAAACGTTTTTTCACGTTTTTTTCGTTACTGTAAAAATCACATGTGATATTACATATCACATGTGATGAGTTGAGATCCATGAAGAACCCATACATGCCATAGAACCTATCAACCAATCATAGCCACCCATTTATATTTTCAAATTTTTTTTCAAAACAACATATCTTGCAAACGGTAAATCTTCAAGCTACAAAAAAAAATATCATCGCGACGAGAATTAAATGATCTTTCTATAGATATGCATTGTTATATACTTTCGTCAAACTTTTTTTTTTTTTTTTTTAATTTCCGCCAAGAAAGAATCATATATAATTCGTAAAAATCATATATGATTCGTAAAAAATCATATATGATTCGATTCTTACGAATGAAAAAAAAGTTCGTCGAAAGTATATAACGATGCATGTCTATAGAAAGATAATTTAATTCTCGTCGCGATGGTATTTTTTTGTAGCTTGACGATTTACGGCTTGCGAAATATTTAAGTTTTAAAAAAAGGGTGAAAGTTTATTTTTTTATTTTGATAATAAAAATGAGTGGCTAAGATTGTTTGATGGGTTCTATGGTAAAAGTTGGATCTATTAAGAACTTTTGGCCACAGCCCAACGCGATAACCCAGTTATTCTGTTATTCAGTCACTCGGAACATTTCAAGATTTATCCACACACATACGGTAAATCCACCGCCTTTTCATGTGGATCTTTCACACACACCCCATACCAGAATCTTCCCGAATACATACGCATACGCACATAGTGAAAATCAGATCACCAAAACGTGAGTGTTACGGTTTGGTTTTCTGGGTTTTTCTTTTGTGCTTCAAGATTCAATAACAGTTGATTTATCAATTTTCGATTTTTTTGGTGCCGGATGTTTAACGTATTGATTTTAAGCATATTTTTGTTGTGTGATACACCGGATATGGACAGGAAGAATAACAGACCAGTGTGTAACCCTTAAATGATATGCAAAAGTTGCAATTAATTTTAGTTTTAAATATTGAATATTTTGAATATTGAATTGATTTATTTTTTATTTTTTTTTATTTTTATGTTGAATATGTTTGGGTTTCAGTGTGCTAATTCTGCGGGTTTTGAAATGCAGGATTTTTGTTGCGGTTAATTGTTGTTATGGTTTAGTCTTTTTGGTATGAGGGGGTTGCTGTGATTAGGACTAATGGAGAAGTTGTGACTGGTATGCCACTTCTACCTTGATTATCAGTTTAGATATTCATATGACTTTTAGTAACTTTTAAAAAAATTTCTTGCTTAGTATATCATATATTTTCAGGCAACAGAGGGGTTCAGTGTGTCAGAAGTGGTGGATTATTAGAATGACCCAAATTTTACAAGCGGGTTGTTTGATAGTGGCCGGATATGCCAATCAATTTTGTAAGTTCATCAACCTAATTATCTTTTATGCTATAACTTAATGTTATTAACCCTAACTTTCTTTTAGGCTGTAAGTTAATGAATACCATTAGGTCATATGACATGCTCAGACTCAATGATTTTGTAACTTTATCGACCATGTGCGACTGTCGTTTTTCTGTAGTTAGATTTAAGATTCAAGTTTTGTGTTTTTTTTACTATTTACTTACATGGCTCATTCTTGATTAAAATTCAATTCTTTTTGGTTAGCAAGTCAAATAAAAGAATAAAAAGTGTTTATTTCCTTGGCACGTGGAAAATTGGCGTCGGTAACAGGAGGGAATTTAGGTATTGGAAGTTCAATTTCTTACCACTTTGCCAAGGAGGGTGCGACTATAGCCTTCACTTTTCGGTGCATTTATTTTTATAAAATTTACACTTTCCGATTAGCTGCCAAAAGAACTGATACCGACGTGTTCGTTGCTACTATTATTGCCGCTGATTTCGGGCGCCATGGTACCACCTTTCATAAGGTGAAGACACGTACCAGAGGTATTCAGTGTTTTTTTTGGACGTGTGCCCGATACGGTTCAGGTATTCAATATTTTTTTCAGACGTTCAATATTTCGAGTTCGTTTTGATTGCCGGGTTCAAAGACTATATTTCTTTATTTTATAGGCGTCTATCAGAAGGCATACACTAATTCAGTTGGTATGCACGAACCTGTTGATGTTGCACACCAATCCGCCTGTTGAATTAACCACACAAAAGGTTTCTATGCTTCGAATACCTTAGGGTTGAAAAACTAAACGGTCGCGCCTTATGTATCATTAATGTCAGGTGCATGTACACTTTCAAGGTTACATATGTTGTAGACTGCCTTCTTATACTAACTTTTATGTTGTCGTTTTAGGCTCAGCTGATTCCCATAAAAGACGGCCAACAACACATTCCACCAACATAACTGGAGCAGCGCCAACGGCAGCCCCAACAACAGTTCCGGCGAGCAAACATATGACCAAGTCTGCGCGTACAGGTTACCAACCTGCAGTTACAATATCCAAATTACTAACGTTACTTTCGGGTATGTATTTGTATATGTCGGTTACTCATTTCTTTCATCTCTAACATGCAGGGTCACCGAATCAGTATAAGAGGAAAAAGACAGCTTTTTTGGGTAAAGGGGAGTAATCTTGCACCCTGGTAAAATATGTTAACCAAAAAAACATTGAAGTACAACGGATGAGAGTGAGTCCCTCATCTCAGTCCCTTAGGACACTTACCTAACCACAATATAAGAATGACAGGCCATTCTTATAACTTATAAATCCAAATACAACTCAAAATGACTAAAACTAAAAATACAGTACATCCCAACTCAAATAAACATTTAAGTCTTCTTAGTCATCTTAGCGATCCAGATCTTGTACATGAAGAAACCCAAACCAAGTTTCCCCGCCTTCCAAATGCTCATTCTAAACCAAATCCATTTGCGACTTCTATTAGTATTATGCATGAAGCATAATCTAATAACCTAATAAGAATGCAATCCATAGCAAATCGAATTTGAATGAACAAGTCAATAAACAGGTTCAACATCAAGATACATGGTGATCGACTTGTAGTAAATCACAAATCAACCACAAGGGTTATAGAGACCCTAACCTACTTGATGAACCAAAGGGTTTTGAACAAGACCCTTCAAACTTAACTTCCAACACTATACGATACAACAGCAGATTCATATAAAAATAACTTGATTAAGTTAACCCACTAAACTGAACGATTAGCAAAAACCTTAGTACGGACCACATGCAATTCCAAGACCGTTCACTAGAGATGTTGAATAAGAACCAAACAAGCAGAAACTCCAATAGTGAACAGCAGCATAATGCATCCATCAAGGTCGATCAGCAGCAGCACCAATGTAACTATCTCCTCATCGAACCAATTAACAAGGTTGTAGATCCATACATAATATGGACTAAACCCTAACTTCCTACGACATGAGCAGTCATGAAACTAACCCCTAATAAGGGTTGCATGTAATCAGTATGAACAAACTGCCTACGCCTTAGCTTCCTTCTCTCCGAAAACCAATGAACATGGCAGACCAAACATGTAGTTAACCAATAACCACTAAACAACCCTTTACACAAGCAGATAAAACCATTCAGTAACCAGATCCATCATCACGACTATCATAACAACTCAAGATAAGAAACCCTAAGAATAGGGTTTCGTAAAGCACTAAGCACAACAACACCCAAACAGATCGCACCATGTAAAGTATAATCGATTTATGAATTATACCGACTGACATCAACTGTAGAAAACATGCTACGATCACCAACCCAACAACAAATAAGATCGCATAGAACAATAAACCTTGAGAGAGTCATGCTACGATCATACCAGAACCAGGACAAACCCTAAAAAATGATTGGATAAAGTACACGTTTAGGGTTAGAAAAAAACAATCAACAAACCCTCTATATATATAATCGATTAGTATAAACCGACACCAGGAAACACATGAGAGTTTGTTGAATTCCCCGGCACTCATCAAATAGAAACCCTAATAGAAACGATAATGATTAAAAATCTTAGGGTTTCGACCAGGAACCAAGGAGAAATCCGTTTAGAAGTAATAAGAAACGATGAATCCAACCACCCTTATAAGATTAACTAAACCTAATACGTATTGCATACCCTTAGAAGGATAGAGAGGACGATTAAGTGTAATTTTTTTGCCAGAAAATATTGAAGGGTGGCGGCCGGATTTCTCCCCAAGGGAGAGAGAGTTTTAGGGTTTTTTTTGGAAAAAGACAGCTTCCACCTCACTTTCGGGTAACGATACCTTTGTTGTAAAACCCAATTAGAGTTTTTTATTCAATCCCCTCTATACCTACACGACGTTGATGCTCTTATGGTAACAGCCACTGATCCGACCACATCCGCTGCTTGCGAACGGAATACTGGTCGATTGTGCACAGTGTAAAACCCTAAAATTCAGAAACCTAAAATTACGTATAAATTTAAAAATTTAAAAACCTTACGATACGTTTATGATTAAAAGTAAACCTAAACTAAATTAATTTTGTCATATTTAACTAAACACATAATTTAAAAGATAATGATATTTGAAAATAAGATATAAAAGCTCTTAAATCTCCTAACCGAAACTCAAATAAACCTTCATTTGAATCATTTTAAAAGCCCATTAAATTAGTAGTAATGACATTTACTACCCAAGTGTAACCTTTTGACTCCATTTAAAAGCCCAATTTGTAACCTTATAAATTGAAATATCTTTATTAGACCTTAATGACCCAATTAAAACACTATAACGTTATACAAAAATTACATACTCCATAATTTTCTGTTATATATAATCAAGTGCATGGTTTCTTTTTCCTCTGCTCCATTCGACAACAACAAACAACATCACAACAAATAGTAATCGACTTTGCTACTACTATTTTCTTTTGAGTGATCGAGCAAGGGTGTGGGGTATTCTTGATTTCAGTCCTAGTTTGTATACATTCGTATTGGCTATTCGAATTGCTAAGACTCATTGAAGAAAACGTAACGTCCATTGATTCGTTTGCTTTCCGATCAATACAATAAGGTACGGATATTCGGTCTTCTTTTAAAAGATTCTTTCATTTGCATTTCGTATTGGTACATCTATTCTACCCTTTCTTAGGGTTCTGATCTCATGACTTTCGATCCTTGACTTTGATTTGTTTATTATGATATGAACCTATTGATTTGAACCATTGACATGATCCTTTTGATATGATCTATCCGATATGATTCCATTGTTATGATCCCTTTATTTTGATCCGTTTGAATTAAACCATTGCCAATGTATTATCTAGCCATGGAGGCACCATGGCCATGTCATTGAGGCACCAATGGCGTGACACTTTCTGTAGAGGTGTGATTGATCCACGGCGTTCCCTTTTGTTATAATGATTATGGTGCATACGGCCATTCTGTATATGTATGTATAGTCTCGTACTTGCATATGTATTCTGTTTTGCAGGGAGCGTATGGATGCATCCTAGGCTAAATGAATGAATGAATATTGATTGACTTAGTGATTGGTGTGTGTGCCATGCACTCCATTTCACTTCTGGTACGTTGGAGCTAGCTACTCCATGTACAATAAAGGAATTGACGGTATAATGAATTGTGATATGAAATGATTGATTGAATGTTTCGGTACTTGAGCAACTTCCGTTATTATCCCTTTTAGCATTTCTGTATCATTCTTTGACTTTCATTCTCATATGACCCTTCATATTCTTTATGACATTGCATCTCAGCAGGTTCACATTGGATTGTTTATTTATTCGTTTATGTTCAGTTATCTTTCATATGTTATATCTGTTCACTGAGCGTTAGCTCAACCGCATTTTCTTTCCCTGCGGTAGGTATCAAGTTGGAGATTGGGATTGAGTGATGAGATTAGGAGCTTTTAGTGGACCAACCATACCTTAGTCTTCATGGATTTATTTTTATTATTTCAGAAGTTGATTTTGATTGCATTTGTTTTATTAGTCCTTTAGTCTCAAGATTTGTAATTTATTGAGCTAAGTCTTTCGCTTGCGCTTTATGTCTTGAATAGACACCATAATGTTACACTTTAGACCCTTGTTGGGTTTGGGGTGTTACAATTATGGTATCAGAGCTTAGGATTCGACCTGTAGAGCTTAGGCTATGACCCGTGAGGATTGGGTAGACATTAGGTTTCCTTCTGCTTTGACTGTCTTCTTCACATTTTGATTTTCATCTTTGATTTTTGTCTTCACTGATTTGTTTATTCGTAGTGGGCATTCTTATCATGTTTCTGAGTCTAGGCGTGCGGTTCAATGGAGCGTAAGTTTGGTGACTGTCCTAAAAAGAAGTGGGTTGGCGGTTCGTGAATTCGTCGGTTCATTTTTTTCATTTATGCTTTTCATTTTACGTCTTGATACATTTCTCTATTTTTTGTTATATTTCTGGAATGTCTGATTTGAACCTGCTAATAAATTGAAGTCGGAATTTAGTCCTTATCATCATATCTGCCTATATTCCTAACGGTGATCTGTTATATGTTATATATGTGATCCACATCTGTTACCTAAATATATGTTTGATCACCTGCATTTCATTGGTATGTTTGATTACCTGTATTTCTTTGGTATGTTTAATCACCTGCATTTCATTGGTATGCTTGATTACCTGTATTTCATGGGATTGATCATCCTTATTTATATGACCACATGGTCACCAATTGTTCCTATATGTTCATTGTAATATTGTGGTATTCCCCACTTGTCTGTGATGTCAAACGTAATATTGTGGTATTCCCCACTTGGCTGTGATGTCAAACGTATTGTGGTATTCCCCACTTGGCTGTGATGTCAAACGTAATATTGTGGTATTCCCCACTTGGCTGTGATGTCAAACGTAATATTGCTGTTTCCTTACTAGACTTATTTATATGGCCTCATTGTCTGAATTATTTATATAGCCGTTTTGCTATATTTATCTTGGAATTTAAATACAAGTATTACTTTTGTTCACATAGATCATATTTGGCAGTGGGTCGTAAACACACAGGTTACAAGTCTCTTATGGCGGGACCTGGAACTGAGTGGATTTACGATGCCTTTGCTGGGAAATCTTCATTCATATGCATTACATTTTTTTTCACAAGACTCTATGAACTCACCAACCTCGTGTTGACACTTTAGCATGTATTTTCAGGTTTTAACCAATGGCACGCTACTAGAGGTTTTGGCAGGGCATGGCATGGTCATAGAAGACTCTGATATTCATTTGGGGACCGTTTTAAACTATTTTAAGGGCCTACTTCCGCACTACTTTTAACAATGTAAATTCAACATTTTGATTAAACTATTTTATTCTAAATGATTCAAGTGAAAGCCATTTTTGAACTTATGTTGTAATACCAATTGAGATACACCCCAGCTACATGTATGCTTCCGCTGGACCTGATTTTGGGGGTGTGACATGATTTTCTCTCATTTTACGACAATTCCAAAAGTTTTGGAATTTTACGTTTTCCAGTTCAGCGTTTTACGCGAATTACGCGTTTTAGACCCGCGTTTCCAGTTTTAGCAGCGTTTAAGCAACCTGATAGAACTTTTCACTCATTAAATATGCTAAGATAGGTTATATTAATAAGTTCTAACATTTTTATAAGTTTCAAATTTTTAGGATACCCGATTTTAAGTTTCATGACTTAACGACTTACCGTTAGCGATTACCGGGACCAAAACTCACTCCGTAACTTAGATAATACCATGACTACTCATCTAGTCACCCTAGACCAGCCTTGGCCGACTATAGGGAGGGGATTCATCACCAATGTGGCTTAATCCTAAGTCTTGATCTCCTAGATGCATAACATGTGTATTTAGGAAGCAAATTTGATAACTACTACCTAAAATATCCTAAGTCTTTAACCTCCTCAAGGAAACTTCCTGGGCACCTTCCTAACCTCCTCTTCATGCTATAAATACAAGGCTAATCCCTTCCTTTCTCTTCATTCCAAACGCCCAACAACAAATCCATAAACCATGATCCTTTGATTTCTAAGTTATAAGTTACACACCAAAGTTGAAGGCATAGTTAGTCTCTACATGAATCAAGAGTTTGTTTGGTGATTCCATGGTTGAATTAGGAGCTACACAAGGTGTTAGGGGCTGAGTTTAAATGGTTTTCACAAGGGTTATGTAAAGGTTAGCAAGGGTTTGCAAGAGTTGTGGTGAAGGGTTTGCAAGCATAGGTTTAGTGTCCTAGTTTCATACTTGACTTCCTTTCTTTAGAAAACCAAAAGTTGTAAGAAACCCTAATACACTTTCTTCCTCAATATCATTTTCATGCTATATATGGTCTTTGTATTGTGTTCATGATGTACAAAAATCTTTAAAACAAGCTAAGAACACTATATGTTAACTTATGTTAAGTAATCAAGGAAACTAGTGACTTATATTGAGAACCACGGCCAAAATAGAGTAACCATGATTTGAAACATTTACCTACTATTATAGAGGGTTTTAAAAGGAAAACATAGCAATTTGAACCACCTAAAATGAGTACACGAGTCAAAAGTTACGGCCAAAAGAAGTTAGCAAAACCAAAACGCCGATACCCTACTGTTTGCAATCTGACCTAAATAAAAGAGGCCCTTCTGGTCCGTTTCATCAAAAAGTTGAAACACGAAAGTTGTCCGGAACGACGTTTTCGTTCAGGAATAAAGAAGCTCGAACCCTGAAAACACATAACGTGTGATATTTTTCTTTAAATTCTTAACAGCCCATTTTAATACCCAATTGACCATTTATTGGTTATGGCTAAGTAAAACCAAGGGGTCTAATGACCTTAAATCCGAGACCAAAACCATGGCTAAGGCCAAGGATGGGTCTCAAGACCATGGTAGCCATGACCAAAGCCACGGCTAAGACCTCAAGGCTTTCTAAACCAAAATCATTATAACTATTATACATGTTTTACAAATTGAATACTACAACACTAGGGAGCTTCATGTGAGGGGTTCCATTTGGGTAAACAGTTCGACGAGTTGCTGGATTTATGACTTAAAGTGTCCTAGCTCCTCAAACGTTTACTACATAACCTCTGAATTATGACGGCCCGAACGGTAGTAAGAGATATACAAACTATACATGTTTCATAAACCACTTTTATTCAAAGACTTACGCTATATACTAAGTACTACATCATGAACATTATGCAAGAGATATATAGGTAATTCTTCGTATTCTTCGACATTACTCCAAACCTAAGACATATCATCATATTCTAGGTTGCGCGTAGAGACTTCCCGGCTTATCTGTTGATTCCATTATACATTGTGATATCGTTAGTTCAAGGTGAGTCATAGCCCCTACTCTTTTCATACTTGTTTTAAACTCTTTTGGGGAGATACATGCTTAAACTACTTGCTTTCTCTTTTACTAAAGACAATTTTACTCATATGCTATGATATACTTTTATACTCTTAAACATGATGTGTAGTTTTATTACGATATGTGCCTTAATGTGTGAAAACTATTCTTTTTTGGGTAAAGGGGAGTAATCCTGCACCCGGTAAAATACATTAATTTGGACGCTTCTTTATGTAACTTGATCTTAGCTTTAGGAATTTGATGACTTGATTATCTTATTATCTGTCCCAGAAAGCGAGTTATTGTGTCGAAAATTCTTAAGTAGGATGATTTAGAATCTCCTTATTTAAATGGATTGGGACGCCTCTTTATTTAAATAAAGAAATTGTAAATCACCGAACCATAAGTTTATGATCCCTTACTTACATAAATTTGGACGCTTCTTTATGTAAGTAATGAGTTATAAATAAGTGGGCTTATTTGCATCCGATACGACTCCTTAACCACAACCTTAGACGAATCAGAGTGAACACCACTACTTTAGAGATCCTGAAATTCCGAATTCTCTTAGACACACCGTAAGTAGTTAACATCAACTGAACTTCGGGACGAAGTTCCCCTTAAGGGGTAGAGACTATAACAATTCACATTTTTGGATTACTATTCATTTTTACTATTCACTATTACTATTCACTTTTTACTATTCACTTTCACTATTCACTCCCGAAATTTTTATTTCATATTCTCGTAAGTTAAATTATTTTAATGATAATCCGAGAATTTGACAATCGTCGGATCATTTCTGCAAAAATCACGAAACCGTGTCCGAGATTTACTTTTAGGTTTAAACGTCATTCCAGCATCCCGATATGTCCATAAAACACTATAAACAATAGAAATATGATTTTCTCTCATTTTACGACAATTCCAAAAGTTTTGGAATTTTACGTTTTCCAGTTCAGCGTTTTACGCTAATTACGCGTTTTAGACCCGCGTTTCCAGTTTTAGCAGCGTTTAGGCAACCCGATAGAACTTTTCACTCATTAAATATGCTAAGATAGGTTATATTAATAAGTTCGAACATTTTTATAAGTTTCAAATTTTTTGGATACCCGATTTTAAGTTTCATGACTTAACGACTTACCGTTAGCGATTACCGGGACCAAAACTCACTCCGTAACTTAGATAATACCATGACTACTCATCTAGTCACCCTAGACCAGCCTTGGCCGACTATAAGGAGGGGATTCATCACCAATGTGGCTTAATACTAAGTCTTGATCTCCTAGATGCATAACATGTGTATTTAGGAAGCAAATTTGATAACTACTACCTAAAATATCCTAAGTCTTTAACCTCCTCAAGGAAACTTCCTAGGCACCTTCCTAACCTCCTCTTCATGCTATAAATACAAGGCTAATCCCTTCCTTTCTCTTCATTCCAAACGCCCAACAACAAATCCATAAACCATGATCCTTTGATTTCTAAGTTATAAGTTACACACCAAAGTTGAAGGCATAGTTAGTCTCTACATGAATCAAGAGTTTGTTTGGTGATTCCATGGTTGAATTAGGAGCTACACAAGGTGTTAGGGGCTGAGGTTAAATGGTTTTCACAAGGGTTATGTAAAGGTTAGCAAGGGTTTGCAAGAGTTGTGGTGAAGGGTTTGCAAGCATAGGTTTAGTGTCCTAGTTTCGTACTTGACTTCCTTTCTTTAGAAAGCCAAAAGTTGTAAGAAACCCTAATACACTTTCTTCCTCAATATCATTTTCATGCTTATTATATTTCATTCATGCTATATATGGTCTTTGTATTGTGTTCATGATGTACAAAAATCTTTAAAACAAGTTAAGAACACTATATGTTAACTTATGTTAAGTAATCAAGGAAACTAGTGACTTATATTGAGAACCATGACCAAAATAGAGTAACCATGATTTGAAACATTTACCTACTGTTATAGAGGGTTTTAAAAGGAAAACATAGCAATTTGAACCACCTAAAACGAGTACACGAGTCAAAAGTTACAGCCAAAAGAAATTAGCAAAACCAAAACGCCGATACCCTACTGTTTGCAATCTGACCTAAATAAAAGAGGCCCTTCTGGTCCGTTTCATCAAAAAGTTAAAACACGAAAGTTGTCCGGAACAGCCCATTTTAATACCCAATTGACTATTTATTGGTTATGGCTAAGTAAAACCAAGGGGTCTAATGACCTTAAAGCCGAGACCAAAACCATGGCTAAGGCCAAGGATGAGTCTCAAGACCATGGTAGCCATGACCAAAGCCACGGAAAGGCCACGGCTAAGACCTCAAGGCTTTCTAAACCAAAATCATTATAACTATTATACATGTTTTACAAATTGAATACTACAACACTAGGGAGCTTCATGTGAGGGGTTCCATTTGGGTAAACGGTTCGACGAGTTGCTGGATTTACGACTTAAAGTGTCCTAGCTCCTCGAACGTTTACTACATGACCTCTGAATTATGATGGCCCGAACGGTAGTAAGAGATATACAAACTATACATGTTTCATATACCACTTTTATTCAAAGACTTACGCTATATACTAAGTACTACATCATGAACATTATGCAAGAGATATATAGGTAATTCTTCGTATTCTTAGACATTACTCCAAACCTAAGACATATCATCATATTCTAGGTTGCGCGTAGAGACTTCCCGGCTTATCCGTTGATTCCATTATACATTGTGATATCGTTAGTTCAAGGTGAGTCATAGCCCCTACTCTTTTCATACTTGTTTTAAACTCTTTTGGGGAGATACATGCTTAAACTACTTGCTTTCTCTTTTACTAAAGACAATTTTACTCATATGCTATGCTATACTTTTATACTCTTAAACATGATGTGTAGTTTTATTACGATATGTGCCTTAATGTGTGAAAACTATTCTATACGCTATATTCTTTAACCACTGTTTAACTCCTGGATGGAGCCGATGGAGAGGTATTGATAGTACTATCGGGCTGACGCCCCCACCCTTGGTCACCGATTCCTGGCCTTGGGTGAATATAATCCAGCTTTGAAGCATTTGTGCTTATTCTTGTCATGAGGTTCAGTGGGCTGTTATACTTTACATTAAGCGTGCATATATCGTATACACATATATTGAAATCATGCTATACTTTAGCAGTGGGTTGTGAACACACAGGTTGCAAGTGTTGTTATGGGCGGGACATGCAACTGAGCGGATTCACGATGCCTTTGCTTTGCGAATATTCTTTAAAGACTTTTCAACTATTTTAAGACAAACTCTATGAACTCACCAACCATTGTGTTGACACTTTAGCATGTTTATCTCAGGTTAGTAAGGCGATAGCTAGTGCGTGGAACATAGAGTCAAAGCTGCATATTTTGAAGACTTACGCTTTTATCATTTACCATTCAAAACATTTTGTATACATTTATGTATCATACTTTGGAATCTCATGTTTGTAACTTTGAATTCATTAATCGAATGGTAACTTTTCAAAACGTCTCATTTAGAGGTCGTTTTCTATATCTTGTACTTTGTATTATGAAGTAGCACCCAAGTGACACAGTCTTCCGCTGCGATATTTTGGGGGTGTTACAAGTTTCATTCAACTTCTTGCAAGGTGTGGGGGTGGAGTAGCTGTTCAAATTATCATCAGATAAAAGCCTCATTCTCCTAGCAATCCTAGTCACAAACTGCCCCACAATGATCTTGCTCCCATCTTGTGTACCTTTACCCTTTCTCTTCATCCACCTATCTATCACCTAAGCAACATTGGCATACCTCTCATTGTTCCTATCCTCAAACATACTCATCGACGAAAGCTCATGTTTCTGAATTTTGTCATACCCTGTGGTCCTTTGACAAACACTGTAAGCAATCATTTTCTGTAACAACCTTAGGACAGGGCTCCTAATGCTATTACAAGCACTCCTAGACAACCTCAACTCATCCTCACTGCTTATCCTGCTCCAATACTCTTCTGCCTTAAAATCCCCTTCATCTCTTAGCCCACTCTGAAAATAAATCTCAAAATCTTCCTCATTCAACTCCTCACATCTGTATAACCCTAAGTACCTAGCAAATTCCACTAGACTAACACTGTGTGCTCTACCTCCCAGCCTATACTTAATAATTTTCTTGGCGCATATCTCCTCCTGACTAAGATTCTCATCCATCTGATAAGTAGAAAAGAATTCCTGACACAACTCCTTGTAAATCACCTCTTGACAATTGAAAGCTCTCTTCCATGCCTCAGACATAAACAATTCTTCATCTCCTCCAGCTTCAATCAACTTGATCTCAATCATCTCCTCAACTGTTTCACCACATCCCATGTTTTTTAGAAGTTCCCAGTCAACAATACAAGGAGAGTAGATATCCTTGGTTACCAACCTAGCCAAAACCTGATTGTACTTCTTCCTATTATCCTGAATACACCCTCTCCACTACAAGTGCTCATGGTTAACCCTGCCAAGCAATAGCTCATCTATACTCACAGTAGGTCATTTTCTTTTGCCCCTAGAAGTAGAAGCTTGCACATTAGTTTATGATTCTTGCATACATGCCATAGACACAAAATTACTAGCTATTAGTGCAACAAAATATGGCTAAATCTCTCACAAATTCTAATCTTTAAACACTCTGTTTTGAGTTCAGGCAAAAAAAATGCAGCGTACTTGACAACAAGTACGACGTACTAATTAGTTTAAAATGTAAGTACGGCGGTTCAGATCTAAAAACTGGCGCACATAGCATTCTGGGCGCGAAATATTTGATTCTAATGCATCATGCCAACAAAACTATGTTTTCAAACTTATTCCTTTAGTTTTTCTTCACTGATTTTCAAAAACCCCTAAAATAAGCATTTCTTATCATAGGTTTAAGCATTTAGGCATCATTTTCAAAGTTTATAAAACGTTCAATCTATAAACCTTTTTTTTTTTAGTTATCTTATCTCAATCTCTCCTAGATTAAATAAGCATATTCAAATTCCTATTCTTCGCAAAAATAGTGATCAAGGCCAAACCCTAACCCTAATTCGATTCATTCTCACGCAAAACCTTCATTCATGTAACTAGATAATCCTAAAATCTCTAATTATCTTCTAACTAACACATTTATCAAAATATAAAAATCTAAAACATAGTACACAAAATATTAACCCTAAAATACGAAAGAAAATTGCAAGAAAATTAATCAAAATGGATAAACATACCGAAGACATGATAATGTGGATTGATTTTTCTCTTTCAAAGATCTTTGTAGAGAATTTTCGATCAAAGTGTGGCGGTTTTTCTTTTTAGTGTGCGTGAAATTTTATATGTTATGAAAGATTTTTAAGTTATATTTATAGCCCCGCTCAGAAGTGCGGCGTACTTGACTCCATGTACGGCGTACTTGCTACAAATTTTTCCACAGTTAACAATTTTAACTAACATGCATACGTAAAAACGTTCAATCCACATATAATCAAACTTCATTATATTCATTCATTCATCAAAACATTCCTTAACTTTCCAGGATACAATGTTTTGGTACGTTTTATTCAAATGATGAAAAGTAACATAGAAAAGAAAAATAAAACAAGTAAAACAAACTTAGGAGCGTATGTTGCTACTCCTATCCGCCATCCATGTTTTTCAAGCTCTAAAATAACTGGGTGACATGACATCACTCAGCTTGTACTCCCCTAAAACTTTCCTTCCAGTTTCAACCTTCGGGGCATCAATCACAAACGGTTTTTGTTGCTCATTTTCCACACAAATCTCAACCCAAAGAGTTATTTCTCCAATATTGTAACTAATAATGCTCCTAGTGTGTTCCAACTCGTATCCTTTAGTTTTTTCAATAGAGTCATAATTAGTTTCTCCAACCAAATTCATAAGTAGTTCCATTCTCTAGAACTTCATAATTTAGCCCTAATTGGTCCCCTAGTTCTTGAGAGATCAGATTTTTCTCAATATCAAGGTCCAATATTCCATCCTCTAAATACCCCCTCCACATAACATGGTGTGATATATTTCTCTCCAATTTCTTCATCATCAATCATCTTATGGATTGAAAAAACTTTAGTATCCTCACTCATTTCTGAAGTTAGTATATTTAGTTTCTCAATAATTTTCTCAATAGTTGTTGTATCCTGGTAAATAGTGAGTATTCCTTTAGCAACATCCACAATTCCCTTTGCTAACACCAAGAAGGGTCTCCCAAATATGACACTAGGTTCCCATTCATTTTCACGTGGGTTAACATAAAACTCCACCAAGTACACATCCACATTCATTTGAACTAGAAATTTCTTATTGATTATTTTGCTTCCATTTCCCCTTTCCTCAAAACCCAATCCAAGCCCTTTCATTAGCTCTTTAGACACATAGTTCCTACTGTAATCCAAGTCAGCCATGGCATCATTAGTGTAAATATTTTCCACATGGCAAGGGGTAATAAACTCATGTAACATTCATCTGTTTCCATCATGTGAAATATGTGAATCCTTTGCTTATTCTTTTTCCCCATATCTGTTATGTCAAAAGTAACTGCTCCTTGCCAGGTCTCTTCAATTTCAACTTGGTCATTCTCAGCAAGAGAATTTCCCTTATAAAGACAAATACGTCCATACTCGACTTTGGGTCCATTTCTAACATTTGACAACATAACATTAAGTAAATCATTAGTATGTTAGTACAAACAAAACTAAATGATATTTTGCACTCCAATAACATCAGTAAACATTCAGAAATCAAAAGATGGTTGGTTTAATCATAATGAACAAGATAAAAGTCTTCTGTGAACTTTTTTTCATAAAATTGTGACGTACTTGTAAACAAGTGCGGCGTACTTCGCTTTTAATCTTGATATTGTTTCGAAAATTCCCAGGAAAAACCAACGTACTTAAGAACAAGTGCGGCGTACTTCCCTGTTTTTAGTTTCAAAAATTTTGTTGTTTTCAGAATATCTGTTGAAGCGAAATGTATACCGCTTTTGGGGGGTCATTTAAGGCCAAAGTCGAGATTATTTGATCAAATATTGCTCTAAATCGTTCCTTTTGTCATTTTAGGTACTTTTGAGAGGAAATTTGCAAAAGGAAGCATTTTGGACATTTTTGGAGCGAAAAAGTGAAGAAAATGACAAAGTCTCCAAAATATGCTGGAAATAGTACCTGACGGCGTCAAGAATTGCTCTTGACGGCGTCACGACTTGGAAAAGGGTTGGATAAATAAAATACACGTGACGATCCAGAAGGTTTTTGAAGGAGTTCGCGACGGCGTCACCCATTAAGGTGATCAAGGCCGTCACGTGTGAACGTAAAGAGAGATGGCCATCAGGATTAAAGAGTGACGGCGTCACGTGTTAATGGAGATAGGCCATCACGTGTTAAATTAAAAAGTGATGGCCCAGAAGACTTCATGAAGGGGTCACGTAGGCCATCAAGTGTTAAATAGTCACAACTTGCGCGCGCGGTAGCTGTTATTGTTTTGGCCATAACTTTTGCATAAGAACTCGGATTTAGGTAATTCAAAGGCCCACGCGAAGAGGACGAAGAGATCTACAATTTGGTGAAAAAATAGTGCTGACGCAATCATGTGTTAGGGCTGACGCTGTCAAGATGGGCCGGGCAGAAAATAGCCTATAATTACACCCTTATAACTTCATTATTTGTAAGCCTCAAACCCTAAGTCCGATTCTAGGTTTAGGGTAGGTTTTTTTCCAGCAACTTAGAGGGTTTCAATCATTCCATAAACATCTTATATTGGTTTGTTGATTCTATCTTAATCATGTTTTCCATTATCATTGTTGCTTATTTTTCATTGATTATGGTTTGCTAATTCACCTTCTGTCTACTTATGATTGTATGAAACTTGTTTATAATCGATTAGATCTTATTGTGTTCTTGTTGATGCTTTTGTCTATCTTCATCAATTAGGGTGTGACAAATGCAATTAATCTAATTGGTTTAGTTTATAATTTTTGCTTCCTATTGTCTCTTGTTTAATTGGGTGATATCGATGTTAGGCTCAAGAAAACTGGCAGACTTCCAATTGGTAACATGCTTGAACGTCTTAAGAAAAATGAATCAGATGTGTACTACGATTAATTGGTTGTGCTTAATGCATAAGTGACTATTGGGGAGGCCATGATATGATACTGGGTATCTGTCATAGGAAGAGATAGAAGATTATAGAGTTGGGGAAATTCGTACACACCCCCACGAATGGTATTAAGGAATACAACCCGTCAATTAAAACAAGGTGTGACAATTCAGTAGGTAGAATTGGATAGCTAGCAAGGAGTAATACATCTTAGGTAGACATGCTTCACTTCCCTTGTAGAACCCTAGTTTACTTTTCTTGCACATTAGTTTAATTAGTAGCTTTTGGGTTAGTTGATTAGCAACTAATTCCGCCCCCTTCTTCCAAAATCCGAGATTTTTACTTGCTTTCCATAAAATATAAAAATACAAAAAGAATCATCCCTCACCTCTAGACCTAGTTAGATTAATTTTAATCCTAACGAACACTATTCTTTGAGTTGAACAATTGATGAGTGTCTAAATACTCATCATTTTATACAATCTGAACTGCCAAAACATCCAAAAACACTCAAATATGCATCAAAATACTGAAAATATCTTAGAAGTGTGTTTTATATGTTTCAAATGCAAAATATGCAAAAACAGATGAAAAACGTACAAAGTTTGCATAATTGGCAGTTTCAGTCCCTCAAGTTTCAAAAGTTGTCAAAACTAGTCCCTGGTTATTCTAAAAACATGAAAAAGTCACCAAAGGTCCTTTTTAATCACAAAGTTACATATTTAGTCCTTTGGTGCAAAGTTTCACAAAATTACAAGTTTAGTCCCTATACTTTGGAAATTGACATAAATGGTCCCTGGGATGTAAAAACTTTGAGAAAAATCAATTTTGGTCCTTGTGCTACTAATCTTTTGCAGGAATGGTCCTTGGGTGAAAAGTTTGGAGTAATTACAGGATTGGTGTAAAGTTTCACAAAATTACATGTTTGGTCCCTGGACTTTCAAATAATGGCAGAATTGGTCCCTGGTGAAATATTTTGGTTAAAAAGTCAACTTTTGTCCTTGGAAAGTCACAAGTTGTCAAATTTGATTCCTGGGTGAAAGTTTTGAAGAAGTTACACATTTGGTCCCTGAAGTTTCACAGTTTAGCAAAAATAGTCCCCGGGTATTTAAAAAGTGAAAAATATAAAAAATACCCTTGTACTATTCATTTATGGCAACATAGGTCCTTATGATTACTTATGGGAATTTACATTTTCAGTCCCTATATTTTTTCCAAATTACAAAATTGGTCCTTATGTTACTAAAACCAAACGGACCATATGTTATTATTAAAAACCAAACCCAATCCAAACTAAACACTACCCAGCCCACCCTTTTTATTTTTGTGATCCAATCCTAGGCCCAATGCAACACAAGCCCAAACCCCACCCTGGTATTTAATACCAGGGTCAAACCCAGTCAACTCACACCCCTTCCCTCTCATCTCCTCCACCTCAACACTGTAATACCAAAACCACCTCCACACCCACTGTTTCACCTCCACCTCAACACCCTAGCTCTCCCACCTGTCCCTCCACCTCACACATACTCCCAAACATCCTTAATTGCCCCTGAATTCTCTCACACGCAACCACAGCTGCCCCAAGACTTTTTCGCGCCAAAAAGTCATTTTGAACGGTAAGGATTAATTTGACCAAACCAATGGCTCAGATGAAGTGGGATTGATTCAGAGATCATATGGGAACCCTAAAAAGACTTTATAAAGGAAAGAGATGCAGAAGAGGAGAAGTAGTTAGTGTAGTTTTAATCTAGCTTAATCGTAGGTAGTGTAATTTATCATTTCAGTTGTAATTTTCATTTTAATCAGTTGTATCAAGTTACTTTAGTGTAATACAAGCTTTCTTAAACCTTTAATTGCATTCTTGTTCATTAAATTCGTATATAGCAATTTTAAGTGAAATTGACAATTTTACTTAATATTGTTAGTTGTTGTTGTTATTGGAATCCTAAGCTCATATAAGCTCTTGACACAGCTTATATAAGCTTTTATAAGTTTAAGTTTAAGAATTTTTTGATAAATAAAAAATACCAAAAATAATCAATAAAATAGAAAAAAAAATAAAAATTCAGTCTCAAGGGGAAAAGAAGCTAAGGAATCTGTGGAATTTGGATTTGCAGTGGTTTTAGTACCCTGTGGGGGGGGGGGGTGTTAGGTTGTTTATTTGGTTCTTGGATGCTTTGTTCTTTGCTTTGGACACATGTAAGCTTATTTCCATTTTTCTTTGCTCAGAATTGATTTTAGATTTCTTGTTGTTATTATTGTTGTTTATGTAATCATTTTAGGTTACCTTATCATTTAGTGATATTAGGAATTAGATTATTGGCTTAAATCATGCATATTTAGTGAAAAATACTAAACAGATTCCACATTAAGGGGTGTTTGGCTCAGGCCTATTCATTTTGCTCAGGGTTGTTTCTAGGAGTTTTGTTTGTTTACATAGTTTACTTAGGTACACAATAACTCAGTTCAACCTTAAAATCAACAAGTCCTTTCCTAAAAAGTCAAAACCACTCACAAAATTTGGTTATAGCCAACTGTTACACAGTTGGTTTCCAAGAACTATCATATCATCTCAAAAGTAGTTAATTTCACTTAAGTAAGTTTTATTTCAGTCTAATATAACTTAATTAATCAGTTAGAAGTGTTAGAAATCCAAATTAGTCAACTTAGTTAAGTATTACAAAAAGTCAAATTGTGCTTTTGAAGAAAATCTCAAATCTTGTGGGATTTTTGTAGAATTGTGTATTAGGTTTTAGGTTCTGAAATTTCTTGGGATCATAGTCTCCCACCTCTATTTCAGTTTCCCATAGTTGTCACATTTTTAGGAATTTTCTGTTGGGCCCCACACAATACCAAACACAACTGCAGGGAAGGGTATCTCCCCTGCACCAGCAGAAACCACCCATCACCACCACTTTGGTGGTGATTTCTGACCACCACAGTGGGTTCCACACCATAAACTTGGTTCCTCCCAACTCCCCTCCTACCAGGCTCTTAACTTTGACCATAAGTTTGACCTAGGACTCAGTGGACCCCACTTGGAATTGTCCCTAAAGTTTGTCCCTTTTCTGAGTTGGCTTTGGTTTGGCTAAGTGCTTATTTATTGCTTAATTGCTTATTCAGTGTACCACATGTGCTTTTTCTAGCTTATACATGTTCACTTAACTTAGCTGAATTAGATTTTACTCAAGTGGACCCCACATAAGCTCTTGTGAGCTTAATTCCATTTTCAGTCAACTAAAGTCAACTGTTATGGTTATTAACTTATAATTAGCTTATTATTAAGATCTAAATTAGTTGTTTTTACAAAAGTTAGTTAATTTTAGGTATAAATTAGGTTTGTAATAGAAAATTCCAGAAAAAACCAATATAAAAATAAGTGATAGTTTCTATTTAATATAATTTAATTTTAATTTTCATTTTTAGATTTTTATTAAGTAACCTGTATTTTTATATTTTTATTAATTTCCTTTTATATTAAAGTATTTTTAATAATTTTCTCAGATTTTTATTTTGTCTTTTAGTATTAATTATAATTAATATTATTTTTATTAATAATTAATCAATAATTAAGTTATAAATAGCATAATTAGTTTTTATAAAGTAACTCCTAGATTTTATATTTTTCCTAGCTTTTATAAGTCATAAAATAATTTTAGAAATTTTCTTGTAATTTTTACTGTTCATTTACTAGTTTTTATAATTTAAATAGTAATTAATTAATAAATAGAATAATAATTAGTAAACTAGTTTAAAAATAGATAAAATAAAGTTTTTATAATTTTTTAGGATTCCTGTGATGGTTAATTAGATTTATAAAAATCTTCTTAATTATCTAAGTCTTTTTAGTATTTTTTATAATTTAAATCATATAAATAGTTAAATAATAATTAAATAGTAATTAATTAATAATAATTAGATAAATAGTGTTAAAATATAATTTCATTTTTAAAATAAGTTTTATAATATTTTAGACTTTTAGAAATTTTAATTTTATATTTCTAGACTTATTTTACATTTTCTTATTTATTAGTGAATTATTAAATAATTAATAATAGTTATTAAATAATAATAGTTAATTAAATAATTAGTAATTATAAAATAAATATTTTAAGTTTATTTAATTTGCATTTAAGCCCCTAAGGCATGTAAATTACTTCTTTAGTTAAAATCGTTTTTGTTTCGTACGTTTACGTGGATTTAAATTAAACGTACGCGTTTTTAGTTATTAAACGTTTTTAGATATCTAGGTTTCACATAATCGTTCTAATAGTTTATCTAAGTTATTTTGTTTTATAAAACCCTAGTGTAATCACTCACACACACACTTTTACCCTTTCCTGTTCATATTCACTCGATCACAAACTCGTTTTTAATACCATCACAACCTCGTTGGGACATTACGACCCGGGGAAACACTGTATTCTACGGAAGCATTCTCCCAGGCTGTTTGACTATTATAGTTGACCATTCACAAGTGGTTGAGAAATAAAATATAACTAGTTTGGGAGCAATCAACAATCAATCCCCCGGTAGTTGTCACTATTCCATAATACAACAGTCAAGTATATTGCCTGGTGGGGATTGCACGCTTCTCAAAATCTCTTGAGAGGTAAAACCTTTTGCCAGGGCGCAATTCCAAGCATCAAGTTTTTGGCGCCGCAGCCCGGGGAATAGTTATTGTCTAGGTTAAAATTTCTTTTTATTAGGTCTACTTGCTAGATTCCTTTCTAGTAAGATTGATTTTATTTTTATAGGTTTCTTTAGTCTATCTTTTTCTTCGTTCCTTTGTTCGTAATCTTTGCCATCCGCCATCATGGAAGGTGGTAATCTCTTTGATCCCATCAACCCACCACAACAAAACCATCCACAAAACCCACCACAACCAAACCAACCTCCTAGACCCCGAACTTTATGAGAGTACTCCCGTCCTAGCCACCAAGGCTATCAAAACACCATTGTGCTCACTCAAGGAGCCAATGTGTCTCCCTTGCGATCCAACTCCATCCGGTTGGTGCAAAGCGGATGTGCATTCCATGGACTTCGTTCCGAAGATCCTAATCAACATCTCAAGGATTTCCTCAAAATCATAGATTCCATAGACCTTGATGTTAGAACTCGAGAGACGACCCGATTGCGTCTCTTCCAATTCTCTCTACCTAACCAAGCAAGTCAATGGCTTGAGCGTTTACCCGTGGGATCCATCACCTCTTGGGATGATCTCACAACTCGTTTCCTTGCTCAATTTTTCCAACCGGGGAGAACTACTAAGCTAAGAAATGATATCTTGATGTTCCAACAACATCACGGTGAAACTCTCTATGAAGCATGGACTCGTTTCAAGGACTTACTCCAAAATGTCCCTCATCATGGCATAGATCTTTGGCTCCAAGTCCAAATTTTCTATGACCATATCGATCTCTCCACAAGGCGAACCATTGACCAATCGGCCGGTGGCAAGCTTCGTGATTTAAGTGCGGAAGAATCATGGGAACTCATAGAAGATCTTGCTCTCTATGACAAAGAAAGTTGGAATGATCCCCGTGATTTGAACAAAATGGTCAAGGCAATATCTTTGCCTTCGAACAATTCAAGCACTCCCGACCGTAGGATCATGGAACTTGAAGACCAAGTCAAGTTTCTCATAAAATCCTACGAAGCCCCTAAACCTCCAAGCCAAGTGAACAAGATCACTTCTTCATGAAAATTTTATAATGGTCCTCATGAAACTCATAATTGCATGGAACTTCCAAAACGTGCTTTTAAGGAATTCACATCCTCACGTGCTGATAAAGCGGAGGATAGAGGGCCCACCACTAATCGAGGTCCTCGAAACTTTTGCGAGGCCTATGATGCATGGAAGGATAAGCCAAATTTCAGAGGATACCAAACTCGGAGCGTATCCTTCGATGATTCTCCTCCACTCTCATGGTCCGAACATTACCCACCACAGAACACCCCTAAGCAAAGCTATGAAGAAGCACTGCGAAAGTTCTTTATTTCTCAAGAATTATAGCTTTCCACGCTCGAAACCCGATTCAGACAATAGCAAGTCGATATGAATGACAATGTTAGTAACCTGCTGAACGCTATTAAAGAGCACACTGCTAGTAAATCGACTCAGGCTGAAGAAGTCAAATCTGTCATCATCATGAATCAGCCAACCTCCCATGTGAAAATAAAAAGCCCTAACAAATTCTTTAAACATAGTTTTGTCGCCAAAGGTAAAGGAAGCCAGGGACCATGTTAACTCCTTGGGACCAATCCACTTTGTAAATGCCATCACCATAATACTTGCTCCTACACCCGATCAGAGCCAACAACCAACTAGGAATGAGGGTCATAAAGTTGAAGGTGAGACCCCAAAGAAAGACCATGATGTGGCTAAGAGCCCTGCGGACTTATTCGAGAACTCCATCACACAAGAGTCAAGCGAATGGGAGGAGTCAAAAGAAAACTCAGAAGGGCACAAGGAAAATCCAGGAATTTTGGTTGAATCTATTATAGAAAAACTCGAGAAAGACATGGTAGAGATTACTATAGGGTGTAGAAATAGGATTGAGGAAAGTGACTCTAAAGTTTTTAAGATTTCTTGCACCACTAGGAAAAGCTCATAACCGATACTTACATAGATCCTAACCTCCCTGCAAATTTGATCCCTCTCTCCCTTTACAATGAAGCCTTCCCTGAACAAATTACGTGTAAAGGACTCAAAAATGTCAGGGTAATGAAAAGGTTATCAGTTATGATTAGAGGATTCATCTATAAAATTGATCTAACTGTGATCGATGACATAGACCCGTCCATTAATCCAACCTTAACTAACCTCGTCCTTGGGAAACCATTTGTAAAAGAAACAGGGGTGACCCTAGATGAGAGCGATGGTAGTGCACTATTTACCAATGGTGTCAGGAAAGTAATTTTTTGTAAGGGTAATGAGAAAGTGTATAAATACCGACCATCATTGGATTGTGATACAAATGGATTACAGGGTGTAAGGTCAGGAAAGATAAAGTAACGTGATCCGAATAACCTCAAAATCCCTTGTATGATAGGTCACAAGTATTTTTATAATGTCTACATTGACCTACGCCTACCCAAGAATGTTATGTCCTTGTTCCACTACAATAGTATTTGCAGATGGGGATTGATTTATAAAGGAGAAAATATTGTTGGTAGAGATCATGAAGTTCAAGTATTCGCAGGAAATATGACATTCACAATGGACTTTACGATCGTAGACAATATTGAGGATTATATCGACCCGAGGTTGTCGCAAGTTGTTTTCAGGGCGCCCTTTTGTGAAATCACTAACTTAATGGTTGACAACCAGAACGGAATCATGACTTTCACAGATGGAATTAGGAGAATCTCATACCAAACTCCGTATAAGATGAAAGATTTAGAAGGAGTAGACTGCGATGGACTTGATAAGCTAGGGTCCCAACTTATTTTATGTGATGATGATGTTCGGAGAGGATGTAAAAACACCTTTGATTTATCATGTGGGTTCTTTAAGGATGTCAGTAAGCTTGGTTCCAAATATCGGGAAGATGTCTTTGAATTTGAAGACCCAAAATACCTGCACTATGAAAGCGATCCCGATATAGATTTGGAAGATAACCTAGGGACCGGGACCGATGACGTGGTCATGTAATAGCCCATGACCTTGAGTCTAGCTACTAGACTCGCAAATAAAGAAAAGCGCTTCTTGGGAGGCAACCAATGTTTTAATTGTTTTGTTTGATTGTTTGTTTGTTTAATTTTATTTGTTTCCATATGCATGCTTTATTTTTATTGTTTGTGGATCATGTTTCTTGCTAAATTGTGAAAATGCTTTACCTTCTTGTTTGTCTTAACTTCATAAAAAGGTATTTCGCAAAGATAAGTGTAAGGGAAACCTAAATTTGTTTTTAAGAACGGGAATTGGACATGAACCACAACAATATTAAATGAACATGTATATTAGTATTTGTTTGAATCAAATGCTTGTATCGAGTCATAATGATGCTTTGCAGGAAATTCTAGGAATTAAGGCGTGAGTTTTTCCAGAAATTTTCCGGAAACTTAACATGAGATTTCTGTCAGAACACTCTGACGACGTCAGGATTATATCCCGACGACGCCAGGTGAAAAAATTCTGGAAATTTTGCAAGTTTTGTTTTTTCTAACGGAGTCTTAAAGTTTTTGTTAATTCTTTAGTTTTATAAATTCCATGAAATCTGCAAACATTCATTCCACAAGCATTATATCCTTATATATATATAGATTGCCGTCGATTTTACGCGAGGTTGCCATGATTGTTTTCTCAGGTTTAACAGGTTATATTGGACAAGAAGATGATTTATTATTTTGGAAGGGAAGCTTTCAATGTTCGTTTTCTTGGAGGAAGATTTAACCATGTTATCCATTTATACACACCGAACGAATCAGGGGAGTATTTGTTTTTCATTCTTTTACCTTCATTACTTTTACATCCTTTTTATTGAACATTGGGGACAATGTTCAGTCTAAGTGTAAGGGGAGGGTAAATGATGATACCTTAGAGAATACAATTGCACTTGAGTTTGTTTGTTCAATAGTAGGTGTGTAATTAAACTAAGACAAATACTTGTTAGGGCAATTTTAGCACCAATTTTAAAAATTTTTACAACATTTAGGAGTGAAGCTTTAGCCTTAATGAGCGTCTCATGGATAGGAGTTGTATGACTAGCACAAAAACCGTACCACTCAAAGAAAATTTCCACCCAAATACGTGAGGTTCGCCTTTAGATTTGTTAGGAAAAGCATTCATTATTAGTGCTTATGAGTGTACCGGTAGTACTTAGATTCTAGAACTTGCGTTAGTGATGCATCCCGAGACCGCTAGTGAGACTACATTCGTGTAGTTAGGATTTACTACATGGTAAGAGGCATTAGGATCACCCTTGTGTTAAACCCGTATCATAATTAATTGACCAATAAAGTCATAACTACTTGACTAGGAAAGTCAATTAATTTTCCCACACCTTTGCGTTGTACTCATTTTTAGTACACGATACCCCTAGTACACCCCTCCGAGCCTATCTTTTCGTTTCTAACTTTAAGGATTTTACTTAAAGGAAGAATTTGTTTACAATCCACCCCAAATGTACAACCAAATCGCCTTAGCCTTCCTTGTATGCACTCATCTTTAGTGCATTATTGTTATATGTTTAAACCCTTAGTTAATTGTCTAATTGATTACATGGTTGCTAAGTCGAGTCATATCTTGTACACATTGTTTTGGGACGATTGGGACTCGCGGGTAAAGTACTAGTGTTATGGAGTAATGGGGAAGAGCATCATATATTACCCCCATATGTGCGTTAATCTTAAAAAGTACTCCAAGTGTTTTGATTATCTTAATTCGAGTCATTAGAATAGTAATTGTAAAGTATGTAAAAGTTCAAGTGTAAGGGGAATGCAAATCTCCTATGATGTATTATTTTAGATGGTAGGGTAAAATTGTATGCAAAAAAAAAAAAAAAAAAAAAAAAAAAAAAAAAAAAAAACAGAGAAAAACATACGGACTACCATCCCGTTTCCTTTTATGTCTGTTTTATGTTTTTATTAGTTTATGATTAGCTTAAGTCGAGTCGAGTCTTGGCTTAGCAACACCACATTGTACATGTAATTGACCAAGATGATTAACTCGCCACCTGTAAATATTGCCTTTATCCAATAAAACCGTGTTTATCATATCCCTACACCTCACGTTATAACCCTTTAGAAAGACCTCTTTGATAGTTTATCTTAGGTGCTTATGCCAAGTGGTGGAGGTTTGATCCTTTCCCAAGCCTATGGTAATCTATTTGCTATGACAGGTAGTGAGAGATGTTTTCCATTTCCATATTGCGATATATACTTTATTACACCCGAGAGATGTGAGTGTCTAAACACTATTTGTGAGGTGCTAGTGTATAATTACCTTGCTTGTTTTTGGTTGAAGTGGAACGATTATTTGTTGCAATTACTTTTCCCTAACTTGTATTTTGATTAGAATAAAAGCACATTTGCTTGAGGACAAGCAAATCTCAAGTGTAAGGGTATTTGATGAAGCGAAAAGTGTACCGCTTTTGGGGGTCATTTAAGGCCAAAGTCGAGATTATTTGATCAAATATTGCTCTAAATCGTTCCTTTTGTCATTTTAGGTACTTTTGAGAGGAAATTTGCAAAAGGAAGCATTTTGGACGTTTTTGGAGCGAAAAAGTGAAGAAAATGACAAAGTCTCCAAAATATGCTGGAAACAGTACCTGAAGGCGTCAAGAATTGCTCTTGACGGCATCACGACATGGAAAAGGGTTGGATAAATAAAATACACGTGACGATCCAGAAGGTTTTTGAAGGAGTTCGTGATGGCGTCACCCTTTAAGGTGATCAAGGCCGTCACGTGTAAATGCAAAGAGAGATGGCCATCAGGATTAAAGAGTGACGGCGTCATGTGTTAATGGAGATAGGCCATCATGTGTTAAATTAAAGAGTGATGGCCCAGAAGACTTCCTGAAGGGGTCACGTAGGCCATCAAGTGTTAACTAGTCACAACTTGCGCGCGCGGTAGCTGTTATTGTTTTGGCCATAACTTTAGCATACGAACTCGGATTTAGGTGATTCGAAAGCCCACGTGAAGAGGACGAACAGATCTACAATTTGGTGAAAAATGGTGCTAATGCCGTCATGGGTTAGGGCCGACGCCGTCAAGATGGGCCGGGCAGAAAATAGCCTATAAATACAACCTTATAACTTCATTATTTGTAAGCCCCAAACCCTAAGTCCGATTCTAGGGTTAGGGTAGGTGTTTTTCCAGCAACTTAGAGGGTTTCAATCACTCCATAAACATCTTATATTGGTTTGTTGATTCTATCTTAATCATGTTTTCCATTATCATTGTTGCTTTTCTTCATTGATTATGGTTTGCTAATTCACCTTGTGTCTACTTATGATTGTATGAAACTTGTTTATAATCAATTAGATCTTATTGTGTTCTTGTTGATGCTTGTGTCTATCTTCATCAATTAGTGTGTGACAAATGCAATTAATCTAATTGGTTTAGTTTATAATTCTTGCTTCCTATTGTCTCTTGTTTAATTGGGTGATATCGATGTTAGGATAAAGAAAACTGGCAGACTTTCAATTGGAAACGTGCTTGAACGTCTTAAGAAACATGAATCGGATGTGTACTATGCTTAATTGGTTGTGTTTAATGCATAAGTAACTATTGGGAAGGCCATGATATGATACTGGGTATCTGTCATAGAAAGAGATAGAAGATTATAGAGTTGGGGAAATTCGTACACACCCCAACGAATGGTATTAAGGAGTACAACCCGTCAATTAAAATAATGTGTGACAATTCAATAGGTAGAATTGGATAGCTAGCAAGGAGTAATACATATTAGGTAGAAATGCTTCACTTCCCTTGTAGAACTCTAGTTTACTTTTCTTGCACATTAGTTTAATTAGTACCTTTTGGGTTAGTTGATTAGCAACTAATTTCGCCCCCTTCTTCCAAAACCCGAGATTTTCACTTGCTTTCCATAAAATATAAAAATACAAAAAGAATCATCCCTCACCTCTAGACCTAATTAGATTAATTTCAATCATGACGAACACTATTCTTTAAGTTGACCGATCAATCCCCCGGTACTTGTCACTATACTATACTACAATGGTCAGGTACACTGTCTGGTGGGGATTGCAAGCTTCTCAAGATCTCTTGAGAGGTAAAACCTTTTGCGAGGGCGCAATTCCACGCATCAATATCTCAGAATTTTATTAAAACTTATAGTCCAGATTATTATTATGCATAAACAATTAAAAACAAGAAAATGTCTAATTAACCACATAAACAAATATTTTTGTATTTTCGATGAGTCATAACATATTAACAGATGCATCAATCCAAATACTAAAGGCACATAAAAAGCAATTCTCATGTTCTCAGCCTTGAATTTACGCATTAAAAGTTTTTGTTTTGGTTTCATTTTGTCTCGGTGAACATTGTGAAATTTTCCAGAAAGTACAGCAGCTTAGAAAATAAAACCGGCGTAGTTTAAATTTTTCCAGAGAATACGGTGCATAAACTTGAAAGTGCGGCGTACACTCAGTCTCATAAAGCAAAATTTTGATTTAGTTTGCTAGAAAACTGTACGGCTATGTTTGTAAAAAGTCTCAAAACACTTTACCAACTTGATTTTATCAATGCCAATCCCCGGCAGCGGCGCCAAAAACTTTGATGTGTTTCAAAAGCTTTAAATTTATAATACTAATTTCACTAATTTCCTTAATATATAAAACACACGGGTAAAGTGTAACCCTCGTTTATGGTAAAGGTTTAGGTAAGACCAGGTCGTCCCAAGAGATAGTAGAAAAGCCAAGTTGGCAATTGTGTCAAAGTAAAGTCCCTAGATTGTCACTTATCCAAAGACTAGTAATTTAGATTGTTTGTTTATATGATTAAAGTTATGTTTATTTAGGCTAAGAAACATGGAAGTAAACATGTAAATGATGAGCAAGCAATCATGAACAAGATATATTAGCAAGAGATGACTAGTGATCATTCCTACAAATAACTATCCAACATATTAAGAATCCCTTTCGACCTATAATTCTTAATATATCAAATGCATTAAGGATGGTTCATAACAGAAGTATACATAAGCCAATTTCCACATCAAGTTCATTAGACATGAGATAAGGCATTAAACAAGATCATGGATGGGTTGATAAACATTTTGTTGACCAATTTCTACAAGGTAAACACCAAGTTGCCATAGACAAACACCTTGAAATAATACCAAAGTAGTAGACCCTTTCGACCTACTTCTACCACAGAGATACATCAAACATTCAACAATGATCCAAACATAATCTCATCAATTAAACTTAAGCATAGTATCATTTAGCAAGCGTACATTACAATGAAAACAACCATACAACTACATCACCCAAATAAACATAAGAACGACTACTCCATTATCTCGGTAACAAAACACATATCATTCGACATAGATTTCATAAACTTCATAATATAATTCGTAGAAATAGAGAATTGTATCAAAGTGATTACAACGAAAGAACAAATGATTTCACAGAGAAAACTCTCTTGACTCGTTCTCCTACCCTCTGTCACTGTAAGAGGATTACAATTCGACCTTGATATGGTGAACTTGGTATGAGTTCACCAATATCACTTATGTATACTTTCCCCTACTTTACTATATGTTTCCCCCCTTTTTTTCTGGTTTGTTCCTTCGATTATATAGACGTCATTTGACCTAGTTTATCTCCAAAGTTTAGTAATTGAGGACAAGTGATCGGCCTCACAATGAATGCAATCAATAACTCTGCATTTATAACTGACAGGATAAGTGTTCCGCACTCCGTAGAAAGTACGCCGTACTTTGTGTAGATTCAATCTCATTTACCCGCCAAGCAAGTACGTCGTACATAGTCCTAAGACCGACGTACTTGGGTCTTTTATATTTGTATTTTCATTCCAAGTCCTTTCTTTTGTCATAGTTGTTACTCTATCGGCCTTTTAGTGATATTTCTAACTTCCTTCTCTCGTTCAATCCTGCAACCAGATTAGTGCCAATTCTACACAAATAACATGATATTCTATGTAATATAATAGATACATAATATATAATCGACGGGATAAATATGTATAATAAGAGCGTTATCAACTACCTTAAACCCTTACCCCACTATAACCCCTAGGAACCTGGGATAAATGGTCCCGATGCCTTAGATTTATAGATTCTCAAAAACTTTTAAACTTTAACTCATTTTGGTTTTGGTTTTAAACCCTAAACCTTACTGAGAGCCGTCTCGTAAGGATCCTTATTCATGAACTTTAGGCATTATAGGGAAGCCTAAAGTGTCATTGTATAGAGTCTGTTCCCTATTCCCAATTTCTATCTACCTAAAATCCCTATCCTCTTAAATATAACAACAAAACATTTGGCATAAAATAGTGACACTTGTTGAAAAACAAGTCATTTATGACCTTATGTAGTTGTAGCTTTCACTCCCGTTATCTCATGATATTATATGTCATGAATAACAACTTCCATCGAACTTCATCCCTTATCCACTTCCTAAAAACTAAATTCCTTAAAAACCCTTCCTTATCGTTTCATATGATACTAATGATGAGAATTCCTATTCTAAGTCATTGAGATCTGAATTCTTTTTAAATTTAGTATCCCTAACCCTCACTACTTCCTTAGCCTTCTTTCCCAATCTTCCCTATCTACACCTCTAAATTACTATGATTCCTGAAATAGTTATTCCCTCTTAAAAATCCATATTACACTTTAGGATTCCTATACTTGAGGATTAGAAATAACTTTAGGATTCCTATACTTAAGGATTAGAAATAACTCTAGGATTCCTATACTTGAGGATTACAAATAACTCTAGGATGCCCTTAGGTGAATGTAAGAATAAACATAGGATACTTTGAATAGACTATCTCTAAGAAATCATTGAGGAAATAGAAAAATAAGATTAGAAATCTTCGAGGTCTTAATAACTAGAAATCAAACTAGAGAAAAACCTATGCCCGATAGGTATTACAATAGGATGAATTTAGCCTAAGATAGGAATTTTACTTAATATCGAGGATATTAGAATTAGTCATAAGAAGTCTTTAGATTCGGTCTAGGAAATTTAGGAATGACTGAGGATTAGATTTGTAAACTACCTTAAGCCTTTAGCACCTAGTCTAGTTATAGGGTAGAAAGACTAGTTAAGATTTCACTATATAAGTCGTTTTTAGGTTATAGCTTACCTAGACCTAGTCTCATGAGTAACCTACCCCATAATAAGATTTTCCACATACTTTTGAGGATCTAGAAATCCCTAAGAATGATATACCATTAAGATAACCCAGACTTATAATTCGAGGTTACTAGTTATAACTAGGAATAAGACATTTGAGGATTTAGTTTACCAATACTTAGTTTCTTAGGATTTGACATTTTATCGGATACATTAGGAATTCTACTTAGAGGATACAATGGATACTACCCTAACTGGATTCAAGTACATAGGAATAGTGATACTTATAGTAATAGCGATACTCGTAGTACTAGACAACATATGACAAAAGACTAAGCGTGAAACCCTACCTAAGCATAATAACGCTCCTCGTAAACCCCTAGACAAGAAATCATCTAGCCCTTCTCCCAACATAGGATCTTCCTTACCAGTTAAGATTAGTACACCACCTTTAGAACCTTAGGACTAGTTATGAAAACTATAAGAACCTTAGGGGGAAAACAAACTTTGAAGGAATCTAGTAAATCTTAATTTCATTAGGAATACCATCTTTTAGGTATCCTATACTCTCACTCTTCCATTTAATCCTATTCTCCCGTTTCCTCTCATTCTACCATTTAGATCTCGTTTAAACCTCATTCTCCCGCTTTTTTCCCACTCTCCCGTTTAAATTTCATTCTCCCGCCTTTTTCCTGCTCTCCTATTCAAATCTTACTCTCCCGCCTTCCTCACTCTACCGTTTAATCCTATACTCCTATCCTTTTCCTACTCCACCTATTCCTACTCTTCCATCCTTTCATTATCTCCTACTCTTTCATACCTTTCCTTCCCTCTTCTTCTTCACTCCTTCTTATAAAAATCCGTCTTCCCACTTCCATCCATCCTTTCCTTTCCTCCGTCATTTTTCACTCTATTTTTCTTTACTCTAAACTCTCTCCCTACCTCATCCTACAATGTTCTAAGAGTTAGAACTTGTATTTCTCGTCATATCACAAGATTCTATTAGTTAGAACTTGTAAGAATATCTATGTCGAATGGTGTATGCTTATTCACACACCTTTTTTTGTCCATATTAAGACCAAAACAGACACAAACTAACCATAAATGCCAAAGATATTGTGTTTTTGTGTTTGTGTTCGTGACAGATAATTCAGAAATTGGCATAAAATAAGCCAAAAATGACAAAAATGAGCACGAGTTTGGAAAACGTGTCAAAAGCCAGAGTCGGGGAAGCAAATTACCATTTTTGAGCTCATAATGTCAAAACACACCTTGGAGAATCACCAAATGCCAAAAATAGTGTCACACCCCCAAACTCGGGTCTAGCGGAAGCATACATGTAGCTGGGGTGTAACTCAATTGGTATCTCAACACAAGTACAAAAGTAGTTTTCACTTCGATCATTTAGAATAAAATAGTTTAATCAAAAATGTTGAATTTACATTGTTAAAAGTAGTGCGGAAGTAGGCCCTTAAAATAGTTTAAAACGGTCTCCAAATGAATATCAGAGTCTTCAATGACCATGCCATTGCCTGCCAAAACCTCCAGTAGCGTGCCATTGCTTATTACTTGAAAATACATGCTAAAGTGTCAACACTAGGTTGGTGAATTCATAGAGTCTTGTGAAAAAGAATGTTATGCATATGAATGAAGATTTCCCAGCAAAGGCCTCGTAAATCTACTCAGTTCCAAGTCCCGCCATAAAAGACTTGTAACCTGTGTGTTTACGACCCACTGTCAAATATGATATAGTTTACGTTAAATAATTCTGACAATGAGGCCATATGACAAATCAGTCAAGTAGGGAAACAGCAATATTACGTTTGACATCACAGCCAAGTGGGGAAACCACAATATTACGTTTGACATCACAGCCAAGTGGGGAAAACCACAATACGTTTGACATCAAAGCCAAGTGGGGAAAACCACAATATTACGTTAGACATCACAGCCAAGTGGGGAAAACCACAATATTACTTTGGACATATATGAACAATTGGTGACCATGAGGTCATATAAACAAGGATGACAAATCCTATGAAATGCAGGTAATCAAACATACCAATGAAATACAGGTAATCAAACATACCAATGAAATGCAGGTGATCAAACATATATTTAGGTAAAGCTAAAAATATTTGAGTAATCAACCAGGTAAAGCGAGTAATGCGTTTAAGTAAAACAAGCATGTATTCTCCCCCAAAGAGTTTACAAAACAATTAAAAGAGTAGGGGCTATGACTCACCTGGTGCGATAGCTACGATGACAAAAGTGGATACACAGAAATGAGGTTCGATCTCTAACCACAACCTAATATGAATGATATGATCTAATGTAAGAAATGAAATGATGCTACACCTGCAAATACGTATGTTATCGATACCACTCGTAAATTTGAAAATTACGTTTATCGTAAAAAAAATTACATTTTTGACGTCTCGTTAAGTTAATAACCACTTTCCATGTAAATACGTTGAAACGGTACTCCACGATCCTTGTTTGGTGTTTTATCGGTAATTATAATGTTTACGTCGCAAAAATAACATTTTCATTACTTGAAAATATGCCCCAAAATGGTCTCGCAAAACTAGTCGCGGAATAGTGAATATTAAGAATTAGGAAAGAAGCTCAGTAGTTTTAAGAAGCTTTTCACATTATCTAAAAAGTCATATAACTGAAGTTTGTCCCTACGGGTCTAGATCATAAAGAAAAATAGCCGCGAAGTGAGGTGTTTGGGCTGTTTTGGCAGATTCTAGGCAGTTTTCGGGGAAAGTTTGGAAGGCCATATGTTATTCGTTATTAATCCTTTTGACAAACGGTTGGATGTTTTGAAAACTAGGCTGGGTGAACTAATGATGAGTGCTCAAACACTCATCATTTTTGGTCAAATCTGAACTACAAAACATACAAAAACACTTAGAAATGCATCAAAATACTGAAAATATCCCAGGAAGTGTGTTTTATATGTTTCAGATGCAAAATGATTAAAAACGGATGGAAAGCGAATAAAGTTTGCATAATTGGCAGTTTCAGTCCCCCAACTTTCACAAATTGACAAAATTGGTCCTGGGTAAAATATTTTTGAAAGAAAAATCACCCAAGTTCTTTAAAAGTTAAAAGTTATCAAAATTGATATTTTGGTAAAAAGTTTTGAAGATTGACAGTTTTGGTCCCTCTAGTTTTACATTTGGCATTTATGGTCCTTGGGATTTAAAATTTTGGAAAATACAAGTTATGGTCCTTTGGTTATTAATACTTGGAAGGAATTACCCTCATGATAACTTTGGAAAATTACATTTTCAGTCCATGGGTTTTTCAGAAATTACAATGTTAGTCCTTGTGTTATTACTAAACCAAACCGGGCCATCTTTGTTTATTATAACCTATCAATAAACACCCACCAATTCTAAACCCATCCACCCAATCTAGTACACTATCCTCCCTTATTACTCCAGGCCCAAACAAAAGCCGATCCCACACCTAAAATAAACACACAAACCGTTTTTATTACTCCCCTCAGTCAAACCCCCGTTTGACCCTTCCACTTCACCTCCAACCCGTGACCTCCATGGCTTGCAAAAGCTCCAACACCATCATCACATTACCACCTCCCTCCTCTGCCAACACTCAACATCCCCAACCCCTATACTACCTTTCCACCACAAAGCAACAAAAACAACCCCCTGCCAAAGATAAAAGAAGCCAATTGCATATCTCCCTTTTCCCGCCAAAAACTAAATAAAAGGTTGAGATTACCCACAGGCAATCCAATGGTAGGATTTGATACAAGGAGGCACTAGGTGGATTCTGAGCTGTTTTCACAAGAGCAAGAGGACAAAGAAGTCAGGAACCCTAATTTTTCTTTGAGTATAAATAATCTATGTATGCCATTCTTATAAGGCATTAGGAGTAGGGTTAAAGTAGTATAATATAGTGGTAGTTTAATGGTATTTTATTGTAACCTCAGCTTTTAGGTAATTTGTATTTCATCAAAGTTGTAATCTGATTTGGTTTCAATAAAATTTAAGTTTTCATCTTAATTTCTTGTCATTTAAATTGCCAAGTAATCTAGAGTTTCAAATATGTTTTCAATTTTACATTTAGTGTTTCCAAAAGCTTTTCAATTACTTTAGTGAAGAAATTTATTTAGCTTATGAATAAATTGGTTTACTAACTTCTGGTCAACGAAAGTCAACCAAAACAGGGTTCATGGTAATGATGTTCTGGGTGGCCAATGGGTGGCTCATGGTGATGTTATAGGTCTGTTTAAAGATAGGCCTTCAAGGAGTATACCCTCACTTTGTGAAGCTTCATTTGAATTCAGTGAGTATTGTTTGTGTTTCATTAATCCATTTTATTTGATCTGTCTAATTCTAGATAATTGGAGTTATTTTGTTTGTTTTGTGATCATTGAGTATATTTAATTTTCTCTGTAGCTTGTTGGATTAACCTTTGTTGTTTGTTAGATTTGATGAAACTAAGTTGTCTACTGCTTGATTTCTTTGATTCATGAACTTTAGATTTTTGAGTGTTATTGTGGAATGTTAAAGTTTGTTTGACCTATTCTAATGATATGTAACTGAGTTTGAGGTGATTTGTAGGTTTATATCACCTAGATATTAGGTTTGTAGTGAAATCATAGGAATATAGGGGTGTTTGGATCAGTAACTTTGGCCACAATTCAACTTGGTTCATTGGTTGATTTTGGTTTAACAATCTCATATGATGTCATATTAGAACAGTCAAAGCATAGAATCCAAATGTCAGTTGTAAAAAGTCAAAGTTAGCTTCAAATCTCAGTTGTGTATTAACTGTCAAGGTTTAGAATTTAGGATCCCATCATTTAGCTTCATAAGTCCTTCACATAGCTCAATCTCATCCATTCTTAGCTTTTTACATCAACATCAGTAGGTTAGAAGTATTAGAATATCAATAAATTCAACCTTTCATCAAAAACACAAAAAGTCAACTTTTATAGCTTTGTCAAGAATCCATCTTTGCTAGCATTTTTCATTTCTTCATTTTGCATGCATTGAAACTGTAATTGTGGGAAATTAGAGTCTTATAACTTGTCATCTTATTCCATATTTTTTTAAGATTTTTAGAATTTTTTTTTGTAGCTTATTTGTGGTTTAAATATGTCTGTTTGAGCACATTGTGCCCTGCATCAGGAAACCATCCCACAAGCCCATTTTTGTAGGCTTCAATTCTGTTCAAAAGTAGATTAAGGTTGCTGTTCTATGAACACTGGTAGCTTGTAGTTCATGATCAAGAAGAAAATTTAAGTTTGAACCTGAATCGCTTATTGAAAATCAAGCTCAAAGTGGCATGTTTGAAGTTATGTGTGCCCTGCATCCAGTTCTTTGCATTCTGACCCTTTTTCCTTAAGCCATAACTAGTTGAATATTTGATGCGTGTTGAGTAATTCTTGTTGATTTGGGTAGTTAGTAGTACTAAGTAGTTTGATCTCTACTTAATTTGTGGTTATTTGCTAGTTCGCTGTGCTTATTTTGTTCCTTTAGCCGCCCCGTTAGGACTACTTCTTTAAAGTTTGATCTGGTTGTGCACCAGCTTGCAAGTGGATGATGTTTATTCCTATGCTAGCTGTTTGATTTTAACATTAGCGTTATTATTGTTATCGGCTTGTTTGAGTTGGTTTGAGATTGTGTTGGTTTGAGTTTACTTTGCTTTTGCTTTAGCTTTTGCGCTTATATGGGTTAGCTGTTAATTGTTCTAATCTCACTTAAGGCATATAACACGAAACTGTTGGTGTTGTTAAGTTTCTAAAAGCTCATATAAGCCCCCCACTGCCCCAATTTGCTTTTAGGATTAGCTTATAGTAGAGACTTAAGCCTTTTGCTGTTTTGGAGGTTTTAGCTTTTGGTTTGGTAGCTTAATTCTAGGCTCTAAATAGGTGCTTTTGGGCTGTTTGGTGTGGCTTATTTCTTATCAGCTCAAGCTTAGAACTTAGTTTACTTGCTACTTAGATCAGCTCTTAGTGTCTAGAGTCGCTTATCTAAGTTTAGTTTAGTTCCCTTATTGCTCATTCTACCCTTATCCAGCTCAATTAGCCCTTTTTAATTAGCTTTTTAGTTTTTAAAATTTCCTTTTTAAGATATAGTATAAATCTGCTTATGATTTCCCCATGTATCTGCTTGTTTACAGCTTTTCACAAAAAGTTGTAGTTACAAAAATTGTTCATGTTCATGTTGTTAATAAGTTTGTGTGAAAAAGTTTGAAAAAAAAATGTTTGCAAAAAAGCTAAAAGCCAACGGCCGAACCCCTGACATCTAGCTCAGATACACAACACACACACCAAGCACCATTCGCCCTAAGGTCTTTTTCAGTTAAGTATTTGCAAATTTTATTTATATAGTGGTATTGTTACTTTTGCTTAATTTAATTTATCTAGCTTATTTACTGCTTTTTGACCTTTTTTATTTTTCCTAGTATTCTGTTAGTACAAAGTAATTTCAGTAAAATTTTTATAATTTTCCAAAATAGTTTAGTACTTTTAATAATTATATTTAGTTTAATTAGTATTTAATTAATAATAAATAATTAAAAAGTCAAAAAAATAATTTTCTTTTTTCTAAAATTTTATTTTATCATTAGGTTCATAAAAATAGAATTTTCATGTCCGTAGGATTAGCGTAGCATAAAATTCACATTTTATTTTGCGCACTCACGTTTTATTTAAATAACTTTTACATTTTTTAAATTTAGGTTACGTTAGTAAAAGTAGTTTGTAAAATAAAGAAAAACCAAAAATAAAAAAAGTGATAACTTCTATTTAAGCCCTTTTGGCTTATTTTTCTGCTTATTTATAAGCAAACTCTAATTTTAAATTTAGATTATGTTTTAGGTTAATTAGGTTTCACGTTATTGTTAATATAGTTTGTTTAAAGTTCTCATTCGTATTTCCTTAGTGTAATCATCTCAAACCCTTTCCTGTCCAAATTCACCCGATCACAAACCTGTTTTCTTACCATCACACCTCATCGGGACATAACGACCCGGGAAAACACTATACTTCCACGAAGCAATGAGCCTAAGGAGTTTGACTATATTGACCACATCCGTGGTTGACTTTAGTTGACTGCTTTTGCCTCAATCAAATTTTGGCGCCGCTGCCGGGGAGGTTATGCGCGTATTCTAAACGGTTTTACAGATTAGTGAATCTGGATATACACTCATTGTATATTTACCATCCTTTGTTCATATTTTCTTATTATAAAAACAAAACTGTTCCCGAAAACATTTTAAATCAGTTTTCAACGAACACAAAAACACAAAAAGAATTTCTTTGTTATAAAAATGTTTATCAAAAATACCAAAAAGATTCACCTTTACCCTCCTACCTTTTTGATTCTTCATTTCTCACCCTCTAAAACCTTTTGATTCTTTCTATGTCTCATCCTCACCTTCTTGTTTTTCAATGGTGTGGTAGTCTTTATAATGGTGGTAATTGCCCCAGTTGTGGCATGGTAGAGTCAGGAAACGGGTCTGTCTATAACCAGAATCCCTATTCCTACCATGACACCACAAACTCATTCCATCAGCTTACACACCATGAGACCCAACAGTTTTATTGTTGTGAGTATTGTGGAGGCCCTCACTACAGCTCTGATTGTCAAACGAGGAATCAGTTTGTCTATGAACAGGTTCCTTGTAACAATCACGAATTTAGTTTTAACCAGCCTTCACAATACACAACCCCTCAACCACCTCCTCGAGACGAGTTAGCTAGAGCTGAATTGATTACTAAAATGATTACTGCTCAAAGTCAATTCAACCAGAACATTCAAGATAGTATAAACTGTCTTAAAGATCTGATTCTCAAGAGACAAAATCCTCCTGTTAACTCATTTTATCTGTAACAATTCACATTTTCAGGTTAACTTCTATTCCCGAAAATTTCACTGTTCATTTTTACTATTCACTTTTACTATTCATTTTTCCAAAATTTGATTTTTATTTCATATTCTCGTATAATAAATCATTTCCATGGCAAAATAAAAGTTTGACACTCATCAAATCATTTTCGCGAAAGTTATTAAGGAACTACACGTTTTAGGGTAAAACGTCATTCAAAAATCCTACGCACAACGAAACTCGACCGCGTTAATTTTTCCTGCATCAGAAAAATGTTTGATACACTCATGATTTATTTGAGAATTAATCATGACTGAGAAAAATGTGACCAAATAAACCTCGGCCGTGAGAAACAGGAATTTTCGTTTTTAAGCACTTTTACTTAGCCGTAACCATAGCCTATACTTGCACCGCGTTTCTAAGACGATTTGAGTTTTCACATTTTTTGAAAAAGTCAACATATTTTTCCCTCCTCCTTTGACCAAAAATCATTCCTTGATTTTTAGGCTTACGGTTTTATGTCTTAAAGACATTGAATACCAACCGACACTAGACTGAGCCCAGTCTAGACATTATAAGTCATTTTAAATTATAATTATCGTATTAGAAAAGTAACATTTTACTTTTCTCAATTTTATGCAATATTCGTACGTTTTACGTATTACGCGTTTTAGACCCGTGTTTCCAGTTTTAGCAGGGTTTTAGCACCCCAATGGAACTTACCACTCATTTTATATTTTATTATGGAGTATATTGATAAGTTAAATCATATTTATAAGTTTCATATTTTTAATATACCTGGTTTTAAGTTTCGTGACTTATAGACTTGCCATTAGCGATTATCGGGACCAAAACTCACTCTGTAAATACAAGATAATATCAAGTCTTGATATTATCACTCAAAACCATCTCTTGGTCGACATATATGCTGATTCACAAGTCATAAAAGTCTTGGTGATGACTCTTGATACATAGGATTAATACAAGTGTACCTTAGATCTTAAACTAGTTACTTATAATACTTTTCTTCCATTTTATACATAAAACTCATCCAACTCTTCCTTTCTCTCTCAATACCAACGACCCAAACACATAAAATAACTCATTTTGATCATGATTCTTTCAAGTTCCATCCATCATAAGTATAGCCTTATGTTCCTTGCATGATCCTTAACACCTTTCAACCATAAAATCACCATAACACACCACAAAAACTCATCAAATTTCCAAGTGTTCTTAGTGAAGATTTTTACTAAAGGTTGTTTTTATGTTAGATTAGTGTTTATCAAGGGATTATAAGATAGGGTTTTTGATATGGAAGCATGGCTATGGTTGGAAAATTTTAGGAAGATTTAGTAGTGATTCTTGGTTTTGATCTTGGTTCTAGTTAGTTTCATCACAAGGATTGTAAGCAAACTCCTATGTTTACCTTTGATTCATGTTAATATTATTATTTCATATATGTAATATGTTTTATATGCTTATTATACTTTATTGTGCTTGGATAATTGGGCTAAAACACTAGAAACCGTCGAAAGGACTTATATTGCAAAACAGAAACTGGATAGGGGCTGTAAATGGAATTACTGGGAAAAATTCGTGTACTGTGAATCATAGGTGAAAACATAGGATTGTAGAGCTATGTCTTGTAGTCATTTTGCCGCTTGGCTCACCCCGTAACTCATCCGTATGAATAAACTAGAGCCAAAACGGCAAAACGTGTCAAAAACTGAGTAACAGATTCTAAACGGCCAAAACTCATAGAAATTGCATAGAACCCCCTGTTGGTCAAAACATAAAAGTTGTAGCTAACATCCTATCCTAAACGTGGCCGAAAACTGGGCATAAAAAGGAGTCTTATAGACCCACTTATGGCCGTTTCCGTGAGACTAAAAGCTGCTGTAACAAACAGCTCATGCATCTAAGGGTAAATTAGTAATTTCACACTAGTTAAATAAATTTTGGGGCTGTGGGACCCACTAATCTGTGTGTTACATTCAATTAACTTTTCGAGGACGTAAAAACCGAGTCGTGATCATTTATGGTTTAGAAATAACATATAAATTAACTCGGAAATACTAAGATAATTAGGAACCCGTAACGTGACGAATATTAATACTTGACCACTTATACTTACAAACATTAAACATCCAAGCATAATTAATGTAATAACTATATAAGGCATGTTTATATATTCACTTCGCTATTTTAAAACCTAAGATACGATTTCATATTCTAGGTTGCGCGTAGAGACTTCTTGGCTTAATCCATCTATCCCGTTATACGTTTTGATATCATTAGTTCAAGGTGAGTTCATAGCCCCACTTTCCATTATTTAATTGTTTTACAAACCCTTGGGGGGGGGGATACATGCTATTATTTTTCAATCGAACACAATGCTTTTCAATTGTATGCTTGCCTAATTGTTTTATTATATATATTCTAAAAACCGTGAGGTTCACTAAAGGAACAGTGCTCACGCAAGTTTCACGTTTGCCAATTTTAGCCCCTGAGGTTAGTGATCAATTGCGAAGTTAGTCCTTAACAATCGTTATCTAACAAACGTCGATTAAATTTGAAACGGAACAGTAACTTCAGGGGCTTTTTCTATACAAATAATAAACAGAAACAGCCCCTAAGGTTAACTTTTTTTCACCGTTAGTCCCTAAGGACTAACTTTGCAAAGAACGCCACGTTAAGGGACTAAAACTGAAAATAACGTTGCTACAGTACCAAACAGTGGCTGCTACAGTAAAAAGTCAGTTTGTAATAGTCCATGTACTGTAGCTAAGGATTTTACGCTATTAGTCCCTCACGTTAGCTATAAATTGCACCGTTAGTCCCCCGTTAGCGATCTTTTGCAAATTTAGTCCCTAAAAAAATAAAATAATAAAAATAATAAAAGTAATTAACCGTTCTATTTCGAGTTTGGATTAAACACAACATTCCCGCAGCAATGCGCGGGTGCCCCGACTTGTTATCACTAAGTACCATCCTTGCCAATCCAAGATCCCTTATTATGAACAATTTAATCACTAGTAATAGTGAGCGCGAATATTGTGCATAGGCCTATTGGGATTGACGAATCCCATTTATATTGACTAAGTTCAAACAAATGCACTAATATTTGAGATTTAGGTATGACGGCAAAGTACCTACCGGGATAACTCCGCCGATTGATATTGGTCCCCGTTAACGTTTTGGTGTCATGAGCTTAGTATAATAATATCCATTTTGTTTTCAAAACCATTGGTGTGAGTCTATAGCTCACACAACCAACATATTGTGTTTATCCATTTAATAAACTCTATGAATTTCACTCAACCTTTGTGTTGACAGTTTAAGCATGTATTTTAGGTCCATAATGATCGAGGCTGACACGGAGGAGCACGGATATTCAAGAGGGCTATAAAATTTATTATCATTCGAAAACTCATTTAATGTAATTTGTAAACATGGAACCATCTGGGACCTCATTTTGTAATCTCTGATATTTATATAATTTGAATGATAAATCTTTTAAAACGACTCAATTAGAGTTCGTTTTCTATTATTGTGACTATTGTGCCGTCGAGTAACACCCAGTTTGAATTCCGATGCATCATTAAATTGGGGGTGTTACAGATTGGTACCAGAGCCATGGTTATAGAGAAACAGGTCTAATTGAGACCTAAACTATAACCACACTTACAAGCAAAAATATTTTATAGCCTTCCGCTCTCTGTGTCTTCCATCCTCTAGACGATTATGGACTTATTAAGCATTTTATATTACAAAAACATAATTGCATATGTATATATGTACCCTTAGCATAATTGAGCATTTCCCCGTAAGCATTTTACACTACACGAACATATATAAGTATATTGATATATACACACTAGGCATTCTACACTACACGAACATATATAAGTATATTGATATATACACTCGATTTATTTTCAATCATTTTATCTAAACAATGGACTAAACATATCTGCACATGCCTATTCTAGGGCATTTCGACACAACCACATTCTCCCAATCATGTTCCTACTCCAACATTTTATATCCAAGATATTGTAACTAATTGCAAGGGTCTTTCCTATTTCCCGGACATTGTATGATACAATGGTCTTAATCATTTCTCAAATGTTTTGAGTCACACAATGGTCAAACCTACTTCCCAGACATTGTGAATTGCACAATGGTCTAATCTACTTCCGAGACATTGTGATTTGTGCAATGGTCTCTGAAATTATTCCATCACATCATCAATATCATTTCTTATGATATCAAAAACTCATCACAATCTATCGATTTCCAAATAGAAATATGATATTTCTAAAGGATAAACTAATCCATCATCTACAAAAGCTGAAGTTTCTCTACATTCATCAAAGTTCAACAACTTTCTCTACATTCATCAAAGTTTTCTTCTGAAACCTTCATTGTTAAAAGTTCGTGATCCTGGCCAAGTATGGATTGTTTTAGAACTACTTAAAACTTACTTTCCACACATATCTACCCGTACTATCTTCTATGCAACGGAATGTGAAAACATAGGTTACAAGTCTTGTATGGGCAGGACTTGCAACTGAATGGTTTGACATCGCCTTTGTTTAGTGGACAGTTTCTCAAAAGCAACGGACATATCACAAGTATACCTAATTTAGGTATTTGAAAATTTTATCGAACCTTGGCTAAATATAGACTAGTCATCTATATTTAACCTAGGGACAGTGAAACATAGTCTGACTAACTATGTTCGACTTAAAATTTTCAAATACTGAGAATAATGGTACTAGGGTTATGTTCAGATTAATTTCCTACTTGAACTCAATAAACCACCAGAATACTTTAAAACGATCTAGAGACACGATAGAGCCTTACCACTCAGCAAGATCTTAACACCTTATTTGTACTATCTAATTTCATTCTTGAAAGTTTTCATTTATAAGATAATCCGAACTACTATCTTGGGATAGTTATCAATTCTTCTCTTCATCCCGTAGAAGTACTATCCTGTTTAGGTCCTAAGGATACCATTCCGTCATAAACCTTTAAAATCTCTTAAAATTTTAAAGCAAACTTGACATCTCTACCAATATTAATGTTAAGTATACACTACACACTTTTGTTCATCAACATATCACATCATTATCTTCACAACCGTTGGAACCACATGCTCATTAATAGATCTTGATGCACTTTTAAAGCTCAAATCAACCTTAGTTACACCACAAGCACCCTCATCAGCTTTACAAGATTGAATATTCATTTTGTACTTTTGGAACACCAGTATGATCTCGTAATACACTACCTTGTAACTCACTGGCTAAGTATGAACGTTGTGTTGGGAATTCTTAAGTAGGATGATTTATAATTATTTGAATGGATTGGGATGCCTTTTCATTTAAATAAAGAAATTGTAAATCACCGAACCATAAGTTTATATTCCTCTATTTACATTGTTTGGGATGCCTCTCTATGTAAATAAAGAATTATAAACAAGTGGGCTTATTTGTATCCGAAATAACATAAGTATGAAGTCAATAAACACTAGGTACAACAACAGATTACCTACTAGGCTATAATTGCAACTACTATCCCAATTTACATTGATATTCAACTACTATATCAATTACTATTGATACTTGACAACTATATCAATTTCTATTTGATATTCAACTACTATATCAATTCCTATTAATATTCGACAGCTATATCAATTTCCTTTGATATTCGACTATTATATGAATCTCTAGTAATATTCAACCATGTTATCAATCTCTATTGACACACCATATTCTGAGACAAATCAAACTACATCACTAGTAATCACAGACTCTAGTCCTCATAAGTAACCACACCTCTTCATCGACACCACTCCAACATATAATACATATAGAACTTTGGGACGAAGTTCCCGTAAGGGGTAGAGACTGTAACAATTCACATTTTCAGGTTAACTTCTATTCCCGAAAATTTCACTATTCATTTTTACTATTCACTTTACTATTCATTTTTCCAAAATTTGATTTTTATTTTATATTCTCGTATGATAAATCATTTCCATGGCAAAATAAAAGTTTGACACTCATCAGATCATTTTCGTGAAAGTTATTAAGGAACTACACGTTTTAGGGTAAAACATCATTCAAAAATCCTACGCACAACGAAACTTGACCGCGTCAATTTTCCCCGCATCAGAAAAATGTTTGATACACTCATGATTTATTTGAGAATTAATCATGACTGAGAAAAATGTGACCAAATAAACCTCGGCCGTGAGAAACAGGAATTTTCGTTTTTAAGCACTTTTACTTAGCCGTAACCTTAGCCTATACCTGCACCGCGTTTCTAAGACAATTTGAGTTTTCACATTTTTGGAAAAAGTCAACATATTTTTCCCTCCTCCTTTGACCAAAAATCATTCCTTGGTTTTTAGGCTTACGGTTTTATGTCTTAAAGACATTGAATACCAACCGACACTAGACTGAGCCCAGTCTAGACATTATAAGTCATTTTAAATCATTATTATCGTATTAGAAAAGTAACATTTTACTTTTCTCAATTTTACGCAATATTCGTACGTTTTACGTATTACGCGTTTTAGACCCGTGTTTCCAGTTTTAGCAGGGTTTTAGCACCCCAATGGAACTTACCACTCATTTCATATTTTATTATGGAGTATATTGGTAAGTTAAATCATATTTATAAGTTTTATATTTTTATGATACCTGGTTTTAAGTTTCGTGACTTATAGACTTACCATTAGCGATTATCGGGACCAAAACTCACTCTGTAAATACAAGATAATATCAAGTCTTGATATTATCACTTAAAACCATCTCTTGGTCGACATATATGCTGATTCACAACTCGTAAAAGTCTTGGTGATGACTCTTGATACATAAGATTAATACAAGTGTACCTTAGATCTTAAACTAGTTACTTATAATACTTTTCTTCCATTTTATACATAAAACTCATCCAACTCTTCCTTTCTCTCTCAATACCAACGACCCAAACACATAAAATAACCCATTTTGATCATGATTCTTTCAAGTTCCATCCATCATAAGTATAGCCTTATGTTCCTTGCATGATCCTTAACACCTTTCAACCATAAAATCACCATAAAACACCACAAAAACTCATCAAATTTCCAAGTGTTCTTAGTGAAGATTTTTACTAAAGATTGTTTTTATGTTAGATTAGTGTTTATCAAGGGATTATAAGATAGGGTTTTTGATATGGAAGCATGGCTATGGTTGGAAAATTTTAGGAAGATTTAGTAGTGATTCTTGGTTTTGATCTTGGTTCTAGTTAGTTTCATCACAAGGATTGTAAGCAAACTCCTATGTTTACCTTTGATTCATGCTAATATTATTACTTCATATATGTAATATGTTCTATATGCTTATTATACTTTATTGTGCTTGGATAATTGGGCTAAAACACTAGAAACCGTCGAAAGGACTTATATTGCAAAACAGAAACTGGATAGGGGCTGTAAATGGAATTACTGGGAAACATTCGTGTACTGTGAATCATAGGTGAAAACATAGGATTGTAGAGCTATGTCTTGTAGTCATTTTGCCGCTTGGATCATCCCGTAACTCATCCGTATGAATAAACTAGAGCCAAAACGGCAAAACGTTTCAAAAACTGAGTAACGGATTCTAAACGGCCAAAACTCATAGAAATTGCATAGAACCCCCTATTGGTCAAAACATAAAAGTTGTAGCTAACGTCCTATCCTAAACGTGGCCGAAAACTGGGCATAAAAAGGAGTCTTATAGACCCACTTATGGCCGTTTCCGTGAGACTAAAAGCTGCTGTAACAAACAGCTCATACATCTAAGGGTAAATTAGTAATTTCACACTAGTTAAATAAATTTTGGGGCTGTGGGACCCACTAATCTGTGTGTTACATTCAATTAACTTTTCGAGGACGTAAAAACCGAGTCGTGATCATTTATGGTTTAGAAATAACATATAAATTAACTTGGAAATACTAAGATAATTAGGAACCCGTAACGTAACGAATATTAATACTTGACCACTTATACTTACAAACATTAAACATCCAAGCATAATTAATGTAATAACTATATAAGGCATGTTTATATATTCACTTCGCTATTTTAAAACCTAAGATACGATTTCATATTCTAGGTTGCGCGTAGAGACTTCTTGGCTTAATCCATCTATCCCGTTATACGTTTTGATATCATTAGTTCAAGGTGAGTTCATAGCCCCACTTTCCATTATTTAATTGTTTTACAAACCCTTGGGGGATACATGCTATTATTTTTCAACCGAACACAATGCTTTTCAATTGTATGCTTGCCTAATTGTTTTGTTATCACTAAGTACCATCCTTGCCAATCCAAGATCCCTTATTATGAACCATTTAATCACTAGTAATAGTGAGCGCGAATATTGTGAATAGGCCTAGTGGGATTGACGAATCACATTTGTATTGACTAAGTTCAAACAAATGCACTAATATTTGAGATTTAGGTATGACGGCAAAGTACCTACCGGGATAACTCCGCCGATTGATATTGGTACCCGTTAACGTTTTGGTGTCATGAGCTTAGTATAATAATATCCATTTTGTTTTCAAAACCATTGGTGTGAGTCTATAGCTCACATTACCAACATATTGTGTTCATCTATTTAATAAACTCTATGAATTTCACTCAACCTTTGTGTTGACAGTTTAAGCATGTATTTCAGGTCCATAATGATCGAGGCTGACACGGAGGAGCACGGATATTCAAGAGGGCTATAAAATTTATTATCATTTGAAAACTCATTTAATGTAATTTGTAAACATGGAACCATCTGGGACCCCATTTTGTAATCTCTGATATTTATATAATTTGAATGATAAATCTTTTAAAACGACTCAATTAGAGTTCGTTTTCTATTATTGTGACTATTGTGCCGTCGAGTAACATCCAGTTTGAATTCCGATGCATCATTAAATTGGGGGTGTTACATTATCTTGAGGATGAAAGTGATGAGGATGAACCCTTTGAAGAAGAAATCTCAAAGGAACCTTCAATATCTTGATAATGGGGGACAAGGAAGTCAAAGTCAATCCTCTTGAGGAAATAGATAACCTTGTTCCAATCCCAAAGGTATTTGAGAAACCTTGTGATTCGACTTCAGTTGAAACTGCATCTGTGGAAACACAGGGAGAAAAGAGTGGGACAGATTTATTAGCAAAAGAACAAATGGAAATTGAAAATTCCATGTGTGCTAGTCCTTCTCAACTCCCTCAGCTTACACCCGAATATTCCACAAACTCTCCCATAATGGGGGATGAGCATCTTGACACTATTCCTTAAAAGGAATTGGACGAATTCATAAAGTCTAGTGTTGAGAACCTTATCCCAATCCCAAGTGAGTCCGAGGGTATTCTTGATCATGTGTGTGATATACCTCCTCCTCTTGTCTTTCCAAATGATCTTGTTAAGACTTTCTCCGATTCTGACAGTGATTATAGTGATATCGATTCTTTATATCCTAAAGACATCAAATTTATTGATGCATCACTTTCCCGTTCCGAGATCGTCAACCTAGAAGAGGATGTTGACCACTTTGTTTCCACAACATTCAATACGACTATCACAAATCCCTTATTTGAATTCGATTATGAATTTACTCTAAATTTGGTTAATCCAATCTTTGATAGTGATGAGTCTGAAACGGAGACTATAATGCACAAGGTGCATGTTCATAACCCGCAAAGTACCGCACATGGATGACAAGAAAAACCATGATCGGAAGGTATTTTAAAAAAAAAATTCACTTGTGCTTCAAAATTTTTGTGGTTATCAGCCCGCCTTGTCTAAACGACAAAAGGATTTGGCTAATCCAGGAGCAAACGGCTCTTGGTAAAGATATATCAAATCCGTTGACGGCTTGCAATTTGCCCAAAATTGTATGGTATCTCAACTCGCCATATCCAAAAAAGTGAAAGAGTTGGCTAGCCCGCAAGATTATGGCTTGTGGTAAAGGCAGTGGAAAACCATAATTGGTAAACAGCTCACCAAGATGTTGACTATTCCATCAAGAGTTGGCTAGTCCAGAAGCAAACGGCTTTTTGTAAAGACAAATCAAATCCATTGACAACTGGTGGTTTGCTCAAAATCACATGGTTATCAAGTGGACCATAGTTCTTACTTGAACTGATATATTTGGCTACTCCAGAAGTAATGGCTTTTGGTAAAGAGATTAAAATCCATTAACATTTCAAAACAGTTTATTACTAGGGACTAGCAATAGTTTAGTGTGGGGGATTGATGAGTGCTCAAACACTCATCATTTTTGGTCAAATCTGAACTGCAAAACATACAAAAACACTCAGAAATGCATCAAAATACTGAAAATATCCCAGGAAGTGTGTTTTATATGTTTCAGATGCAAAATGATTAAAAACGGATGAAAAGCGAATAAAGTTTGCATAATTGGCAGTTTCAGTCCCCTAACTTTCACAAATTGACAAAATTGGTCCCGAGTAAAATATTTTTGAAAGAAAAATCACCCAAGTCCTTTAAAAGTTAAAAGTTATCAAAATTGATATTTTGGTAAAAAGTTTTAAAGATTGACAGTTTTGGTCCCTCTAGTTTCACATTTGGCATTTATGGTCCTTGGGATTTAAAATTTTGGAAAATACAAGTTATGGTCCTTTGGTTATTAATACTTGGAAGGAATTACCCTCATGATAACTTTGGAAAATTACATTTTCAGTCCATGGGTTTTTCAGAAATTACAATGTTAGTCCTTGTGTTATTACTAAACCAAACCGGGCCATCTTTGTTTATTCTAACCTATCAATAAACACCCACCAATTCTAAACCCATCCACCCAATCCAGTCCACTATCCTCCCTTATTACTCCAGGCCCAAACAAAAGCCCATCCCACACCTAAAATAAACACACAAACCGTTTTTATTACTCCCCTCAGTCAAACCCCAGTTTGACCCTTCCACTTCACCTCCAACCCGTGACCTCCATGGCTTGCAAAAGCTCCAATACCATCATCACATTACCACCTCCCTCCTCTGCCAACACTCAACATCCCTAACCCCTACACTACCTTTCCACCACAAAGCAACAAAAACAACCCCCTGCCAAAGATATCAGAGCCAATTGCATATCTCCCTTTTCCCGCCAAAAACTAAATAAAAAGTTGAGATTACCCACAAGCAATCCAATGGTAGGATTTGATACAAGGAGGCACTAGGTGGATTCTGAGCTTTTTTCACATGAGCAAGAGGACAAAGAAGTCAGGAACCCTAATTTTTCTTTGAGTATAAATAATCTATGTATGCCATTCTTATAAGGCATTAAGAGTAGGGTTAAAGTAGTTTAATATAGTGGTAGTTTAATGGTATTTTATTGTAACCTCAGCTTTTAGGTAATTTGTATTTCATCAAAGTTGTAATCTGATTTGGTTTGAATAAAATTTAAGTTTTCATCTTAAGTTCTTGTCATTTAAATTGCCAAGTAATCTAGAGTTTCAAATATGTTTTCAAGTTTACATTTAGTGTTTCCAAAAGCTTTTCAATTACTTTAGTGAAGAAATTTATTTAGCTTATGAATAAATTGGTTTACTAGCTTCTGGTCAACGAAAGTCAACCAAAACAGGGTTCATGGTAATGATGTTGGGTGGCCAATGGGTGGCTCATGGTGATGTTATAGGTCTGTTTAAAGATAGGCCTTCAAGGAGTATACCCTCACCTTGGGAAGCTTCATTTGAATTCAGTGAGTATTGTTTGTGTTTCATTAATCCATTTTATTTGATCTGTCTAGTTCTAGATAATTGGAGTTATTTTGCTTGTTTTGTGATCATTGAGTATATTTAATTTTCTCTGTAGCTTGTTGGATTAACCTTTGTTGTTTGTTAGATTTGATGAAACTAAGTTGTCCACTGCTTGATTTCTTTGATTCATGAACTTTAGATTTTTTGAGTGTTATTGTGGAATGTTAGAGTTTGTTTGACCTATTCTATTGATATGTGACTGAGTTTGAGGTGATTTGTAGGTTTATATCACCTAGATATTAGGTTTGTAGTGAAATCATAGGAATATAGGGGTGTTTGGATCAGTAACTTTGGCCACAATTCAACTTGGTTCATTTGTTGATTTTGGTTTAACAATCTCATATGATGTCATATTAGAACAGTCAAAGCATAGAATCCAAATGTCGGTTGTAAAAAGTCAAAGTTAGCTTCAAATCTCAGTTGTGTATTAACTGTCAAGGTTTAGAATTTAGGATCCCATCATTTAGCTTCATAAGTCCTTCACATTGCTCAATCTCATCCATTCTTAGCTTTTTACATCAACATCAGTAGGTTAGAAGTATTAGAATCTCAATAAATTCAACCTTTCATCAAAAACACAAAAAGTCAACTTTTATAGCTTTGTCAAGAATCCATCTTTGCTGGCATTTTTCATTTCTTCATTTTGCATGCATTGAATATGTAATTGTGGGAAATTAGAGTCTCATAGCTTGTCATCTTATTCCATATTTTTTTATGATTTTTAGAATTTTTTTTTGTAGCTTATTTGTGGTTTAAATATGTCTGTTTGAGCACATTGTGCCCTGCATCAGGAAACCATCCCACAAGCCCATTTTTGTAGGCTTCAATTCTGTTCAAAAGTAGATTAAGGTTGCTGTTCTGTGAACACTAGTAGCTTGTAGTTCATGATCAAGAAGAAAATTTAAGTTTGAACCTGAATCGCTTATTGAAAATCAAGCTCAAAGTGGCATGTTTGAAGTTATGTGTGCCCTGCATCCAGTTCTTTGCATTCTGACCCTTTTTCCTCAAGCCATAACTAGTTGAATCTTTGATGCTTGTTGAGTAATTCTTGTTGATTTGGGTAGTTAGTAGTACTAAGTAGTTTGATCTCTACTTAATTTGTGGTTATTTGCTAGTTCGCTGTGCTTATTTTGTTCCTTTAGCCGCCCCGTTAGGACTGCTTCTTTAAAGTTTGATCTGGTTGTGCACCAGCTTGCAAGTGGATGATCTTTATTCTTATGCTAGCTGTTTGATTTTAACATTAGCGTTATTATTGTTATCGGCTTGTTTGAGTTGGTTTGAGATTGTGTTGATTTGAGTTTACATTGCTTTTGCTTTAGCTTTTGCGCTTATATGGGTTAGCTGCTAATTGTTCTAATCTCACTTAAGGCATATAACACGAAACTGTTGGTGTTTTTAAGTTTCTAAAAGCGCATATAAGCCCCCCCCCCCCCCCCCCCCCAGCCCCAATTTGCTTTTAGGATTAGCTTATAGTATAGACTTAAGCCTTTTGATGTTTTGGAGGTTTTAGCTTTTGGTTTGGTAGCTTAATTCTAGGCTCTAAATAGGTGCTTTTGGGCTGTTTGGTGTGGCTTATTTCTTATCAGCTCAAGCTTAGAACTTAGTTTACTTGCTACTTAGATCAGCTCTTAGTGTCTAGAGTCGCTTATCTAAGTTTAGTTTAGTTCCCTTATTGCTCATTCTACCCTTGTCCAGCTCAATTAGCCCTTTTTAATTAGCTTTTTAGTTTTTAAAATTTCCTTTTTAAGATATAGTATAAATCTGCTTATGATTTCCCCATGTATCTGCTTGTTTACAGCTTTTCACAAAAAGTTGTAGTTACAAAAATTGTCCATGATCATGTTCATGTTATTAATAAGTTTGTGTGAAAAAGTTTGAAAAAAAAATGTTTGCAAAAAAGCTAAAAGCCAGGGGTCGAACCCCTGACCTCTAGCTCAGATACACAACACACACACCAAGCACCATTCGCCCTAGGGTCTTTTTCAGTTAAGTATTTGCAAATTTTATTTATATAGTGGTATTGTTACTTTTGCTTAATTTAGCTTATCTAGCATATTTACTGCTTTTTAATAAGCATTAGGGACCTTTTTTATTTTTCCTAGTATTATGTTAGCACAAAGTAATTTCAGTAAAAATTTTATAATTTTCCAAAATAGTTTAGTATTTTTAATAATTATATTTAGTTTAATTAGTCTTTAATTAATAATAAATAATTAAAAAGTCAAAAAAATAATTTTCTTTTTTCTAAAATTTTCTTTTATCATTAGGTTCGTAAAAATATAATTTTCATGTCCGTAGGATTAGCGTAGCATAAAATTCACGTTTTATTTTGTGCACTCACGTTTTATTTAAATAACTTTTACGTTTTTTAAATTTAGGTTACGTTAGTAAAAGTAGTTTGTAAAATAAAGAAAACCTAAAAATAAAAAAAGTGATAGCTTCTATTTAAGCCCTTTTGGCTTATTTTTCTGCTTATTTATAAGCAAACTCTAATTTTAAATTTAGATTACGTTTTAGGTTAATTTGGTTTCACGTTATTGTTAATATAGTTTGTTTAAATCGTTCTCATTCGTATTTCCTTAGTGTAATCATCGCAAACCCTTTCCTGTCCAAATTCACCCGATCACAAACCCGTTTTCTTACCATCACACTTCATCGGGACATAACGACCCGGGGAAACACTATACTTCCACGGAGCATTGAGCCTACGGAGTTTGACTATATTGACCACATCCGTGGTTGACTTTAGTTGACTGCTTTTGCCTCAATCAACTAACTTTTTGTCAATGATGTAAATTTTCCAGAAATGAGTTTATCAATGAGAAAAATGGCTCTCAACCTGGTCATTTGGCGAAATGATTAATACTTGAAAAATTTTCTAAGTGTTGTGCTGAAGGAAAATTATTAAAATCGTCGAAGTTCAAACGCTTGTATCTTTTTCGTTATAAGCTCGTTTTCTACGTTCTTTATATCCCTGGAATCGTGGGACAACGTATTAATATATTTTTGAAAAGTCGGGACGGCTAGATCAAGTTTTACACCTCAGGTTTGCCCTTGAATATCGTGGGACAGCAAGTACAATTTTCAGAAAATAGTTTTCGTCGTTAAACTTGTAAAAATCATATCTCCTTCGTTATAAGCTTGTTTTTATCCGTTCTTTTGCCCACGGCTTCGTTTTTGAAAGTATTTTCTAAATCTTTGGTCCAAAATTACACCCTAGCCCCTGAGTTTCCCACGTTTTGCAAAATGGGACAACAACTATATATATTGTCAAAACTTGGTTTTCTTAGTTAATAACTTGTACAAAACTTAACCAAACTACTTTAAATCAACTGCACAAGTACTCAATCCTACCATACACCTTCTTAGGGTGTCATGGGTTCCCAGTCTTCACCAAAAATGGTGGATCTCATGAGATTGCTAATAAAAATTATAGATCTATGTTTATAAAGAAAATGAGTAATAAGTGGTATGTTTAACATGAATATTTGCATAACTAGTTACTAGATCATAAAAAATACATCAAGTAAATGTTTAAAAGAGTAGGAAAATTGTTAGTAAACTTACTTGAATGATTATAGACTTTTGAGCAAGAAAACTTAATAATCTTGAGGTTTTTATTTCAAAACCTTAACAATGTATATATTGAAGACTTGATTATTTGCTTGTTCTTGAAAAGTTAATGGATCTTCCTTGTGTTTTAATTTTTGGTCGTGGGTAGGAGAAGGAAGAAGAGAGCAAAACCTTGTTTTATGATTTTGTAAAAATGAATATGTATGAGATAATGTGTTTAAGTATTGAAATATCTAGTTTAGGGTAATTTGGTAAATAAGAAGTCAATTAGAAGTAAATCTCTTGCACATGGAAGGAAAGAAGAGTGTGTGGGAAGCTTGGTATTATCTAGTTTACAGAGTCAGTTTTGGTTCCGATAATTGCTAACCGTAAATTGTTAAGCCGCGAAACGTAATTTCAGGTATCGTAAAAATATGAAACTTGAAAGAATAACTAAACTTGTCAATATACTCCATAATAAGATATAAAATGAATGGTAAGTTCCATCGGGTTGCTTAAACGCTGTTAAAACTGGAAACGCGGGTCTAAAACGAGTAATTCGCGTAAAACGCTGAACTGGAAAACGTAAAATTCCAAAACTTTTAGAATTGTCGTAAAATGATAGAAAATCATATTTCTATCGTTTATAGTGTTTTATAGACATATCGGGATGCTGGAATGACGTTTAAACCTAAAAGTAAATCTCGGACACGACTTCGTGATTTTTGCAGAAATGATCCGACGAGTGTCAAACTCTCGGATTATCATTAAAATAGTTTATCTTACGAGAATATGAAATAAAAATTTTGGAAATGAATAGTGAAAGTGAATAGTAACTGATGAATAGTAACTTCCCGAAATAAATTATGAAATTTCGACATTTGAAAAAGGAGATGAAATAACGAGTTGTGACATTTTTCCCCTCTAAAAGGAACTTCGTCCCGAAGTTCAGTTTGTGTTGGTATCTAAAGTGGTATTGGTGAAAAGATGATAATATTTGAGAATTCCAGTGAACTTTCACGATAGGAATTCGACTTCGCTTCAACTATTCGACCTTACAGTCCATGATTTCTACTGGTTCTCCTACAAGGTTTAGGTTTGTCATTGGGTTGGATTCCTTACAATGGAATCATGAGTGACTAATCTGAAAGTCATTCTTCGAGATTTAGAAAACGTGAAACATGTTTGTGTAACCTTCTGTTTGCTAACAAGGCTCAAGTCTAACGGCCACTAGGCCTACTCGGTCTGAAATATTAAATAGTCCAGTGTATATCGGGTTTAACTTTTTAAATTTTTCTGAATGGTATCATACCTTTCCTAGGCAGAACTTTCAACATAACCCTGCCACCAACTTGAAATTCTAATGGTTTACAACTTATCGAACTTGTAACTGATTCTTGATTTGTAGGAAATTCCTGGTTATTTCATGAATGCTTACGGGACTAATGAGTTGGGCTTTTCCAAATTTCACTCCGTCAATGAATGTTGGCACTTCGACCATAGAGTGCCTCAATTGGTGTAGTCTCTATGCTCGTGCGGTAACTATGGTTGTAAAGGAATCTGATTTATGGCAAATGGTTAGTCCAACCATTTCTAGAGTCAATCACTCATGCTCTGAGCATATCTCCCTATGTCTGAATCGTTCTCTAATTTCTGACCATTGGTCTGCAGATGATAGGTGGTGTAGTTCCAAAGGAATCTTAATGTAATCGCTAGGAGTTTGAGGTGAATTAAATTCCTCTATTAGGAATAATTGAAATGGATATCATGAATCTTGTGGAAAAACTTACAAGGTTAAGCCCGTCAAAGGGTGTTGTTGAAAATAATAGATTAGGATAAGGTTGTGATCCTCCGCAGGATGTCATGAATTGAGTCATTCTCCACCTACGATGCTTAGTCTCCATTACTAAGATTTTCCCCAAGTTCTATGTCATCATATCACAAAATCCTAAATGTATAAGTGATGTAATATAGTGATTGATTTTTCAAAGTTTGTTTTGAGATTGTGTGTTTTGTTCATAAACCTTCTCTGAATAAATAAATTTACAACTTTAAGCAAATGGCTTTTTAAGTAACATTTTTCTTAATGTTTCAAAATTTAGTAGTTATGCAAGATAGGACTATTTTCAACATAAGGTGGATAGTATGGTTTACCAAAGATCGATGTTTAAAATTTCCTAACATTCAATAGTTTTGTAAAAGATTAACCAAAAGGAATTTGCTTGTCAAAATAAGTGACTCAGAAAAGTATTTCTTACAAGATATATGTTTTGTATAACTGTAGTTTGGAGAAAAATCGATTTAAAAGTGAAAGTATTAAGAGGATAAAATAGCCAGGTATGTATGTCTGCACAAATGCATAGGTGTCTAACATGTTTGAATAAAGTCTATTGGTGAGGACAGGTTCAATCTATAGTCTTGGTTAAGAGGTTAGATTTATCTCTATGGTGTTGCTTAGTGAGCACTCGTATCGAAACTAATCCTGTAATTCAGTCAAGCCAATACTTTCTAGATGATAGAATTTTTGGTGATCAGGCCAGTGATAGTGGTTCGAATGGTTTTGTGATATCCTAAGATTTCTGTTGAGTTTTGAATGGTCTTAATGTACCGAGGGATCCTCCTTATAGATGGTATGGAAAGTCTTTCCTAGGGAGGTCATTGATAATATCCACTTATCAATATAGGGAGTAGTGAGTGATGAGTGGCATAGGAATCTATAGAGTGTCACCTAATTACTTATATATATGGGGATGGGGAAAGGGAATGATAGTGATGGTGAGAAGGAAAAAGACTGTGACAACTGCGACAAAATGAGATTGTGACAAAAGAAAATACTGTGATGTAAGTGTATTGTGCATAGACGTGAATGTTCATGAGATGAAATGACCAGTTGACCTACTTCCAGGCGGCGGTTCACGAAGTGATGAAAAGTATGAATGTTCAGACAACGAGAGTATACACGCATAAATGAAACATTTGGAAATTGAGTAGAGGATTCAATCCAATTTTTTTTTATTATAACCATTCTCAGTATTGCAAAATTCATTTCTGAGTCGGATATAGGTGGTCAGCCTATGTCCTACTATCCCGGGTTGAATATAAATGACCAGTCAATATTCCACCGAGGTTCCATGAATTTTGAAATACTCAGCTCAGTTATACTAATACTATGTTCTTCACGAATACAAAGACGTTCTGAAAGACTAAGGCAGGTGACCAAACTCGAGATCAAATGATGAAACTAAGCAAGGAAAAACATAACGCGGTGACATATACGATACGTGAGCATGCTTATATGAAAGACAATTATAGTAATCAACTAGAATAAATAAATATAATATATCAGACAATAAGATACAAATCTCATCACCTATGTCAGCAACTAACAACAAATGACGCTTCAGCTTGGCTGGCAGGCACGTGACGGTCATAGGGTTAAGTTTTTGTGAAAGTAGCTATAGTCTAGGTTTTAAAAACACTCAGTCCGCTATAGCCAAAGCTCTGATACCAATCTGTCACACCCCCAAAATCGGGTCCAGCGGAAGCATACATGTAGCTGGGGTGTAACTCAATTGGTATCTCAACACAAGTACAAAAGTAGTTTTCACTTCAATCATTTAGAATAAAATGGTTTTATCAAAAATGTTGAATTTACATTGTTAAAAGTAGTGCGGAAGTAGGCCCTTAAAATAGTTTAAAACGGTCTCCAAATGAATATCAGAGTCTTCTATAACCATGCCATTGCCTGCCAAAACCTCCAGTAGCGTGCCATTGCTTAATACCTGAAAATACAAGCTAAAGTGTCAACACTAGGTTGGTGAGTTCATAGAGTCTTGTGAAAAAGAATGTTATGCATATGAATGAAGATTTCCCAGCAAAGGCCTCGTAAATCCACTCAGTTCCAAGTCCCGCCATAAAAGACTTGTAACCTGTGTGTTTACGACCCACTGCCAAATATGATATAGTTTGCGTGAACAAAAGAAATACTTGTGTGGAAAACTAGAAGGGGGGTTGAATAGTTTACCGCTTTTTCGATTCTTATTTAGCTTAAATATCCTTTTAAAAACTTTACATATGCTTAAAGATATAAACACAACTTTATATGTTTGATTCTTTGAAAAGCTTTTCATGTGAATAACAATTCTAACTTTACTTGTTTCATACTTTGAAAAACTTTACTTGTGATGATCCTAACTTTGCTTGTTTTAGTTCTTTGAAAAGCTTTACATTTGTTTCAAGATATAAACATAACATTACTTGTTTTAATTCTTTTGGAAAGCTTTATATGTGATTAGCAATTCTAACTAAAAGACAACATGTAATAAGCAAAGATAAAGAAAGAAACGATCAAACCACAACACGATTGTTTATCGTGGTTCGGCTACAAGGACTCTTTTTCCTTGCCCTACATCCACGCCCCGAGTTTCCAACTCGAGAGTTATAAGCACTAATCAACAAGCTCCTTTCACCGGCGGAGAAAACCTTTACAACGTCGCTTACACTTTTACCGACACTAAGCTAGATGTCGAGTTCTTTTACAAGGGTACAACCACTCCCATTCGTCGCTTACACTTTTACCGACACTAAGCTAGATGTCGAGTTCTTTTCCAAGGGTACAACCACTCCCGTTAGTTCTTTTACAAGGGTACAACAACTCCCGACACACTACATATTTTGAGGCCTAAAATACTAACCACTTACATCTACATACATGACACACATGAAGTATAAACTATCAAAGCTTATACATGACCAAGCTACCAAGACTTGCAACTTTAGAGTTGAAGCTTGTAACTTCTTGAATGATCTTGTGAAGTCCCTTGCTACATAAGAGAATCACACAAATCAAAAGGTTACTGAGTTAGTTGAGAGAGTATGTGAAAATATGTCCTAAAGTGATGACCCAAAACTAAAAAATGGTTTGGTATTTATAGCAAACCATTCTGTAGGTCTGGCGGATCAGGCGGAACCCTCAGATGGGTTCCGCCCGTGTACCCCCAGGGTACCGTCAGGGCTGTAGTTGGTTTTTGCAATAAATCTCCCAAACCAAACAAGGTCACATCACATTAAACCTAGTCAAACACAAGACTTGTAAGCAAGCATAAGGTTAGTCAAACACTCTTTCTTACTATAAATGTATATGGACAAAGCTTGCCCTAAATGTGATGTGACATTACTATTTTAAGAAATAAATGTGATGTGACAAGACACTTTCTAATTTAAGAAATAAAAACAATGTTTTGATTAAAAAGAAATGTAAACCTTAGTTAAACAAGACTTAAACACTTAAAGTGATGATTTACTTATAGCTAAACTTCATGCTTTGTCATTAACAAAACTTAGCAAAGATCGTAAAATATAAATAACGTTTTTAGGCGATATTTGTATTAACAACTTGTACCTAGATTCAAAGATAAGTAAAGCAAAACTGCTATATAAATAATTCTGAAAATGAGGCCATATGATAAATCAGTCAAGTAGGGAAACAGCAATATTACGTTTGACATCACAGCCAAGTGGGGAAAACCACAATATTCCGTTTGACATCACAACCAAGTGGGGAAAAGCACAATAGGTTTGACATCAAAGCCAAGTGGGGAAAACCACAATATTACGTTTGACATGACAGCCAAGTGGGGAAAACTACAATATTACTTTGGACATATATGAACAATTGGTGACCATGAGGTCATATAAACAAGGATGACAAATCCCATGAAATGCAGGTAATCAAATATACCAATGAAATACAGGTAATCAAACATATCCATGAAATACAAGTAATCAAACATACCAAGGAAATACAGGTAATCAAACATACCAATGAAATGCAGGTGATCCAACATATATTTAGGTAAATCTGAAAATATTTGAGTAGTCAACCATGTAAAGCGAGTAATGCGTTTAAGTAAAACGAGCATGTATTCTCCCCCAAAGAGTTTACAAAACAATTAAAAGAGTAGGGGCTATGACTCACCTGGTGCGATAGCTACGATGACAAAAGTGGATACACAGAAATGAGGTTCGATCTCTAACCGCAACCTAATATGAATGATATGATCTAATGTAAGAAATGAAATGATGCAACACCTGCAAATACGTATGTTATCGATACCACTAGTAAATTTGAAAATTACGTTTATCGTCGAAAAATTACATTTTTTACGTCTCGTTAAGTTAATAACCACTTTCCATGTAAATACGTTGAAACGGTACTCCACGATCCTTGTTTGGTGTTTTATCGGTAATTATAATGTTTACGTCGCAAAAATAACATTTTCATTACTTGAAAATATGACCCAAAATGGTCTCGCAAAACTAGTCGCGGAATAGTGAATATTAAGAGTTAGGAAAGAAGCTCAGTAGTTTTAAGAAGCTTTTCACATTATCTAAAAAGTCATAGAACTGAAGTTTGTCCCTACGGGTCTAGATCATAAAGAAAAATAGCCGCAAAGTGAGGTGTTTGGGCTGATTTGGCAGATTCTGGGCAGTTTTCGGGGAAAATTTGGAAGACCATATGTTATTCGTTATTAATCCTTTTGACAAACGGTTGGATTTTTTGAAAGCTAGGTTGGGTGAACTAACTTTTTGTCAACCTGGTCATTTGGCAAAATGGTTAATACTTGAAAAATTTTCTAAGTGTTGTGCTGAAGGAAAATTATTAAAATCGTCTAAGTTCAAACGCTTGTATCTTTTTCGTTATAAGCTCGTTTTCTACGTTCTTTATATCCCCGAAATCGTGGGACAACGTATTAATATATTTTTGAAAATTTGGGACGGCTAGATCAAGTTTTACACCTCAGGTTTGCCCTTGAAAATCGTGGGATAGCAAGTACAATTTTCAGAAAATAGTTTTCGTCGTTAAACTTGTAAAAATCATATCTCCTTCGTTATAAGCTTGTTTTTATCCATTCTTTCGCCCACGGCTTTGTTTTTGAAAGTATTTTCTAAATCTTTGGTCCAAAATTACACCCTAGCCCCTGAGTTTCCCACGTTTTGCAAAATAGGACAGCAACTATATATATTGTCAAAACTTGGTTTTCTTAGTTAATAACTTGTACAAAACTTAACCAAACTACTTTAAATCAACTCCACAAGTACTCAATCCTACCATACACTTTCTTAGGGTGTCATGGGTTCCTAGTCTTCACCAAAAATGGTGGATCTCATGAGATTGCTAATAAAAATTATAGATCTATGTTTATAAAGAAAATGAGTAATAAGTGGTATGTTTAACATGAATATTTGCATAACTAGTTACTAGATCATAAAAAATACATCAAGTAAATGTTTAAAAGAGTAGGAAAATTATTAGTAACTTACTTGAATGATTATAGACTTTTGAGCAAGAAAACTTAATAATCTTGAGGTTTTTATATCAAAACCTTAACAAAGTATATATAGAAGACTTGATTATTACTTGTTCTTGAAAAGTTAATGGATCTTCCTTGTGTTTTAATTTTTGGTCGTGGGTAGGAGAAGGAAGAAGAGAGCAAAACCTTGTTTTATGATTTTATAAAAATGAATATGTATTAGATAATGTGTTTAAGTATTGAAATATCTAGTTTCGGGTAATTTGGTAAATTAGAAGTCAATTAGAAGTAAATCTCTTGCACATGGAAGGAAAGAAGAGTGTGTGGGAAGCTTGGTATTATCTAGTTTACGGAGTCAGTTTTGGTTCCGATAATTGCTAACCGTAAATTGTTAAGCCGCGAAACGTAATTCCGGGTATCGTAAAAATATGAAACATGAAAGAATGACTAAACTTGTTAATATACTCCATAATAAGATATAAAATGAATGGTAAGTTCCATCGGGTTGCTTAAACGCTGTTAAAACTAGAAAGGCGGGTCTAAAACGCGTAATTCGCGTAAAACGCTGAACTGGAAAACGTAAAATTCCAAAACTTTTAGAATTGTCGTAAAATGAGAGAAAATCATATTTCTATCATTTATAGTGTTTTATGGACATATCAAGATGCTGGAATGACGTTTAAACCTAAAAGTAAATCTCGGACACGGCTTCGTGATTTTTGCAGAAATGATCCGACGAGTGCCAAACTCTCGGATTATCATAAAAATAATTTATCTTACGAGAATATGAAATAAAAATTTTGGAACTGAATAGTGAAAGTGAATAGTAATAGTGAATAGTAACTGATGAATAGTAACTTTCCGAAATAAATTATGAAAGTTCGACATTTGGAGCAAAAGTTTACAAAATTGGTAGAAATGGTCCCTCAAGTTTGGAATTTGGCAAAAATGGCCCCTGAGCATTGGATTTTAGAAGAAAAAGTAAACACTGGTCCTCGAAAGTTCACAAGTTATGAATTTTTGGTCCCTGGGTGAAAGATTTAAGGATTTTACAAGTTTAGTCCCTGAACTTTGATGTTTGGCAGAAATGGTCCCTGGGATTAAATATTGGAAAATCATCATTTATGGCCCTTATGGTATTCAAGACTTAGCAAAATACACCCTTGGTGAGCTTTGGAAGAATTACACTTTTGGTCCCTTTAAAAAACAGAAATACAAAATTGGTCCTTTCTATTACAAACAAACGAACCCTTGTTGTCATTTCATGAACCATAATCCAATCCAAACACAAAACACAACCCACCCAATTTACCCTTGATCCAGTCCAAGAACATAAGCCCATACCTCAAGGCCTAATCCCGTTTTAATAATAAAAATGGGTCAAACACTGTTTGACCGTCTCCTAGGTGTGTAGGTGTGTAGGTTTTGGACCTTTGCTTATTTAATTCTTGTGGCTTATTCTCAATGCTTATCTGTTCTCTTTAGTTCATTTCAAGTTAGTCTAAACCTGTTGTAGCTTATTTATCTTTGTGGCATCTTAGTATAGCTTTTTGAGTAGCTTTTTCATAGTTCAAAGTCCTAATAAGTTTGACAGTGTTGACTGTTAAGCTCATTAGCTTCCAAATTGCTTATTTTTAAGCTCCAATTAAAGTACCTTTGTAAAAGTTTCATATTTTTAGTATTAGAATAGATTTGTAAAAGAAAAACCAAGAAAATCCAAATTTAAAAATAGTGATAGCTTCTATTTAAGCCACTTGGCTTATTGCTCAGCTTTTACAAAACGCAATTTTCATTTTTATAATTTTCCTAAGCTTCTAATATATTAAAATAGTTTAAGAAAAATTTTCATAATTTTCTGAGTTTATTTAGTATTTATAATAATTAAATTTAGTTTAATTAATTTTAATTAAAAAAGCCAAAAATTAATTTTCCTTCTGCTTATTTATAAGTAAAATTAGCTTTTTATATTTTTCCTAGGTTTTATAATTAGTAAAGTATTTTTAGAAAAAAATTCAGAATTTTCACTATTCATTTAGTATTTTTCATAATTAAATTAGTTTTAATAGATTTTAATTGTTAAATAAATAAATAATTAGTAAATTAATTTAAAAATAATTTTTATAAACTTTTTATAATTTTTTAGGATTCCTGTAATGGTTAATTAGTTTTGTAAAGATTTTCATAATTTTTCTAAGTCATTATAGTATTTTTCTTAAATTTAAATTAGATTTAAATTAGTTTTAATTAATTATTAAATAGTTTAAATAGTTTTTAATTAATATTAAATAATAAAATAATCAAAAAATAATTTTCTTTTAATATTAAGTTTGTAAAAATTTCATTTCCACCCCCTATAGTTTAAATTTGTTCAAATATCACATTTTTTCCAGTTTGCAATCGTATATGATTCTTATTTGGTTTACGTTTATTTATGGGAGATGATATGTACACCACTAAAAGTGGTGTGCACACCACTAATTCTGCATTTGTATGTTGTACTGTGTGCATCATCAGTGTAATTTAGTAGTGTGCACGCCATTTTTCGTGGTGCACAGATCATCTCCCTTTATTTATATTTCTAATCTTGTAATTGTTTATACTGTTTATTTATCTGAATCTCAATCAATCTAGTAGTGTAATTAAATCCAAATCATTATTTGTTACTATTCTTCATCACTGATTCCTTTAAACGTTTCTCAAACACAATTTCAATCTCGCTGGGACATAACGAGCCGGGGATTTTCCTGTACTTCCACGGATTTAATATCTTGCACTCCTCTCCCTCAGGTTTGACCTGTTGACCATCCTTGGTTAATTTGGACTGACTATAAGGGAGGAGTCAAATTTTGGTGCCGCTGCTGGGGAGGTTGTTGCGTGTTATAAAAAACGTTTAGGTTTAGTGATTTTCAAAACCCTCATTGTACAAATTGCACCACTTTGTAAATTTTTGTAAAAATCTAAATCATATCAGAAAAAGTTCATTAACACTTTTCCTAAAGTATTAACAACACCAAAAAAATCATAAACAACAAAACCAGTTGTTGACATAAATAATGTGTGAAAACGTTATTTATATCTTTCGATATCTCTATATTTTGACGATCACAAAATGTAAAATCGTCAATCGTATAACTACTACGTAAACAAGTATTAAGCTAGTTTATATCACTATATCCAACTTAATCACTTAAGGTATAGATAAACAAGTGCTTAATACATCTCATGATCAAAGGGGTATTTAATTAACTAACACAAAGTTTATTTAATTATATAAACATATTATATATTTTTGAAAAACACTTTTGGTAATAAAGAAAAATGTTTTATTCATACCAAATATATGAATTCAAAATTTTAACCAAAATCAGTTAGTTTTTCACCAAATAAACTTTCCCTACTAAAAGACAAAGATTCTAGCCGTTTCAGCTGGGCGGCCCCCTTAATTATAAGGGGCGGTCGCCTTAAAATTAAGGGGACTGGCCTTGATTTAAGGGGACCGGCCACGCTCCTCTGTCAGAATCTTTTGCCTATAAATACCACCTTAAACCTGGATTTTTGCCTTACCTTTTGCACGAAATTTTCAGATCTATAACTCTCTAAACATCCTCTAAAACCCTTTGATCATTTGTATATTAATCCTTGTTTCAAGTGATTCAATCCCTCATCATCCATTCTCATCCAAAGTGTAAAAGAAGAACACTCTTTCTACAACCAAGTTCAAGAAGTGTTGAAGAGTAGTTGTGCATAGTGTATATATACATTCATTTGTGAATATTGTGTTGTGCTTGTTATATATTGTTTAGAAGATATAGAAGTTGTGTAGGAAGTAGAAGTTGATTAGTAGTGAAGTAGGTTAGTTGTGAAGATTGGTGTGAAGTAGAAGATCGGTGTGAAGTAGAAGATTGGTGTGTAGAAGATAGGTGTGAAGAAGATTGGTGTGTAGTATATTGGTGTGAAGAAGTTGTGTAGAAGTAGTGATCAAGTTGTGAAGTTATTGTGGTGTGTAAATTGGTGTGTAAGGTTTTCTCCGCCAAAAGGGAGTTTGTTGACATAGTGAAGAAAACTCTCGAGTAGGTGACTCGGGGAGTGGAGTAGGAACAAGGAAGGTGTCCTTGTAGCCGAACCATTATAAATCCTTGTGTTGTGGTTTGATCTTTCCAACTCTTCTCATTACTCATTTATTTACCTTTACTATATTAGCTTTATTAGTTAGTTACCATCCAATTGTTCATATAGTGCAAGTATTGAGTTCACATAAACTAGAATCGAAGTTTTTAAAACAAACTTGTGTTTATAAATTTAAAAGGACGTAAAACTATTCAACCCCCCCTTCTAGTTTTCCACAATTGGTATCAGGAGCCACGTCTAGCAAGATTTTTAAAATATATTGTATTTTAAAACTTGTAACGATCTATGGAATCTGAAAAATATTTAGAAGGGCAATCTATGCAAAGACCACCACTATTTGAAAGTGATGGATTTTTATATTGGAAAAATCGATTCGAAACTTATGTGAAATAAAAAGATCTAGATCTTTGGCATGTTATTACCAATGGTGATTTTTTACCTATTCAAAATAACCCCGAAACTAAGAAAGATGAAATCGTACCTTTTGAAAAACAAAATGATGATTTAAAAAGAAAACTTGCTAAAAATAATGAAGCAAAAATGGTTATTTACAATGCGCTACCACGTAAAGAGTACGAAAGGATCTTTATGTGTGAAACCGCAAAAGAAATTTGGAACTTTTTATTAATAACCCACCAAGGTAATAATCAAGTCAAAGATAACAAAATAGATCTACTTGTTCAACAGTATGAGCAATTCACGATTCCGGAAGAGGAATCAATTGATAATACTTTTGCTAGATTTAACACTATAATCACAAGTTTAAAAGCACTTGATGAGAATTTCTCTAGTAAGAATTTTGTTAGGAAGTTTCTTAGAGCTCTTCACCCAAAATGGCGAGCTAAAGTGACGGCTATTGAAGAATCAAAGAATTTGTCAACGCTACAACTTGATGAATTAATTGGTAATTTAAAAGTCTACGAAGCAATAATAAAGAAGGACTCCGAAATGGTTAAAGGGAAACGAGAGCAAAGCAAGTCAATCGCCTTGAAAGCTAGAAAGGAATCCAACAACGAAGATAGCTCATCTTCCGAAAGCGAAGACGAAGAATATGCCATGGCTGTAAGAGATTTCAAGAAATTCTTCAAAAGGCGAGGAAGATTCGTTAGACAACCACACGATGAAAGAAGAACATCTCAAAAGAATAATGATGACAAGTATAGCAAGAATGAGAGAAAATGTTTCAAGTGTGGTGATCCGAATCACCTTATTGGAAAATGTCCAATGATGACAAGAGATCAAAATCAAAGAGCGTTTGTTGGAGGCGCTTGGAGTGATAGCGATGAAGATGAGAAAGAAACAACAAAGGAAGAAAAGTGTCTCATGGATAAAACATCAAGTGAGGTACGTTCCGAAACTGAATATTTTAGTGATGAAAATCTATCATTAGATGAAAAAGATTTAGATAGTGAATACAATAGATTATGCAAACTAGGACAACAAGTTTTGGCTAAAAACAAATCACTAAAATATATAAACAACCAATAGAAAATGAAGTACTTGAACTAAAAATTAAAATACATCAACTTGAAAAAGGAAAAGAAACTTTTGAAGAATGTAAATCATGTCAAGAGCTTAGAAGTGAAAACAACAAACTTAAGGAAGAAATTTGTAAACTTGATAAATTTGAAAATAGTAATAACTCACTTAGTAAAATTATAAGTATTCAAAGAATATCCGGAGATAAAACCGGTCTAGGTTTTAACTCAACCGAAGCCTCAACAAGTGAAGTTAAAAATGTTAAATTTGAAAGCGAACTTAAGGAACTAAAACCTTCAAAATCTAATCCTAAGTATATACTCATAAATGATAAGAAACTACCTCTAGCTAGTAATGAAGAAATAAAACCGTTTTATAAACCATCTTTAAAAACCGAAGTAGGATCCCCCAAAACTAAAACAAGATCTAAAACTCCACCACCTAGGAAGCCGAATAATTCTTACCCTAGACCTAAAACACCTCAACCAAGAGTAAACCAAAATAGATGAAACTTTAACAATAATCAACAAATGTGGAACTTCAATCCATGGGGAATGTTTCCACCATATATGCACCCAAGTCAAATACAAAACATGTTCGGGACAAATAACTTTGGTCAAATGAGACAATGGGGACCAACGTAAAAACTTTCGCCATTCAAGCATGGAAATCTTTGATGTCACCCCTTGTTCGGACTTTCTCTTGAAGATTTTGAAGTTAAACGCATTGAAGACGAAAGGTACACATTTCCTTTTATTTCCTTGTCAACAAATGCATGCTTAGTTTAGTATCTAGTTTTTATGTGGTTTTGATTGGTTCATTATTCCCTCTAGTTTTTATTTCTATACATATATATACTTATTTACTTATACTATATCTAAATATATATATATATATATATATATATATATATATATATATATATATATATATATATATATATATATATATATATATATATATATACATATATATACACTTAGCTATATCTAGGATCTGATAACCTTGAAAATTCATTTGTTGATTTTCTAGAACTAGAAATTGTTCGTTTACGAACCTTTTCTTTTTCCCATTTGCCTTATTGAACCTTAATGTTCAACAACACTCATGCTGATGAAGAGAGATGAGTCGAAAAATCTATGGATGAAACAAACTCCCGGCTTCCGTTGCATACGTCTCCCTCCTTTATTCGTCTTATAAGCCCATACTACATACATATATATATATATATATATATATATATATATATATATATATATATATATATATATATATATATATATATATATATATGAACCTTCCACAACTTTCTCGTGTACTTGACAACTTGATAAATTTCATCCGAAATGATCAAGAAAATTTAATTCGCAAAATGTCAAGTAAAAGTGTCAAGTAATTCCTTTTGTGCGAATACCCTCCAACGTATTTTTGATTAAATATAAATCTAATACATACATATAAATATTTTCTTGTTCTTTCCAGAAACCAAAATCACAAAAATCAAATTTTGGAGGGCGGCCCCCTTAATGTTTAAGGGGACCGGCAGCCAAATGTAGGGCGGCCCCCTTAATGTTTAAGGGGGCCGGCCATCTGATAGCTCAAACCCATTTTTCCCTTTGTTCCTTTTGCCAAACACTCCAATTTTTCATACTCTCCTTCCCCTGGTTCTGCTGTGACGAAAACCAAAACCTAAAAACATCTCAAATCACTTCCAAATCACATAATTCGGGTTAATTCGCAAAGGGCAAATTCATCTAACACAATCACCATTACGTATTGTAAGTTTTTCATAACACATTTCATCTAATTTCATCTTAGTTGGTCATATTCATGATTATGCATGTTTTATAAAATTCTTCAATTTCACAATCTCTTTCGAATTAAGTCTTAAAACTCCATAACCAAATGCTTCCCCTAGGATTAGAATGATTAATCAACACTAGAAACTAGTAATTACAAACTATCATGTCGAAAATTTTTGAAAAACTTCATACACTCCTTTTCAAAATTTTTAGTAAACTCATTGTTGAATAATGATTTGAAAACGTGTTAAAACTAATCACATTATACTTTTGTAACTTGTAAAACTTGAAATTACATTTTTCGACCAAGAAAAATTATATTGGTTCACGATATAGGGGTGTTTGGATTATGTCCAAATAATATCGAAACCTAGACATTATAATTTTTATAAAACTTTGTTATAATTATTTTTTTGGGTAAAAGGGTTAATTCACCCCGGTAAAATATATTACGCCAAAAAACATTGAAGTACAAAGGATGAGGGTGACTTCCCTCATCTCAGTCCCTTAGGACACTTACAGACTCTCATATAAGAATGACACGCCATTCTTAAAACTTACATAATAAAAAACTTACCACCTACAATGACTATACAAGTGAACAAAAAATTGGAATTAAACACGTGATTCACTGTTGTAAAACATAGTCATCGTAGAACTTCAATCAACTTCCATGCGATTCTGGAAAGCACCCATATCATAGCAACAATGGCAACAACAATCCAGCATCACAACTTCCATAGTAGCAACTTCTATCCATCAACACATGGCGATCATAATAAAGTCATCAAAATCCAGCTCAATGGACAAAAACACCACTAACCATACGATATTCCTAAATCATTAGGAACCATGCAGCATATACCAAACAGTAGACCACGTAATAAAATATTCAGCAACAGATCTTCGTTGGTAATGATATACAAGGGTTTTTGAATAAGTTGCCCAAAAACTTAACTTACAATAGATTAGTAGCCGAACCCTTCCACAACTGATTACCAAACCGAATTAGCAGCAGCAGCAAAGAGCACCCCATACCCTAACGTTCCAATAGGCAATGAACTATCCAAACCAATCATATGAATGATGACCAGTTAAGGATAATCATAGGGTTTCCCAAACCCTAACGTACAGCATAAACTATCACCAGCCCCAAAAATAAAAGATTGCAAAATCAGTGATCATGTGAATAGGGTTTTGAACAAGATCCCCAAACTTGACGTCCTTCTCTCTCAAACCCACGTACATAAACTTCCATCTAGTAAGAACCCAAACTCAACGACCCATCCAAAAATATAGATAACGTGCAGCGTAAGCATGAACAATCATCAAAAACCCTAAACAGGGTTTACACACAATATGGATCGTAAACAAAATCCTTAATAGAATTTTGTTATAGCGTTATGCATCATAGAACACCCCCACACATATCCCTAAGTCGACCAAGAAACCAAAAAACCAAAAAGGTTTTATAATAAAACCATAGCCGACATAAGGAACACACCAGATCGTACAATGAAACCAAATCGATTAAACCGACTTGAATAATTAAGGAAAACGATCAGCAACAAATCACCATCAAGAGCCAATCAAACCTGAATAATACGAAACCCTAAAACTAGGGTTTCGTTCATGAAGAAACCCTAAACGATCACAACCCAAAAGGGACAAACGGTTAGGGATAGGTTTCAATTGCCCAAAATAATCGACTAAAGATTTATATTGATAAACTTGTAACAGCAAATCAAAAGACGATTAACATGCGAAACCCTAAAAAATAAAACTTGGCAGTAGATATCGTTTACTAGGGTTTCTTGCGAATAGATTCAGGTACGAATTACGAACACACCACTCCTGGGAATATACAACATAAAACGATTGCATACCATAGAGGTAGAGAGGCGTTTTAGAGGTTGATTTAGGCCGAAAACTAAGATGGAGATGGTGGCCGGAATTCGCCCCTAGTGAGAGAGACTTTTAGGGTTCTAACTTTGTTATAATTATAAACCTAAAAATTGCTAATCGGACTTGTCAAGATATATAATTCATATATATATTGACATACTAGTGGTATAAGTCAATAGTTAAGGAAGCGTTTGGTTTATTACTAAAAATGACATTTTTAAGTAAAAATACAAACCATCTTTTTCAAAAACAAATCACATGCATAAGAAACTCGCAAGAAATAGCTAGTTTTACAATCTAATGTAAATCTAGTAAATTTCATGATATATTAAGATGTTTAAAAGGGCGTTTGGATTTGTCCATTACTACTTATTAAACATCGTAAAGTATATCTAGAACGAGTTAAAAACAATATTAAGGAACATGGTAATCTACTTCTTAGGATTAGTAACGAAGTATGTTTGCGTTCCAACATAAGCCTTAACAATATACATATACTTTTATCTTTCTTTATATTTTTTTTATTGTTGATGTGTTTAGGTGAAAATGCCAAAAGCAACTACCGAAGATCTTTCTCACACTAAAAATTACATTCCTAAAGTTTCCCAACTCCCTACCACATCTCCTTCCATTGGACTTATATATCGTCAAATTGAAGATAGAAATGTTCATGAAGGACGTGTAGTAGATCTTGCTTTTGCTCAATCCGACTACATAAATCGCGTGTTTACAAGCATCAACTTCAATTGTCTTTATGAAATAAATGAACCTATCATTCCTCGCTTCATAATGGATTTCTATAGCCAAGTCACCATCCAAGCCAATGATCTTGGCTTCATCACCATCTCTTTCATGATTCAAAATGAATTTATCACCCTAACTCTAAAACAATTTGGTCATATCCTCCAAATTCCTTTTAGAGGTCAAGCCGTTTTCACAAACGAGTGGGACCTCGAATCTCTTAATCGCTATCGACCAACCTTCGGTCCCTATCTCGACGAAATTCCTCATCCCGACGAAATTCGTCAAATCCTTGGTGTGGAATGTGCCACCACAAGCCGAAAAATAAAATCCAAAAACGTTCAAATCTCTCCATACCAACTTCTCCTTAAGGAATTAAGCCCCCACATGAAGCGGTGGGAAGAACTCATTCGTGAGAATGCGTTTGGTACTGGAGGTCACCGGGACCATCTCCCGGTGCGCCTTGCTCACATGTTGTATTGTATAGCTGTCGAAAAGCCGTACAATTTGGCCTACTTCTTTATCAAACGGATTGAGTGTGCTAGAAAAACTCCCAAAGCCAACCTTCCATATGGAATGTTCCTCACTCGTCTCTATCGTCATGTTATCGAGTACTACCCCGATCTTGACAATAGTATCTATGAGTCCATCTACCCCACTCTACGTCCTCTCGCTCTAAAACAAGCTCGACGAACTCGAAGTGACAAGGGTAAACCTCATCGTCATAGCTTTCATGGATCATCCTCAAGGCAAGACGATGACGATGAGGAGGAAAACATCCATGATGCTAGTACCCCTTCGTTTTATGAGTTCGTTGACAATTTAGAGGATCTTGACTATCCCAAGTATTATACCCCATCTCCTAGTGATCAAACCGAAGAAGTGCTTCATGAACGAACTACCGAGATGCTTAGAAGACAAAAGAGTTTGCATGAAGAAGTTAGAGGTGGCTTCAAATCTATCGGGAAGACATTGAAGGGCATATTCGGGAAGAAAAAGAGATGATGTGCTTGGATTATATTTGTTGAACAATACTTATTTTTATGTCTTGTGTGCTATTTGTCCGAAGTATATTCGGAAGTACTTGTTATTTGGATATTTGTTTAGGATGCTAACTTGATTGTTTTTAATATATGCTTTTTAATGCATGCTTATCTTAATCTATATATATGTTTGCATGATTAGTTAATGTTTATATAAATATATGACATGTATGCTTTCTAATAGACCAAAACAAATGTGAAATGTCCAAATAGAGCTTGCTGCAAATACAAAACAGAACATAACATTTTTCCACAAAATTTTTGAAAATTTTTGATTTATGGGTCGTCAGATGGGCGGCCCCCTTAAATTTAAGGGGAACGGTCTCCATTTAAGGGGACCGGCCATCTGGAACAGTTTTTACACTGTTTTCTTTTGCACCTTGTGATCTCTTTTGCTAGTCTCAGCTACCATTTCCCTTAAAAACCAAACTGATTTTGGAATCTAACATTACAATTTCAAACTAATTCCACTTCTAAACATGTTTTCCCACTATATAATCCCCATGCATGTTTAATTCACATTCCATCATCCTCAACCTTCATCAAACATCATCCTTTTATCATGTCATCACCAAGAACCACCTATTCAAACAATGCCAAGAAACAAAAACTTGTCATTATTCCACCAAAACAATTATTCATTGATCTTACAAATGAAGACAACACTACCCCATCACCACCACCTCAATGCTCATCTCCTAGTGCACCAAATGCACCCTCCAAAACACCATCAACTAATGGAAATTCCACTTCCTCCATACCATCCACTTCATCCATAAATGACTACATCAACACCCACTTATCTCCTCCAACAATTGATCAACCATCACAACCCACCAATGCAAACACAACTCTTGCACTCACTCTCTCATTATTACCATTAACACCTCTTGATGCACGTTTCTCATCATCTCCTATCAATCCACCAACCTATAACCCCGTCCCATGGAGCTTACTTGAAGCTCATGGAGACACTTGCCTTTGTTGCATTCACAACCGAACAATTGTGTTCGGATTAAGAGATGAGATCCAATACATGTTTTCTCATATTGAAAACTTGTTGTATCAACCACCAACAACAAACACAACACCTCCACCACCATCAACAAACACACCTCCACCATCACCATCTCCATGTTCACCATCCATTCCTCCCAATTAAACATGCTTGGTGTTTTACAAATAAAATTGTATTAAACCTTTTTGGATGGCAAGCTCTAAAGAGGACTCTCATGTTTGAGCCTTGGTTTCTTTTATTTTAGCGATGATTCTAAGCCTTTAAGGCTTTTGTTATTTGCATTACTTGTTATGGTTGTTAATGTAATGCTTGATGTATCTTTTTCATATTATTAATGTTATGGTTATGATTCTCTACTCTTGCATGCTATATACATATATATGTTGCTTGTCCACTAAATATTTTTGCAAGATATCCATATCTCGATTCCTTTTGGCCTCAAAACGAGGGGGAGTATACTTCAAGGGGGAGCTTCCATTAACATGGGATAACCTTTTTGATGCTAACAAAAAGGGGGAGAAGTGATATAAACTCACAATAATACTTGAATATATACTAATTTTCGATTAATGAGTTTAAATTTTGTAATCATCAAAAAGGGGGAGATTGTTGACATAAATAATGTATGAAAACGTTATTTATATCTTTCGATATCTCTAAATTTTGACGATCACAAAATGTAAAATCGTCAATCGTATAACTACTACGTAAACAAGTATTAAGCTAGTTTATATCACTATATCCAACTTAATCACTTAAGGTATGGATAAACAAGTGCTTAATACATCTCATGATCAAAGGGGTATTTAATTAACTAACACAAAGTTTATTTAATTATATAAACATATTATATATTTTTGAAAAACACTTTTGGTAATAAAGAAAAATGTTTTATTCATACCAAATATATGAATTCAAATTTTTAACCAAAATCAGTTAGTTTTTCACCAAATAAACTTTCCCCACTAAAAGACAAAGATTCTAGCCGTTTTAGCTGGGCGGCCCCCTTAATTGTTAGGGGCGGTCCCCTTAAAATTAAGGGGACCGGCCTTGATTTAAGGGGACCGGCCACGCTCCTCTGTCAGAATCTTTTGCCTATAAATACCACCTTAAACCTGGATTTTTGCCTCACCTTTTGCACGAAATTTTCAGATCTATAACTCTCTAAACATCCTCTAAAACCCTTTGATCATTTGTATATTAATCCTTGTTTCAAGTGATTCAATCCCTCATCATCCATTCTCATCCAAAGTGCAAAAGAAGAACACTCTTTCTACAACCAAGTTCAAGAAGTGTTGAAGAGTAGTTGTGCATAGTTTATAATTATAGTTTAATCACTAGACATTTTAGTAAATTTTGTTAAAAGAAGATATTCATTAGTGTCTAATAGTTCAAGGTTAAATGTGAAATATTGTAAAAGAATTAAACTAGCAAAAATGTCAAGTGCAGGGTTCGAACCCCTGACCTCTCATTTGAAACAAAGAGACATAGCCAACTATGCTGAGGCTGCTACTTGTTTATATTTACAAACCTTGTGTACTTAAAGTGCCTTAAGCTGTTTTATATTTTGTTAAATCTCTACTTAGTATACTGAGCATATATGCATGCAATTGAGTTTATCATTTCCATCTTTAAAAACTGATTTGCAAGATCATATTCAAGCAAGTCTATTTCAAGTTCTTATTATGTATCAAGGCTTACGAGAAGGAGGCCAACATAAGTTCGAATAAGTCTCGACAGGTTACATGTTTAGAACCAAAGTGTTGAGCCCGTTTCTAGCTAGGTGACTTAGTCTACTGTTTTTCAGTTCCAAGAGTGACAAGTAAAATTCCATGTGACTTCAAAACGTGTCCTGAAAACTTGTTATGTGTTAACCATAGTTATTTTTTTTCGTATTTCCCCAAGCATTGCCATGTCAAGATTTGAGAATGCCACTTTGTTTAGAAAACAAGTAATGAGAGTACTAAATAGTAAGATTGAAAGCTAGCTAGGTTCGCATATATGAACATGTGCAAGGTAACAATTTGACCTATTATATACGAAGTAAAAATGGAGTAGTCGACTTACTACACCAAGAAAGGTGGGGCGAACTCACGTTATAGGACCACCGATCATGAAATGGATAATGTAGCTCGTCTAAGGACTCACTTCTGAACCGAGATCACCTACTATTCGACTCGGCTAACGCTTGAAGCCTAGGCAACCCTTGGTCAGCCTCTCATTTCCACAGCATGTAGAAAAAGACTTTGGAAAAATATCAAAGTGTGAAATTGTATGTGTATGCATATCTGGTCGATCAGATATGTGACCCTTTTATGGGGGAGGACTTCCCGTTACGGACTAGAGATCGAAAGGAGAGGAGTGTAGCTCGCATGAGGACTCAACCACGAACCAAGATCAGTTCCTAGTTGGCCCTAAACATGCATGAAACCCGTGGGGACTTTGCTATTTCTCTCGTACTCAGCAACTATGGAAAAGACTTAGGTTGAGTTTGTGAAATGTAAATGTTTGTAAATGTGAGATATGCGTATGAATGAAGGGTGTGGCAGGCTTGTGTTTGTGTGTGAGCAAACTGTCGAATTACATGGGGTCTTATATACATGAGTTGGTGCATGTACAAATGGTGAAAAGTGAGCAGAGATAACACCAGAGGTGTATCTCAATTGTTTACAAATGTGCATGCGTTCTTTCTTATTCCCTCCAAATGATACGTGACAAAATACATGTGTAGGAACTTGTGCTAGCTTGTTTTTATGGTACTCAAGTAGCCAAGGAATATCAGAACATGGGTGCTCAATGATTGGAGAATGTCTTGCTGAAGCTTGGATGCATACGAATTGTCTTTGGAACAAAATACTATTTGTGCCAAGTTGAGATGAAACGTGTAAGGTGCCTTAGCTTGATCAAATTCTAGAACAGTAAATGCACTCGAAAGTTGATGACAATTTTCATTTATGATTCTCAGCAGTATGGAAAATGGAGTCCTGAAATAAAATGGGTATGTCGTATGTAAAATTTGTGAGTAATTGAGCCAACGCAAACATGCACTTGCGACTTGCAAAAATAATAACTAGGGGTGCGCTTGGGCTTAGAAGCCTGGTGAGCTTGGTTATATTTGGGCTCGTGTGTGTGGCCGAGCCCAAAGAATTGAAGGGTTTGATTGGTTTGTTTAGTGAAGGTTTAAGGCCCATTGGGTCTTAGAGGCCCATTTTGCAAGGTTTGGGTGTTGGGTCGAGGTCCAAAATCATTAGTGAGTATTTAGGAAATTTATATGTCTTGATTCTATATTGAATGGTGAAAAGTGTTGTGATTGTCAAGAGTATATAAAAAAAATTGCCATGGTTAAAAAAAATAGTTGCTTTCCGTTGTAATGACTTGTTAAATATTAGGAAAAATCACGGGATGTGATAGCTTAGTCATCGTAGAACTTCGAATCATCTTTATTGTCCCACAAAAGTCATGGAGACATAAATGAATCACTATGACACGATTTTGTAAACCATATGTTGCTAAATGCAACTAAGATCCGAATGCAAACCAGAGCTAACACAACCTGCCATAGACTAACAATAGGGTTTTACAAACCCTAACTTACACCTTCATGATCTTGTAACCATGGATAGAGCAGGAAGCATAACCTCGCTCCAAAAGTGTGCGTTTAGATGCAAAACTGAATACCCATTAAATACACAAAAAGAGTTTTTTGAATAAGAAACCTTCAAAACTTAACTTTCAATATGATCATGAGCAGCACCGAATGCAAATAACACCTGAAATGATACAAAATAAACAGCAGCAGCTCCCCTACCAACATGCCATGCGATCAACTGGTGCAATTCAAACCATAACCACTATGGCTTGATTACAATGCCATCAAGCACAATCAAGCCACGAGCACTACTTCCAATAATGACCAAGGACTGCAGCAATCAGCATGAATAAACCACCCATAAACATGAACCGCATCAAAATCCAGGTCGCAATAACCAACATAATAGGGCATATCGAAACCCTAATATACACAACCAGATATAATCGATCCTATGCATCATCAATAATGATTATTCAACCACACCAGCAGGATCCATTATAACGAATAATATGGTTTTTCAAAACCCTAACTTAAAAATGACTTGCCCCATCCGGCGAATAAACCAATGAAATAATCACGGATTAGGGTTTAAACAAACTCTAAGAACCATGAACCTGCACCTCTCTCTTACCCACATACCATAGACATCAATTGAACAGGAATATCACATACCAGAACCATTAACGATCACCAGATCAACCCACAAGAAATAATAGATTAAACAATCCAACTTGCAGAAAATATGATATTCATGAACGTGCAGAAACATCAACACAACAGCAGGACCAATCAAACTAGAAAATATGAAACCCTAAAACTAGGGTTTCGTTCTTGAGAGCAACCATATCCAAACTACTGATCCATAATAAATGGATAAAAGGCGGTTAGGGATAAGTTTTAGATCGCCCATAGCAACCAAATAATGATTAAATAGATCGAACATAAGAACAAATCGTTATATGGTAACAATAAACTCCAGCCGCCACCATATGAACAAACAACCATCAAATCGATGGCATACCAATTAAACAAAAGTATTACTAGCAAAACAAATGTTTAAAGGTAGATAGACGAATTAAACGGTTGTTTATGGCCGGAAATTGAATTTTAAGGTGGCGGCTAGATCACCCATAGAGAGAGACGTTTTTAGGGTGACAGTGTCTTTGTCATTGGGCTAAAGTGGATTTGGAAAAACAAGTTGGATGCAGAAGGCAAATTAATTCATAACAAATCTTGGTTGGTAGCTAAAGGATTTTCTCAAGAAGAAGGTATTTATTTTGAAGAATCATTTCCTCCAGTGGCTCGACTTGAGGCTGTTCGGATATTTCTAGCATATGTTGCTCACAAAAACATGTTCGTTTATCAAATGGACGTTAAAATGACATTCTTGAATGGCGAACTTCGTGAAGTGGTGTATGTTAGTCAACCAGATGGATTCGTTGATCCAGAACGTCCTAATCACGTCTACAGACTCAAGAAAGCCCTTTATGGCCTTAAACAAGCCCCGAGGGCATGGTACGATAAACTGTCTGCTTTCTTGCTTGAAAATAAATTTACAAAAGGTTATGTGGATCCAACTTTGTTTATTCAAAAACACGGGGAGGACAATTTAGTTGTTCAAATTTATGTCGATGACATTATTTTTACTTCTACACATAAAAAGTATTCACTCACTTTTGCAAGATTAATGAAACAAAATTTTGAAATGTCCATGATCGGTGAACTTACGTTCTTCTTAGGACTTCAAGTTCATCAATCATCCCGTGGAATTTTTCTAAATCAAGCCAAATATGCTCTTGAATTTTTAAAGAAACATGGAATGACCAGTTATGATACCTATAATACTCCAATGGCTTCTACAACTAAGCTAGATGCCGATATACATGGGACACCTGTTGACCCTACCAAATACCGAAGTACTATTGGGTTACTCATGTATCTCACAGCTAGCAGACCAGATATTGTTTTTGTTGTGTATATGTGTTCACGTTATCAATCCAAGCCTACATAAAGGCACCTCTCTGAGGCTAAAAGAATCCTTCGATACGTAAAGGGAACCATTAACTTGGGGATCTGGTATCCGAAGGATTCTGGTTTTGATCTAATAGCTTTTTCAGATGTTGATCATGCAGGATGTTTAGATACACGCAAAAGTACTTCTGGTGGTCTTCAATTTCTGGAGATAAACTTGTGTCTTGGCAATCAAAGAAGCAAGACTGCACCTCTTTATCATCAACTGAATCAAAATACGTAGCTATGTCTGCACGTTGCGCTCTAGTAATTTGGATGAGATCACAACTTATGGACTACGGCTATCAACTCAACAAGATTCCAATGTATTTTGATTCCAAGAGTGCCATTGCCATCTCCTGCAACACCGTTCATCATACCAAGTCAAAACACATTGATCTCCATAATCATTTCATCAAGGAACATGTCGAAAAAGGGTATAGTTGAATTATACTTTGTGGGTACCGAATACCAATTGGCGGACTTGCTCACAAAAGCACTACCTCCATTAAGGTTTGCTAATCCGGTTCACCAAATTGGTACGCGGTGTTTGACTCTGGATGATTTGCAAAATTTCCTAAAAAACAAGTAACAAAAGTGAAACACAAAAATTCTTTCTAAATATTTTATCAAAAAGTAAATACAAAAATATAAAACCTCAAAAACAACAAAAATATTTTCCATTTTAAAATTTCTTAGCTATGTTTGTTATACTTTGTTTTAAATGCAAGTACAAATTTCTCTTTCAACATGGCGTTTCTTTAAATAATTTCAATACTCATTAACACGTGTTGAAGGGGAGTTGGTTATTCAAAATTTTATCAAATGTTAAAATTTTGTACTTGCATATTACCAGAAGATGTTGTTTGAATTTCTTTGTCGATTCCTCCTCGATCTCAAAACATTTGCTATAGCATAAGTCGAGAGGGAGTCACAAAATTGTTACTTTCCAAAAAGGTGTGTTCCATCAAGTTTTATAAGTCATAAAGGGACTTTTCATGCAAAAGTAATAGTTAATGGACCAAAAGTAACAAAACTGTAAAGTTAGTTACTTTTTTTTTTCACTTAAAAACAAAAATTCAACATTTTGTAAAAACATAAAATCAGATTTTTTACTCCACTTTACTCGATCAACGACCCAAATCAATTTGCAAAATCTGAGCTTAGAATCTTTCATTCGTAAGTTGTTTTCAATCTTTAGTAAATTCTAAGAAAGGGTTTTGAATGAATTTTCAATCCAACGGTTTATTTGTTTACAATTTTAATTTTTGGTACTAGGGTTTATCCAAAAAAATAGGGATATCGATTTTGTGTATTATTGTTTGTTTTTCACGAGGGCTTTTGTTGTTTATGATGTTAATAACATGAATTGATCAACCAATTATACCCAGAAACTTGTATGCTTAATTTTCGATAACTAGGGTTTAGGTCGAATTGGGGATTGGTGATTCTGTGATGATATGTTTGATTTTATTGGTGGGATATGATTGTTTTTATGTATATATCATGATGGCATTCCTTAATTGGTATCAGTTTCATGTATGAATGATTTCGCATAATTAGGGTTCATGATACGAATTAGGAGAATTTGATTATGTGTGTTTGAGTTCAATTAAGTTGTTGGGATTTGCTTAGAATCATTCTAATTGATAATTTCCTAAGTCAATTGCATCATAACAACATAATTAAATTTTTTTGATTGTCACATGTTCATCATCTTTTGAAAATTCAGTACATTGTGCCTAGTTGTGTTTCTTACAATTGTTTTACTCTTATAATGTTAGGCATAATCATTTGGATCAAAGACATTGAAACTAAGAAAAAAAGGACACAATTTAATTGGAGCGATGAAATGGAGTATGCATTTATTCAGGCTATGATCACTCAACAAAATAAAGGCAATGGACCTGGTGGAAATTTCTCTTCTGAGGTATATAGCAATATGGTGAATGAGTTGAGGCAAAATAAATAAATAAATAAATAAATAAAATTACCAAAGCTCGTTTAAAAAATCAATTGAAAACAATAAAAGAGCATTTTTCTGAATGTTATGATGTATTTCGAGGAACTAAATTGAGTGGGTTTTCTTGGAACTCGACGACCGAACTAATGGAAGCAGAATAAGAAGTATGAGAACAATTAATTGAAGTAAGTATCGACTTTATAAATTCACTCATTATGGTATTACTATTATAGGTGACGCCTTGGCCAAACTTGTTAAAAGTTCATGGGATACAAAATGAATGAATTAATGGGATACAATTACTTTTAACCACTCCTTTTACTTATTTATTTAACAAATTGAATTTGGAATTTTGTAGTATAGATGAATTATGGTTCATATATATGTTGCGGACATGACACATATGAAACATGGAATGCTTATGAAATATGCACATAGATATAATGACGGAAAGTAGTTTCTACACGTACCTTCCATTGAGCTGTAAAAAAGAAGCTTGGCTATGCATATCACATAGTACTCACTAAAATAACCTTCATGATGCTTGTGTACAATAGTGGCAAACGGGGTGGTTTGGGTAATGGGTCAATACAAGTTTGGATCAAAACTGTAAACCACTTATATTATTAGTGTTACTTTTGATTTCTATTGTCGTTAGGACAACTGATTGTTTGGAAATATATTAAAATGTGCAGGTTAGAATTTAGGTGAACGAGTTAGTTACTAAACTATATCTATATGCATTTTTTTGCATGCGTATAAAACAAGAGATACTGGCATGTTTTTCAAATTTTACTTTATGTCATTGCTTCATATGCCTTCTTGTAGGCCTTTTTAACCACTTACATTATTATTTGTAGTATCATGAACTGATATTATAACTTTTTTTTCTAGGCAAACCCTCAAGCTGCAATATGGAAGACCAAAGAAGTTTCAAACGACAACGACCTATTACTACTCTTTGCTAAAGATAGAGCATCAGGTTTTTCTTCTGAAACCGCGAAGGAGAAAAACGCCAAGGAGAAAAAAGCTAGAGAGAACAAGAAAGCCGACATAAAAATAGAAACAATTGAAGACATGGATGAGTTACTAGCTAACAATGAAGTTACGTATGAAAATCTCATCAACCTTGATGATATTCAAACGGGATCTCCCACACCTTTTTCACCTGAGCAAACTTCGAATGCATCCAATTCTAAGGGTAAAAAAAGAAAACTTGAAGTAGAAGAAGACTCCAATTCAAAGATTATGGGTACTGTTCATGAGGTGGCTGATGCAATCAGGGAAAGTAATGTTGTTTTACAAGAAACTAATACTATATTGGATATAGCTTTTCAACGTGACTATAGAGGTGGTGAAATCCATACCATTGGAATTGGAACCTGATGTCTTTTGTAGTGCTCTTATTTTTTTGGCTGGCAATCCGAAAAAAGCATGGCTATTATTTAGTTGTCCTCGTGACATGCGGAAGGACGTACTAGAAAAAATGATGGGCTCAAGCGAATAATTGCGTTCAACTGCATTTATATTTTTTCAAGTTATCAAATTCTTTTTCTTGGACTATAATCTTTTTCTTAGACTATCATCATTTTCTTTGTTGCATAATTTTTAATAAGTTTTCTTATGATTTGGAACATGTTTTTGGTTTTACTTGGACAATGTATTTGTTACGGTTTCAAGCAAGTTTGTTATTTTCATTAACATATAAATCATTGTGTATCTTTGTCCCTTGGTCAATAAAAAAGTCGTATGGTATTTTGCTTTGTTTGCTGGGCTTGCAAAAGGCTAAGTCTAAAAGTTAGATTATTTGACTTGTATTTGGTTTTTATATTTTAAGAAAGGGTATAATAATAAAATTACTAACTTTCTTTCCCTTTCTTTCCAACTCGGGAACACAAAAAATTTATATTTGTCTTTCCTTTCTTTCTAACTCGGGAACAAAATAAAGAAAAATTTCTCCTCTGTTTAGCCCCCCTCCTTTTTACACCTTCTCTTCTTTCCTATATAAGCCAATATAAACCCCTCCCAACCACACCCGTAAACTAAATTAGCAAAGATCATTTGAGGACCAAATTTTTTTTACATGCCAAGGGACTAATCTCCACCCTTCATCTTTATTTGATCTAATGGATGAGATTAATCCAACAATTTAAAAAACCCACTTTCATCCTTTTTTTCAAATATTAATATCTTTCAAACCGTTAATCGTTAAGCAAAAAAAATTATACCGTTACGACGGGCATTTAATTATCTTTCGATAGGCACTTTGACATATTTTCGACAAAATTTTTTTTTCGTTTTTTTTCACGTTTTTTTTCGTGGCTAAAAAAATCATATATGATATTACATATAATATCATATATGATATTACATATCATATATGATTTTTTTTCGGCCACAAAAAAAAAACGTGAAAAAAATGATTTTTTTTTTCTTTTTCAAAAGTATATCAAAGTGCCCGTGTATAGAAAGATAATTAAATGCCCGTCGCGATTGTGTAATTATTTTCACTTAACGATTAACGGTTTGAGAGATATTTAAATTATAAAAAATGGGTGAAATATTAAAATGCTTTTAATCTCAAGCATTGATTTCCTTTTTAGATGGATGGTGAAGATGAGTCCCTTAGCATGTGAGAAATATTTGGGTTGTAGAATAATTCGACTCAAACTAAATTTTATAAACTTTATATTATAAAAAAGAATAACGTTAGTCCCTCTCCCAATTAAACAATTATAACAATCATAAAAATTTCTCCAACATCTTCATTAGTCCCAAAATCCAAAATAAACAAAAATCACCGCTATATCACCATCATCTTCACAAACGACGGGGTAATTTATGTTTCAAATACCGGCGTTAAACTTTTCCGGCCACCACCACCCTTTTTGAATTCAAGATCTTTATTACAAGGTCACGGGTAGGTTTTTGATATTCCGTTTCTTTGTTTTTTTATTTTCTTGGTTCAAGATCGATGATGGTATGAGACAGAGGTTTGGTTTGTTGTTTATTTTTGAATCTTGTTTATTCTTCTTCTTTCTTTTTCATAATTGATGGGATGAGACAGTAAGTAAAAGGTAGATGATGTTTGGTGGTAGTTGAGAAGTTGGTTGAGTTAGTTGATATGATTGTGTATATGAGATTGGAATAAACACTATAGATTAATCGTAATCTGTGTGTAGTTTTTGATGTTTTGTGCTTGTTAGGTGTTTGTTGAAACGTTAGTTATGATTGTGTGTGTATGTTGTAATTTTTTTGAGTTTGGATCTTTTTTTGTTTTCTTGTTTAGATTGTGATTATTATTTTGTGATTTAGGTTTCGGAAGGATTGGAAGGTTGGTCGCGAGAGTTGCTCTTCGGAGAGATGATGTTGAGCTTGTTGCTGTTAACGACCCCTTCATCACTTGTTACATGGTATAATTTTCATATTTGTTCAATAGTTAGTTAATGTAGTTGTTATGATTGTATGCATACATTGCTTGTTGTTTGGATGGCAATCTCTTATGAATACATTGCATGATTGTGCATATACTGGTTTGAATTATGGATTTGTGTTTAGGTATTTGTTGAAAATGTGGTTGGTATAGTAATGTGTATGACTGCATGTAGCTGTGTTCGAATGTGCATATGGTTGAAAATGTTTATAAACTGTTTGGCGATGTGTTGAGTGTATGAATATTATTAATGGTTCGGTTTTTGAGTATGGATATGGTCTTATGAGACTTGTTAGCTGTTTATGAAATTGTCGTGTTTAGTTTGTGAGATCTGTTTGTGTTAGCATAGGGTCTGGTCTTTCTTCATGTATGTTTTGAATTTGCAAAATATCTTAGTTATATAACATGTTTCAAAAACCAGTTTACCATGTCTGTGTGTTTGTTCTGTCATGCAAAGCGTGTAAATGCTCAGGATGCTGGAGTTTTTCAATTTATGAATCCGTGTATCTTCCTAGTGTTTTGTATATGTGTTATTCTATGAGCTGCGTTTACGTAGTAATACAAACTATTGCTTGAAACTCTGTACGATGAGTTTGTTTCCGTTAATGTTCTCTGATGGATTGATGTTTAGATCTATGTATATATGTGCGTCTTGCTTATGTAATCTCTGTTTGTATATATGTAACTAATAATATTTACCTGTTATCGTGCTTGGCAGACATACATGTTCAAGTATGACACCGTCCATGGCTAATGGAAGCACCACGAGCTTAAGGTTAACGATTAGAAGACACTTCTCTTCGGAGAGAAGCCCATCACTGTTTTCTTTTTTTGGGTAAAAGGGATAACACACCCTGGCAAAATACATTACACCAAAAGCTTTGAAGTACAAAGGATGAAGGCGTACACCTCTCATCTCGGTCCCTAAGGACACTTACAGACTCAAATATAAGAATGACAAACCATTCTTATAACTTACCAAACGAACATGCTAAACAAAGCAACTACACTATGAACAAAAAACTACAACGACTATCAAATTACAAATAAAACATCAAGTATAAACTTGAATCTTCACAAGTCGTCATAGAAGTTCATAACCTTCAACGATGCAGCCGAAACCATGGTAGACTAGAAGAGCGCCATTCCACACACTTGATCCAACAACTACACCGATCATCATTGATCCAAACTGAACCAAACCAACACTACAACTTGATCCAATACCGCATCTACTAAAAGTTTCAAAAGAGCATGAAACTCAAGCTAAGAATGAAACACAGTGTATTTTGATCAGTCGTAGACAAACATAGCCCATCACTGTTTTCGGCATCAGGTAACATCTAAAGCCATCAAAACAGACAGGTCCTACATATAAAATTAGTATATGATGTTAATATATGCTTTTTTGGTGGTATTTAGGGACCCAGAAGACATCCCATGGGGTGAGGCTGGAGCTGACTTTGTTGTTGAGTCCACTGGTGTTTTCACCGCCAAGGACAAGGCTGCAGCCCATTTGAAGGTCTGATTAGATCTCTGTTTGTTACATGTTTATATTATAGTTGGTCAACATTGAACTGAATATGATTAATTTTGTATTTTCAGAGTGGAGCCAAGAAGGTTGTATCATCTCTGCTCCAAGTGCAGATGCACCTATGTTTGTTATGGGTGTCAACGAGAAGGAATACAAGCCCGAGCTTAACATTGTTTCAAACGCTAGTTGCACAACCAACTGCCTTGCTCCTTTGGCCAAGGTTATCAATGACAAGTTTGTCATTGTTGAGGGTCTTATGACAACAGTACACGCCATGACCGGTATGTATCATTGCAACCTGTTAATCATTATGTTATTTCAGCCCGTTACTTAATAGTTTGTAGTAAAACGATTTTAACATTGTGTGAATCATGTTTCAGCCACCCAAAAGACTGTTGATGGACCATCAATGATGGACCATGAGTCGTGACACGTCTTTGTATTGAAATATAGTTATCACGTAGTGTTCAATAATTGATTAGCTGCAAATCTTCCGTGTTTTAATTCCTAGCTCACGCTATTTAAACCGTCTATTTTACACACAGCTATGTTCACATGTGGGTTTTTGTAAAGCATGCAAGCACATCTTCCTCTTTAGCTACATAACTTCTGTTGAATAATGATAATTAACTGAATTCTGATTGGCTATAAGCAGGGAATGATGGTTGAGTTTGCTAAAAATCTTGCTGATTTTGCTGTTGCTTCTGGAAAGAAGCACATCATAATCCTCTCAAGCTTAGAATTTGGCTGATGGCAGACAATTGATATGTCAAGGTATTGAATGATTTAGTTTTCTAGCAAATGCTAATGTAGTTTTAATTTCTATCAGTAGCATGTAGCTACTTAATTTTATTTAGAAAAATCGAAACAATGACATAAAATTTACTTAGTGCTTCTCTCAGTCAAACCTTTTAATAGTGCAATGCGGAGCTCTTGAACTTCAGTTGTGGTTTTTTGTACTCCCAGATGGGTATAGTAGTCTTCAGTTAAACAATAGGTTAGTGATAGCGACCTTTGTTTGATATAACTCCATCTCAAGTTAATGTCTATTATAATTGGTTGAAACCAATATCTATGAAGATATTAGAACTCTAGTTTTCAGTTATTTTTATCAAAGGTGGTGTTCACTACCTATTTAGTTTCATAGAGAAGTAATAAGATATAGGCAGCGCATCAGCAGTATCTTTGTACCCATAAGCATCATATGCTTGTGTACAAATAATGTGCATTTAAGATATCCATTTGCCTGAGCAATTTGCTGCGCTTAAGCATAAGTTTTGACACTGCCGATTTTTCACAATATTTACTGACGTGAGGTGAACTTCTCAGTGGTTTGCAGATTTATTACCTATCTAATACCAATGCGGATGGAGCAGATGGTTAATGTGAAAAAGTAGGTTGGAAAAGAATGGAGGAATATGATCCTCATCAGAAACTATGGAAGTATCTCGATAATTTAGCTAAAGGATGATCTTTCGCTTCTTGAAGATGATCTGGTTTGCAGATTTATTACCTATCTAATACCAATGCGGATGGAGCAGATGGCCAATGTGAAAAACTAGGTTGGAAAAGAATGAAGGAATATGATCCTCATCAGAAACTATGGAAGTATCTCGATAATTTAGCTAAAGGCAATGCTAGCCAAGATGATCTTTCGCTTCTTGAAGATGATCTGGTTGAAGAAGATAACTATCCAAGTTTGCCTTTTGCTGCAGTGTTTTCTTGCTTTAAGGTGAGCCTCATATGCCATTGCTAGTATTAAATATTCCATTTTCCCAATAGCATTGGGACAAACAAGTCACTCCCTTCTTATGGATAATGATGAGTGTGTAAATACTCATCATTTTTACCTTTTCTGAGCTGCCAAAACATCTAAAAACACTCAATATTACATCAAAATAGTAAAAATATCCCAGGAATGTGTTTTACATGTTTCAAATGCAAAATAATCAAAAACAGATGAAAAACGTACAAAGTTTGCATAATTGGCAGTTTTAGTCCCTCATCTATCAAGAATTGACAAAACTAGTCCCTATGTCTTTATTTTCAATAAAAAGTCATTAAAGGCCCTTTTGAAATCATAAAAAGTCATATTAAGTCCTTTGATGGCAAGTTTGCAAAAATTACACTTTTGGTCCTTCAAGTTTAAAAATTGGCAAATATGGCCCCTGAGCAAAATATTTTGAAGTCAAAAAGTCTTTCATGGTCCTTGGAAAGTTAAAATGTTCACAAATGGTCCCTTGGTGTGAAAATTGGGAAAGTTACAAGATTGGTCCCTGAAGTTTGGTGAATTGACAGAAATGGTCCCTGCAAGCTCAAAATTGGAAAAAGTCAAAACAGGTCCTCATACTATTCATCACTTGGCATATTCAACCCCATGGAATACTTTAGAAACATGCCAAATCCAGTCCTTACACTTTACCAAATTTGCAAAAATGGTCCTTGTTAAACCAAAAACCAATCCGGACCTATTTTTATTACTCTTATAATCCAAAAATAAATACCCAACAAACAACCCAATCCCACCCTTTTTTGGCCTGGCCCAATCCTCAGCCCAACAAACAAACCGTTTTAAATAAAAAGCCAGGGTCAACTCTCGTTTGACCTTTCCCCTTACCTTCAAAACAAATACCACTCACCAATACCACCCATCATCCCTGGTATTCACCCCCCTACCACCACTTGCTCCACCTTATCCCTTCCCCGATTCCTCATCCCAAGGTCATTTAAAGCCACCCCCTCCTAGTCTATGCTTCACAGACCCCAATTGCAAGAAAAGTATTTTTCCCGCCAAATTGAGTGAGAGGACAAAAGACATCCATTGGCTGCTATTATTGGTGGGATTTGACCCTGTGGGTCCCACTAACTCAACTGGATGCTATAAAGAGAAGAATGGGCAGGGGAGAAGAATTATTAGTGTAGTTGTAGCTTTAGTTTAACCGTAGGTAGTATGTTATCTTTTTCAAATTGTAATTTTCAATTTAAAGCTTGTAATCAGTGATTTAAGTTTAATCAAAACCTTATTGAATCTTAATTTCAAGTTCTAGTTTGAATTCAAGTTATTGGCAGTTTTTACTTATAATCTCAGTTAAATCTTAAAGTTATCAAAAGTTGTTTGTTACTAGTCATAAGAGCTCACTTTAATCATTTTTAAGTTTTTATAAGTTCTCCTAGTAGCTGTAATTAGTTCCCTACATCAATAAAAAAAAAAAAAAAAAAAAAAAATAATACAAAATAAATAGATGAAAAAGCAGAAATCAAGAAAAAATGGAAGAAGAAGTTTGAAGCAGGGTGTACCTTGGATGGAATTTGGTTTAGTACCTCAAGGGAGGTGATAGATTGATTATTGGTCCTTGGGAAATTCATCTGTGCTTGGAATTCTTTATGTAAGCTAATTTCTATATTTTTGCTTGTTACTGTAGCACAGCTTATCTAGTGCTTATGATGTGCCTAATGTAGCTTCTTTCTGCTTATTAAGATTATATTAGTGATAGGGTAGCTTTTTATGTGTTGCTTGTCATTTGGAATCATCTGTTGCTCAATTTCCTTTTTACACTGCCATTTTAGCATACTTAGTTGTCTTAGGTCTTTGTCATTAAAAGAAGTATTTCTATGTTTCATATAAGTTCTTAAATCATATTAAGCCATATTGGATCAGTAACATGGTATAAAACAGTTGGTGGCTTTGAAAATCTAAATTTCACATTCATAAAGGGGTGTTTGGAACAGATTTTCTCCCTGTGATCTAGCCATTATTCCTTGTTAAACTTAGTTTGCTCAAGTCACATTAGGGTTATAATTAGTAATTCTAGCATTTAGTTCATGGTCTTTTAAGCATAAAGTCAAAATAACCTCCAAACTCCTTCATTTACTTAACTGTTAGGCTTTAGGTGCTTTCATTTCACCATTTCAGTTATAAGTAGCTAATGTAGCTTAAGTTAGTTGTATTTTAGCCTAAATCATCACAAACAATTAGTAGAATAAGCCCAAAGTTCAACTTAGTCAACTGTTCCATGTTTCTATAAAAAGTCAAAGTTGTGTGTTTTCAGATATTGCAAAATTTCCAAGATTTTTGTAGAATTTAGCATTGAGTTTTAGAGCTTAAAACTTGTTTCCATATGTAGTCTACCAGCTGATCTTTAGTGTCCATTAGTTGTTTCATTTTTAGGAATTTTGTTGTGGGCCCCACAACCCTCCAAAGAGGGCTGCAGGGCTGTTTGGTTGCTCTGCATCAGCAGATACCTCAGCCACCACCACCACTTTGGTGGTGGTTTCTGACCACCACAGTGGTCCCTACACCTAGGTTTTAGGTTTTCCCAACCCTCCTCCTACCAGGTTATAACCATTGACCCTTGGTTTGACCTAGAATTAAGTGGACCCCACCTGGATTTGTTGCCAAAGTCTGTCCCATTCTGTGTTGAGTTTCAGTTTTCAAAAGTGCTTATTTCATCTTTTTAGCTTAATCAGTGGTTGTTGCTAGTTGTTTTTAGCTTAATTAAGTTTGTGTAACTTATTTGTATCAAGTTTTGACATTGTGGACCCCACCTACACTCCTTTGAGCTCATTTGTCCATTCAGTCAACATAAGTTAACTGTTTTGGTTTAGGGGGTGCATACTGCTTATTTATAAGCTATTTCAAAAGTGTTTTCACAAAAGTTTTCTATTTTCAGTAGTTAAGTAAGTTTGTAAAAGAAAAACCAAGAAAATCCAAATTTAAATTAAGTGATAGTTTCTATTTAATTCAATCTATCTTTTAATTTTCATTTTTAGATTTTTATTAAGTACTTAGTATTTTTATATTTTTATTAATTACCTTATATAGTAAAGTAATTTTAATAATTTTCTTAGATTTTTATTTTGTCATTTAGTAATTATTAGATTTAATATTAGTTTTCTTAATTATTAATTAATATTAAGTTTTAAATAGCATATTTAGTTTTTATAAAGCATAACCTAGTTTTTATATTTTTCCTAGCTCTAATATAATATAATAGACTTTTAGAAAATATATTTTTGATTTCTACTGTTCAATTTCTATTTTTCTTATTTTAATTATTTAAATTAGATTTAAGTTAATTAAAAGGTAATTAATTAGTGGAATATCCTTAAATATAATTTTTAGAAGTTTTTATAATTTTGTAGGATTCCTGTGATGGTTAAATAATTTTATAAGTTTTCTCATAATTTTCTAAGTTAATTTAGTATTAATAGTAATTTAAAGTAGTTTAATTAGTTTAATTAAGTTAAATAGTTTTTAATTAATATAAAATCCATAAAAAGACAAAAATATTTATTTTTATTTTTTATACTTTCTTCAAGTTCTAATTTAAGTTTAGAAATTGTTTTTGCAAATTTTTAGTTTAATTTGTAATATTTATAATTATTAGTTAATTTAAAAATTAGATTTAAATTAGATTTTGATTAGTTTAATTAATTAAATAATATAAATATTAAAATAATCATTTTTATAATTTCATTTTCCTTTTTAATTTTCTTTTTAATTTTAAGTTTTCAAAAGTTTCAAAAGCACCCCCTGTAGTTTGATAATTACCAAATCCCACTTTTTCAGTCTGATTGCGTGAATCTGAATTATGAATTTGTGCATATACTTGTATATTTGATTTTTGTGAATATTATATCTGTGTGCAAATACCAAAATAACAGTAGCAAAATCAATTCCATATCATCTGGGCTACTGTCCTTAGTGCCACTCACTCATAAAACGATTTCAAACGACACCATTTCAATCTCGCTGGGACTTTAGCGACCCGGGGAAACACTACACTATCCACGGAGTATTGGGATAAGCTGTTTTTGACTAGTTGACCTTGGTCAATTATATCTGACGGTTTAGCCCCAATCAGATAACTTGTTACATTTAAACATATTCATTAGGTGAGAGATCAATTACATTTTACTTTATTGAGATATTTGTGTACTCGCTATGGTTGACACTTTTTTATTGCTTATGTCTAATATTTCTTTTAATGTGTTGCCAGGCCAAAGATATAAAGGTCACTTGTTTGCTATGTTATTTCTCTGAAGGAGACAACATCCCGATGCCTTTCATTTGGCGGACGCTGCATGCAATCTTGTGGGACTGAGCCCTGATACCTTTAAAGGTGAATTTGGCTGCTAGCAAATTTTATATCTGAACTTTTTTGGAGGGCCTAGTTATTTATTTGGAGGGCCTATTATCGTTTGGACCTGGTAATAGCAGTTACGATCACACTATATAATGTTCATCTGCTTGTCCTGCTATATCTAATCTACCGTTTGAGAATCTGAGATTTTTATATTTACTATTTTTTTAACAGATTAAGACTAAGAAACCTACTTGGAAGCTTGTTTCATCATTTTCTCTCAAGAAGCCGGTGAAAAGCTTACCCAATGTTCTGATTGATGATGATATGGATCTCATTGATGAGGACAACCTCTTATCTGAAGAGGACTTGAAGAAACCCCAACTCTCACCTGGTAAATGCCATACTTACATTATGAGGATTAAACTATTGAATTGGGTGTTATGTAGTTGTAGTGAGCTGATCTATAGCAGCTATAGAGTTGAGATGGTCGTTTCTAATTACGTACTCTGATGAGCTTTTTGCAGTTGGGGATTGTGAAGATGGGAGCACAAGAAAAGCTTGCAAAAATTGCCCTTGTGGACGTGCTGAAGAAGAGGAGAAAGTAAAAAAGCTGGGAATCACTATGGATCAGTTGGAAAACCCTCAGTCAGCCTGTGGCAGAGTAAGCCTGTCTGGTTCTTTGAGCAATTATGTTAGGAAATGTCACTAAAGGCACTGAGCATTTAACATGTGGCCGATAACTTGGTTAAAGTCGAACACAACCCACACAGTCACACACACCCCTAAGGAGAAGATACAGAATAAAAAGGTTCTGATAGACCCAAGTTGTTGGAGCATCTGTAGGTTGCAATGCATCTCAGGTTCATGTCGTAGCCTTGAGAACTAAATACATACTTTCCGTTTGAGTTAGTGTGCACGAGTGTTTGACATACAGTGAGATTATTTTTCATATACGACTGATCTTATTTTTCCAGTTATCTAGAGTAATTTGAGGTGGTAAATTTGAACTTTTTGACATATTTATTTATAAATCGGCTGATTTGGGCTATGTCTGATCTCAAAAGAGTTGTTTCACAGTAGCGAGAATATTTTTCATTCACAATCATGATCTTATTTTTTTTCAGTTTAGACTAATTAGAGATGGAAAATTTGAGCTTTTAACCATTATATTTATGAATTGGTTGATTTCAGTTGTGACCATTCCACATGTTGCGAGTAAATCAGTTTATTTATTTATTTATTTATTTATTATTATTATTATTATTATTATTATTATTATTATTATTATTATTATTATTATTATTATTATTATTATTATATTATTTATTTATTTTTTCATTTTTTATTTGCTGAAAGGGGAAACAAAGAGGTTGAAACTCTGTCATAGTTTATCTATAGTGCACTGTGCACAGTTCTTTTATTATGACAAAGTTATTGGGGCTTGGCGGGCTGGGGGATCAACACAACCTGAGCTGGTCTGTCACAACCCGTACATATGTTTACTCATTTCAATCCAACCAACCCAACCAGTTTTAACCTTTTACTCATTTCTACGATGTGTCTATTTTGGGACATCTATTCTGTACCTCATCTGTGATGAAAGTACTAGAATATGAGCTAAAACCTATATCAAATATGAATCATATAAACATATTTCTTAATGAATTTTTTTATTTGCAGGTTACAGCTTCCTCTTGGGGAATGATTTGCGTGATCAAGTTGAGCAAACTAGAGTTTTGAATGTTGTATTTTGTTCTGCTATTGCCTTGGGTTCATGTCACCCATCAATGGCCAATGCAAGAGCCAAGGTTGCTGGTGCAGGTGCTATGCTTCCTGTTTCTAGTAGCTCACAGGTAAATTCTTTTTCATTTAGGTTCACGTATGGAAGGTTTAATGATAAACCTAGGGGTGGCAAAATGGGCGGGTCGGTGAGTATGGTACATGTCATAACGAGTTTGAGTCAAAGTGGTAATTGTATAGTACAGGTGCAAATGGATTAGATCTGGTTATGTCCACCTGCCAACACTAGAATTTTCTTTAATTTTTTAGATTAATTTAAAAAGTAATTGATGTCCTCAATACAATTTATAGAAATCAGAGTAAGTTACATAAATCATGAGTTGGTGAAAATTACAGAATTTGTCATTGACTCTTGGTCTCTCAAATGTGCAACTAATTTCTATTGGTCACTAGGCTAAATGGTGAGGGACCAGAATTCAAAGCAAACAATGCAATTAGGATACAAATAGTATCGACTAGGGACATCGTGTAATTTACTCTAGAGAATATAATTTTAAAGTGTTTTACCTGCTCAAAAGTACATTTAATAATAAGAGGATTAAGCATTTCATTAACACTTTGGTTTACCTGTTTGAAATTATAAAACTTTTAAGTGTTCGACCTGTTGGAGACTTGGAGATAATACAACTCCTAGATAAGCCTAAGGGGGATATGTAATTGTTTCTTTTTTTGATAAATTGTAGGTAGTGATGAAGCTTGCTCAGAATGTTGCACAAGCAGTAGTTAGAACCCGTTCAACCTTATCCGCCTTGGTCATGCATGGGTGCACGTCGTCGTCCAGTTGGCAATGCGCCAACTGATGATTTTTCTGAAACTCCCCTCATACTTGAAAAGCATGCTGATTCTCTTACATCAGACAAATGGAGCATTGAACAGGCTACAATAAATAACCTCAGTGTATGTTTTTAGGGTGGTTAAGTGATCAGGAAAAAAAAAAGAAAAAAAAAAGAAAGAAAAAAAAAGAAAAAAAAAAAGAAAAAAAAAAAAGAAAAGAAAAAAAAAGAAAAAAAAAAGAAAAAAAAAAGGAAAAAAAAGGAAAAAGAGAAAAAAAGAAAAAAAAAAGGAAAAAAAAAAGAAAGAAAAAAAAAATAAAAAAAGAGAGAAACAAGCAGTACTCAAAATTCAAAGTCATTATCTTGGATGGTTGTCAAGAAGCTGTTTCTTGAATCAGAAACAAGCAGTTATGAAACTCCAAAGGTTCTATTGGTCTATGAAATGTTTGAGGAACTTTAGACGCAACAAGCTTGAATTCTATTCAGCGATGGTTATTCAATCACATACACGAGGATGGATTGCGCATAGAGTAGCATGTAGACATAGATGTCAAATTGTGCACATCCAAGTGAGTTTACTCAAAGAAAATTTTGAAAAAATGACCCAAAAATATTTGTGTAGTGAGCTAGTTTCTTTCTTGTAAAGATCGTGACTTGTGTACTTTTATGAATCCAGAGTGTTTTCCGTGGTTGGTTGATGAGAAAGGAGCTTTTACTACAAAAGGAGGCCACGACAAAGATTCAAACTGCTTTTCATTGCTTTACATGCCTCAAGGCCTTTTAACAGTCGTAAGGATGCTGCTATTGTAATCCAGCGACATGTGACAGGTTGCATTACTCGAAAGAGGCTTTTAGGTAAAGTCTAACATGTTTCAATCATTTTATAATGTTCATGTCCCTGTTTATTTTGATGTTACTGACTTGGAATCTGATCGAACAATGTGATGCCGTGCCTGGAAAGGCCTTAATCGTAATAGCAGTTACGATCACACTATATAATGTTCGTCTGCTTGTCCTGCTATATCTAATCTACCGTTTTGAGAATCTGAGATTTTTATATTTACTATTTTTTTTAACAGATTAAGGATAAGAAACCTACTTGGAAGCTTGGTTCATCATTTTCTCTCAAGGAGCCGGTGAAAAGCTTACCCAAACTTCTGATTGATGATGATATGGATCTCATTGATGAAGACAGCCTCTTATCTGAAGAGGACTTGAAGAAACCCCAACTCCCACCTGGTAAATGCCAGAAATTTATACTTACATTTTGAGGATATATATGTTAACTATCGAATTGGGCGTTATGTAGCTGTAGTGAGCTGATCTATAAATAGGTTAGAAATTATTTTTTAATTTTTTATTTTTTATTTTTTATTTGTGAATGAATTTGTTGTTGTGTAGGTTGGAGCAAGAGTCAGGTTACTATGCAATATTTTGAGGAAATAGGGGCGAATGGCGAATGGGAGGAAGTGGTTAAGTACTTGCACTGGTTTACAAAAGTTGAGGATAATTGTTATTCAATGAAGGTATTTTTCGAGATTCAGAAACAGAAGATCCTTGAAGCGTTAGATAGGTTCGTTTATTACTTCCTAATGTGTTTTTATTTTACTGTCTTAGGTTTGTAAGTTACGAGTTACGGTTTGTGTGTAGTCTATTCGGTTTGAATTCTGGTTTTGTGAAAGTTAAAATGTTGCTGAATTTTCTAGGAATGATCATCCTAAAGCTTGTCAAATTCTACATAAGGACTTGAAAGTGTTTTCGGGATTTAATCAAGAACATTATAAGGAAATGACGCTACTTTTGGGTCTAGAGAACTTCAGGTGAGGACGCTGATTGCGTTTATTTTGTTGATGGTAGTTTTTACACACTAGGTGCGCATGAGTTTTGTTTTGTAATGTTATCATTTATTTAGCATGTGTTTAGAGAGAACGAGCAATTGTCCAAATACGCAGACGCCAAGACAGCTAGGAGTGTAATGCTTGCTGAACTTAAAAAGCTGATTGAAGCAAATCCTTTGTTTCGTGATAAGCTAACGTATCCTAGTTTTAAGAGTCAGAGGTTGAGGACAGTCATCAATCAAAGGTTTTTGTTTTGTGAATATTAGGTTAGCGGAGAATATTTTGTTCAGTTATAATGTTTGCTTAATATATAGTTTGTTTTGCGTTGTAGTTTAAATTCACAACATCAGCTGTGCAAAAATCAGAAGCCGAATCCGGATATAAGAACTCGGTTAGTTGATCATTCTTGTGGGCAGTGACAGTCACTATCACAGCCACAACCACAGCCAAATGTTGCACGAGCCCCATCCCCTGTTACTAATCCGTTATTGAGCGTAGTACCTAAACCGCAGCCAGGCTTTCCTCATTTGGGTGCTCATGGTGTAAGTGATATAATTCTGCTGTATTCTTTTTATGTTTAATTCGTTTCAACTCCAATAATCATGGTGACTCAGTCTTAATGAGTTTTTTGTTTTTTTTGTTTTTTTGTTTTGTTTTGTTTTGTTTTGTTTTGTTTTTTTTTTTTTTTGTTTTTTTTTTGTTTTTTTTGTTTTTTTGTTTTTAATGTTATTATCTGAAGCTATTTCAGGCTGCACCAGCACATCTGCCACCTAATCTTGCTGGGTTGGGTGGATGCCGAATCCACCTGTGCAAATCACTCGTCGGCCTCTGCTGGACCTCTTATTGGTTTTGGTCCTCTCAATGATGCTTGTATGTAATTCCTTTTTATAAAATAATTTGTTAAAATTGGCCATATCATTAACATACCGAGTCTCTATTATGTTTATTACCGCTGATTTAGTTGATCATTCATTTTCTGACCTGGCAGCTAAGTTAAAGCCTGGAAGGACTCCTCCTACCAACAATCCAGCTTTAAAGTTTCGAACGGCTGACTCGGAACATGCTTTTAAGAGGACAAGGGCCTTTCGGATATCTGATGAAGTACAGACTACTCTAGCTCTTCTTTACATAACCTCAACGCGTTTGAAAATTTGACATTTTAAAGCTTCGTTGGTTATTACTTGATACTAGCTGCTGACATATCCCTGATCTTGGTACAGGTTAATCATCCGCCTGTAAATGTCTTAACAGTTGGTTACAGTGGACAGAGTCATGGGCAAAGCTCGTATTCATCTGATGATCTACCTAAAGTTGTGGTTATGACCCTATGACCCTTGATCTGATGAGCACATTGGTCAGCAGTATGGATTTTCACCCCATACATCAATTTCTGCTTCTCGGTTAGTTTCTATATACTAAAGAGCTTAACATTTGCTCTAAAAGTTGTTTATGCGTTCTTGAATGTAAGTTTGTTTGTCATTTGTTTTGATATGCGTCGGCAAAATTCAGTTGGAACAAACAATGGAGAAATTATGATTTGGGAATTGCGTAGCAGGGAGAAGCTTGTTCAGTAAAATTTCAAGGTTTCCAATCTTGGTTCTTATTCTGTGAACCTTCAGGTCAACTTTTTAAGCTCTATTTAGATTGATGTTGGAATGCAATTTAATATGGTACACAGATAGAGTAAACTTACATATTCAGTGAATCTTGGTTCTTATTCTATGAGCTGCGTTTACGTAGTAATATAAACTATTGCTTGAAACTCTGTACGATGAGTTTGTTTCCGTTAATGTTCTCTGATGGATTGATGTTTAGATCTATGTATATATGTGCGTCTTGCTTATGTAATCTCTGTTTGTATATATGTAACTAATAATGTTTACCTGTTATCGTGCTTGGCAGACATACATGTTCAAGTATGACACCGTCCACGGCTAATGGAAGCACCACGAGCTTAAGGTTAACGATTAGAAGACACTTCTCTTCGGAGAGAAGCCCATCATTGTTTTTGGCATCAGGTAACATCTAAAGCCATCAAAACAGACAGGTCCTACATATAAAATTAGTATATGATGTTAATATATGCTTTTTTGGTGGTATTTAGGGACCCAGAAGACATCCCATGGGGTGAGGCTGGAGCTGACTTTGTTGTTGAGTCCACTGGTGTTTTCACCGCCAAGGACAAGGCTGCAGCCCATTTGAAGGTCTGATTAGATCTCTGTTTGTTACATGTTTATATTATAGTTGGTCAACATTGAACTGAATATGATTAATTTTGTATTTTCAGAGTGGAGCCAAGAAGGTTGTATCATCTCTGCTCCAAGTGCGGATGCACCTATGTTTGTTATGGGTGTCAACGAGAAGGAATACAAGCCCGAGCTTAACATTGTTTCAAACGCTAGTTGCACAACCAACTGCCTTGCTCCTTTGGCCAAGGTTATCAATGACAAGTTTGTCATTGTTGAGGGTCTTATGACAACAGTACGCGCCATGACCGGTATGTATCATTGCAACCTGTTAATCATTATGTTATTTCATCCCGTTACTTAATAGTTTGTAGTAAAACGATTTTAACATTGTGTGAATCATGTTTCAGCCACCCAAAAGACTGTTGATGGACCATCAATGAAGGACTGGAGAGGTTGAAGAGCTGCTTCTTTCAACATCATTCCCAGCAGCACCGGAGCTGCTAAGGTATAACCGTGTTATAATTCTTTATTTATTTATTATATTTAATTATTTTTTTGTAATAGTAGTTACATAAATGTTTAATTTCTTATGATGTGTGTTTTTATCTATGTAGGCAATTCGGCAAAGTTTTGCCAGCCCTTAACGGGAAATTGACCGGTATGGGCTTCCGTGTCCCAGCTGCTGATGTTTCAGTTGTTGCTTTCAGGTGCGGCACATGCCCTTACAAGGGTCTTCCTCCTTTCAAACTTGGCCAGAAGGTATGTTTTTGAAACACGTCTTAAATCATACCCGTCTTCCTGTATTGTTAAGAAAAATAAATGTTTAACCTCTGACTATAAGATCAACAATGTTAATGAGTTTTGAACATAGTCTTAACGACCTTATGGTTATGAAAGATGTATCAGATCGATGATAAATTCTTTAAACTAAATTGAATGTATCCCGGTTCTGTGACATGCTAATAAATAACGGGAAATTTCATTTTATTTTGCAGGTGACCTTAGTAGATAACTTCCCTGCTGCTGACATTTAGAGTTGATAATGTGTGAAACACCATACATGAGACTAAATCAGTGAAATGCATACAAGCGAGAGTACAACTGAGAGCGGTGTGAAGCCATGACACATTTATGCTTGCTTTTCTGTGTTTTGTGGATTTTACCTGAATTTTGTGGTTCATTATCAAAGTGAATAATCGAAGATTATTTTGAACTTGAAAAGGTACTTTTGAAACTAATTTGCCTAACTTTAAGTTGGTCTTTCCAAAAGTTTTATGTTAATAACTTGTTTAGGTTCCATGACAATTTATATTGTTTTGAATTTTTTACAGCTGTCTATGGTTACTCATGTGCTTGTTGAGATTTTCACATCATTATACAAGCAAGGTTTTGGATGCACCGTAGAATACCAAGAAGATGATGGTGATAAAACTCAAGATGCTACTGGAACTGGTGTCGGTGAGGGTGCTGGTGCTAAAGATGTGAGTGAACAGATTGAAGATCCTACTTGGAACCGAAAAGGTATTTGATTTGGGACCCTCTTGTTTTCTTTCTATTGGCTTGAATATGGATTTAATTTTAATTTTGTTTAATGTCTTTAGGGAGAAAAACAAGATGTATTCAACGATAATGTTCCAAGTATAGATGAAAATGGTATAGAAATGGAGCAAGATTATAATGTTGATGCTCTCGATGTTAGCGAGGATGAAAACAAGGATGAAACTGAGGAACCGAAACTCGATTCCGCCATGGGAGAAACTTGGGAAGATAGTGAAACTGTTGATGAAAAACTTTGGGATAATAAAGATGATGAAAACGATGAAAATTCTGATAATGATGAAAAGTACAACTAGACCATCAGTTAATGATGATGATAGAAGTAACAGAGAGCTTAGAGCTAAGGAAGATGATGCAACCACAAGTGATGAAGCAGGTGAGTTAGATCCTAGTGAATCAAACAAACAGAATGAGGAAAAAAATGAGGAAAATGGAAAAAAAAAAAGGGATGAAAATGAAAGGAAAAAAAAGGAGGAAAATGGAAGGAAAAAAAATAAAAAAAGAAAATAAAATGACAATCAGGCGTTTGCTGAACATAAAAAAAGAAAAAATAAAAAGAAAAAAATGATGTTGAACATGACAATGACGAGGCGTTTGCTGAACCCACTGGCAAAACGGGACTGAGACGGTGACTGAAACTTCCGATATGGAAACCAAAGAAAATAACCAAGAAGATAAAACTGATGCTGATGTGGATGCACCAAAGAATGATGACACTGCTCCTATTGCTAATGATTTCGGTGCTGACCATCACTCAAATGACGTATATGCCACTCAACCTAATGGTAGGTCAAATGGAACGTGTCTTAAGTTACTTAACAATATGCCACGTGTCAATTTGTCCAATCAATATGCCACGTGTCTTAAGTTACTTAATGTTTCAACTGATGTTTTTAATGCTTGTAGTGTATATATATGTGTCTGATTGTGTTTGGAGTATTTGATGATAACTATCCAGAAGTACTTATTGTAAGCAGCTTATAAGAACTTATTTTTAAGCAGCTTAAAAAATTATGCCTTATAAGAGGTTAGACCTTTAGTTATAAACTTTCCATACCTCAGAAATTTGACAGTCCCATGAGTCGTGACACGTCTTTGTATTGAAATATAGTTATCACGTAGTGTTCAATAATTGATTAGCTGCAAATCTTCCGTGTTTTAATTCCTAGCTCACGCTATTTAAACCATCTATTTTACACACAGCTATGTTCACATGTGGGTTTTTGTAAAGCATGCAAGCACATCTTCCTCTTTAGCTACATAACTTCTGTTGAATAATGATAATTAACTGAATTTTGATTGGCTATAAGCAGGGAATGATGGTTGAGTTTGCTAAAAATCTTGCTGATTTTGCTGTTGCTTCTGGAAAGAAGCACATCATAATCCTCTCAAGCTTAGAATTTGGCTGATGGCAGACAATTGATATGTCAAGGTATTGAATGATTTAGTTTTCTAGCAAATGCTAATGTAGTTTTAATTTCTATCAGTAGCATGTAGCTACTTAATTTTATTTAGAAAAATCGAAACAATGACATAAAATTTACTTAGTGCTTCTCTCAGTCAAACCTTTTAATAGTGCAATGCGGAGCTCTTGAACTTCAGTTGTGGTTTTTTGTACTCCCAGATGGGTATAGTAGTCTTCAGTTAAACAATAGGTTAGTGATAGCGACCTTTGTTTGATATAACTCCATCTCAAGTTAATGTCTATTATAATTGGTTGAAACCAATATCTATGAAGATATTAGAACTCTAGTTTTCAGTTATTTTTATCAAAGGTGGTGTTCACTACCTATTTAGTTTCATAGAGAAGTAATAAGATATAGGCAGCGCATCAGCAGTATCTTTGTACCCATAAGCATCATATGCTTGTGTACAAATAATGTGCATTTAAGATATCCATTTGCCTGAGCAATTTGCTGCGCTTAAGCATAAGTTTTGACACTGCCGATTTTTCACAATATTTACTGACGTGAGGTGAACTTCTCAGTGGTTTGCAGATTTATTACCTATCTAATACCAATGCGGATGGAGCAGATGGTTAATGTGAAAAAGTAGGTTGGAAAAGAATGGAGGAATATGATCCTCATCAGAAACTATGGAAGTATCTCGATAATTTAGCTAAAGGATGATCTTTCGTTTCTTGAAGATGATCTGGTTTGCAGATTTATTACCTATCTAATACCAATGCGGATGGAGCAGATGGCCAATGTGAAAAACTAGGTTGGAAAAGAATGAAGGATCGAGGGAAAAAGAGGCGGATTGATGGTGGTTTTGTGGCCGGATGTGGAGGGATAGAGGAGGCTGAAATCGCCCCTTCCCTAAACGCTTGCTCACTTGTTGAGAGCAATTGCCCTTTACATGATGATAATCGTTGTCCCTAATGCTTCCACACTTGATAAAGAGTAATTGTCAGTTACATGATGAGATTCGTTGTCTCTAAAGGCTACTTTTATAAGGGCAATTTGCCTCTTCAATGATAAGAGCCGTTGTCCCTAAAGGTTCACTTGTTGAGAGCAATTGTACCTGACTTTTTGGGAGCCGTTGTCCCTAAACGCTATCGTTGTGTCTGATAGTGATGATGAGGAGGTTGTTAACACATTTGATGAGTCCGCTAATCTATTTGGTGGGGGTCATGAACGTGAATATGATTATGATGGATATGACTCTGATGGATATGATTACGATGACTATACGCAGCAGGTTTATGATCTTCTAGGAAATTTGGATGCTTTTAATGCCATGTACGGCACTAAGCTTCAAGGTCTTAGGAAGTAATTTATTTTTCATTGTCTTTTGTTATCATTTGAGTATTGGTTTCTTTTCCTATGGAAAATAGATAGTTTCTTGTTATGTATGCTTTCGCCTATGTAACGGGCAGAGATATGTGACTCACCTATATCCTATGTACTTAAACGCTTTTTGGAGTAATATATTTACCGGGTCTTTTGACCTTTTACCCAAAAAAGAGAGCAATTGCCCTTTACATGATGATAGCTGTTGTCCCTAATGCTTGCACACTTGATAAGAGCAATTGTCACTTACATAATGAGCCCCGTTGTCCCTAAAGGCTAACATTATGAGGGCAATTTATCCCTTACATGATAAGAGCCGTTGTCCCTAAAGACTCACTTGTTGAAAGCAATTGTACCTTACTTTATGGGAGCCGTTGTCCCTAAACGCTTGATCACTTGATGAGAGCAATTTTCCTTTACATGATGATAGCCGTTGTCCCTAATGCTTGCACATTTGATAAGAGCAATTGTCACTTACATGATGAGATCCGTTGTCCCTAAAGGCTAACTTTATGAGGGTGATTTTTCCCTTACATGATAAGAGCCGTTGTCCCTAAAGGCCTACATGTTGAGAGCAATTGTACCTTACTTTATGGGAGCCGTTGTCACTAAAGGCTTGCACATTTGTTGAGTGTAATTGCCCTCTACATGATGATAGCCGTTGTCCCTAATGCATGCACACTTGATAAGTGCAATTGTCACTTACATGATGAGATCCGTTGTCTCTATAGGCTACATTTATAAGGGCAATTTGTCTCTTCCATGATAAGAGCCAGTGTCCCTAAAGGCTCACTTGTTGAGAGTAATTGTACCTGAATTTGTGGGAGCCGTTGTCCCTAAACGCTTGCTCACTTGATGAGAGCAATTGTCCTATACATGATGATAGCCGTTGTCCCTAAAGCTTGCACACTTGATAAGAGCAATTGTCAGTTGCATGATGAGATCCGTTGTCCCTAAAGGCTAACTTTATGAGGGCCATTTGTCCCTTACATGATAAGAGTCGTTGTCCCTAAAGGCTCACTTGTTGAGAGCAATTGTACCTTACTTTATGGGAGCCGTTGTCCCTAAAAGCTTGCTCACTTGATGAGAGCAATTGCCCTTTACATGATGATAACCGTTGTCCCTGATGCTTCCAAACTTGATAAGAGCAATTGTCACTTACATGATGAGATCCGTTGTCTCTAAAGGCTTCGTTTATAAGGGCAATTTGTTTCTTCCATGATAAGAGCCATTGTCCCTAAAGGCTCACTTGTTGAGAGTAATTGTACCTGAATTTATGGGAGCCATTGTCCCTAAACGCTTGCTCACTTGATGAGAGCAATTTCCCTTTACATGATGATAGCCGTTGGCCCTAATGCTTGCACACTTGGTAAGAGCAATTGTCAATACATGATGAGATCCGGTGTCCCTAGAGGCTAACTTTATGAGGGTGATTTGTCCCTTACATGATAAGAGCCGTTGTCCCTAAAGGCCTACATGTTGAGAGCAATTGTACCTTACTTTATGGGAGCCGTTGTCACTAAAGGCTTGCTCACGTGTTGAGTGCAATTGCCTCTACATGATGATAGCCGTTGACCCTAATGCTTCCACACTTAATAAGAGCAATTGTCACTTACATAATGAGATCCGTTGTCTCTAAAGGCTTCGTTTATAAGGGCAATTTGTCTCTTCCATGATAAGAGCCGTTGTCCCTAAAGGCTCACTTGTTGAGAGTAATTGTACCTGAATTTATGGGAGCCGTTGTCCCTAAACACTTGCTCAGTTGATAAGAGCAATTGCCCTGTACATGATGATAGCCATTGCCCCTAATGCTTGCACACTTGACAAGAGCAATTGTCACTTGCATGATGAAATCCGTTGTCCCTAAAGGCTAACTTTATGGGGGCCATTTGTCCCTTACATGATGAGAGCCGTTGTCCCTAAAGGCTCACTTGTTAAGAGCAATTGTACCTTACTTTATGGGAGCCGTTGTCCCTAAACGCTTGCTCACTTGTTTTTTTGGTAAAGGGGTTAACCCCGGTAAATATATAACCAAAAAATCGTTAAGTACAAATGGAATGTGGCTGAAGTACCACATTAACCTCAAGCAAAAGCTTGATGAACAAGAGTTTATGACAGGCCATAAACATCACAAACCTAGCTATATTACAAAGCACCTAACTAGGTATAAAAACAAGAAAAATCTTGAATCAAGCAAACGTCCCGCATCCATCCATAAGCACGAAGGGAGCAAGGCGACCCAGGCAGTTTGCCTCCTTAAAAACCCTTCCAAGAAAAACCCATAGGGAAAAACCTTGGAGTAGGGAAAAAGAGTACAACCCTTACCTGGCACTCCCTTCGTGAAAATAACAAGCACTTGGAATCTTCCATTTATCCAGCAGTAGACGAGACCGAGAGGTTAGCTTCTTGAACTTGAAGGTAACCAGCTTCAACCGAAGGGTAGAGACAATAACTTGGACCACCTCATCAACAGTAGACTTCTTTTTATTAAAAAGCCTAGAATTACGTTCCATCCAAATGAAGTATGTTGTAGCCGCAAGCACTAACCGAGAGAGAATACTAACAACAGAACGCCCTTTAGCAATAGGAATAATAAAGGTAATAACATCAACCAGCAAAGGCGAGATAGCATCCATGCCAGCTAAAGATCGAACCTGTATCCAAACCTGCAAGGAAAATGGACACTCAAAAAACAAGTGAGTATGAGAATCCGGAACAGTATCACAAAGTGGGCACCTAAGGAGACTTAAATCAACATTAGGCCCAACATCCGATTCCCGCAGCCTATCTTGAGTTTTCAACTTCTGCCTAATAACAAGCCATAAATGCACCGCATGCCTAGGAATACAATGAGGAAACCACGGAATTAGAACCCAATCGACTTGAACAGCTCTATGACGAAGGGATTCCCAAGCTAAAGCAACCGAAAAAGGCCTAACATTACCATCCAAATCCCTCCATAATAAACCATCATCAGCATCATCCACTAGATTAGGAATCGGGAGATTAACTAAATCCGGAAATCTAGAATACCAATCAGCAGGCCATCTCCAAGAACCATTAACAATAACATCATAAACAGAGTCCGATAATGTAAGACCAGCCCGACTAATGTCTCTAGGGGTGAGAATAACGCTTGCTCACTTGATGAGAGCAATTGCCCTTTACATGATGATAATCGTTGTCTCTGATGCTTCCACACTTGATAAGAGCAATTATCACTTGCATGATTAGATCCGTTGTCTCTAAAGGCTACCTTTATAAGGGCAATTTGTCTCTTCGATGATAAGAGCCGTTGTCCCTAAAGGCTCACTTGTTGAGAGCAATTGTACCTGACTTTTTGGGAGCTGTTGTCCCTAAACGCTTGCTCACTTGATGAGAGCAATTGCCCTTTACATGATGATAGCCGTTGTTCCTAATGCTTGCACACTTGATAAGAGCAATTGTCACTTACATAATGAGACCCGTTGTCCCTAAAGGCTAACATTATGAGGGAAATTTGTCCCTTACATGATAAGAGTCGTTGTCCCTAAAGACTCACTTGTTGAGAGCAATTGTACCTTACTTAACGGGAGCTGTTGTCCCTAAGCGCTTGATCACTTGATGAGAGCAATTTTCCTTTACATGATGATAGCCATTGTCCCTAATGCTTGCACACTTGATAAGAGCAATTCTCACTTACATGATAAGATCCGTTGTCCCTAAAGGCTAACTTTATGAGGGTGATTTGTCCCTTACATGATAAGAGCCGTTGTCCCTAAAGGCCTACATGTTGAGAGCAATTGTACCTTTCTTTATGGGAGCCGTTGTCACTAAAGGCTTGCTCACTTGTTGAGTGCAATTGCCCTCTACATGATGATAGCCGTTGTCCCTAATGCTTGCACACTTGATAAGAGCAATTGTCACTTACATGATGAGATCCGTTGTCTCTATAGGCTATGTTTATAAGGGCAATTTGTCTCTTCCATGATAAGAGCCGTTGTCCCTAAATGATCACTTGTTGAGAGTAATTGTACCAGAATTTATCGGAGCCGTTGTCCCTAAATGCTTGCTCACTTGATGAGAGCAATTGTCCTTTACATGATGATAGCCGTTGTCCCTAATGCTTGCACACTTGAAAAGTGCAATTGTCACTTAAATGATGAGATCCGTTGTCTCTAAAGGCTACCTTTATAAGGGCAATTTGTCCCGTCCACGATAAGAGCCATTGTCCCTAAAGGCTCACTTGTTGAGAGCAATTGTACCTTACTTTATAGGAGTCGTTGTCCCTAAACGCTTGCTCACTTGATGAGAGCAATTGCCCTTTACATGATGATAGCCATTGTCCCTAATGCTTGCACACTTGACAAGAGCAATTGTCACTTGCATGATGAGATCCGATGTCCTTAAAGGCTAACTTTATGAGGGCCATTTGTCCCTTACATGATAAGAGCCGTTGTCCCTAAAGGCTCACTTGTTAAGAGCAATTGTACCTTACTTTATGGGAGCCGTTGTCCCTAAACGCTTGCTCACTTGATGAGAGGAATTGCACTTTACATGATGATAGTCGTTGTCCCTAATGCTTGCACACTTGATAAGAGCAATTGTCACTTGCAAGATGAGATCCGTTGTCCCTAAAGGCTACCTTTATGAGAGTAATTTGTCCCTTACATGATAAGAACCATTGTCCCTAAAGGCTCACTTGTTCAGAGCAATTGTACCTTACTTTATGGGAGCCGTTGTCCCTAAACGCTAGCTCACTTGATGAGAGCAATTGCCCTTTACATGATAATAACCGTTGTCCCTAAAGCTTCCACACTTGATAAGAACAATTGTCACTTACATGATGAGACCCGATGTCCCTAAAGTCTAACTTTATGAGGGCAATTTGTCCCTTACATGATAAGAGCCTTTGTCCCTAAAGACTCACTTGTTGAGAGCAATTGTACCTTACTTTATGGGAGCCGTTGTCCCTAAACGCTTGCTCACTTGATGAGAGCAATTGTCCTTTACGTGATGATAGCCGTTGTCCCTAATGCTTGCACACTTGACAAGAGCAATTGTCACTTGCATGATTAGATCCGTTGTCCCTACAATCTAACTTTATGAGGGCGATTCGTCCCTTACATGATAAGAGCCGTTGTCCCTAAAGGCTCATTTGTTGAGAGCAATTCTACCTTACTTTATGGGAGCCGTTGTCCCTAAACGCTTGCTCACTTGATGAGAGCAATTGCCCTTTGCATGATCATAGCCGTTGTCCCTAATACTTGCACACTTGATAAGAGCAATTGTCCCTTGCATGATGAGATCCGTTGTCCCTAAAGGCTAACTTTATGAGGGCCATTTGTCCCTTACATGATAAGAATAATTGTCCCTAAAGGCTTGCTCACTTGATGGGAGCCGTTGTCCCTAAACGCTTGCTCACTTGATGAGAGCAATTACCTTTACATAATGATAACCGTTGTCCCTAATGCTTCCACACTTGATAAGAGAAATTGTCACTTACATGATGAGATCCGTTGTCTCTAAAGGCTACCTATATAAGGGCAATTTGTCCCTTCCATGATAAGAGCCGTGGTCCTTAAAGGCTCACTTGTTGAGAGTAATTGTACCTGACTTTATGGGAGCCGTTGTCCCTAAACGCTTGCTCACTTGACGAGAGCAATTGCCCTTTTCATGAAGATAGCCGTTGTCCCTAATGCGTGCACACTTGACAAGAGCAATTGTCACTTGCATGATGAGATCCGTTGTCCCTAAAGGTTAACTTTATGAGGGCAATTTGTCCCTTACATGATAAGAGCCGTTGTCCTTAAAGGCTCACTTGTTGAGAGCAACTCTACCTTACTTAATGGGAGCCGTTGTCCCTAAATGCTTGCTCACTTGATGAGAGCAATTGCCCTTTACATGATGATAGCCGTTGTCCCTAATACTTGCACACTTGATAAGAGCAATTGTCACTTGCATGATGAGATCCGTTGTCCCTAAAGGCTAACATTATGAGGGCAATTTGTCCCTTACGTGATAAGAGTCGTTGTCCCTAAAGAGTCACTTTTTGAGAGCAATTGTACCTTACTTAATGGGAGCCGTTGTCCCTAAACGCTTGATCACTTGATGAGAGCAATTTTCCTTTACATGATGATAGCCGTTGTCCCTAATGCTTGCACACTTGATAAGAGCAATTGTCACTTACATGATGAGATCCGTTGTCCCTAAAGGCTAACTTTATGAGGGTGATTTGTCCCTTACATGATAAGAGCCGTTGTCCCTAAAGGCCTACATGTTGAGAGCAATTGTACCTTACTTTATGGGAGCCGTTGTCACTAAAGGCTTGCTCACTTGTTGAGTGCAATTCCCCTCTACATGATGATAGCCGTTGTCCCTAATGCTTGCACACTTGATAAGAGCAATTGTCACTTACATGATGAGATCCGTTGTCTCTATAGGCTACGTTTATAAGGGTAATTTGTCTCTTCCATGATAAGAGCCGTTGTCCCTAAAGGATCACTTGTTGAGAGTAATCATGTTAAAATTATTTGTTATTCTTATTGTTGTTGTTGTTTTTTTTTGGGTAAAGGGAAGTAATCCTGCACCCGGTAAAATACATTAATAAAAAACGTTTAAGTACAATGGAAGAGAGTGAGTCTCTCATCGAAGTCCCTAAGGACACTACCACTACCACTATTATACATCACAACTCAAATAAAATTGTAGTCTTCTTAGTCATCCTAGCGATCCAGATCATAAACATGCGAACTTCTAGCTTCAACCAATTGCGTCTTCTATTAGTATTATGCAAAAAACATAATCTAATAACCTAATGAGAGTGACTTCCGTAGCGAATCGAACTTGAAGCATAAACATGGTCTAAGCGACCCAACCTTCCAGCATATCCGAACTTGAACGAATCTTCCAACAAATACGAATGAAACACATGAAGACAACTACCAAGGATCAAGTCATATGCACCAACAATGACATGCTAAACACTATGACATGCTAAGAGTACCCACAAGCTGCCAAAATGCAACCAAGCTAAACGTGCAAACCAATGGTATCATAAGCAGCCATAGACTAACACAAAGGTGACTTGCATACACCATAAACCCAAGCTTCCATAGGAACCAGTAACAGCCATCAATAGGCAGTAAATGACTTTGAACAATGAATATTGATCCTAAAGCTTGACAACCAGTACCAGAAATAACAAGACCAACTAGTATAATAGAATATGAATCAAGTCTTGGATCGTAATATGCCCTAAACATAATCATCTCTCTATTTAACCCGACGTACACATGATTAAAGCATGGTAGGACCTGATATATCTAATCAAACAACCACCCCAAGACGGGTAACCTTCAAATTAACGACCAGATTCTGCATCACAAACCATATAGAAAATCGAAACCCTAAAAAGGGTTTCATAAACATGAACGCATCGTAACACATCAAAACCAATGGATCAACCAGTAAAGAAGAAGCATGTAACCCAAGTCGATCAGAAAATCACCACCAGATCGTATGTAAAAGATAGAACATGTAGATCCATACAATCGAACAGAAACCAGAATATATGACTCATTAGAATTCATTAAACCGCCCAAAGAGCAGGATACGAATCCAATAAATCATCATTCAACGAAACCCTAGAAAAAACGATCCCCTAAAAAGAAATCGGTAGGATAAGTTATTAGGTTTCGTCAACAAGATCGACCCCTTATTTATACGTAAAATCGATTATACAACCGACTTATGATAACCCATCTGCAAGGGTGCGAATAAGAAACCCATTAGCGATTAAAACCCTAAAGAACAAATCACCCAAGGTGAGAAAAAACGAGTTGAAAACGTTAGGGTTTCTGCAGCCGCCACCTCTCAAGAAACACACAACCCTAAACATGATTGCATACCATGATTAATGGTAGAGAGGCGTATTTAGGAGATGATTTGGCCGGAAAAAATAGAGGTGGCGGCTGGAAAAATCGCCAAGGGGAGAGAGAAAATTCTAGGGGTGTTGTTATTATTGTGTTATTAGTGTTGTTATTATTGTTGTTATTAGTATAATTATTAAATAAAATAGATAAAAAGATATTTCAATTTGAAAAAAAAAAATAGTTTAAAAGTGATACAATATCTTAAAAATGATTAATTTAATTTTTTTTTATTAATTTAACATAGAAATCGTTTTTATTTAATTAAATTATTTATAAAACATTTTTAATTTATTTAAATGATTTGTAAATTATTTAAAATGTTCAATTATATTATTACTTATATGCGTAAATTTTAAAAGTTTGGATGGTGTAAATTATTAATAAATTATTAAAAATATTTATAGTTAAGTTATATTCTATATTTTTTTAATTACTTAAACGTCTGTCCTCTCCAAAAGACCAAAAGTCATTATATTTGATCTAAATCAATTATAATTAATTTAAATTATTTTAAAATTATTTATAATTAGTTTAAATCATTTTCACTTAATTAAAAGAATTTATATTTAAATAATTTTAATTTATTAAAATATTCAATTTTATTACTCATATGCGTAAATTTTAAAAGTTTGGATGGTGATAATTATTAATAAATTATTAAAAATATTTTTAGTTAAGTTATATTAAATATTTAACTACTTTTGCCAAAGATATGTCCTCACCAAAAGTATTTTAAAATAATTTGTAAACTATTTAAAATATTCAATTATATTATTACTTATATGCGTAAATTTTAAAAGTTTGGATGGTTAAAATTATTAATAAATTATTAAAAATATTTTTAGTTAAGTTATATTATATATATTTTTTTAATTACTTAAACATTTGTCCTCTCCAAAAAACCAAAAGTCATTATTAATTTTATCTAAATCAATTATAATTTACTTAAATCATTTTAAAATTATTTATAATTAGTTTAAATCATTTTCACTTAATTAAAAGAATTTATATTTAAATTATTTTTATTTATTAAAATATTCAATTATATTACTCATATGCGTAAATTTAAAAAGCTTGGATGGTGATAATTATTAATAAATTATTAAAAATATTTTTAGTTAAGTTATATTCTATATTTAACGAGTTTTGACAAAGATATGTTCTCGACAAAAGTATTTTGAATTAAAATATTTTTAATTAAGTTATATTTTTTTAATTACTTAAACGTTTGTCCTCTCCAAAAAACCAAACGTCATTATATTTGATTTAAATCAATTATAATTTATTTAAATCATTTTCAATTAATATAAAGAATTTATATTTAATTTAAATTATTTTGAATTAATTTAAATTATTTTAATTTATTTAAATCACTTTTAATTTATTTTATAAATCATACAAATAATTTTAATTTGTTATTATTATTATTATTTTATTATCATAAAAACATCACTTACACTGTTGTTGTTTGTTTGTTGTTGTCATAAAAACATCACTTTACAATCATTGTTACATATTCTCTTACCGGTTAACAAGATCCTCCTTGCTGTTATTATTATTATTATTATTATTATTATTATTATTATTATTATTATTATTATTGTTGTTGTTGTTGTTGTTGTTGTTATTATTTATTTATTTTTTACAAAGGTAAAATAGATTAAATAAAATAAAAATTATTTACAAGATATAGCACAGGAGAATGAAAAGGTAAGACAACCCTTACCAAGAACATTTCTTGCCTATGAAACAAAAAGAGCAAAAAAGATTTGGACAACCCCAAATCATTACAAAAAGCTGCAAATATCTAAAAAACAACTACAATCAATGGTAAGCAAATAACAAAACAGACAAATCTCCAAGAGCAAACCCAAATCCACCAATCCTAGCAAGCAGGCAAGTTCTAACTAAAGACAAACACATACTCTAAATACCCGGAAAAGTACAAAGGAATCAACCAAAGTACCTCCAAACATCACCATATGTGAGAGCCCCTAGTAATGAACCTTGCCATTCTGAATCAGTCTTCATATTGCAGCAAACACTCTTGAAAGAGCATGATCCAGAGTATTCCATAGTAGTCCATATCTTCATATCTTTAGTAGTCCATATCTTCATATCATAGTAACCAATCACCCTCTCTCATTAAAAACCCTTGCCAAAGAAAAACCCTGTGGGAAAACTTAAAACAAGGAAAAAGAGTACAAGGTTTGTTTGTGTCAGAGTAGCAAATAAAACAATCAAATAGGCCCCAACTCCAAGTATCACAAACAGCCCAGTACCCCAACCAAAACTTAAGAAGCTCCACAAACATGAATCTAGTAGCAAGCTGTATAGTATGGCCCAAATAACAATCAAACCTGATAACAAAGTACAGCAATCTACATCTACAACCAAATAGCAGGCTGGCACAGAAGTTTATCTTAACCTATACACATGGTTGGTTCATATGGAGTGCATGGTCAGACTTGGTGTATGGGACTTGTGGATTGTTGTTGAGCGTGCTGTTTATTATGATTGATCATGAACATGAGTGAAAACCATTTGTATGGTTTGTTGCTGATACATGCACATGACTATGTTTTGTTCATGACTTGATCCTGATTGGTTCAGGTCTGGTTTATGATTCGGTCTGTTAGGGTTTTGATATGTCGATCTACCTATCATCATGTTCTATGCTTGGTGTCACTTTTGATCGATTTACCCTGGGAATGTTGCATGGTACCCTTTATTTGTGATGATTGTTTTTTCATGGTGTTATTGGAAGGGGTATTCTTGGTTGGTAAGTTGCAGACTCACTGAATTTGTTGCTACCGTTCAAGTTGGATCCTTGCTTGTGATGCATACATCTTCAAGTTGGTCTTCTAATGGCGCGGCTTGGTTTTTTGAAGGATCGCTTGGAAGTTGGCTGGAAGTTCTACATGACTATAAGTTTGGTGCTGCAATAGTGAAGAATATTTGTTATTTTCATAATGTTTATTCAATTGTATAGTCATGGTAGGTTGCAAATTTTTAATTTTTAAGTTATAAGAATGGCGTGTCATTCTTATATAGAGTTGTTTGTAAGTGTCCTAAGGGACTGTGATGAGGGATTCACCCTCATCCTCTGTACCTCAACATTTTTTGGAGGAATGAATTTTACCGAGGTGAATTAACCCTTTTACCCAAAACAAAAAACAATTCTTTTTTTTGGGTAAAGGGGAGTAATCCTGCACCCGGTAAAATACATTAATAAAAAACGTTTAAGTATGGGCGATTTTGGAACCTAGGGTTTCATACGTATTTCCTGTTCATCAATACTTCTTAAATCCATTTTATTTTTAATATAATCTTATTAGTTTAATCCATTCACTGTAGATCTGTGTCCTATTCTCATTAATTTATCAATTTCACACAATCCGCCTTTTTTATTTTCATTTTTCCGTTATAATCAACCACTTCACTGTTCATCGTTTTAATGATTTTGTTTCATTAATCTTCATGGATTCAAACCCTGATCCTAAAACTAATCCGTCCTCTCATAGGACGGATTCATCTCTTAAACCCAAAAAAACAACTCGAACCATGAATCCTATGAGTATGCTTTGAAACATACTAATATGTTATCTAAGGTTCCTAGGAATCTATACTCTAAGAAGACTAGATCTACTTCTCGGGGTAATATGGAAGCAATGGATATGGATGATTTGGAATGTGATGATGGGGCTTCTGAGTCTGTGGAGGGTAGTGAGGATTTTGGAGGCTCATGTTCTGGTATTGATGATGGGGGTAGTGTTGGTGATGGTTCTGAGGCTGGTCAGGTGAATTCTGGTAATGATAATAATATTTCATTTGATTGTGATGTTAGTAATAAAGACATTATTGTTGAAATTGCTAAAAGTTTGAATAATGAGTCTATTGCTGCTAGTGTTAAGTCTGTTGGTGATGTGGGTAGTGTTAATGTGTCTAATGCTAGTAATAACATGCCTGATATTCCAGTGCCTGTGGAGGACAACCCAGTGTTGAATCCTAAACCTAAACCTGTGTTGTATAAGCCGAAAAGTCCTTCTAAGGTTAGTTTTGGGGATGTTAGGGTGCCGGGTATGTTTAAGGTTAGTGGTAATGTCAGTGGATTAGCTAGAGGTAATGGTGAGGTGAGTAATTTTGTAGCTGGGGAATCTAGTGGTGTTAAGAATAGTGTGGTTAAGGATACGGTTATGGTGGATAAAGTGGCGGAGAAGAGTAATAGGTCTTTTTGTGAAGCGGTTTCTAGAAGTTTTGGTGGCAATAGTAATAATAAACTTCATTATTCCCTCCGTCTGTGATTGGTGAGGGGAGGGAAGTTGTTAAGATGGATGCGATTTTGGAAGAGGGTTGTAAGAAATGGGGAAATACTGTGGTTGGATTTTTTGTTGGTTTCAGAATGAATTATAGAGACTTAGTATTCCATTTGAAGAGGATGTGGAGATTGTATCAATTAGATCAGGTGTTCATGAATCAAAATGGTATGTGCTTTTTTAGTTTTAAGTCAAAGGATGGTATGGAGCAGGTTATTGAAAACGGTCCATGGTTGGTTGATAATAAACCTTTGTTTGTCAAGAAATGGGAACCGGGTTTATGTATGTCTAGGCCTGAAGTTACTAAGGTTCCTGTTTGGGTTAAAATTTTTGATATCCCGTTAGAGGCGTGGAATGTTGAGGGCATTAGTAGAATTATGAGCAGAATTGGTGGCCCGATCATTATGGATCGTATGACTACTTCTATTTGTGACAAACCGTATGGCAGGGCATCTTTTGCTAGGGTATTGGTAGAGATTGATTCTATGAAACCTGTTGTTAATTCTGTTGAGCTTTGGTATGAAAGTTTGGGAAAGATATTAAGGTTAAGGGTTGAACATGACTGGGTTCCACCAAGGTGTGAGGAATGCAAAGTTTTTGGTCATTATCGTAGTGATTGTAAGAACAAAGTTAATGTGGCCAAGAGTGTTAACAAGGATGGGGAGAATGTGAAACCTACGGATACTGGGAATGGGAATAATAATGCTGATATAGGTAATGGTAACAGTGATGAGGGTTGGACTACTGTGGGTAATCATAGAAACAGGGGTAATGGGATTAATGTTCTTCAAGGCAATGGCAGTGGGTATTATGGAAGAAGAGTGTTTAATGGGAATAGGGGTGGTGGTTTTAATGCTGGTAACAATAGTAATAATGATGCACGTCTAATAATAATAATAATAATAATACTAATAATGGTAATGTTTCTGGGGTTAATGCACAAGGTGTTTCTGGTGGCTATCAAGTTAAAAGAGGTGTGTACGTTAGTAGGTCTAACGATAACAATACAGTTAAGGTGGGCAATATGGGTACTAAGGAGGATAGTAAGATGTCGGAACCTGTTAACGGTGGTAATATTGGTACTGTGGATGATAGCGTAGTTTTGAATGATAATGGGAAGCCTAGTGATAAGGGTAAAAGTCAAGTTGGTCAGGGTGTTAGTGGAAAGACTGGTATTGGTATTAGTGGTAATAGTGATGCTTTAAAGAATGTGCAGAAAAAGAATACGGCTAATAAGCCTAATAACAGGAAAGGTAATGATAATTCTAATAGTGATACTGGTAGTTCTAAAGTTATATTGGGGGCTAAGAATGTTAGTACGAGTAATCGGTTTGACGTTTTGGATTATGATAATACTAGTGATGATACTGAATTGTGGAATAAGGTGAAAGCTCAGGTGGAGAGTGCTTGTAGTTCTGGTGTTCCAATTTTGGAGAGTAATACTCAGGATTGGTCTGATGATATGGTTAAATTTTACACAGACAAATGGAATGACAGAGTTATGAGGTCTGGTTCGCCTGCACAACAATTGGATTTTAAAATCAAAGGTCTGTCTAGTCAAATTGTTTTTCTTAATAGGAACATGAATAACAATGCTAAATTTAATGCTGAAAAAATGGTGAAAAGTTTGGGGGTAACTAATAATTTGAGTATGGATGCTTCATATAGTAAATTTTATGCTGATGCGTATAAAGCTGAACTGTTTAAAGTGGAGGCATTACTTAAACAAAAACGGTTCTGTGAAGTGGACCTATTTTTGTTATCTAACAAACCTCTGAATGAAGAGCATAAGGATATTTGGTCTGATGATATGATGGAATATTATTTAGCTAGATGTAAGGAGACTAAGAGTGATCGGGTCAATGGTCAGAATTCTGCGGTGGGTGGTTCTCTTTCTGTTGATGAAGTGGAAGAGGTTACTACTGGTTCTGCGAGTTTTATGACACAGAATGAAGTTGTTAATAGCATTGATAGTTCTTTGGTTCAAGCTAGTGGTGGGCCTGCATCACACGAATCTATTATTCAATGAGTATTAAAATAGGTGCTTGGAATGTGCGTGGGCTGTCTACTACTGATAGACAAGATGAAGTTATTTCGCTTATTAGACAAGAGGGTTTAGGTATGTGTGCTGTTGTGGAAACTCATCTCAGGAAAAAATTCATTAAGACTGTGGGGGATAATATTTTCGGAAATTGGAATTGGGTGTCGAATATGGTGGAATGCAGAGGTGTTTGCAGAATTATGGTTGGGTGGGATTCTAATGTTATTGATTCCAATCTGATTTCATATTCTGATCAGGCTATGCATTTTGTTGTTAATTTGATTCATGATCACAGGAAACAATTTGTGTCTTTCATTTATGCTAAAAATAAAGGAAATTAAAGACGGGTGTTATGGAAGAACCTGGTGGATCATAGCAGTATTGTTAATGGTGAGCCGTGGGTTCTTCTAGGTGATTTTAATGTTGCGCTTAATATTGGGGATTGTTCTGATCTTAATGCTGCTAGAGATGGTGAGATGGAAGATTTCAGAGTGTGTTTGGAAACGTTGGAGCTTGATGATATAGCGAGTAAAGGTATGTTTTATACTTGGATTCAAAAACGGCTTGATCCTAATTCTGGTATCCTTAAAAAATTGGATAGAGCTCTGGGTAACTTAAGTTTTATCTCTTCTTTTGATAATTGTTTTGCTGAGTTTTTGCCATTTATGACTTCGGATCAATGTCCTGTGGTTCTGAATTATCCTTTAGCCAGACATAGTAAACCTAAGTCTTTTCGTTTTGCTAATTTCTTGGCGGATAAGGAGTCTTTTATTCCCACTGTTAGAGATAATTGGGGTGTTGATGTTCAAGGGTTTCGGATGTTTATTTTGGCTAGAAGGTTGAAAAATATGAAAAGATTTCTGAGAAATATGAATAGGGTCAATGGTAATGTGTTTAATAAAGTTAAGGCTTTGAGGGTTGAACTTAAGACAATTCAGTGTGAGTTGGATAAGGAGCCTAATAATCCTTGCCTTAGAGAAGAAGAGTATGTGTTTTGTAAAGCTTATCAGGAAGCCGTTAGGGATGAGGCTAGTTTACTTAGACAAAAAACCAAGGTTCAATGGTTAAAAGATGGTGATCAGAATACCTCTTATTTTCATAATGTGCGCAAGAGTAGGGTTAATAAGAGTAGGATTCAGTTGGTTTGTGATGATCAGGGTAATAAATTTTATGGTGATGATGTTCCGGGAAGTTTTGTTAATCATTTTGAGCAATTTTTGGGGGCTGAAGATGATGTGATTCCTTTGGATGACTGTGATGATCTGTTCATTAAGAAGCTTGACCCTGATGTTGCTGTCAGTATGATCAGACCTATTTTTGATATTGAAATCAAAGATGCGATGTTTAGTATTGAAGATGACAAAGCTGCTGGCCCGGACGGTTACACTTCTAAGTTCTTTAAAGCTGCATGGAGTATTGTCAGTGTCGATGTGTGTGCTGCAGTAAAAGAGTTTTTCAGTTCGGGTAAGTTGCTTGGTGAATTCAATGCTAATGTTATATCTCTTATACCTAAGTTGCAGGTTCCATTGAAGGTGTCTGATTATCGTCCCATTGCATGTGGGAATGTCATTTATAAGTGCATAAGTAAAGTTATCACTAACCGTTTGAAAGAGGGTCTTTGTAGTTTGATTGACTGCAACCAAAGTACTTTTATTCCGGGACGGCAGATTAGTGACAACATATTATTAGCTCAGGAGTTCTTGAAGGGGTATAACTGGAAGCGTACTTCTAGTAAGTGTGCGTTTAAGGTTGATATCCAGAAGGCGTACGATACGGTGAATTGGGATTTTTTGAAGACGGTTCTTGTGCAATTTGGATTCCACAGTTCCATGATTCGTTGGATTATGGTATGTCTTACCTCCGCTTCCTTTTCTATATGTGTTAATGGTGAATTACATGGTTTCTTTAAAAGTAGGCGTGGTCTTAGGCAAGGAGATCCGATTTCGCCTTACTTATTTACTATTGTTATGGAAGTTTTCAATTTGATGATTAAGAGGCAGATTAGGAGAGATGATAGGTTTAGATATCATTTGGGTTGTCACAAGCTCCAACTGACCCATTTGTGTTTTGCGGACGACCTATTACTTCTTTGCCATGGTGATGACATCTCTGCTTATATTCTTAGGAGAGCATTAGATGAATTTGATATGTGTTCTGGCCTATTTCCTAGTTTATCCAAGAGTGTTGCCTTTTTTGGAAGCGTTCCCGATCCTATTAGGAATAGAATTCTGCTTGCCATGCCATTCAAAATTGGTACACTTCCTTTGAAATATTTGGGTATTCCACTGTCTGGTAAGAGGATTACTAATGAAGATTGTAGAGTTTTGATTCAAAAAGTGAAAAACCGGATTAATGATTGGAGAAACAAAACGTTATCGTTTGCTGGTTGGTTTCAGTTAATTTCTTCTGTGCTTTCTTCTCTTCATATTTATTGGGCTTCCATGTTCTTACTTCCTACCCATGTCTGTCGTATTGACAAGATTTGTATGAACTTTTTGTGGTCTGGCGGGGGTGATGTTAGTGGTATTGCTTGTGTTTCGTGGAATGATATTTGCAAACCCAAAAGTCAGGGTGGTCTTGGTCTTAAACCACTCAGACTCATGAATGAGGCTTTAATATCAAAATATCTCTGGAATGTCATTTGTAAGAAGGACTCTCTTTGGGTTAAATGGGTTCATGCGTATAGGGTTAAAGATAGAAATATTTGGTTTAATGTTAGTTTTGAGCATGGTGCATCAGGTTGGAATCAGATATTAGGCCTTAGGGATAAGATTCGCTCTTTTGTTGCGTATAAGTTAGGAAATGGTAAGAATTGCTCTATGTGGTTTGATAAATGGCACGTTAACGGTCCTTTGTGCAAGATTATCACTCACAGTTTTCTTGTTGAGCATGGCTTTAATGTGAACGATAAGGTTGCTGATTGGATTGACAATAATGGATGGAAATGGCCTATAGATTGGAATGGTTTATTTGGTGAATTTTTAAATGTTCCTGTTCCGATTTGAATTGATGAATTTGAGGATAAGGTATTATGGATTAATAAAAAGAATAAGGAGGCGGTGTTTACTGTTAAGGAAGCCTGGAAAGCATTAAGATTAGATAGCCCTAAGGTTATTTGGTATAAGCTTATTTGGTTTACTCAATGTATTCCTAGGCACGCCTTTGTGCTTTGGATGGCAATGCGTGGCAGACTTAAAACTACTGATAGAATTTCCAAATGGTTTAATGTCTCTAGTGTTCTGTGTCCTCTTTGCAATAATGAAGATGAGACTCATTGTCATCTGTTTTTTAAATGTGAGTTCTCTAAAAGGGTGTGGGATAATTTGAAGCCGTTATGTAAGCTTGAGGATTTGTCATGTAATTGGGCTGAAGTGGTTTCAGGTTTGTCTATTAAGACTGCTAACAACTCCATTTGGAGTGTCATTCAGCGGTTAGTCTTTGGTGTTGTGGTGTATTTTTTATGGCAAGAACGCAATATCAGGATTTTTCAAAAAGATTTCAGGACTAACGAGACTGTTTTTAAGATTATTGTGGATACGGTGAGGCATAAATTGATGGGTCTGAAAATCAAGCAATCCTTGGAAACAAGGAGGGCTGCTTTAGTCTGGAAGATTCCGTTGAAGACTACAAATGGTGGTAATGGTGGCAATCAGTTCTGTGATGGTAGTAGGAGTCATTATGGTAATTATGGCGTTACTTAATACTTGGTTCATGTTACTTATGCACATGCTCTGTTTCAGTTACATGAACAGATCATTGTTGCTACATGATGTTTGGTATTATCTGTGGTTTAGGCCTATTTTGAATCCTTGTTTTATATATTATCATATCACTTCTCGATATTGTTTATTTGCTTACAAGCCCGTTGATTTTCGTGTGTGGTGGGTCTGTTGGTTCTGCCCAGGTACGGGGTTTTGGAATTGCAATCAAATTTTTGGTTGTGATGATGGAGATGGTTCTGTTTACCTGGTCAGATGGAGTATTTGGATGGCTAACAAGAATTCAGTCAATTATCTTGCATGGATTTTGGTTTATTTCATCCCTAAGGAGGGCCTGCTGAGGACTATTAGGTTTTGGAGTAATGCCGGTATCTATGGGTTTGATTGCATTGACTGTTTTCCTCTGTGGTTTCCCATGGTTTGGTTTGTTTTCTGGATATTAGCTGATTTTTTGATTGTCAGGTTTGGGTATGGGTTTAGTTGGAATATCATTCTGTTCATTACTATGTTTATGGAGTTCTTTGATTCTTGGTTGGGGTATGGGGTGGTTTGTGTTAGCAGGAGTTGCGCTTTATTTGATTTGATCTTTTGGTACTCTAACGCGAATTTACCTTGTACTCTTTTTCCTTGCTCAAAGTTTTCCCACAGGGTTTTTATTTGGCAAGGTTTTTTTAACGAGACAAGGTGTTTGGATGATTGATGTTATTGGTGATTCATCCTTTTATAGATCTGAGTTTCAAGTTATGCAGACCTGGATGCTTTCATTGGCCATTCTGTCTGGTGTTGTTATGCTGAAGTTTCATCCTTTTCCAGGTTTGAAGCTGATGTTATTACAAGATCTGAAGCTTTTCAAAGATCATGTAGATTGATGCTGTTTTGGAGTTTGATTATCTGTTTTCTACATGGTTATTACACTTGTGGTTTCTGCTGCATTTGGTCCTTTTTTGTATTCAGTTTCTCCCCTGCTTTCAGGTTTAGTTTTATTGCTTTCTATGGACTGCTTGTGAATGGTGATGTTTGGAGCTCTTTTGGTTGATTCCTTTGGAGTACCCCATGTATTCAAAGTTCACAAGTAGTTCTAGATCAAGCTGTATCTATTCTAAATTTGATTTCAGGGGGTTGCTTTTTGGTTATGGACTTGTAGGTTGGTCATTTGTTTCTTTTGTATTGCAGCCTAGTTGTTTATCAGATTGTTTTTTTTTGTTCATTATTTGGTATTTTGTTCTAGGCAAGAAAGAATTGTGATAGGGGTTTTCCTATTCTCTTTCTTTTCTTGTGCTTTTTTTTTGGGTAAAAGGGTTAATTCACCCCGGTAAAATGCATTACTCCAAAAAACATTGAGGTACATAGGATGAGGGTGATATCCCTCACCTCAGTCCCTTAGGACACTTACAGACTCGACTATAAGAATGACATACCATTCCTATAACTTACAATAGAATGGACCTACCAACAATGACTCAAGTACATAAAAATTTACAATACTACTCAAGAAAAACTTGAGCCTTCTATGTCACTCTGGTGGTCCACCTTAACTTCCATGAAGAATCCACTTTTAATAACCAAGCCATCTTCAACATATAATCCCCATGATTACCCTTTCCCATAGCAGCCAAGATCACACAGCACGAAAATAGGGCCTTACGCAACTTACACGCCTTGTTAACATCCGAATGGTATTGCAAATTTCCAAGCAAGTATAAGAACCAGACCAACATGGGACAAACATAGGGTCAAAACCCTAACTTCCAGCAAACAAAGCATCATCGATCCAAAAGGAATATCAAATCATAGAATGTAGATCGATCCAACCAGCAACGATCAATAGAAATTAATGAAAGTGCATGGCATCGTGCGAGTGGGGTTTTGAACAAGTACCCCGACAAACTTAACTTCCATCTATTACATAAGTAACCACAATCATGAACCTAATTGCAGCAAAAAATCAATAGCACAAGGAGCAGCAGTAAATGAGTGTGACACCGATCATAAAACATAAACATAGGGTTCCACAACCCTAACTTCCAGCAAATACGAACCCAAGACCAGAAATAGGTCTTTAATGATCCGAATAAATCACTACAGCAGCTTAAACAACAAACCCAATAAGGGTTTCATCAAATTCAGAATACAAACTGCCATAGACTCACTAAGAAACATCCACTCTCTCAAAACCCACTTCCAATAGAAGAACCAAACACCCCAACAGGTACGAACCATAAACCAGCAACCAATCCAAGAACACTTGGATACATCCCCCACATGGATGAACAAAACCCTAAGAAGGGTTTACCCACAATATGAATCGTGAACAGAACCTTAAAAAAGAATTCTGTTATAGCGTTGAAGTATCTTACACGCACCACAAGAATCCCTAAATCGACCTCTTCAAGAAACCAAAAAAGGTTTTATGTAAAAACTGTAGCCGACTTAGGTAAACCCACAGATCGTACCAAAGCCAAACCCTAACGGGTTATTAAACGTAAAGCACATCATCAACACCCCAGGACATATTATAATATAGATCGAACATGCAGCAAGAATACATCCAGGGTAAAACCCACCAATATTTGCATGGCTACACATGAATAATGATGATATAATAATAGAACTTGGACAGTTGTATTATATAATATACTAGGAACCACGAATCATGATAATAAATAAGTAATAGAATAGATCACATGCAAGGAACCAAAGATGGATGGCAACCGACCTACAAGAGTTAAATCCCACCGTCCCACGATGGATAAATCATAGGATGGGGATTAAACAATCATAGAAAAAGTAGATCATAGAAAAAAGTGATTCACAAAGAAAACGAATATGATTTGCAGGTGAATCGCTTTTTCTTTCTTTTTTTTCGCCAGAGAGAGTATCGCTTAGAGAGAGTATCGCTTAGGGTTTTTCGCCAGAGTATCGCTTTTTCTTTCTTTTCTTGTGCTTTGTTTGTAAATAATTTCCATTTTATTTAATATATTTTACCTTTTTGCAAAAAAAAAAAAAAAAAAAAAACGTTTAAGTATTATGACACAGAATGAAGTTGTTAATGACATTGATAGTTCTTTGGTTCAAGCTAGTGGTGGACCTGCATCACACGAATCTATTATTCAATGAGTATTAAAATAGGTGCTTGGAATGTGCGTGGGCTGTCTACTACTGTTAGACAAGATGAAGTTATTTCGCTTATTAGAGAAGAGGGTTTAGGTATGTGTGCTGTTGTGGAAACTCATCTCAGGAAAAAATTCATTAAGACTGTGGGGGATAATATTTTCGGAAATTGGAATTGGGTGTCGAATATGGTGGAATGCAGAGGTGTTTGCAGAATTATGGTTGGGTGGGATTCCAATGTTATTGATTCCAATCTGATTTCATATTCTGATCAAGCTATGCATTTTGTTGTTAATTTGGTTCATGATCACAGGAAACAATTTGTGTCTTTCATTTATGCTAAAAATAAAGGAAATGAAAGACGGGTGTTATGGAAAAACCTGATGGACCATAGCAGTATTGTTAATGGTGAGTCGTGGGTTCTTCTAGGTGATTTTAATGTTGCGCTTAATATTGGGGATTGCTCTGATCTTAATGCTGCTAGAGATGGTGAGATGGAAGATTTCAGAGTGTGTTTGGAAACGTTGGAGCTTGATGATATAGCAAGTAAAGGTATGTTTTATACTTGGATTCAAAAATGGCTTGATCCTAATTCTGGTATCCTTAAAAGTTAGATAGAGCTCTGGGTAACTTAAGTTTTATCTCTTCTTTTGATAATTGTTTTGCTGAGATTTTGCCATTTATGACTTCGTATCATTGTCCTGTGGTTCTGAATTATCCTTTAGCCAGACATAGTAAACCTAAGTCTTTTCGTTTTGCTAATTTCTTGGCGGATAAAGAGTCTTTTATTCCCACTGTTAGAGATAATTGGGGTGTTGATGTTCAAGGGTTTCGGATGTTTATTTTGGCTAGAAGGTTGAAAAATATGAAAAGATTTCTTAGAAATATGAATAGGGTCAATGGTAATGTGTTCAATAAGGTTAAGGCTTTGAGGGTTGAACTTAAGAGAATTCAGCGTGAGTTGGATAAGGAGCCTAATAAGCCTTGCCTTAGAGAAGAAGAGTATGTGTTTTGTAAAGCTTATCAGGAAGCCGTTAGGGATGAGGCTAGTTTACTTAGACAGAAAACCAAGGTTCAATGGTTAAAAGATGGTGATCAGAATACCTCTTATTTTCATAATGTGCTCAAGAGTAGGGTTAATAGGAGTAGGATTCAGTTGGTTTGTGATGATCAGGGTAATAAATTTTATGGTGATGATGTTCCGGGATGTTTTGTTAATCATTTTGAGCGATTTTTGGGGGCTGAAGATGATGTGATTCCTTTAGATGACTGTGATGATCTGTTCATTAAGAAGCTTGACCCTGATATTGCTGTCAGTATGATCAGACCTATTTCTGATATTGAAATCAAAGATGCGATGTTTAGTATCGAAGATGACAAAGCTGCTGGCCCGGACGGTTACACTTCTAAGTTTTTTAAAGCTGCATGGAGTATTGTCAGTGTAGATGTGTGTGCTGCAGTAAAAGAGTTTTTCAGTTCGGGTAAGTTGCTTGGTGAATTCAATGCTAATGTTATATCTCTTATACCTAAGTTGCAGGTTCCATTGAAGGTGTTTGATTATCATCCTATTGCATGTGGGAATGTCATTTATAAGTGCATAAATAAAGTTATCACTAACCGGTTGAAGGAGGGTCTATGTAGTTTGATTGACTGCAACCAAAGTGCTTTTATTCCGGGACGACAGATTAGTGATAACATATTATTAGCTCAGGAGTTCTTGAAGGGGTATAACTGGAAGCGTACTTCTAGTAAGTGTGCGTTTAAGGTTGATATCGAGAGGGCGTACGATACGGTGCATTGGGATTTTTTGAAGACGGTTCTTGTGCAATTTGGATTCCACAGTTCCATGATTCATTGGATTATGGTATGTCTTACCTCCGCTTCCTTTTCTATATGTGTTAATGGTGAATTACATGGTTTCTTTAAAAGTAGGCGTGGTCTTAGGCAAGGAGATCCGATTTCGCCTTACTTATTTACTATTGTTATGGAAGTTTTCAATTTGATGATTAAGAGGCAGATTAGGAGAGATGATAGGTTTAGATATCGTTTGGGTTGTCACAAGCTCCAACTGACCCATTTGTGTTTTGCGGACGACCTATTACTTCTTTGCCATGGTGATGACATCTCTGCTTGTATTCTTAGGAGAGCATTAGACGAATTTGCTATGTGTTCTGGCCTATTTCCTAGTTTATCCAAGAGTGTTGCCTTTTTTGAAAGTGTTCCCGATCCTATTAGGAATAGAATTCTGCTTGCTATGCCATTCAAAATTGGTACACTTCCTTTGAAATATTTGGGTATTCCACTGTCTGGTATGAGGATTACTAATGATGATTGTAGAGTTTTGATTCAAAAAGTTAAAAATTGGATTAATGATTGGAGAAATAAAACGTTATCGTTTGCTGGTAGGCTTCAGTTAATATCTTCTGTGCTTTCTTCTCTTCATATTTATTGGGCTTCCATGTTCTTACTTCCTACCCATGTCTGTGACGGTATTGACAAAATTTGTATGAACTTTTTCTTGTCTGGCGGGGGTGATGTCAGTGGTATTGCTTGTGTTTCGTGGAATGATATTTGCAAACCCAAAAGTCAGGGTGGTCTTGGTCTTAAACCACTCAGACTCATGAATGAGGCTTTAATATCAAAATATCTCTGGAATGTCATTTGTAAGAAGGACTCTCTTTGGGTAAAATGGGTTCATGCGTATAGGGTCAAAAATAGGAATATTTGGTTTAATGTTAGTTTTGAGCATGGTGCATCGGGTTGGAATCAGATATTAGGCCTTAGGGATAAGATTCGTTCTTTTGTTGCGTATAAGTTAGGAAATGGTAAGAATTGCTCTATGTGGTTTGATAAATGGCACATTGACGGTCCTTTGTGCAAGATTATTACTCACAGTTTTCTTGTTGAGCATGGCATTAATGTGAACGATAAGGTTGCTGATTGGATTGACAATAATGGATGGAAATGGCCTATTGATTGGAATGGTTTATCTGGTGAATTTTTAAGTGTCCCTGTTCCGATTTTAATTGATGAGTTTGAGGATAAGGTATTATGGATTAATAAAAAGAATAGGGAGGTGGTGTTTACGGTTAAGGAAGCTTGGAAAGCATTGAGATTAGATAGCCCTAACGTTATTTGGTTCACTCAATGTATTCCTAGGCACGCTTTTGTGCTTTGGATGGCAATGCGAGGCAGACTTAAGACTACTGATAGAATTTCTAAATGGTTTAATGTCTCTAGTGTTCTGTGTCCTCTTTGCAATCTTGAAGATGAGACTCATTGTCACCTGTTTTTTAAATGTGAGTTCTCTAAAAGGGTATGGGATAATTTGAAGCCGTTATGTAAGCTTGAGGATTTGTCATGTAATTGGGCTGAAGTGGTTTCAGGTTTGTCTATTAAGACTGCTAACAACTCAATTTGGAGTGTCATTCAGCGATTAGTCTTTGGTGCTGTTGTGTATTTTTTATGGCAAGAATGAAACATCAGGATATTTCAAAAAGATTTCAGGACTGACGAAACTGTTTTTAAGATTATTGTGGATACGGTGAGGTATAAATTGATGGGACTGAAAATCAAGCATTCCTTGGAAGCAAGGAAGGCTGCTATAATTTGGAAGATTCCGTTGAAGACTACAAATGGTGGTAATGGTGGCAATCAGTTCTGTGATGGTAGTAGGAGTCATTATGGTGATTATGGCGTTACTTAATACTTGGATCATGTTATTTATGCACATGCTCTGTTTCAGTTACATGAACAGATCATTGTTTTTTTTTTTTGGGTAAAGGGGAGTAATCCTGCACCCGGTAAAATACATTAACCAAAAACATTGAAGTACAATGGATGGGAGTGAGTCTCTCATCTAAGTCCCTTAGGACACGACCTAACCACTATATAAGAATGACAGACCATTCTTATAACTTCCAAATCCAAATACAACTAGCAATGACTAAAAGTAAAATACAATACATCACAACTCAACAAAAACACTTGAGTCTTCTTCGTCATCTTAGCGATCCAGATCTTGAACATGAAGAAACCCATACCAAAGTTTCCCCGGCTTCCAAGTGACTATTCCAAAACAAATCCATTTGCAACTTCTATTAGTATTATACAAAAGCATAATCTAATAACCTGATAAGAGTGGAATCCGTAGCAAATCAAATTTGAAACATAGACATGGTCGAAACGACCCTAACTTCCAGCATATAGTAACTTGACCCAATCTTCCAACCCATCCGAATGAGACACATGAAGATAACCAATGATCAAGTAACAAAAGACTGCAATAAAGAACATCACACTATGACAAGATTATGTACCAATTAGCTGCCACAAGCAACCAAGATAAGAATGCTAACCGACGGTATCATAATTGCCATAGACAAACACAAGGGTGATAAGCATAATCAACCCTAACTTCCATAGAAATCAGTAGCATCGCTCACACGTTTAAGTAGGATTAGCAGCACAACTTAGAACGAACACGGATTCCTAAACATGACAAACACCAGCAACAATAACAAGGGTTTTTGAACAAGGTACCCTCCAAACACTGTCACAACAGTCGCAAATTTCCAAACATAATCACACCCAACTTCCAACCAAACGGCATAACAAACCCCAGCAATGGGTTATGGACCAATCAATATAGAATAAACAAACCCATAAGGTTTGTTGGTCGTTGAAGTACCCCAGGAACCAAACCATTAAACTTGCACGCTGAAATCAGAAACCCAAAAAAGGTTTTGAAGCAACTGAAAGCGGAGCAGCAGCAAGCTAATCACAACCATCACCCAACTGAACACGCCATGTTTGAATGTAATCGATCTATACAAAATAAATCGATTGGAGTACAACATAAACATGCCACGATCACCATATACCAGCAAAGTAATCAACGAAACCCAAAAAGGCTCCAAACAATAATACGCCATCTGATATATGAACCAACAAGCAAGGAGATCGTATAAATATAGTCCATGTAGATATAGACGATCGACACAAACAGCAAAAACCCTAAACCGATTACAAAAGTAATCAGTTAGGGTTCTAAATCGAATTTATGATAAACCCAAAACGGTTTTTTAATGATTAATAGCCGACTTAGAGAAAACCCATCAGATCGCACCTTAATATAAGATCGATTTAAAAATAAACCGACCTAAACTTGCAAACCTGTAGCGATCATAAAACCGCACCCTTTATTGCATACTAAAAATGAAACCCTAATTGGGTATCGAATAGAATGAGACACTTTAACCAGAAATTTGATTAAACAAAGTGCAACAATAAGGAGATCGACCTTATATATGTATAAACGATTGGTAAAACCGCCTAATGAATGCAGGAAACAAGATCGATTGAAAACCTTAGGGTTCCTGCCGCCAAAAGAAAAAATTGTTACCACACCACCTCGTAGATAATCACAACCCAATAATTGATTGCATACCACTGAAAAAGAGGTAGAGAGGCAATTATAGAAGTTGATTTTGGCCGGAAAAGAGAAGACGAGATGGTGGCTAAAGGCTGCTGGAATTCGCCCCTAGAGAGAGAGATGGTGGTTGATTGATGAACAGATCATTGTTGCTGCATGAGGTTTGGTATTATCTGTGGTTTAGGTCTTATTTGAATCCTTGTTTTATATATTATCATATCACTTCTCGATATTGTTTATTTGCTTACAGGCCCGTTAATTTTCGTGTGTGGTGGGTCTGTTGGTTATGTCCAGGTACGGGGTTTTGGAGTTGTAATCAAATTTTTGATTGTGGCGATGGTGCTGGTTCTTTTTACCTGGTCAGATGGAGTTATTGGATGGCTAACAAGAATTCAGTTAATTATCTTGCATGGATTTTGGTTTATTTCATCCCTAAGGAGGGCCTGGTGAGGACTATTAGATTTTGGAGTAATGCCGATATCTATGGGTTTGATTGTATTGACTGTTTTCCTTTGTGGTTTCCCATGGTTTGGTTTGTTTTCTGGTTATTAGCTGATTTTTTGATTGTCAGGTTTGGGTATGGGATTATTTGGAATGACGTTCTGTTCATTACTATGTTTATGGAGTTCTTTGATTCTTGGTTGGGGTATGGGGTGGTTTGTGTTACTTGGAGTTATGCGTTATTTGACTGTATTTTCTGGTGCTCTAACACTTACATACCTTGTACTCTTTTTCCTTGTTCAAAGTTTTCCCTCAGGGTTTTTATTTAGCAAGGTTTTTTAATGAGACAAGGTTTTCGGATGATTGGTGATTATGAAGATTCATCCTTTCTTGATCAGATGATGAAGTTATTACAAGACCTGATGCTCTTAAAGTTCATGGAGATTGATGCTGTTTGGGGTTTTGGTTATCTGATTGCTGCATGGTTATTACAATTTGGTTTCTGATTGTATTTGGATCTCTTTTGTATTCAGTTTCTCCCCTGTTTTCAGGTTTCAGTAATATTGCTTTCTATGGATTGCTTGTGAATGGTGATGTTTGGAGCTCTTTTGGTTGATTCCTTTGGAGTTTCCCATGTATTCAGAGTTCACAAGTGATTTTAGTTTAAGCTGTCTTTTTACTAAATTTGATTTCAGGGGGTTACTTTTTGGTTATGGTCTTGTAGGTTTGGTCATCTGTTCTTGTGTATTGCTGCTTAGTTGCATATCAGTGTGGTATTTGTCCATTGTTTTGGTTCTTTTGTTTCTAGGCTAGAAAGAATTGAGATAGGGGTTGTCATATTCTTTTTCTTTTCTTGTGCTTTGTTTGTAAATAACTTTCATTTTATTTAATATATTTTACCTTTTTGTAAAAAAAAAAAAAAAAAAAAAAAACGTTTAAGTACAATGGAAGAGAGTGAGTGAGTGTTTGAATTCTCTCTCTCCCTATGGTGAAATCCGGCCGCCGCCTTTACCACCCTTTTCTGGTCTAAATATCCTATGGAATCGCCTCTCTACCTATTTGGTATGCAATCGGTTCTGTATGCATTATTAGAGGCGGCGTGCTGTGATTGGTACTATTTTTTAATCAATTGTTGGGCGGTTAATTTATATTACTGGTTACAATTGTTTAATCGAGGATATTCTTTCAATTCACGTGGGGCGGTCCATGCATGTGATTCCTTGCATGGGATATTACCTCACGTTTCTATTATATGTCCAATTCTTTACATGCAATCGTGGGTCGGTGGCTGTGCTTTAATTGCGAAACACTAATTCGTTAGGGTTTCATCTTTCGACGGTGGTCTGATCGTTTATTTAATACATGTTCTGCTGCACCAGATTCAAGTGTAATGTAAGTGGGTTTCATGAGAGATGTAAGTCAAGTTTGTAGGGATCTTGTTCAAAAACCTACCTTTCACAGTCATGTATTACTTTGCACATCTATTGGGTTGTGATCGCTTTATGGGTATGGGGATTTTTATCCCTATATGCCTTGCTTATCTCATTCTGACCTGGGATACATATTGTTCTGCTTCTACAACTGGTTGAGTGAGTTTGGTTGTTGAGATTAGGGTTCGTACACCCTAGGTATCGTGCATATGGTTGTTAGGGTTCTTTAAACCCTAGTGGACTGGTTGTAAGTAATATGTTGGTTCTTTGTTCGTATATCATGAAGGCTTGATGGTGTTTATTCGATACTCTTGGTGTGATATATGACGGGATTGATGGTGTTTATTCGTGTATCTGGTTGTTATTGAAGGTGTAGTGTTTTTATACCTACTGTTGGTTTCAATTGGATACTGCTGATTTGGAGGTGTAGGGATTCGATCTCCCTACAGATGGTTCAATCTGTTTCTGCTGCTTATGTTTTGCGAAGGGATTGATGATTTTGATGGCAGTGTCTTCGTGTTGTTTACATATTTGTGCCTGCTCTCAAAGACCTATTTGCTCGTGCATGCATTATCAGAACCTTGCTGATCAGAACTAAGGTTTTTATGACTTGGTGGTATGTTGTTAATATGGTACGTCTGATGCTAGGTGGTAAGGCTATGGTACGAGCTATTTGGTATGTTTGCTGTTCGTGTTTCTAGTAGATTGAGTATATTCATCTAAGTTACTTGTAACTTGTTTATGGAATCTGCTGCTGCTCGAATAAGTGATGTAAGTTAAGTTAAAGGGTCTTATTCAAAACCTTTTATCATCGCTCATGGTTATGGCATTGATTTCCGCCGGTTATTATTTGGTCATGTGATCGATGGTGCTCTATTTGATGTAAGTTAGGGTCGTCTGCCCTATGTTCGTCTACGACTGATCAAGATACATTGTTTTTCATTCTTAGCTTGAGTTTCATTTGAAACTAGTAGTAGATGCGGTATTGGATCGAGTTGTAGTGTTGGTTTGGTCCTGATTGGATTTTTGAAGATTGGTGTAGTTGGTGGATCTATTGTGTGGATTGGCGCGTGTCTATTCTACCATGGTTTCGGCTGCATCGTTGAAGGTCATGAAATTCTATGACGACATGGGAAGATTCAAGTTTTTACTTGATGTTTTTTATTTGTAAATCTTTTAGTCGTTGTAGTTTTATGTTCATGTATTTGTTATAAGAATGGTTTGTCATTCTTATATTAGAGTATGTGGCGGTCAGTTGCACATGTTGTGCATGTTTGTTTTAAGAATGGTATGTCATTCTTAGATAGGAGTCTTGTAAGTGTCCTAAGGGACTGGGGGCGAGGGAAATCACCCTCGTCATTTTGTACTTCAACGTTTTTTGGATAATATATTTTGCCAGGGTGTTTTAACCCTTTTACCCAAAAAAATGGAAGAGAGTGAGTCTCTCATCAAAGTCCCTAAGGACACTACCACTACCACTATATAAGAATGACAGGCCATTCTTATAACTACCAGATCTAAATACAACTAACGATGACTAGTAACAAAAATACAATACATCACAACTCAAATAAAATTGAAGTCTTCTTAGTAATCCTAGCGATCCAGATCATAAACATGTGAACTTCCAGCTTCAACAAATTGCGTCTTCTATTAGTATTATGCAAAGCATAATCTAATAACCTAATAAGAGTGACTTCCGTAACAATAAATTTGAAGCATAAACATGGTCTAAGCGACCCAACCTCCAGCATATCTAAGCTGCCCAAAGACAACCAAGATAAGAATGTAGATCTGAAGGTATCAACATCCTCCAGCATATAAGAACTTGAGCCAATCTTCCAATCAATCCGAATGAAACACATGAAGATAACCACATATCAAGTCCCAATGCCAACACACCATATATGATCACACAAAGGCTGAACAGGATGCCACGAATTGCCAACCAGCCCTAAATATACATGTGATCACACTTAGCACTATGACATGCTAAAAGTACCAATAAGCTGCAACGCAACCAAGATAGGAGTGAAACTCGATGGTACTATAATCAGCCATATTCTAACACAAGGGTGAATTGCATTAAAGCAAAACCCGAACATCCATAGAAACCAGTAGCATCAATCAAACAACAACATTAAAAAGAATGGTAGCGCGACTTTGAGCGATGAACAAGGATTCCAAAACATAACAATCACCAACCAAAAACAAGACCGAGGTAAAGTAACATGAATGAGCAGCATGTCTTGGATAGTAACAAGGGCTTTTGAACAAGGTACCCTCCAACTTGAATAACCATCTCTCTCGTAACCGTTAACCAAGATCACAAACAGCAGCAACGAATCATCCAATCTGACCACAACCCTAACATCCACCATTACGGCACTACAAACCCTAGCCAAGGTTTTGACAGTCAATAAAGAATAACCACCCCTAAAACGGAGTGGTGATCATTGAAGAACCCCATGAAATCCAACAACAATTGCACACTAAAGTCAGAAACCAAGAGAAGGTTTCGGATAAACATGAAATCATACAGCAGCAATCGAACCACAATCCAAAAATCAGATCGCAATATAGATAATTGAAGACCAAGAATGAATCAGCAATCTGAAAACCTAATCGCAAAAATAACATATGATAGAATCGATTTGGATACAACCCTAAATAAATAGGGAATACCAAAACCGACCTATCAAATAAAAGCAGATTGCGATAAGGAAAACCTAACTAAAAACCCTAACAAAAGATTAATAACAATAAGGTCGGTTAGAGTTAGATCCAATAACGATCAGGATCAAACACAAGAATCAAAGATCGATCCTTAAATATGTATGTCAATAACCGACAATAGGAATCAAAGAATGAAGGAACGATCAAAGAATACCAGGTGGCGATTTTAAAACCCTAAAGAACGATTCACCAAATCCGTAGTTATCCGATTGAAACAACCATCGATTTGATTAATCCAATGATAAACACAAAGCTTAAACACTAGAATAATCAATTCAGTACAAGAATCAAAGGAATAATGGCCGAAATTGATGAAAAACGATGGAGATTATTTAGGGTTTTGAAAATCGCCACCTAGAGAGAGAGAGTAAGCCTCGCATAAACAATTCCTCATAACACCATAACCTAACCATAATTCAAACCATGATCCAGTGCAGCAACCCATGTGAAACCACAAAAGAATCAGCATGGAGAACCATCTGGTGTAAATGAACAAGACAGTCTCTATCTTCATAGTCCTGAGAGACGGCTTAATGCCAAATCAAGATCAGTGCACCAACTCCTGGGAAACCACAGAGGAACATAGTCAAAATTGCCAAACCTATGAAACCTGATAGACATCCAGTGGCTAACAGTCCTCAAAAGGCCCTCATTAGCACTAGAATTAATCAAATCCCACAAGTGACAAATGACCATGATCTTGTTAGCCGTCCAGTAATCCAACCAAAACATCCATCTAATGCAAAAGTTCAACAAACCATTTCGACATAAACAACCAAAGATATGAATATGCATAAAAAACCGTGATAGATGGCAAGCGTAGAGGTTCAAACTAACCTCTGTAGTGCATAACCACGACAGATCCAGAATAGAATAGCAAACCAAGAGCACACAAACATCAATAGGTGTAAGATTACAAAACAGTCCCTATAATCATGACACGCCTCAAAATTATCCATCTGATAACAACAATCATGCAATAACACCAGATAACTGAAACATCCATAACCCATAAAAGTAACGCAAGAGGACAAGATAGTCTTCGTTATCATGACACGCCTCAGAGGCAACTTGTAGAATGCCAATGCCAGATCAGTATACCAACACATGCAAAAGTACCAAACAGTCCCTATAATCATGAAACGCCTCAAAGATAGCCATCTAAGCACAACCAGAAGACCCCAACCATACAAACAAGCATCAGACGTGGTGTATAACTTCAGCCCAGTTTCTATATTTATGAAATGCCTGAGAGATTGTTTATGAAAAGCTGTAATGCATAGACCATAACTAACCATCCATGAAAACCTGCAATTGACTAAAGCATCATCATCACAATCAAAAGCTTGATTGTATCTCCAAAAACCTGTGCCCAAACAAAACCGGCAGACCCAACACATACGGACATCAATAGGCCTGCACAAATACAAAAGATAGACAATATCTGTATAATAACAGTAATCAACAGGATTCCAACCATAGTACCAAACACCCTGATATACCCGACAATTCAGCACATAATTCAATAAGATCATGTACCACATAAGATAGCTCCGGGATCTATGTAACACCATCAGTACACCCATTTGACCCATCTTTTTGCCGTCATTAATACCAGCATTGTAGCCCCAACTTTCATCACCATTGATATCATGCAAGGGAATTTTCCAAATAACAGCAGCCTTAACCACCTCTCATGACTTCTTAATTCTTAAACCCATTAACTTGTACCTCACGGTGTCCACGATAACTCTAAAGTACAGCCTCCTCAGTCCTAAAATCATTTCGGAAGATTCTAATGTTTCTTTCTTGCCATAAAAAATAAACCGCTACACCAAATACCAATCTATAAATAACGCTCCAACCGAGTTGTTAGCAGCTTTAATTGAGATACCCGAGACGATTTTAGTCCAAACACAAGATACATCTTCAAGTCTACACAATGGCTCACCGTTATCCCAAACGTTCTTAGAAAAATCACATTTAAAGAACAAATGATTGTGAGACTCCTCATCATTATAACATAAAACCGAGTACTAGTAATGTAAAACCACTTAGAAAGTCTGTCCATTTTCTTGAGTCTACCCCTCATGGTCATCCAGAGCACAAACGCGTGCCTAGGGATACCATAAAACTTTAGGACAGTATGTTCATAAGGCTTTCCATGCTTCCTTAACACTAAAATTTGACTCCTTATTATTCTTATTCACCCATATAAGTTTGTCATTACAATCATTAATCAAATTAGGAACGGGGACATTCAAAATAATATATCATTCCACTCCGAAGGCCATTTCCATCCGTTTTCATCAATTTAATCGGCCACTTTATCATTCACATCAAACCCAAGATCAATGAGAAAGCTATGAGTGATGAGTTTGCACAAAGGGCCATTGGTGTGCCATTTGTCAAACCAAACATAACATTCCTTACCGTTATCCAACTTGTACGCAACAAAACTACGAATCTTATCCCTAAGACTAATAATTTGATTCCAACTCCATGAACCATTCACAGACCTAACATCGTGCCAAATATTTCTACCCTTAACCCTATAAGCATGCACCCATTTCACCAACAACAAATCCTTTTTACCTATAACTAGGGGTGGCAATTCGGGTCGGGTTCGGGTTGGCGGGTTCGGGTTGTCAGGTTGGCGGGTCAGAAAACCCGAACCCGAACCCGACCCATTTAAATCATCGGGTCAGCTACGTCAACCCTAACCTGTTTACACCTAACCCGAACCTGACCCATTTAACCTATATATACTTGGGTTGACGGGTTAATTAGGTTACACGGGTTGAATATGTTAAACGGGTTTCGGGTTGACCCATTTAGCCCGTTTTAAATACAAAAGTTAGCACATTACACGAGTTAAACGGGTTAAACAGGTTAGCGGGTCGACCCGTTTAAACCATTTAACCCATATAATTAAATATAAATAAATTTTAGTTTAAGAAAAAACTCTTAAACGGGTTGGCGGGTCGACCCGTTTATTTTATTCCCAACCCGAACCTGGCCTGTTTAATAAATAGGTTAGATATGTCGACCCAAACCTGACTCGAAATTTATTTAACTCAACCCGAACCTGTTAATTTTCGTGTCGGTTTCAGGTCAGGTTTCGTTTCGGGTCAGAAATTGCCATCCCTACCTATAACATTCCAAAGATGTTTAGTCATTAGCGCCTTATTCATGAGTCTAAGTGGTTTAAGGCCAAGACCACCTTGGTTTTTAGGCTTACAAATATCATTCCATGCAACACTTGCAATCCCGCTCCCATCACCCCTACCAGACCATAAGAACCTTTTGAGTAACTTCGATATTATTACAAATATAGGCTGGAAGGATGAACATGGATGCCCAATAAACGTGAAGCGAAGCAAGAACTGAAGCAATTAACTGAAGTCTACCCGTAAATGACAAGGTTTTATTTCTACAATCATGAATTCTATTCTTAACCTTTTCTATCAAGACTTTACAGTCAATATTACGAATTCTCTTACCCGTTAAAGGAATACCTAAATATTTCATGGGAAGTTCACCAATATTAAAAGGCATAGCAAGCAAAATCCTAGACTTAACTTCCTTGGAGACATTCCCAGAAAAAGCTGAACTTTTACCAGGACTGGGGAATAAACCAGAAGTCATGGTAAACTTGTCTAAAGCCCTTCTCAAAATACAGGCAGAAATTTCATCACCATGTCATAATAATAATAATAAGTCATCCGCAAAACATAAATGGGTCAACAACAACTTCTTACAACCCCAATGATAGTGAAACCTATTATCTTTCCTAATTTGTCTTTTCACCATTAAGTTATAAGTTTCCATAACAATGGCAAAGAGGTACGGCGACATAGGGTCACCCTGCCTCAGCCCTCGTTTGTTCTTAAAAAACCCATGCAATCCTCCATTAAAACAAATAGAAAAAGAATCAGAAGTGATACCATGATCCAATGAACCATTGAGGTGTGAAAACCGAAACTAGTGAGAATGGTCTTCAAGAAATTCCAATTCACAGTATCGCAAGCCTTCTGAATATCCACCTTAAACGCACACTTGCTTATCTTACCATTCCAATTGTAGCCCTTCATGAACTCTTGAGCCAAGAGGATATTGTCACTTATCTGTCTTCCTGGAAATAAACGCGCACTGGTTGCTATCAATCAAGCCACACAATCCTTCTTTAAGTCTATTAGTGATAACCTTACTGATACATTTGTAGATTACATTACCATACGCAATGGGTCTGTAATCCGAAACCTTCAAAGGAACTTGAATTTTGGGGATGAGAGAAATGAGGTTGGCGTTTAATTCTCAAGACAGCTTACCAGAACTAAAGAACTCTTTGACCGCTGCACAAACGTCACTGCCAACAATACTCCACGCATCTTTAAAAAACTTTGACGTATACCCATCCGGACCCGTAGTTTTATCTTCATCATTGCTGAACATTGCCTCCTTGATTTCAGAATCCGTAACAACTCTAACCATGTCATCAGCAATCAATGGATCAAGTTTCTTGGTGAATAAATCATCACAGTCCTCAATAGAAAATACTTCATCTTCAATACCCAAAAAGCTTTGAAAATGATCAACAAAACATCCCGGGACATCATCACCATAATACTTGTTACCCTTCTCATCTTGAACAACCTGAATTTTGCATTTGCTTGTCCTGCTCTTAATCATATTATGGAAATACGACGTATTCTGATCACCATCTTTTAACCACTGTATCTTAGCTTTTTGCCTGAGTAAACACTCCTCATCTCTAACCACCTCCTTATACGCCTTACAATAGATAATTTCCTCCTCTCTAAGCCTGCTATTATTAGGTTCTTTATCAAAATAATGTTGAACCCTTTTGAGCTCAGCCCTTAAAGCTTTAACCTTATTGAACACATTTCCATTTACCCTATTCATATTTCTCAATTGCCTCTTCATATTTTTTAATCTTTTGGCCAATACATACATACGGAAACCATTAACATCGATACCCCAATTTTCTCTAACCAAAGGGATAAATGCTTCCTTATCCGCAAGAAAATTAGCAAATCAAAAAGACCTAGGTTTCGAAGTATTAGCTAACGGGTACCCCATAACAACAGGACAATGATCAGACGTAACAAATGGCAGAAACTCAGCAAAGCAATTCTGATAAGAAGAAATAAAGCTACAGTTGCCCAGCACTCTATCTAATTTCTTAAGAATGCCAGCACTCTATCATGTAAGTGACAATTACTCTTATCAAGTGTGCAAGCATTAGGGACAACGACTATCATCATGTAAAGGGCAATTGCTCTCATCAAGTGAGCAAGCATTTAGGGACAACGGCTACCATAAACTCAGGTACAATTGCTCTCAACAAGTGAGCCTTTAGGGACAATGACTCTTATCATTCAAGAGACAAATGGCCCTTATAAAGGTAGCCTTTAGAGACAACGGATCCCATCATGTAAGTGACAATTGCTCTTATCAAGTGTGGAAGCATTAAGGACAACGGTTATCATCATGTAAAGGGAAATTGCTCTCATCAAGTGAGCAAGCGTTTAGGGACAACGACTCTCATAAATTAAGGTACAATTGCTCTCAACAAGTGAGCCTTTAGGGACAACGGCTCTTATCATGGAAGAGACAAATTGCCCTTAAAAACGTAGCTTTAGAGTCACCAGATCTCATCATGTAAGTAACAATTGCTCTTATCAAGTGTACAAGCATTAGGAACAACGGCTATCATTATGTAGAGGGCAATTGCACTCAACATGTGAGCAAGCCATTAGTGACAACGGCTCCCATAAGGTAAGGTACAATTGCTCTGAACATGTAGGCCTTTAGGGACAACGGCTCTTATCATGTAAGGGACAAATCACCCTCATAAAGTTAGCCTTTAGGGACAACGGATCTCATCATGTAAGTGACAATTGCTATTATCAAGTGTGCAAGCAATGGCTATCATCATGTAAAGGGCAATTGCTCTCATCAAGTAAGCAAGCGTTTAGGGACAACAGCTCCCATAAATTCAGGTACAATTACTCTCAACAAGTGAGCCTTTAGGGACAAAGGCTCTTATCATGTGAGGGACAAATTGCCCTCATAAAGTTAGCCTTTAGAGACAACGAGTTTCATTATGTAAGTGAGAATTGCTCTTATCAAGTATGCAAGCATTAGGGACAACGGCTATCATCATGTAAAGGGCAATTGCTCTCATCAAGTGAGCAAGCGTTTAGGGACAACGGCTCCCATAAATTCAGGTACAATTACTCTCAACAAGTGAGCCTTTAGGGACAGCGGCTCTTATCATGGAAGAGACAAATTGCCCTTATAAACGTAGCATTTAGAGACAACGGATCTCATCATGTAAGTAACAATTGCTCTTATCAAGTGTGGAAGCATTAGGGACAACGGTTATCATCATGTAAAGGGCAATTGCTCTCATCAAGTGAGCAAGCGTTTAGGGACAACAACTCCCATAAATTCAGGTACAATTACTCTCAACAAGTGAGCCTTTAGGGACAATGGCTATTATCATGGAAGAGACAAATTGCCTTTTTAAACGTAGCCTTTAGAGACAACGGATCTCATCATGTAAGTGACAATTGCCCTTATCAAGTGTTGAAGCATTAGTGACAACGGCTATCATCATGTAAAGGGCAAATGCTCTCATCAATTGAGCAAGCGTTTAGGACAACGGCTCCCATAAAGTAAGGTACAATTGCTCTCAACAAGTGAGCCTTTAGGGACAACGACTCTTATCATGTAAGGGACAAATGGCCCTCATAAAGTTAGCCTTTAGGGACAACGGATCTCATCATGCAAGTGACAATTGCTCTTATCAAGTGTGCAAGCATTAGGGACAACGACTATCATCATGTAAAGGGCAATTGCTCTCATCAAGTGAGCAAGCGTTTAGGGTTTAGGGACAAAGGCTCCCATAAAGTAAGGTAGAATTGCTCTCAACAAGTGAGCCTTTAGGGACAACGGCTCTTATCATGAAAGGGACAAATCGCCCTCATAAAGTTAGCCTTTAGGGACAACGGATCTCATCATGCAAGTGACAATTGCTCTAGTCAAGTGTGCACGCATTAGGGACAATGGCTATCATCATGTAAAAGACAATTGCTCTCATCAAGTGAGCAAGCGTTTAGGAACAACGGCTCCCATAAAGTAAGGTACAATTGCTCTCAACAAGTGAGTCTTTAGGGACAACGGCTCTTATCCTGTAAGGGACAAATTGCCCTCATAAAGTTAGCCTCTAGGGTCAACGGATCTTATCATGTAAGTGACAATTGCTCTTATCAAGTGTGCAAGCATTAGGGACAACGGCTATCATCATGTAAAGGGAATTGCTCTCGTCAAGTGAGCAAGCGTTTAGGGACAACGGCTCCCATAAAGTCAGGTACAATTGCTCTCAACAAGTGAGCCTTTAAGGACAAAGGCTCTTATCATGGAAGAGGCAAATTGCTCTTATAAAGGTAGCCTTTAGAGACAACGGATCTCATCATGTAAGTGACAATTGCTCTTATCAAGTGTGGAAGCATTAGGGACAACGGTTATCATCATGTAAAGGGCAATTGCTCTCATAAAGTGAGCAAGCGTTTAGGGACAGTATTGCATCTTGGAATATTAGGGTTTTGAACCACTCCCCTAAACAAAAAGAGGTTCGACAGGTTGTGAATGATAATAATCTTAGTGTGTGTGCTATTTTGGAGTCTCATGTGGATGCTTCGGGTGTGTATGATACATGTTGTAAGGTGTGTCGTCGTTGGAAATGGACGGCTAATGGGAATCTTTGTAATAAGGGTTCTCGGATCATTCTTGGTTGGAATGATGATATTGTTGATGTTATGGTTATGGCTTCTACTAACCAAGTTATGCATGTTCAGGTTAATGTTCGTAATGAGAACAAAACCGTTTTTTGTTCCTTTGTTTATGCAGATAACTATTATGTTAATCGGAGAGCGCTTTGGAGTAACCTTGATAGCCATGCTAGATTCATGCGTAGTAGGCCTTGGGCGTTATTGGGAGACTTTAATGCTGCTCTTAATTTGGAGGATCATTCATGTGGTGGTTATGCTCCTGATACTGCTATGCGTGAATTTATAGAATGTGTATTGAATATGGAGGTGTCGGATGTTAATAGAACGGGGCTGCATTTTACATGGAATCAAAAACCAAGAGGCTCTAATGGAACGTTAAAGAAGATTGATAGAGTTATGGGTAATTCAAAGTTTGGTGATGATTTCCCGGGTTCGTTTGCTATATTCCAACCTTACCGTATTTCAGATCATTCTCCTTGTGTCCTTCGTATTCCTCAGGTGGCTAAACTCAAACCTAAACCTTTTAAGTTCTCTAATTTTCTGGTGCATAAAGAGGGCTTTATTGATACTGTTACTTCGGGGTGGTATCTTAGTGTAAATGGTTGTGCTATGTATCCTGTTGTTAAACGCTTGAAGGGGCTGAAATCTTCTTTTCGTAAGCTTTTGCATAACCAAGGTAACCTTCACGAGAGGGTTACTAGTCTTCGTAAGGAGTTAGATGAGGTCCAACGTGCTATTGATAAAGACCCGTTTAATTCAGCCCTTCGGGATGATCATGCTCATTACCTTCTTGCTTTTAAGGAGGCAACATTAGATGAGGAGCGGTTTTTAAAGCAAAAATCTAAAGTTCAATGGCTTCATGCAGGAGATTCTAATACGGCTTACTTTCGTAATGTTGTTAAAAGTAAATGTGCTCGTAATCGAATTGAAGTGGTTCGAGATGCGGCTAATGTTTTGTATGAAGGAAGTGTAGTTGCAGGGGCTTTTGTCTCTCATTATGAGCAGTTTCTGGGTATTGAAGAGGATTGTACCCCTCTTGATGATCATGCTTTATTCTCTAATGTCCTTAATCCTCAAATGGCTGATTTTATGGTGAGAGATGTTACGGATTCTGAAATTAGGGAAGCTATATTCTCGATGGGGGATGATAAAGCTCCAGGGCCTGACGGGTACACTGCCGCATTCTTTAAGAAAGCATGGAATGTTGTGGGTATTGATGTCACGTGTGCTATTCGGGATTTCTTTTCTAATGGTAAGCTTCTTAAGGAAATCAACCACACTATTATATCAATGATTCCTAAAGTGTCTACCCCGTCTAAGATTACTGATTATAGGCCTATTTCCTATTGCAATGTTTTGTTTAAGTGCATTAGTAAAATTATTGCGAACCGTCTAAAAGAGAGCCTTGGTCATTTGGTTTTTTTTGGGTAAAAGGGATTCACCCTGGCAAAATATATTAATCACAAAAACAGTATAAGTACAATGGAATGTGGCAAAAGTACCACATTAACCTCAAGCAAGCGCTTGAACAACCACTACCAACTAAACGCTTGTGACATGCCACAAAGCGAAATAAACTAATAACATACAATAACTAGAACACCAATAGGAAACCTCCAACGAATGAAACATGAATCACCACAATTATCCACACGCCGCTTCGAAGGAGATTGATGAATCAAATGAGACTGCCTCCTTAAAAACCTCTCCAAGAAAAAACCCCGGGGAAAAACCTTGGAGTAGGGACAAAAGAGTACAGCTCTCACTTGGATCTCCAACGAACAATCCACCATGCCCCAAGCAACTTCCAAAGAGAACAAATCAACCAGCATAGGCCACAACTCTAAATAAATACATGACATCAGGGATGCATAAGAGAAGGGGGTAACTTCCACACACGAACAAGATCAATCACGTTCGCCGTCTTCTTAAACCTGCACGTGAGAGCTTCAACCGAACCGTGGACTTAAATCAACAACTTGAGCTTCTGATCTTATTTGCTTCTTGAAAATCCGGCTGTTCCTTTCTTGCCATATAAAATAGGTCGTGGCAGCAAATAACAGCTTAGAAACAACGCTCCAAACAGACCTTGACTTAGCCGAAACAATAAGAGTATGAACAATAGCATCCAACGAAAAAGGCAACGAGCTAAAACCAGCATACATCTTTAACGAGCTCCAAACCTGCATAGAATACGAACACGCAAAGAAAAGATGATCATGAGAATCAGGTTGCATCTTACAAAAAGGACACAGCAATGGGTCCTCATTATTAGCATCTTGACGCCTTAGCAAATCTTGAGTTCGTAACCGCCTTTTCATAACTAACCACAAGTGAAATGCATGTCTCGGAATCCGATGAGAAAACCATACCAGGTGATACCAATCAACATTAATATCTCGAGCCCTAATGCAATCCCAAACCAAAGAAACCGAGAACGGTCTAAACACCCCATCACTAGAACGCCACCATAACGAATCATCTATATTATCCACCAAAAGAGGAATAGAAAGAGAACCAAGAACGGGGTAACGAACCATCCATTCATTAGGCCAAGCCCACCCATCAGAAGAAATGATCTCCCGAACAGTAGTATTAGAATTAAAACCAGCCCGGTGAAAACCACGATGAGAAATAATACGAGAAATAGGACTAAGCAAACACCAAGAATCAAACCATGCTGAAGCCTTTGAACCATCCCCAAACTTATACCATATAAAGTGGCGAACAAGGGGTCTAAGCTGAAGAATTTTACGCCAACTCCATGTCATATTACCACGACATGGAATATCCCAAAAATTACGCCCCCTAAGCTTATAAGCATGAATCCATCTAACCCAAAGGGACTCCTTACCAGTAACAATACTCCAAATATGTGTAGTGATCAACGCATTATTAAATGTATCCAGCCTCCTAATCCCAAGACCACCTTCCTGTCTAGGAAGACAAACAACCTCCCATGCAACTTTAGATTTACCCGTATGCCCGTCACCATTACCCCACAAAAAACCCCTCATAAGCTGTTCTAGATCAAGAATAATACGTGAAGGAAGGATAAACACCGAAGCTCAATAAATATGCATAGAAGACAGCACAGACTGAATAAGTTGAAGCCTACTAACAAAAGAGAGAGATTTATTCTTCCAATCCTTAATACGATTAGACAACTTCTCAACCAACTCCTTCCAATCTCTAAAAATCAGTCTAGTAGTAACCAAAGGAACGCCCAAATACTTAACTGGAAGGCTACCTTCAACAAACGGAATCACCTGTAAAATAGCATGCTTGACATGGTTACGAACATTACAAAAATAGGCAGTGCTCTTAGGCAAACTCGGGGTAAGACCAGAAACTTGTTTAAACTCGTCCAACGCCTCCATAATAACTCTAGCCGATTCAACATCACCATGAGCAAAAAGAAAAAGATCATCAGCAAAGCACAAGTTAATGATATTAAGGTTAGAGCAATGATGATGAAATGTAAATAGCTCTGAATTTCGAACCCGCCTCCGTAAGATAAGAGTAAGAACCTCCATGACAAGAGTAAAAAGATAAGGCGACAACGGATCACCTTGTCGAAGACCCCTTTTTCCCTTAAAATAACCATGCAAATTTTTTTGGGTAAAGGGGAGTAATCCTGCACCCGGTAAAATACATTAAAAGAAAACGTTTAAGTACAATGGATGAGAGCGAATCTCTCATCGAAGTCCCTAAGGACACTACCACAACCACTATATAAGAATGACAGGCCATTCTTATAACTAACAGATCTAAATACAACTAACCATGACTAGCAATAAAAATATAATACATCACAACTCAAACAAAAATTTAAGTCTCCATAGTCATCTTAGCGATCCAGATCATAAACATGCAAACTTCCAGCTTCAAGCAATTGCGTCTTCTATTAGTATTATGCAAAAAACATAATCTAATAACCTAATAAGAGTGACTTCCATAGCAAATCGAACTTGAAGCATAAACATGGTCTAATCGACCTAACCTTCCAGCATATCCGAACTTGAACCAATCTTCCAACAAATACGATTGAAACACATGAAGATATCATTAATCCAGTCACAATGCCACCACACCTCCCATGACAAGATATGAGTACCAATAAGCTGCCAAAAGCTGCTAAGATCTGAATCCAAATCGAGGTATCATAACTGCCATAGACTAACCCAAGGGTTATTAGCATATACAGCCAACCCTAACTTCCATAGAATCCATTAGCATCGATCATAAGAATAAATAAGAGTGGCAACATGACTTGGAACGATGAACAAGGATCCCAATACTACCACATTCAATACCAATACCGTTCACTAGAGATGTTGAATAAGAACCAAACAAGCTGAAACTCCAATAGTGAACAACAACATAATGCACCCATCAAGGTCATGACCACGGGAATTTGATCCACAAGAAACATAATGGAAAATTAATAATGGTACAAACGTGCCACATGCTGCCATGCAATCAACCTACAGCACCACCACCATTGCAACAATAAACAAAGCATCAATCAATACCACATATGTTGCAAACGGCGCAGATCCAATAAAACAAAACATAGGGTAACGAAACCCTAACTTACATCTCCCATAACCCATATTCCAAAACCCATGATCATGCAGAAACATCATGCAAATAACCAGCGAACACCAAACAACCATAAACAAAGGTTGAGAATCAATAAAATAACCATATCCATATCTCGACAATCGCATCATAACAATAAAATACGAAACCCTAAGGTTAGGGTTGCGTAAGGCATTAAGCATCAACACCCAAACAGATCGTATCATGTAAATATAATCGATCTAATAATAAACCGACTGGAGTCAAATGCAAGAACATGTTACGATCACCAACCAAACAACAAAGAAGATCGCATATAAAAATCCAACCATGAAAGAATCGTACGATCAACCAGACCCAAACAGAAGTAAACCCTAAAATCTGATTGAAGATAAATCATATAGTACGCGTTTAGAGTTACTGAAAAAACGAATCAATAAACCCTATAAATAGAGTCGATTAGCATTAAACCAACAACAAGAAACGATTAAGGGTTTATTGAATAGGTCTGCAACATAAACCCTAACCAATAGCGATAATGATTGACAAACCTTAGGGTTTCGGCCAGAAAACAAGGAGAAATCCGATAAGAATAAAAAGAAAAAGCTTAAACCAACCACCCTTATAAGAATATCTAGCCCAAACCGTATTGCATACCCTTAAAGAAGGATAGAGAGGACGATTGGGAGTAGATTTTGGCCGGAAAAGGTTGAAGGGTGGCGGCCGGAAATCTCCCCTAGGGAGAGAGCGTTTAGGTTTTTTTTTTTTTTTTTTTTTTTTTTTTTTTTTTTTTTTTTTTTTTTTTTTTTTAATTCTAACCATGCAAATTACCGTTAACACTAATAGAAAATGAAGTCGATGTTACACATTCCATGATCCAATTAATCATACGGTTATGAAATCCAAAACCAATCAGAATTTGCTGCAAAAAGTTCCAATCAACCGTATCATAGGCCTTCTGAATATCTACTTTAAAAGCATATCTAGCCGGGCCCCGATCAACATGATAATTATGCATAAGCTCTTGAGTAAGAAGAATATTATCCGAGATCCTCCTACCCATAACAAAAGTTGATTGGTTCAAGCTCACTAAGGATGTTAAACTATTCTTGATACGGTTAGCAATAATCTTGCTAATACATTTGAATAACACATTGCAGCAAGAAATAGGCCTAAAATCACTAATCCGCGAGGGAGAAGTGATCTTAGGAAGAAGAGCAATAATAGTATGGTTCACTTCCTTCAAAAGCTTACCATTAGTGAAAAATTCCTGAACCGCCTTAGTAACATCCGAAGACACAATATCCCAAGATCCTTTAAAGAAAGCTGCCGTATACCCGTCCGGACCAGGAGATTTGTCGTCCCCCATAGAAAATAAAGCATCTTTAACTTCTTGCGTAGAAACATCCCGAACCATATCCTCAGCAACTATAGGATCAAGGGTAGACATAAAAAGATCATGATTTTCAAACGGAACCGTATACCCCTCTTGACCAAGAAAAGAAGCATAATGACTAACGAAAGCATTGGGGACCTCCTCTCCATCAAATCGAACCCCATAACTATTGCTGACCACATCGATTCGACTTCTAGCTTTCCGGCTCTTCACCACCTTATGAAAATAAGCCGAGTTAGAATCCCCAACCCGGAGCCATTCAACCTTCGCTTTTTGCTTTAGAAACTGCTCCTCTAATAAAATAGCATCATTATAAGCATTAAGATAACATGCCTCCTCTTCTTGAATAGAAATATTAAAAGGATCCACATCTAAAGCACGTTGAACAGTATCTAACTCATGACGAAGTCGAATGACTTTCTCATGGATATTCCCTTCATTAAATAGCAACTTACGAAGTGGCTTTTTCAGCATTTTATGCTTGCTCACAACTTGGTACATGTAAAAACCACTCTTAGCCACGCTCCAACACTCCTTCACCTGCTCATTAAACCGAGAATTGTTAACCAAAATATTAAAAAACTTAAAAGGCCTTGGTTTGAACTTATGAGAAGTAGGAATAGTGAGGATAGCCGGAGAATGGTCAGAGATACGATACGGCTGAAATATGGCATGAGCACCAACAAAACCATCCGTGCATTCAAGATTAGCCATAATACGATCAATCTTTTTAAGAGTACCATCCATCCCTCTAGGTTTCTGGTTCCACGTGAATTGCAGCCCGGAGCGATTAACATCAAAAACTTCGATCTCATCAACACACTCCTTAAACTCCCTCATTGCAATATCAATAACAGAAGAACCCTCCACTTTATTTTCTAAATTAAGGGCAGAATTAAAATCACCTAGAAGACACCAAGCACGGTTTCTAACATATTGCTTATGCATAATTAAATTCTGCCAAAGAGGACGCCGATGAGTATAACGGTTATGGGCATATATGAATGAGCAAAACAATTCTTTTTTATCCACTTTAAACCGAATACACGTATGTATAACTTGATCATCCATAGTGACCACGGTTAAATCAACCTCCTCCTGATTCCATCCTAAAATAATACGTGACCCTTTAGAACACAAATGACCATTAGATGTCCAATCCCAATTCCGAAACACCTTCTTACAAAGCTCCTCCAACCGAGAACAAGCAACATGAGATTCAAGAATTGCACAAACAGAAAGTTTATTCTCACAAATAACTTGACGAACCTCATTTTGTTTAGGGGATTGGTTCATTCCCCTTATATTCCAAGAGGCTATACTATACATGAGAACCAGTAGCAGAGGAAGTGCTTGCTTCCTTTTGTTCATCAATTTTAGTGCTCGGCTTGGCAGACATATCTATATATTCATCAATCTCTTCGCCATCACTATCAAAACGGTAGTACTCTTATCCGCTTCAGCCCCACTTCCCAACAACTCATCATAACTCGCATCAAGAGCATCATGATTAAGCGCTTCAAAGGAAATTTTCAATGAGACCCCACTTACATCATCACTAATAAAAGTTTTGCTTACATTACTAGTTATAGTACGCTGCTTTGGAGCCATCCCATCATCTAAAGATTGGTTATTACTAGACTCCTCATTAGAGGAAGGCGACATACCAGATTACATATTAAGGTTACTCGGACCTTCATTTGTAACATTAACCTTAGACGTTGAAGCACCATCCACCCCCACTTTAGGTTTTGAAACCGGCTGCCACCGATAGTTAAAAGTGACCCTTGGTTTAGCAAAACGAACACCATCAATAACTTTCTCACGGGTAATCGCCTTACCCTTACCCTTACGTTTCGTAGCATCCACAAAACCCTCCTCATCCACACTAGATTTCATATTAGATTTCACATTAGGTTGAACATTTTTAGGACATGCCGCATAATTATGGTCAAAAATCTTACACAATGCACATCGAGGGGGCTTCCATTCATACTCAATATCAATATGTTCCAACGAATGACCTGAACCATCAGGAAAAGGGATCGCCACAACCACATGGTCCGTTAACTCAATAAAGGAAGAAACCTCAACAAGAGCCCGAGCATATGAATTCCGGCCCCACGACTTAACACACATAGAACTAGTGTATGAATCCAACATAATAGGTTTACCAATCTGAGTCGTAATCAAACTTAGACCAACCTCCGTATAAGCAACAATAGGAACATTATGTAACTTCAGCCAAACGGGGGCAGAAGTTATCTCCTCCTTTGTAAGAGTAGTATTTGGAGTCCATATGTTCAAAAAGATAGGAATTGAACGTATCAACCATGGTTCCGTCTCCAACACTTGATCCATACCTCCCTTAGAAGAAAATTGAAACAAAAAGAAATCGTTATTAAGCATAACACGCTCTAATCCATACTTAGCCCATGTATTCTTAACGTAGTTCTCCACGATAGGGAATGCAAGGCGTTTCCCAATAAAATATCCATATAGCGTATTAGCAAACCTAGCCGACACATCATTAACCTCTTTTAACGGGATTGTAACATGAGCCCCATCCACACGCTCATCATTACGAAGTTCAAAAATATTAACAGATTTAAAAGCATTCTTAGTTTTGAACATCGAAGCATATGAAAGTTTTGGAGGTGGAGGTGTAACCACCCCACTAGTAGACTTACCATCATCACTCTTAGTACCACTTTCAACATTCTCATTCAGGGACTTATTAGCAGTCGTGTTACTAACCTCATGAGAACTATTAGCAGCTTTCGTAGTAGTAGATGTAACCTCATCAGCTTTAGTACGACCATGAGCTTGTGTAGTATTAGATGTCATCCCTTGATCAGTCACATTCTCCCTATTCTAACTCACAAGCAAATCCTCCTCTTAATCATCAAAAGTAACAGTGCAACAGGGTTTCAAAACCCTACCATCCCTACCCAAGACCGTACCATCAACATGTTTCACCTTAGCAGCAATATTACTCTCTAACATACCATCCACAACACCCTTTTGTTGCCCTACTGATCGTACCTCTTCATTGGAACCAATAGAACTACTACCAGCAGCAACCGACTTTTTCAGGATCGACTTTAATAATGGAGCATCACCAAGCAGAGTCGATTTAGATAAGTTAGAGGATCTAGTAGAAGATGTAGTAGACGAATCCATAAGCAACACAAATCTAAACGAAAAAAAACAAAGAACGAAACCCTAATATCCCTAATAAATGCGATCGGAAAAAACCCTAAAAAATCCACCTACAAAACGACAGCAAGAACTTAATGCAACAAAATCCTAATAAATACTGGTACCATAATCCTAACCGACACTCATGATTGGCAGATGATAATTAATGAAAGATCCTTAAACAATCCGATAAGACAAAAAAGCGAAACCCTAATACAGAAAAACAAACCCTAACTCTTTTGAAACAGCAACCAATTAAAAAACCTACTCAAGAGCAAGTAATCCGCAGATAAACCACAAGAGTATGAGTGTTAAAAGATATAAGAATCAAGAAGGAAGGAATTCATTTGAACAGGGATGAACATTAGTTTTCGCCATTTTCTCCAGAGCCTAGGTTTTTTTTTTTTTTTTTTTTTTTTTTCTTTGGTCATTTGGGTAAGCAAAATACTATCAGAAATACGCCGCCCAGGAACAAACGCAGATCATTTGGTTAGTATCAACCAATCTGCGTTTGTTCCTGGGCGGCGTATTTCTGATAATGTTTTGCTTACCCAAGAGCTTATGCGGAATTATCATAGAGGGAGAGGTCCGCCTAGATGTGCTTTTAAAGTGGATATTCAAAAGGAGTATGATACGGTTAATTGGGCTTTTCTTAGGTCTATTCTGATTGGTTTTGGTTTCCATCACAAAATGGTCGATTGGATTATGGTTTGTGTTTCATCTACATCGTATTCCATATGTGTTAATGGGGATCTTCATGGCTGGTTCCAAGGTAAACGAGGTCTTCGGCAGGGTGACCCGTTATCTCCTTACTTGTTTACTTTGGTTATGGAGGTTTTAACCCTTATTCTGCAGAAAAAGGTGGCTAATACGGTGGAGTTTCAGTTTCATCATTTGTGTGAGCAGCAGCGTATTATTAACCTTTGTTTTGCAGATGATCATTTCTTATTCTCTAGAGGCCACCCTAATTCGGTTAATGTTATTATGCAAGCTTTGGAGGATTTCAAGAATGTTTCGGGTCTTGTTCCGAGTATTCCTAAGAGTACTGCTTTTTTCTGTAATGTGCCTAGGGTAAAGGGGAGTAATCCTGCACCCTCGTAAATATATAAAACCAAAAAACGTTGAAGTACAACGGATGAGAGTGAGTCCCTCATCTCAGTCCCTAAGGACATTAACCTATCCACTATATAAGAATGACAAACCATTCTTATAACTACCAAATCCAAATACAAACTAACAATGACTAGAGATAAGGATACAAAATACACAATAATGTCTTCAAAGTCATTATAGCGATCCAGATCTTCACATGAAGAAACCCATAATCAAGTCTCCCCGCCTTGAAAGCTATGATTCTTCAGTCTATGCCATTTGCAGAAGGCTCTCTCCCGGTTAGATATTTGGGTGTTCCTATTATTTCGTCTCAGCTTCTTTATAGGGACTGTAAGGTTCTTGTGGAGAAATTAAAAGGGCGTGTGAATGATTGGCGTAATAAGTTTCTTTCGTTTGCGGGTAGGCTTTAATTGATCAGGTCCGTGTTGTATTCGATGCATATTTATTGGGCTTCTGTGTTCATCCTCCCTGCTCGTATTATTCATGATTTGGAGCAGCTCATGAGGGGCTTTTTATGGTGCCATGGGGAAATGAAAAGGGGTAAGGCTAAAGTTGCGTGGGAATCTGTTTGTAAGCCTCAACGTGAAGGTGGTCTTGGTATTTGTAGATTGGCTGATTTTTATATTGCTCTTATGACTACGCATATTTGGAGTATTTTAACCCACAAAAAGTCTTTATGGGTTAAATGGATTCATTCTTACAAACTTCGTGGTAGGAGTTTTTGGGATGTTCCTTGCTTGGGCGATGTTAGTTGGGGTTGGCGTAAGTTGCTTGCTATTAGACCTAAGGCACGTCCGTTCATTTGGCATATGATCAACAATGGTAAGTCTACTTCTGTTTGGTTTGACATGTGGTGTGATATTAGCCCTATTTGTGATATGCTCACTCCTAGAGACATTAGTCGGGCTGGTCTAACCTTATCGGATTCTATTTGTGATGTGATTGTTAATGGTACTTGGAGATCGCCTGCTGATTGGTATTCTAGATTTCCGGATTTAGTTAATCTCCCAGTCCCTAATTTAATTGATGATGCTGATGATGGTTTATTATGGCGTGATTTGGATGGCAACATTAGACCTTTTTCGGTTGTTTGTGCTTGGGAATCCCTTCGTGCAAGGGCTGATCAAGTCGATTGGTTTCAAATACCGTGGTTTACTCATTGTATTCCTAGGCATGCGGTGCATTTATGGCTTGTTATTAGGCAGAAGTTGAAAACTCAAGATAGACTTCGGGAATCGGATGTTGGGCCTAATGTTGATTTAAGTCTCCTTACATGCCCGCTTTGTGAAACGGTTCCGGATTCTCACCCTCATTTGTTTTTTGAGTGTCCATTTTCTTTGCAGGTTTGGTTGAAAGTCTGGTCTTTATCCGGCATGGATGTGGTCCCACCTTCTTTGGAGGATGTCATAACGTTCATTATTCCTTTAGCTAAGGGGCATCCTGTTGTTAGCATTCTTTCTCGGTTATTACTTGCGGCTACTACATATTACATTTGGATGGAACGTAATTCTAGACTTTTTAATCAAAAGAAGTCTAATGTTGAAGAAGTGGTCCAAGTTATTGTCTCTACCATTCGGTTGAAGCTGGTTACCTTCAAGTTCAAGAAGTTAACCCCTCAGTCTCGTCTACTGTTGGATAAATGGAAGATTCCAAGTGCTTGTTATTTTCACGAAGGGAGTGCCAGGTAAGGGTTGTACTCTTTTTCCCAACTCCAAGGCTTTTCCCTCAGGGTTTTTCTTGGAAAGGGTTTTTAAGGAGGCAAACTTCCTGGGTCGCCTTGCTCCCTTCGTGCTTATGGGTAGATGCGGGACGTTCGCTTGATTCAAGATTTTTCTTCTTTTTATACCTAGTTTGGTGCTTTGTAATATAGCTAGGTTTGTTGTGTTTATGGCCTGCCATAAACACTAGTTTATCAAGCTTTTGCTTGAGGTTAATGTGGTACTTCGGCCACATTCCATTTGTACTTAACGATTTTTTTGTTATATATTTACCGGTGCTAACCCCTTTACCAAAAAAAAACAAGTGAGCCTTTAGGGACAACGTTCCTTATCATGTAAGGGACAAATGACCCTCATAAAGTTAGCCTTTAGGGACAACGGATCTCATCATGCAAGTGACAATTGCTCTTATCAAGTGTGCAAGTATTAGGGACAACGGCTATCATCATGTAAATGGCAATTGCTCTCATCAAGTGACCAAGCGTTTAGGGACAACGGCTCCCATAAAGTAAGGTAGAATTTTTTTTTGGGAAAAAGGGCCTTAAACCCCGGTATATATATATCTAAAATCAATGAAAGTACAATTGACATGGAGGTACATCCCATGTCCTCTGCTCGTTACATAGGCGATATGACTCAACATATGTAACTAAGCTACAAACATCTGCTAAGCGCAAAAATAACCCTACACTGCTAAACAAACAGAATAGAAACCAAATTACATTTAAATAAACAATCTTTTTTTTTGGTAAAGGGGTTAACCCCGGTAAATATATAACCAAAAAATCGTTAAGTACAAATGGAATGTGGCTGAAGTACCACATTAACCTCAAGCAAAAGCTTGATAAACTAGAGATTATGACAGGCCATTAACATAACTAACCTAGCTATATTACAAAGCACCTAACTAGGTATAAAAACAAGAAAAATCTTGAATCAAGCGAACGTCCCGCATCCACCCATAAGCACGAAGGGAGCAAGGCGACCCAGGAAGTTTGCCTCCTTAAAAACCCTTTCCAAGAAAAACCCATAGGGAAAAACCTTGGAGTAGGGAAAAAGAGTACAACCCTTACCTAGCACTCCCTTCGTGAAAATAACAAGCACTTGGAATCTTCCATTTATCCAGCAGTAGACGAGACCGAGTGGTTAACTTCTTGAACTTGAAGGTAACCAGCTTCAACCGAAGGGTAGAGACAATAACTTGGACCACCTCATCAACATTAGACTTCTGTTGATTAAAAAGCCTAGAATTACGTTCCATCCAAATGTAATATGTAGTAGCCGCAAGCAATAACCGAGAAAGAATGCTAACAACAGAACGCCCTTTAGCAATAGGAATAATGAACGCAATAATATCATCCAACAAAGGCGAGATACCATCCATGCCAGCTAAAGACCGAACCTTCAACCAAACCTGCAAAGAAAATGGACACTCAAAAAACAAGTGAGTGTTAGAATCCGGAACAGTTTCACAAAGCGGGCATCTAAGGAGACTTAAATCAACATTAGGCCCAACATCCGATTCCCGCAGTCTATCTTGAGTTTTCAATTTCTGCCTAATAACAAGCCATAAATGCACCGCATGCCTAGGAATACAATGTGGAAACCACGGAATTTGAAACCAATCGACATGATCAGCTCTAGCACGAAGGGATTCCCAAGCTAAAGCAACCGAAAAAGGCCTAAAATTGCCATCCAAATCCCGCCATAATAAACCATCATCAGCATCATCCATTAGATTAGGAACCGGGAGATTAACTAAATCCGGAAATCTAGAATACCAATCAGCAGGCCATCTCCAAGAACCATTAATAATAACATCACAAACAGAATCCGATAAGGTTAGACCAGCCCGACTAATGTCTCTAGGAGTGAGAATATCACGAATAGGGCTAATTTCACACCACATGTCAAACCAAACAGAAGTAGACCTACCATTGTTGATCATATGCCAAATAAATGGACGTACCTTAGGTCTAATAGCAAGCAGCTTACGCCAACCCCAACTAACATCCCCCAAGCAAGGAACATCCCAAAAACTCCTACCACGAAGTTTGTAAGAATGAATCCATTGAACCCATAAAGACTCTTTATGAGTTAAAATACTCCAAATATGCGTAGTCATAAGAGCAATATTAAAATCAGCCAATCTACGAATACCAAGACCACCTTTACTTTGAGGCATACAAACAGAATCCCACGCCACTTTAGCCTTACCCTTTTTCATTTCCCCTTGACACCATAAGAAACCCCTCATGAGCTGCTCCAAGTCATGAATAAAACAAGCAGGAAGGATGAAAACAGATGCCCAATAAATATGCATCGAAGACAACACGGATCTGATCAATTGAAGCCTACCTGCCAACGAAAGAAACTTATTACGCCAATCATTCACACGCCCTTTTTAAATGTAAGAAAACCAGGTTCATTGAACCACTTCCAAAGTGAGCGACTCCGTCTTCAATGTTCTTTATTGCTTGACCTGCGAGTGCACCACCAACTTCCAGCAACACAATCGATGGCCAAAGGTCACCAAAGCATCACGACTGTGTCACCAATGCATCACGACTAGACTAGAGCTCACCCATGAGGACCGCCCCCCACCCTAGCCGCACCATGCCTTACCACCAACAATCCTAACCACAGTAACAATCCTTACCAATGCATGTACCATATCAATCAGATAACATCATGCAGGTAGACATACTTAATCATCAGCCAGCCGCACACAAGACGAACCAAGGAGCTCGTTGAATGAATAACATGGTGAACCCTAACAAACAGATCCACCAAAGCGCAGCCATGATGATACACGACCAAATAAACACCACTCTCTCTAAACCCACTTCCTTAAACGAACATGACCTCATCCAACAAGACCAACATGCAGGTATATACCACTTCCAAAAAATGATCAGTAGATAAGAAACCCTAAATAAGGGTTTCGACAATGAAGCACAATCCCAAAATCGATACAAAAAATCGATTAAGGATCATCAAACCAGAACCAATAACAAGTAAAAACCAATTAAGGTTTTAAAAATCATATGCACAAACCACAAACAGATCGTCCCATATATATGGCAAATCGGTTTAAAACCGACATATACCAATCAGGATAAAAGAAAAGATTAAAACCCTAAATAATAACGATTCACGATTGAGGATACAGATGAGGGTTTCGGCAATAACTAAGGATGATTTATATATAAAATTTGTGATAACCAACTCAACCCTAAACAGAAAAGAGTCGATCAGTCACAAATATGGATAGTAAGATCACTTCCAGCCGCCACCCACAAGAAAACACAACCAAGAAACCGATTGCATACCAATAAATAGAGATTTAGAGGTAGAGAGACGATTTCAGTGGTTGTTAATGGCCGGAAAATAGAAGGGTGGGTGGCGGCTGATCGCCCCTAGAGAGAGAGAAGTTTAGGATATTTATTAATAATTTGTTAGTTAATAACTTATATGATGAGTTCAAACGGGTTAAAGTAAGGTAGAATTGCTCTCAACAAATGAGCCTTTAGGGACAACGGCTCTTATCATGTAAGGGACAAATCGCCCTCAAAAAGTTAGCCTTTAGGGACAATGGATCTCATCATGCAAGTGACAATTGCTCTTGTCAAGTGTGGAAGCATTAGGGACAACGGCTATCATCAAGTAAAGGACAATTGCTCTCATCAAGTGAGCAAGAGTTTAGGGACAACGGCTCCCATAAAGTAAGGTACAATTGCTCCCAACAAGTGAGTCTTTAGGGACAACGGCTCTTATCATGTAAGGGACAAATTGCCCTCATAAAGTTAGCCTTTAGGGACAATGGGTCTCATCATGTAAGTGACAATTGCTCTTATCAAGTGTGCAAGCATTAGGGACAACGGCTATCATCATGTAAAGGGCAATTGCTCTCATCAAGTGAGCAAGCGTTTATGGACAACGGCTCCCAAAAAGTCAGCTACAATTGCTCTCAACAAATGAGCCTTTAGGGACAACGGCTCTTATCATGGAAGAGACAAATTGCCCTTATATAGGTAGCCTTTGGAGACAACGGATCTCATCATGTAAGTTACAATTGCTCTTATCAAGTGTGGAAGCATTAGGGACAACGGTTATCATCATGTAAAGGGCAATTGCTCTCATTAAGTGAGCAAGCGTTTAGGGGCAACGACTCCCATAAAGTAAGGTACAATTGCTCTCAACAAGTGAGCCTTCAGGGACAACGGCTCTTATCATGTAAGGGACAAATTGCCCTCATAAAGGTAGCCTTTAGGGACAACGGATCTCATCTTGCAAGTCACAATTGCTCTTATCAAGTGTTCAAGCATTAGGGACAACGAGTATCATCATGTAAAGGGAAATTGCTCTCATCAAGTAAGCAATCATTTAGGGACAACGGCTCCCATAAAGTAAGGAAGAATTGCTCTCATCAAGTGAGCCTTTAGGGACAACCGCTCTTATCATGTAAGAGACAAATCGCCCTCATAAAGTTAGCCTTTAGGGACAACGGATCTCATCTTGCAAGTGATAATTGCTCTTATCAAGTGTGCAAGCATTAGGGACAACGGCTATCATCATGTAAAGGGCAATTGCTCTCATCAAGTGAGCAACTTTTAGGGATAACGGCTCCCATAAAGTAAGGTAGAATTGCTCAACAAGTGAGCCTTTAGGGACAACAGCTCTTTTCATGTTAGGGACAAATCGCCCTCATAAATTTAGCCTTTAGGGACAACGGATCTCATCATGCAAGTGACTATTGCCCTTGTCAAGTGTGCACGCATTAGTGATAACGGCTATCATGATGTAAAGGACAATTGCTCTCATCAAGTGAGCAAGCGTTTAGGAACAACGAATCCCATAAAGTAAGGTAGAATTGCTCTCAATAAGTGAGCCTTTAGGGACAACGGCTCTTTTCATGTAAGGGACAAATCGCCCTCATAAATTTAGCCTTTAGGGACAACGGATCTCATGTTGCAAGTGATAATTGCTCTTGTCAAGTGTGCACGCATTAGGGACAACGGCTATCATTATGTAAAGGAAAATTGCTCTCATCAAGTGAGCAAGCGTTTAGGAACAACGGCTCCCATAAAGTAAGGTACAATTGCTCTCAACAAGTGAGTCTTTAGGGACAATGACTCTTATCATGTAAGGGACAAATTGCCCTCACAAAGTTAGCCTTTAGGGACAACGAGTCACATCATGTAAGTAACAATTGCTCTTATCAAGGGTGCAAGCATTAGGGACAACGGCTATCATCATGCAAAGGGCTATTGCTCTCTTCAAGTGAGCAAGCGTTTATGGACAACGGCTAACATAAAGTAAGGTAGAATTGCTCTCAACAAATGAGCCTTTAGGGACAACGGCTCTTATCATGTAAGGTATAAATCGCCCTCAAAAAGTTAGCCTTTAGGGACAAGGGATCTCATTATGCAAGTCACAATTGCTCTTGTCAAGTGTGCAAGCATTGGGGACAATGGCTATCATCATGTAAAGGACAATTGCTCTCATCAAGTGAGCAAGCGTTTAGGGACAACGGCTCCCATAAAGTAAGGTAGAATTGCTCTTAACAAATGAGCCTTTAGGGACAACGGCTATTATCATGTCAGGGACAAATTGCCCTCATAAAGTTAGGCTTTAGGGACAATGAATCTCATCATGCAAGTGACAATTGCTCTTGTCAAGTGTGCGAGCATTGGGTACAACGGCTATCATCATGTAAAGGATAATTGCTTTCTTCAACTGAGCAAACGTTTAGGGACAACGGCTCCCATAAAGTAAGGTATAATTTCTCTCAACAAGTGAGTCTTTAGGGACAACGGCTCTTATCATGTAAGGGACAAATTGCCCTCATAAAGTTATCCTTTAGGGACAACGGATCTCATCATGTAAGTGACAATTGCTCTTATCAAGTGTACAAGCATTAGGTACAATGGCTATCATCTTGCTCTCATCAAGTGAGCAAGCGTTTAGGGACAACGGCACCCATAAAGTTAGGTATAATTATTCTCAATAAGTGAGCCTTTAGGGACAACGGCTCTTATCATCGAAGAGACTAATTGCCTTTATAAAGGTAGCCTTTAGAGACAACGGATCTCATCATGTAAGTGACAATTGCTATTATCAAGTATGGAAGCATTAGGGACAACGGTTATCATCATGTAAAGGGCAATTGCTCTCATCAAGTGAGCAAGCGTTTAGGGGCAACGGCTCCCACAAAGTAAGGTACAATTGCTCATAACAAGTGAGCCTTTAGTGACAATGGCTCTTATCGTGTAAGGGACAAATTGCCCTCATAAAGGTACCCTTTAGGGACAACGGATCTCGTCTTGCAAGTGACAATTACTCTTATCAAGTGTGCAAGCATTAGGGACAACGGCTATCATCATGTAAAGGACAATTGCTCTCATCAAGTGATCAAGCGTTTAGGGACAATGGCTCCCATAAAGTAAGGTACAATTGTTCTCAACAAGTGAGTCTTTTGGGACAACGGCTCTTATCATGTAAGGGACAAATTGCCCTCATAAAGTTAGCCTTTAGGGACATCGGGTCTCATCATGTAAGTGACAATTGCTCTTATCAAGTGTGCAAGCATTAGGGACAACGGCTATCATCATGTAAAGGGTAATTGCTCTCATTAAGTGAGCAAGCGTTTAGGGACAACGGCTCCCATAAAGTAAGGTACAATTGCTCTCAACAAGTGAGCCTTTAGGGACAACGGCTCTTATCATGTAAGGGACAAATTGCCCTCATAAAGTTAGCCTTTAGGGACAACGGATCTCATCTTGCAAGTCACAATTGCTCTTATCAAGTGTGCAAGCATTAGGGACAACGACTATCATCATGTAAAGGGCAATTGCTCTCATCAAGTGAGCAACGTTTAGGGATAACGGCTCCCATAAAGTAAGGTAGAATTGCTCTCAACAAGTGAGCCTTTAGGGACAATGGCTCTTATCACGTAAGGGATAAATCGCCCTCATAAAGTTAGCCTTTAGGGACAACGGATCTCATTATGAAAGTGACATTTCCTCTTGTCAGGTATGCAAGCATTATAGACAACGGCTATCATCATATCAAGAATTGCTCTCATCAAGTGGGCAAGCATTTAGGGACAACGGCTCTCATAAAGTAAGGTACAATTGCTCTCAACAAGTGAGTCTTTCGGGACAACGGCTCTTGTTATGTAAGGGACAAATTGCCCTCATAAAGTTAGCCTTTAGGGACAACGGGTCTCATCATGTAAGTAACAATTGCTCTTATCAAGTGTGCAAGCATTAGGGACAACGGCTATCATCATTTTTTAGGGTTAATTTACCCTGGTAAAATATATTATCCAAAAAAACGTTGAAGTACAAAGGATGAGGGTTACTTCCCTCGCCTCAGTCCCTTAGGACACTTACAGACTCGAATATAAAAATGACACAGCATTCCTATAACTTACAATAAAGTGAACCTACCAATAATGACAAAGTACATAGAAATTACAATACTACTCAAGAGGAGTAATTGAGCCTTCTATATCTCTATTGTGGTCCACTTTAACTTCCATGAAGAATCCACGTATGAATATCCAAGCATTCTTCAACATTAGGGACAATTGCTCTTATCAAGTGTGCAAGCATTGGGGACAACGACTATCATCATGTAAAGGGCAATTGCTCTCATCAAGTGAGCAAGCGTTTAGGGACAACGGCTCCGATAAAGTCAGGTATAATTGCTCTCAACAAGTGAGCCTATAAGTACAACGGCTCTTATCATGGAAGAGACAAATTGCCCTTATAAAGGTAGCCTTTAGAGACAACGGATCTCATCATGTAAGTGACAATTGTTCTTATCAAGTGTGGAAGCTTTAGGGACAACGGTTATCATCATGTAAAGGGCAACTGCTCTCATTAAATGAGCAAGTGTTTAGGGACAACGGCTCCCATAAAGTTAGGTACAATTGCTCTCAACAAGTTAGCCTTTAGGGACAACGGCTCTTATCATGTAAGGGACAAATTGCCATCATAAAGGTAGCCTTTAAGGACATCGGATCTCATCTTGCAAGTGACAGTTGCTCTTATTAAGTGTGCAAGCATTAGGGACAACGGCTATCATCATGTAAAGGGAAATTGCTCTCATCAAGTAAGCAATCGTTTAGGGACAATGGCTCCCATAAAGTAAGGTAGAATTGCTCTCATCAAGTGAGCCTTTAGGGACAACGGCTCTTTTCATGTAAGGGACAAATCGCCCTCATAAAGTTAGCCTTTAGGGACAACGGATCTCATCTTGCAAGTGATAATTGCTCTTAACAAGTGTGCAAGCATTAGGGACAACAGCTATCATCATGTAAAGGGCAACTGCTCTCATCAAGTGAGCAACGTTTAGGGATAACGGCTCCCATAAAGTAAGGTGTAATTGCTCTCAACAAGTGAGCCTTTAGGGACAACGGCTCTTATCATGTAAGGGACAAATCGCCCTCGTAAAGTTAGCCTTTAGGGACAACGGATCTCATCATGCAAGTGACTATTGCTCTTGTCAAGTGTGCACGCATTAGGGATAACGGCTATCATGATGTAAAGGACAATTGCTCTCATCAAGTGAGCAAGCGTTTAGGAACAACGGCTCCCATAAAGTAAGGTAGAATTGCTCTCAACAAGTGAGCCTTTAGGGACAACGGCTCTTTTCATGTAAGGGACAAATCGCCCTCATAAAGTTAGCCTTTAGGGACAACGGATCTAATGATGCAAGTGACAATTGCTCTTGTCAAGTGTGCACGCATTAGGGACAACGGCTATCATCATGTAAAGGAAAATTGCTCTCATCAAGTGAGCAAGCGTTTAGGAATAACAGCTCCCATAAAGTAAGGTACAATTGCTCTCAACAAGTGAGTCTTTAGGGGCAACGGCTCTTATCATGTAAGAGACAAATTGCCCTCATAAATTTAGCCTTTAGGGACAACGGGTCACATCATGTAAGTAACAATTGCTCTTATCAAGTGTGCAAGCATTAGGGACAACGGCTATCATCATGCAAAGGGCAATTGCTCTCTTCAAGTGAGCAAGCATTTTTGGACAACGGCTAACATAAAGTAAGGTAGAATTGCTCTCAACAAATGAGCCTTTCGGGACAACGGATCTTATCATGTAAGAGATAAATCGCCCTCATAATGTTAGCCTTTAGGGACAACGGATCTCATCTTGCAAGTCACAATTGCTCTTATCAAGTGTTCAAGCATTAGGGACAACGAGTATCATCATGTAAAGGGAAATTGCTCTCATCAAGTAAGCAATCATTTAGGGACAACGGCTCCCATAAAGTAAGGAAGAATTGCTCTCATCAAGTGAGCCTTTAGGGACAACCGCTCTTATCATGTAAGAGACAAATCGCCCTCATAAAGTTAGCCTTTAGGGACAACGGATCTCATCTTGCAAGTGATAATTGCTCTTATCAAGTGTGCAAGCATTAGGGACAACGGCTATCATCATGTAAAGGGCAATTGCTCTCATCAAGTGAGCAACTTTTAGGGATAACGGCTCCCATAAAGTAAGGTAGAATTGCTCAACAAGTGAGCCTTTAGGGACAACAGCTCTTTTCATGTTAGGGACAAATCGCCCTCATAAATTTAGCCTTTAGGGACAACGGATCTCATCATGCAAGTGACTATTGCCCTTGTCAAGTGTGCACGCATTAGTGATAACGGCTATCATGATGTAAAGGACAATTGCTCTCATCAAGTGAGCAAGCGTTTAGGAACAACGAATCCCATAAAGTAAGGTAGAATTGCTCTCAATAAGTGAGCCTTTAGGGACAACGGCTCTTTTCATGTAAGGGACAAATCGCCCTCATAAATTTAGCCTTTAGGGACAACGGATCTCATGTTGCAAGTGATAATTGCTCTTGTCAAGTGTGCACGCATTAGGGACAACGGCTATCATTATGTAAAGGAAAATTGCTCTCATCAAGTGAGCAAGCGTTTAGGAACAACGGCTCCCATAAAGTAAGGTACAATTGCTCTCAACAAGTGAGTCTTTAGGGACAATGACTCTTATCATGTAAGGGACAAATTGCCCTCACAAAGTTAGCCTTTAGGGACAACGAGTCACATCATGTAAGTAACAATTGCTCTTATCAAGGGTGCAAGCATTAGGGACAACGGCTATCATCATGCAAAGGGCTATTGCTCTCTTCAAGTGAGCAAGCGTTTATGGACAACGGCTAACATAAAGTAAGGTAGAATTGCTCTCAACAAATGAGCCTTTAGGGACAACGGCTCTTATCATGTAAGGTATAAATCGCCCTCAAAAAGTTAGCCTTTAGGGACAAGGGATCTCATTATGCAAGTCACAATTGCTCTTGTCAAGTGTGCAAGCATTGGGGACAATGGCTATCATCATGTAAAGGACAATTGCTCTCATCAAGTGAGCAAGCGTTTAGGGACAACGGCTCCCATAAAGTAAGGTAGAATTGCTCTTAACAAATGAGCCTTTAGGGACAACGGCTATTATCATGTCAGGGACAAATTGCCCTCATAAAGTTAGGCTTTAGGGACAATGAATCTCATCATGCAAGTGACAATTGCTCTTGTCAAGTGTGCGAGCATTGGGTACAACGGCTATCATCATGTAAAGGATAATTGCTTTCTTCAACTGAGCAAACGTTTAGGGACAACGGCTCCCATAAAGTAAGGTATAATTTCTCTCAACAAGTGAGTCTTTAGGGACAACGGCTCTTATCATGTAAGGGACAAATTGCCCTCATAAAGTTATCCTTTAGGGACAACGGATCTCATCATGTAAGTGACAATTGCTCTTATCAAGTGTACAAGCATTAGGTACAATGGCTATCATCTTGCTCTCATCAAGTGAGCAAGCGTTTAGGGACAACGGCACCCATAAAGTTAGGTATAATTATTCTCAATAAGTGAGCCTTTAGGGACAACGGCTCTTATCATCGAAGAGACTAATTGCCTTTATAAAGGTAGCCTTTAGAGACAACGGATCTCATCATGTAAGTGACAATTGCTATTATCAAGTATGGAAGCATTAGGGACAACGGTTATCATCATGTAAAGGGCAATTGCTCTCATCAAGTGAGCAAGCGTTTAGGGGCAACGGCTCCCACAAAGTAAGGTACAATTGCTCATAACAAGTGAGCCTTTAGTGACAATGGCTCTTATCGTGTAAGGGACAAATTGCCCTCATAAAGGTACCCTTTAGGGACAACGGATCTCGTCTTGCAAGTGACAATTACTCTTATCAAGTGTGCAAGCATTAGGGACAACGGCTATCATCATGTAAAGGACAATTGCTCTCATCAAGTGATCAAGCGTTTAGGGACAATGGCTCCCATAAAGTAAGGTACAATTGTTCTCAACAAGTGAGTCTTTTGGGACAACGGCTCTTATCATGTAAGGGACAAATTGCCCTCATAAAGTTAGCCTTTAGGGACATCGGGTCTCATCATGTAAGTGACAATTGCTCTTATCAAGTGTGCAAGCATTAGGGACAACGGCTATCATCATGTAAAGGGTAATTGCTCTCATTAAGTGAGCAAGCGTTTAGGGACAACGGCTCCCATAAAGTAAGGTACAATTGCTCTCAACAAGTGAGCCTTTAGGGACAACGGCTCTTATCATGTAAGGGACAAATTGCCCTCATAAAGTTAGCCTTTAGGGACAACGGATCTCATCTTGCAAGTCACAATTGCTCTTATCAAGTGTGCAAGCATTAGGGACAACGACTATCATCATGTAAAGGGCAATTGCTCTCATCAAGTGAGCAACGTTTAGGGATAACGGCTCCCATAAAGTAAGGTAGAATTGCTCTCAACAAGTGAGCCTTTAGGGACAATGGCTCTTATCACGTAAGGGATAAATCGCCCTCATAAAGTTAGCCTTTAGGGACAACGGATCTCATTATGAAAGTGACATTTCCTCTTGTCAGGTATGCAAGCATTATAGACAACGGCTATCATCATATCAAGAATTGCTCTCATCAAGTGGGCAAGCATTTAGGGACAACGGCTCTCATAAAGTAAGGTACAATTGCTCTCAACAAGTGAGTCTTTCGGGACAACGGCTCTTGTTATGTAAGGGACAAATTGCCCTCATAAAGTTAGCCTTTAGGGACAACGGGTCTCATCATGTAAGTAACAATTGCTCTTATCAAGTGTGCAAGCATTAGGGACAACGGCTATCATCATTTTTTAGGGTTAATTTACCCTGGTAAAATATATTATCCAAAAAAACGTTGAAGTACAAAGGATGAGGGTTACTTCCCTCGCCTCAGTCCCTTAGGACACTTACAGACTCGAATATAAAAATGACACAGCATTCCTATAACTTACAATAAAGTGAACCTACCAATAATGACAAAGTACATAGAAATTACAATACTACTCAAGAGGAGTAATTGAGCCTTCTATATCTCTATTGTGGTCCACTTTAACTTCCATGAAGAATCCACGTATGAATATCCAAGCATTCTTCAACATTAGGGACAATTGCTCTTATCAAGTGTGCAAGCATTGGGGACAACGACTATCATCATGTAAAGGGCAATTGCTCTCATCAAGTGAGCAAGCGTTTAGGGACAACGGCTCCGATAAAGTCAGGTATAATTGCTCTCAACAAGTGAGCCTATAAGTACAACGGCTCTTATCATGGAAGAGACAAATTGCCCTTATAAAGGTAGCCTTTAGAGACAACGGATCTCATCATGTAAGTGACAATTGTTCTTATCAAGTGTGGAAGCTTTAGGGACAACGGTTATCATCATGTAAAGGGCAACTGCTCTCATTAAATGAGCAAGTGTTTAGGGACAACGGCTCCCATAAAGTTAGGTACAATTGCTCTCAACAAGTTAGCCTTTAGGGACAACGGCTCTTATCATGTAAGGGACAAATTGCCATCATAAAGGTAGCCTTTAAGGACATCGGATCTCATCTTGCAAGTGACAGTTGCTCTTATTAAGTGTGCAAGCATTAGGGACAACGGCTATCATCATGTAAAGGGAAATTGCTCTCATCAAGTAAGCAATCGTTTAGGGACAATGGCTCCCATAAAGTAAGGTAGAATTGCTCTCATCAAGTGAGCCTTTAGGGACAACGGCTCTTTTCATGTAAGGGACAAATCGCCCTCATAAAGTTAGCCTTTAGGGACAACGGATCTCATCTTGCAAGTGATAATTGCTCTTAACAAGTGTGCAAGCATTAGGGACAACAGCTATCATCATGTAAAGGGCAACTGCTCTCATCAAGTGAGCAACGTTTAGGGATAACGGCTCCCATAAAGTAAGGTGTAATTGCTCTCAACAAGTGAGCCTTTAGGGACAACGGCTCTTATCATGTAAGGGACAAATCGCCCTCGTAAAGTTAGCCTTTAGGGACAACGGATCTCATCATGCAAGTGACTATTGCTCTTGTCAAGTGTGCACGCATTAGGGATAACGGCTATCATGATGTAAAGGACAATTGCTCTCATCAAGTGAGCAAGCGTTTAGGAACAACGGCTCCCATAAAGTAAGGTAGAATTGCTCTCAACAAGTGAGCCTTTAGGGACAACGGCTCTTTTCATGTAAGGGACAAATCGCCCTCATAAAGTTAGCCTTTAGGGACAACGGATCTAATGATGCAAGTGACAATTGCTCTTGTCAAGTGTGCACGCATTAGGGACAACGGCTATCATCATGTAAAGGAAAATTGCTCTCATCAAGTGAGCAAGCGTTTAGGAATAACAGCTCCCATAAAGTAAGGTACAATTGCTCTCAACAAGTGAGTCTTTAGGGGCAACGGCTCTTATCATGTAAGAGACAAATTGCCCTCATAAATTTAGCCTTTAGGGACAACGGGTCACATCATGTAAGTAACAATTGCTCTTATCAAGTGTGCAAGCATTAGGGACAACGGCTATCATCATGCAAAGGGCAATTGCTCTCTTCAAGTGAGCAAGCATTTTTGGACAACGGCTAACATAAAGTAAGGTAGAATTGCTCTCAACAAATGAGCCTTTCGGGACAACGGATCTTATCATGTAAGAGATAAATCGCCCTCATAATGTTAGCCTTTAGGGACAAGGGATCTCATTGTGCAAGTCACAATTGCTCTTGTCAAGTGTGCAAGCATTAGGGACAATGGCTATCATCATGTAAAGGACGATTGCTCTCATCAAGTGAGCAAGCGTTAAGGGACAACGGCTCCCATAAAGTAAGGTAGAATTGCTCTTAACAAATGAGCCTTTAGGGACAACGGCACTTATCATGTAAGGGACAAATCGCCCTCATAAATTTAGGCTTTAGGGACAACGGATCTCATCATGCAAGTGACAATTGCTCTTGTCAAGTGTGCAAGCATTGGGGAGAACGGCTATCATCATGTAAATGACAATTGCTTTCATCAAGTGAGCAAGCGTTTACGGACAACGGCTCCCATAAAAGTAAGGTACAATTTCTCTCAACAAGTGAGTCATTAGGGACAACGGCTCTTATCATGTAAGGGACAAATTGCCCTCATAAAGTTAGCCTTTAGGGACAACGGATCTCATCATGTAAGTGACAATTGCTCTTATCAAGTGTACAAGCATTAGGTACAATGGCTATCATCTTGCTCTCATCAAGTGAGCAAGCGTTTAGGGACAACAACACCCATAAAGTCAGGTACAATTATTCTCAACAAGTGAGCCTTTAGGGACAACGGCTCTTATCATCGAAGAGACTAATTGCCCTTATAAAGGTAGCCTTTAGATACAACGGATCTCATCATGTAAGTGACAATTGCTATTATCAAGTATGGAAGCATTAGGGACAACGGTTATCATCATGTAAAGGGCAATTGCTCTCATCAAGTGAGCAAGCGTTTAGGGGCAACGACTCCCACAAAGTAAGGTATAATTGCTCATAACAAGTGAGCCTTTAGTGACAATGGCTCTTATCGTGTAAGGGACAAATTGCCCTCATAAAGGTACCCTTTAGGGACAACAGATCTCGTCTTGCAAGTGACAATTGCTCTTATCAAGTATGGTACATTCATGTGTGTTGCATTGGAACTTGATCATTGGTTGTCTTCATGTGTTTTCACTCGTATTTGTTGGAAGATTGGTTCAAGTACCAGATATGCTGGAAGGTTGGGTCGATTAGACCATGTTTAAGCTTCAAATTCGATTTGCTACGGATGTCACTCTTATTAGGTTATTAGATTATGCATATTGCATGATACTAATAGAAGATGCAAATGGATTTGTTTTGGAAGGAGCACTTGGAAGGCGGAGAAACTTGGTTATGGGTTTCTTCATGTTCAAGATCTGGAGGGCTAAGATGACGAGGGGACTCAAGTGTTTATTTGAGTTGTGATGTATTGTATTTTAATTTTTAGTCATTTTTAGTTGTTTTTGGATTTTATGTGGTAGTGGTCTACTTCTTTGTATTAAAGAAAATGTAGTGCCTATGTAACGGGCTTAGATATGGGATTCACCCATATCCATTGTACTTCAACGATTTTTTTGGTTTTAATATACTTTACCAGGGTGCAGGATTACTCCCCTTTACCCAAAAAGACAATTGCTCTTATCAAGTGTGCAAGCATTAGGGACAACGGCTATCATCATGTAAAGAACAATTGCTCTCATCAAGTGATCAAGCGTTTAGGGACAATGGCTCCCAAAAAGTAAGGTACAATTGCTCTCAACAAGTGAGTCTTTTGGGACAACGGCTCTTATCATGTAAGGGACAAATTGCCCTCATAAAGTTAGCCTTTAGGGACAACGGGTCTCATCATGTAAGTGACAATTGCTCTTATCAAGTGTGCAAGCATTAGGGACAACGACTATCATTATGTAAAGGACAATTGCTCTCATCAAGTGAGCAAGCGTTTATGGAAAAGGGCTCCCATAAAGTCAGGTACAATTGCTCTCAACGAGTGAGCCTTTAGGGACAACGGCTCTTATCATGTAAGGAACAAATTGCCTTCATAAAGGTAGCCTTTAGGGACAACGGGTCTCATCATGTAAGCGACAATTGCCCTTATCAAGTGTGCAAGCATTAGGGACAACGGCTATCATCATGTAAAGGGCAATTACTCTCATCAAGTGAGCAAGCGTTTATGGACAATGGCTCCCATTAAGTCAGGTACAATTGCTCTCAACAAGTGAGCCTTTAGGGATAACGGCTCTTATCATCGAAGAGACAAATTGCCCTTATAAACGTAGCCTTTAGAGGCAACGGATCTCATCATGTAAGTTACAATTGCTCTTATCTAGTGTGGAAGCATTAGGGACAATATTTATCATCATGTAAGGTACAATTACTCTCAACAAGTGAGCCTTTAGGGACAACGGCTCTTATCATGTAAGGGACAAATCGCCCTCATAAATTTAGGCTTTAGGGACAACGGATCTCATCATGCACGTGACAATTTCTCTTGTCAAGTGTGCAAGCATTGGGGACAACGGCTATAATCATGTAAAGGACAATTGCTTTCATTAAGTGAGCAAGCGTTTAGGGACAACGGCTCCCATAAAGTAAGGTACAATTTCTCTCAACAAGTGAGTCTTTAGGGACAACGGCTCTTATCATGTAAGGGACAAATTGCCCTCATAAAGTTAGCCTTTAGGGACAACGGATGTCATCATGTAAGTGACAATTGCTATAATCAAGTGTCCAAGCATTAGGTACAATGGCTATCATCATGTAGAGGGCAATTGCTCTCATCAAGTGAGCAAGCGTTTAGGGACAACGGCACCCATAAATTCAGGTACAGTTATTGTTAACAAGTGAGCCTTTAGGGACAACGGCTCTTATCATCGAAGATACAAATTGCCCTTATAAAGGTAGCCTTTAGAGACAATGGATCTCATCATGTAAGTGACAATTGCTCTTAACACGTGTGGAAGCAATAGGGACAACGGTTATCATCATGTAAAGGGCAATTGCTTTCATAAAGTGAGCAAGCGTTTAGGGGCAACGACTCCTATAAAGTAAGGTACAATTGCTTATAACAAGTTAGCCTTTAGTGACAATGGCTCTTATCTTGTAAGGGACAAATTGCCCTCATAAAGGTACCCTTTAGGGACAACGGATCTCATCTTGCAAGTGACAATTGCTCTTATCAAGTGTGCAAGCATTAGGGACAACGGCTATCATCATGTAAAGGACAATTGCTCTCATCAAGTGATCAAGCGTTTAGGGACAACGGCTCCCATAAAGTAAGGTACAATTACTCTCAACAAGTGAGTCTTTAGGGACAACGGCTCTTATCATGTAAGGGACAAATTGCCCTCATAAAGTTAGCCTCTAGGGACAACGGGTCTCATCATGTAAGTGACAATTGCTCTTATCAAGTGTGCAAGCATTAGGGACAACGGTTATCATCATGTAAAGGACAATTGCTCTCATCAAGTGAGCAAGCGTTTATGGAAAACGGCTCCCATAAAGTCAGGTACAATTGCTCTCAGCGAGTGAGCCTTTAGGGACAACGGCTCTTATCATGTAAGGGACAAATTGCCCTCATAAAGTTATCCTTTAGGGACAACGGGTCTCATCATGTAAGTGACAATTGCCCTTATCAAGTGTGCAAGATTAGGGACAACAGCTATCATCATATAAAGGGCAATTACTCTCATCAAGTGAGCAAGCGTTTATGGACAATGGCTCCCATAAAGTAAGGTACAATTGCTCTCAACATGTGAGCCTTTAGGGAAAACGGCTCTTATCATGTAAGGGACAAATTGCCCTCATAAAGGTAGCCTTTAGGGACAACGGATCTCATCTTGCAAGTCACAATTACTCTTATCAAGTGTGCAAGCATTAGGGACAACGGCTATCATCATGTAATGGGCAATTGCTCTCATCAAGTGAGCAACATTTAGGGATAACGGCTCCTATAAAGTAAGGTAGAATTGCTCTCAACAAGTGAGCCTTTAGGAACAATGGCTCTTATCATGTAAGGGGCAAATCGCCCTTATAAAATTAGCCTTTAGGGACAACGGATCTCATATTGCAAGTGACAATTGCTCTTGTCAAGTGCGCACGCATTAGGGATAACGGCTATCATGATGTAAAGGACAATTGCTCTCATCAAGTGAGCAAGCGTTTAGGAACAACGGCTCCCATAAAGTAAGGTAGAATTGCTCTCAACAAGTGAGCCTTTAGGGACAATGGATCTAATGATGCAAGTGACAATTGCTATTGTCAAGTGTGCACACATTAGGGACAACGACTATCATCATGTAAAGGAAAATTGCTCTCATCAAGTGAGCAAGCGTTTAGGAATAACAGCACCCATAAAGTAAGGTACAATTACTCTCAACAAGTGAGTCTTTAGGGACAACGGCTCTTATCATGTAAGAGACAAATTGCCCTCATAAATTTAGCCTTTAGGGACAACGGGTCACATCATGTAAGTAACAATTGCTCTTATCAAGTGTGCAAGCATTAGGGACAACGGCTATCATCATGCAAAGGGCAATTGCTCTCTTCAAGTGAGCAAGCGTTTTTGGACAACGGCTAACATAAAGTAAGGTAGAATTGCTCTCAACAATTGAGCCTTTCGGGACAACGGATCTTATCATGTAAGAGATAAATCGCCCTCATAAAGTTAGCCTTTAGGGACAAGGGATCTCATTATGCACACAATTGCTCTTGTCAAGTGTGCAAGCATTAGGGACAATGGCTATCATCATGTAAAGGACAATTGCTCTCATCAAGTGAGCAAGCGTTTAGGGACAACGGCTCCCATAATGTAAGGTAGAATTGCTCTTAACAAATGAGCCTTTAGAGACAACGACACTTATCATGTAAGGGACAAATCGCCCTCATAAATTTAGGCTTTAGGGACAACGGATCTCATCATGCAAGTGACAATTGCTCTTGTCAAGTGTGCAAGCATTGGGGACAACGACTATCATCATGTAAAGGACAATTGCTTTCATCAAGTGAGCAAGCGTTTAGGGACAACGGCTCCCATAAAGTAAGGTACAATTTCTCTCAACAAGTGAGTCTTTAGGGACAACGGCTCTTATCATGTAAGGGACAAATTGCCCTCATAAAGTTAGCCTTTAGGGACAACGGATCTCATCATGTAAGTGACAATTGCTCTTATCAAATGTCCAAGCATTAGGTACAATGGCTATCATCATGTAGAGGGCCATTGCTGTCATCAAGTGAGCAAGCGTTTAGGGACAACGACACCCATAAAGTCAGGTACAATTATTGTCAACAAGTGAGCCTTTAGGGACAACGGCTCTTATCATCGAAGATACAAATTGCCCTTAAAAAGGTAGCCTTTAGAGACAATGGATCTCATCATGTAAGTGACAATTGCTCTTATCAAGTGTGGAAGCAATAGGGACAACGGTTATCATCATGTAAAAGGCAGTTGCTCTCATAAAGTGAGCAAGCGTTTAGGGGCAACGACTCCCATAAAGTAAGGTACAATTGCTTATAACAAGTTAGCCTTTAGTGACAATGGCTCTTATCTTGTTCGGGACAAATTGCCCTCATAAAGGTACCCTTTAGGGACAACGGATCTCATCTTGCAAGTGACAATTGCTCTTATCAAGTGTGCAAGCATTAGGGACAACGGCTATCATCATGTAAAGGACAATTGCTCTCATCAAGTGATCAAGCGTTTAGGGACAACGGCTCCCATAAAGTAAGGTACAATTACTCTCAACAAGTGAGTCTTTAGGGACAACGGCTCTTATCATGTAAGGGACAAATTGCCCTCACAAAGTTACCCTCTAGGGACAACGGGTCTCATCATGTAAGTGACAATTGCTCTTATCAAGTGTGCAAGCATTAGGGACAACGGTTATCATCATGTAAAGGACAATTGCTCTCAACAAGTGAGCAAGCATTTATGGAAAACGGCTCCCATAAAGTGAGGTACAATTGCTCTCAACGAGTGAGCCTTTAGGGACAACGACTCTTATCATGTAAGGGACAAATTGCCCTCATAAAGTTATCCTTTAGGGACAACGGGTCTCATCATGTAAGTGACAATTGCCCTTATCAAGTGTGCAAGATTAGGGACAACGGCTATCATCATGTAAAGGGCAATTACTCTCATCAAGCGAGCAAGCGTTTATGGACAATGGCTCCCATCAAGTAAGGTACAATTGCTCTCAACATGTGAGCCTTTAGGGACAACGGCACTTATCATGTAAGGGACAAATTGCCCTCATAAAGGTAGCCTTTAGGGACAACGGATCTCATCTTGCAACTCACAATTGCTCTTATCAAGTGTGCAAGCATTAGGGACAACGGCTATCATCCTGTAATGGGCAATTGCTCTCATCAAGTGAGCAACATTTAGGGATAACGGCTCCTATAAAGTAAGGTAGAATTGCTCTCAACAAGTGAGCCTTTAGGGACAACGGCACTTATCATGTAAGGGACAAATTGCCCTCATAAAGGTAGCCTTTAGGGACAACGGATCTCATCTTGCAAGTCACAATTGCTCTTATCAAGTGTGCAAGCATTAGGGACAACGGATCTCATCATGCAAGTGACAATTGCTCTTGTCAAGTGCGCACGCATTAGGGATAACGGCTATCATCATGTAAAGGACAATTGCTCTCATCAAGTGAGCAAGCGTTTAGGGACAACGACTCCCATAAAGTAAGTTAGAATTGCTCTCAACAAGTGAGCCTTTAGGGACAACGGCTCTTTTCATGTAAGGGACAAATCTCCCTTGTAAAGTTAGCCTTTAGGGACAACGGATCTCATGATGCAAGTGACAATTGCTCTTGTCAAGTGTGCACGGATTAGGGACAACGGCTATCATCATGTAAAGGACAATTGATCTCATCAAGTGAGCAAGCGTTTAGGAACAACGGCTCCCATAAAGTAAGGTACAATTTCTCTCAACATGTGAGTCTTTAGGGACAACGGCTCTTTTCATGTAAGGGACAAATCGCCCTCATAAAGTTAGCCTTTAGGGACAACGGATCTAATGATGCAAGTGACAATTGCTCTTGTCAAGTGTGCACGCATTAGGGACAACGGCTATCATCATGTAAAGGACAATTGCTCTCATCAAGTGAGCAAGCGTTTAGGAAAAATGGCTCCCATAAAGTAAGGTACAATTGCTCTCTACAAGTGAGTCTTTAAGGACAACGGCTCTTATCATGGAAGAGACAAATTGCCCTTATAAAGTTAGCCTCTATGGTCAATGGATCTCATCTAGTAAGTGACAATTGATCTTATCAAGTGTGCAAGCATTAGGGACAACGGCTATCATCATGTAAAGGGCAATTGCTCTTATCAAGTGAGCAAGTGTTTAGGGACAACAGCTCCTATAAAGTAAGGTACAATTGCTCTCAACGAGTGAGCCTTTAGGGACAACGGCTCTTTTCATGTAAGCGACAAATTGCCCTCATAAAGTTAGCCTTTAGGGACAACGGGTCTCATCATGTAAGTGACAATTGCCCTAATCAAGTGTGCAAGCATTAGGGACAACGGCTATCATCATGTAAAGGGCAATTGCTCTCATCAAGTGAGCAAGCGTTTAGGGACAACGACTCCCATAAAGTAAGGTAAAATTGCTCTCAACAAGTGAGCCTTTACGGATAACGGCTCTTATCATGTAAGGGACTAATTGCCCTTATAAAGGTAGCCTTTAGGGACAACGGATCTCATCTTGCAAGCCACAATTGCTCTTATCAAGTGTGCAAGCATTAGGGACAACGGCTATCATCATGTAAAGAGCAATTGCTCTCATCAAGTGAGCAACGTTTAGGGATAACGGCTCCCATAAAGTAAGGTAGAATTGCTCTCAACAAGTGAGCCTTTAGGGACAATGGCTCTTATTATGTAAGGGACAAATCACCCTCATAAAGTTAGCCTTTAGGGACAACGGATCTCATCATGCAAGTGACAATTGCTCTTCTCAAGTGTGCACGCATTAGGGACAACGGCATTCATCATGTAAAGGACAATTGAATCAAGTGAGCAAGCGTTTAGGAACAACGGCTCCCATAAAGTAAGGTACAATTGCTCTTAATAAATGAGCCTTTAGGGACAACGGCTCTTATCATGTAAGGGACAAATCTCCCTCATAAAATTAGCCTTTAGGGACAACGGATGTCATCATGCAAGTGACAATTGCTCTTGTCAAGTGTGCAAGCATTAGGGACAACGGCTATCATCATTTCAACAATTGCTCCCATCAAGTGGGCAAGCATTTAGGGACAACGACTCCAATAAAGTAAGGTACAATTGCTCTCAGCAAGTGAGTCTTTAGGGACAACGGCTCTTATCATGTAAGGGACAAATTTCCCTCATAAAGTTAGCCTTTAGGGACAACGGGTCTCATCATGTAAGTAACAATTGCTTTTATCAAGTGTGCAAGCATTAGGGACAACGGCTATCATCATTTTTTTTAGGGTAAAAGGGTTAATTTACCCTGGTAAAATATATTATCCAAAAAACCGTTGAAGTACAAAGGACAAGGGTGACTCACCTTAGGAAGAAGTCGGTTAAGAGTGTAGGTGACAGTTTGTTTCGTAATTGGTCATGGGTTTCTAATATGGATGATTGTAGAAGTGTGTGTTGAATGTTAGTTGGGTGGTTTAACGACGTAGTTGGAGCTAATCTTATTTCTCATTCTGACCAAGCTATGCATTTTGAAATTAATTTTATTCATGATTACAGGAAGCACTTTGTTTCTTTCATCTATGCCAAGAACAAAGGTGTTGAAAGACGGGTGTTATGGAAGAACTTAGCTCTTCACAGGGATCTTGTCAAGGGTGAGCCGTGGGTTCTGCTGGGTGATTTCAACGTCGCCCTGAATATTAGTGATTGTTCTGATGTCACTGCTGCTAGAGACCATGATATGGATGATTTTAGGAATTGTGTTGAGTCATTGGAGCTTGATGACATTGCTGCCAAAGGTATGTTCTACACTTGGATTCAAAAACGCCTTGATCCTGAATCTGGTATTCTTAAGAAATTAGATAGAGTGTTGGGTAATAGTTGCTTCATTTCTTGTTATGATAGCTGCTTTGCTGAATTTTTGCCTTATCTTTCATCGGATCATTGTCCTGTTATTTTGAATTACTCTTTGGCCAAACCTGTTAAGCCTAGATCATTTAGGTTTGCTAACTTTTTGGTGGAGAAGGATTCTTTTATTCCTACGGTTAGAGATAATTGGGGTATTGAGGTTTTTTTGGTTCCGTATGTTTGTTTTGGCTAAACGTCTTAAAAATATAAAAAGACATTTGAGGAATATGAATAGGGTTAATGGGAACGTTTTTAATAAGGTTAAGACTTTGAAGGCTGAGCTTAAAAGAGTGCAACTGAGTTTAGACAAAGATCCCAATAATAGTAGTCTTAGAGAAGAAGAATATGTCTACTGTAATGCGTATCGGGAAGCGGTGAGGGATGAGGCTAACCTTCTTAGGCAGAAAACCAAGATTCAGTGGTTGAAGGATGGTGACCAAAATACGTCGTATTTCCATAATTATCTTAAGAATAGGGTGAACAAGGGTAGGATTCAAGTGGTGTGTGATGAGCAGGGTAATAAGTTCTGCGGTGATGATGTGCCGGGGTGTTTTGTTAACCATTTTCAAAAGTTTTTGGGGGTGGAAGATGAGGTCATTCCATTAGAAGACTGTGAGGAACTTTTTGCCAAGAAACTTGATCCTTCTATTGCATTGAATATGGTTAGACTTGTTTCGGATACTGAAATCAAAGAAGCGATGTTTAGTATTGATGATGACAAAGCGGCTGGCCCGGATGGTTTTACTTCTAAGTTTTTTAAAGCGGCTTGGAGCGTTGTTAGTGTTGATGTCTGTGCTGTGGTTAAAGAGTTTTTCAGTTCTGGTAAACTGCTAGGCGAGTTTAATGCTAATGTTATCTCGCTTATTCCTAAGTTACAAGTTCCCTTGAAGATTTCTGATTATCGTCCTATTGCTTGTGGTAATGTCATCTACAAGTGTATCAGTAAAGTCATTACGAATAGGCTTAAAGAAGGTCTTTGTAGTCTGATTGATTGTAACCAGAGTGCATTTATTCCGGGTAGGCAGATTAGTGACAATATATTGCTTGCTCAGGAGTTTGTTAAGAGATATAACTGGACGCGTGATGTTAGCAAATGCTCGTTCAAAGTGGACATACAGAAGGCGTATGATACGATCAATTGGGATTTTCTAAAGAAGTGTCTCGTTCATTTTGGATTCCACAGCTCCATGATTCACTGGATTATGGTATGTTTAACTTTAGCCTCTTTTTCTTTATGTGTTAATGGTGAATTGCATGGATTTTTCAAAAGTAAAAGGGGTCTTAGGCAGGGTGACCCGATCTCGCCTTATTTGTTCACTATCGTTATGGAAGCATTTAATATGATGGTTAAGAGACAGATTAGAAGGGATGGTCGGTTTAGGTTTCATTGGGGTTGTGAGAAATTTCAACTGACACACTTATGTTTTGCGGATGACCTTTTTTTATTATGTCATGGTGATTTAATTTCTGCCAGTATTCTTAGAAGAGCTTTAGATGAATTTGCTATGTGTTCTGGCTTATTCCCTAGTCTTGCTAAAAGTGTTGCTTTTTTTGGGAGTGTGCCTGATACAGTTAAGGATAATATTTTGCTGGTCATGCCTTTTAGAATTGGTGTTCTGCCATTGAAATACTTAGGTATCCCTCTGTCCGGTAAGAGAATTGTTAATGAGGATTGTAGAAGCTTGATTCAGAAGGTTAAGAATCGCATTAATGATTGGAGAAACAAAACTTTATCATTCGCAGGTAGACTTCAGTTAATCTCATCTGTTCTTACTTCGCTTCATGTTTATTGGGCTTCGATGTTTCTTCTTCCTAATCATGTTTGTGATAGCATTGATAAACTGTGTAAAAAGTTTTTGTGGTCCGGTGGGGGTGAGGGTAGTGGAATTACTAGTGTATCATGGAAAGATATTTGTATGCCTAAAAATCAGGGGTCCTTGGTCTTAAACCACTTAGACTTATGAATGAGGCTTTAATCGCTAAGCACCTTTGAAATGTTATTTGTAAGAAAGATTCGCTGTGGGTTAGATGGGTTCATGCTTATAGGATCAAAGATAGGAACATTTGGTTTGATATTAAGCCTGAACATGGTGCTTCGGGTTGGAATCATATTCTTTGTCTTAGGGATAAAATTCGATCATTTGTGGTATATAGATTGGGTAATGGTAAACAATGTTCTATGTGGTTTGATAAATGGCACACTAATGGCCCGCTATGTAAGGTTATTACTCCTAGTTTCCTTACTGAGCATGGGTTGGATACTAATGATAAGGTTGCCAATTGGATTGACAGTAATGGATGGAAATGGCCCAATGAATGGAATAGTCTTTTTGGTGATGTTTTAAATGTGCCGGTTCCTGTTTTATTTGATGAATTTGAGGACAAGGTTTTATGGATCAATAAGGATAATAAGGATGTTGAATTTAGTGTCAAAGAAGCTTGGAAAGCGTTGGATTGATAGTCCTAAAGTTATGTGGTATAAGCACGTTTGGTTCTCCCAATGTATTCCTAGACACGCTTTTGTGCTTTGTATGGCTATGAGGGGGAGACTTAAAACTTCGGATCGTATTTCTAGATGGTTCAACATTCCCAGTACCTTATGTCCTTTATGTAATGCTGTTGATGAATCCCATGCCCACTTGTTCTTTTCTTGCAACTTTTCTAAGGCTGTTTGGGGTCATCTAAAACTTTTGTGTAAGCTTGATGATATTTCCTATACGTGGGCTGAAGTTGTTTCTGGAATCTCTATTAGAACTGCTAATAATTCTATATGGAGTGTGATTCAGCGTTTAGTGTTTGGAGCTGCGGTCTATTACATTTGGCAAGAGCGGAATTTTAGGTTATTTCAAAAGAATTTTAGAAGTGAGGAGACTATTTTCAAGATTATCGTTGATATAGTTAGACGTAAGCTGTTAAGTCTTAAGATTAAGCTTTCGGTGGAATCTATGAAGGCTGCGACTATTTGGAAAATCCCATTGAAATGTCATAGCGGCTGTGATAATGGTATTTCTGGTGTTACTTGATTCCTTGGCTACTATGGGTTTTCACAAATTCCTTTTGTATTTGTGGCAGTGGGTTTGTATTGATTCTGCTAATAAGTATTCTAACAGTGGTTATGTGATGGTTTGTAATTTCAACAGATCTTGTGATTGTTGGGTTTGTTGGTGTTTCTTGGGTACTGGTTTCTGGAAATGTAACTATGTTTTTGATCCGGGTGTTTGTGGTTTTAGCAAGTTATTATGCACTACAGATGAGAGGATAGCTTCCTGCGCTGGTCATCATTTTGTAGTTTGGAGTTATGGATGGCTATGCACTACAGGAACCGATTCTTTATTCTACGTTGATAACTTGTATTGGTTGTTTCGGTCTCAAATGAGTTTAATGAGCAATGAGACTGTGTTGGTGATTAATACCAGGTTTATTCCTATTCTGTTCATTATTTGGAGGCATATTGGGTGCAATTTCATGGCTGGTATCGTAATTTTTGTGGTTTTATTTGTTAATGGGTGGGGGTATGAGGTGGTTTATGTTAGCAGGTGTTGTGCTTCATTTGTTTTTATCTTTTGGTACTCTAATATGAACATACCTTGTACTCTTTTTCCTTGTTCAAAGTTTTCCCACAGGGTTTTTATTTGGCAAGGTTTTTTAACGAGACAAGGTTATTGGATGATTGAAGTCTTGATGATTCATCCTTTTCCTGATCTGAGGTTCAAGCTTATGCTGATCTGGATGCTTTCCTTTGACCAAGTTACCTGGTGTTGTTATGCTGTTGATTCTGAGTTGGAGATTATATCTGTGATTTTGAGTTATGTTTTCCTTTATTGTATCAGCTTCTTTCCTGTACTTAAGACTTAGTATTTATGCTTCCTATGACTGCTTGTGAATGGTGATGTTTGGAGCTCCTTTGGTTGATTCCTTTGGAGTACCCCATGTATTCAGAGTTCTCAAGTGGTCATAGTTTCAAGCTGTCTTTATACTGAGTTTTGATGTTCAGGGGTTGCTTTTGGTATTATGCAGTATTGGTAGTTTATTTGTTCTCTTTGTTATCTTATCATTGTTGTAATCAGTTTGGACTTGTCCATTTCTGTTTCTAGGCAAGTTGTGATTGGGTTAGGGGTTGTCCTTTCCTTGTCTATCTTGTGCTATCCTATGTACATAACTCTTTATTTTATTTAATATATTTTACCTTTTTGTAAAAAAAAAAACGTTGAAGTACAAAAACACCTACTACTATGGGCGATTTTAGTACCTAGGGTTTCATCATATTTCTGCTGTATTTCCTGTTCATCTATACACATTAAATCCATTTTATTTTAATTCAATCTTATATACAATACATCCTTACTGTAGATCCGTGTCCTGTTCTTCATAATTTCACTTTTATTAAATACTCCGTCATTTTTTATTCATTTTTCCGTTATAACGACCGTGTTACTGTTCCTCGTACTATCTCATTTCCACCATTAATCCCTCTGTGTTCATGATTATGTTACTTTAATCACTATGTCGGATTCAAACATTGATCCAAAACCTAATCCGTCCTCTCATAGGACGGATTCTTCACTAGAACCATGAATCCTTTGAGTAAATCTGCTTTGAAACATACTAATAATATGTTGTCTAATGTTCCTAAGAATTTTTATTCTAAAGTGAATACTAGATCTGCTTCAAGGGGTAATAGAGTTGCTATGGATATGGATGATTTGGAGTGTGATGATGGGGCTTCTGAGTCTGTGGAGGGTAGTGAGGAGTTTGGAGGCTCTTGTTCTGGTATTGATGATGGGGGTAGTGTTGGTGATGGGTCTGAGGCTGTTAAGGTGAATTCTGGTAATGCTAATAACATTTCATTTGACTGTGATGTTAGTAATAGGGATATTATTGATGAAATTGCAAAAAGTTTAAATAATGAGCCTATTTCTGCTAATGTTAAGAGTGTTGGTAATGAGGGTAGTCTTAATAGAGGGCCTAGGGATGTTAATGGTTTGCCTGCTAGTGATTTAGGTCAGGGGAATGTATCGTGTAATAGGGTTGATGTTCCTGATGTGTCTAAACCTAATGTGGGTAGCACTAATTTGAAGCACAATGTTGGTTCTGATAAGCCTAGGAGTCCTACTAAAGTCAGTTTTGGTGATGTTAGGGTTCCGGGTTTGTTTAAGGTTAACGGGAATGTTAATGATATTGGTAAGGGTGTTAGCGATGTGAGTAATTTTGCTGTGGGTGAGTCAAGTGGTGCTAAGGATATTGTGATGATAGATAGTGTTTATGAAAAGAATAGTAGGTCTTTTCGTGAGGCTGTATCAAGTAGTTATGGTTGGAACGGGAATAATAAATTGCATTATGTACCTCCGTCTATTATTGGTGAAAATAGGAAAGTTGCTAAGATGGATCCGATTTTGGAAGAAGGGTGTAAGAGATGGGGCAATACAGTGGTTGGTTTTTTTGTTGGTTTTCGTATGAATTATGCTGATTTGGTCTATCATTTGAAGCGTATGTGGAGGCTGTATCAGTTGGATAACGTTATTATGAATCAAAATGGAATGTGTTTTTTTGATTTTAAGTCTAATGACGGGATGGAATTGGTTATTGAGAAAGGCCCTTGGCTAGTGAATAATAGGCCTTTGTTTGTGAAAAAGTGGGAACCGGGGTTGTGCATGTCTAGACCTGAGGTTAAGAAAGTTCCGGTTTGGGCTAAAATTCATGACATTCCCTTGGAACCTTGGAATGTTGATGGTATTAGTAGGATTGTTAGCCAAATTGGTAGCCCAATTATTATGGACCGGATGACTACTGCCATTTGTGAAAAGCCTTATGGTAGGGCTACATTTGCTAGGGTGTTAGTAGAGATTGATTCTGAGAAGTCTTTTGTTGATTTTGTTGAGCTGTGGTATGAGAAGTTGGGTAAGGTTTTAAAGCTGCGGGTTGAACATGATTGGGTTCCGCCAAGATGTGAGGAGTGTAAGGTTTTTGGACACTACTTGAGTGATTGTAGGAATAAAGTGAATGTGGCTAGGAAAGTGAATAAGGATGGTGAGAATGTGAAGCCTAATGATGTGAAGAGTGGTGATAATAATAATAGTTCGGGTAATGTTAATGTGGAAGAGGGGTGAACAGTTGCTGGTTTTAGAAGGAATAGGAGTGTTGGAAATAATGGGCGACAAGGGAATATTGGTGGTTATCAGGTTAGAAGAGGCACTTATGTTAATACGGCAAGTGGTAATAACACTAGTTAGGTAAATACGGGGAATATGGGTGATAAGCAGGTATGTAATAAGTCGGAACCAGTGAAAAGTGGCAATGTAGGCAAGGTAGATGAAAGTGTAGTTGTGAATGACAATGGGCAGCCTATTAACAAGGGTAAAGATAAAGTTGATGCGGGTATTGGTGGTAGTAATAGTAGTCAGAATAATACTTCAGTAATTAACAGGAAGAATGTGCAGAAGAAGAATTCGGGTAACATTTCTGGTAACAAAAATGGTAATAGCAGCAAGAGTGGTGATGGTCGTAAGTTGAATGATGTTTTAGGTTCTAAGAATGTTAGTACTAGTAATCGGTTTGATGTTTTGGGTAGTGATCGGGTCTCATGAACAGCAATTAGAATTAAAAATCAAAAATTTGTCTGAACGTATCGTTTTAATTAACCAGAATCTCAATTCCAATGCTAAAAGTAATGCTGATATGATGATGCAGAAGACTGTCTTAACTACGCATGATAGTAGTGATGTTTCTCTCAGTCAATGTTATGATGAAGCTTATCGTATGGAGTTAGCCAAAATAGGAAGTTTGCAAAAGGAGCGTGATTTTTTGAAGGTTGATCTGTTTATTTTATCTAAAAATCCGTTTGATAAGGAATGTAAAGAGACTTGGACTGATGAGATGTTGGAATACTACTCGAGTAGATGTGAGGATATAAGAAGTGATAGGATTAATGGGCATTTATCTGATATGGATGGCACTCATTCCTTGGATCAAGTGGAGGAGGTTACGACTGGTTCAGCCTCCTTTATGACACAGAATGAAGTCATTAATGATGTGGATACGTCTATGGTTCAAGAGTGTGGTGCGCCTGCACCTTTTGATTCCAATATTCAATGAGTTGTAAAATTGGTGTTTGGAATGTCCGGGGTCTGTCTCAGACTTCTAGACAAGATGAAGTTATATCGCTTATTAGAGAAGAAGGGTTGTGTATGTGTGCTGTGGTTGAGACTCACCTTAGGAAGAAGTCGGTTAAGAGTGTAGGTGACAGTTTGTTTCGTAATTGGTCATGGGTTTCTAATATGCATGATTGTAGAAGTGTGTGTAGAATGTTAGTTGGGTGGGATAACAACGTAGTTGGAGCTAATCTTATTTCTCATTCTGACCAAGTTATGCATTTTGAATTTATTTTATTCACAGGAAGCACTTTTTTTCTTTCATCTATGCCAAGAACAAAGGTGTTGAAAGACGGGTGTTATGGAAGAACTTAGCTCTTCATAGTGATCTTGTCAAGGGTGAGCCGTGGGTTCTGCTGGGTGATTTCAACGTCGCCTTGAATATTAGTGATTGTTCTGATGTCACTGCAGCTAAACACCATGATATGGATGATTTTAGGAATTGTGTTGAGTCATTGGAGCTTGATGATATTGCTTCCAAAGGTATGTTCTACACTTGGAGTCAAAAACGCCTTGACCCTGAATCTGGTATTCTTAAGAAATTAGATAGAGTGTTGGATAATAGTAGCTTCATTTCATGTTATGATAGCTGCTTTGCTGAATTTTTGCCTTATCTCTCATCGGATCATTGCCCTGTTATTTTGAATTATTCTTTGGCCAAGCCTGTTAAGCCTAGATCATTTAGGTTTGCTAACTTTTTGGCGGAGAAGGATTCTTTTATTCCTACGGTTAGAGATAATTGGGGTATTGAGGTTTTTGGGTTCCGTATATTTGTTTTGGCTAAACGTCTTAAAAATATGAAAAGACATTTGAGGAATATGAATAGGGTCAATGGGAACATTTTTAATAAGGTTAAGGCTTTGAAGGCTGAGCTTAAAAGAGTGCAAATGTGTTTAGACAAAGAACCCGATAATAGCAGTCTTAGAGAAGAAGAATATGTCTATTGTAATGCGTATCAGGAAGCGGTGAGGGATGAGGCAAACCTTCTTAGGCAGAAAACCAAAATTCAGTGGTTGAAGGATGGGGACCAAAATACGTTGTATTTCCATAATTTTCTTAAGAACAGGGTGAACAAGGGTAGGATTCAAGTTGTGTGTGATGAGCAGGGTAACAAGTTCTATGTTGATGATGTGCCGGGGTGCTTTGTTAACCATTTTCAAAAGTTTTTGGGAGTAGAAGATGAGGTCATTCCGTTAGAAGACTGTGAGGATATTTTTGCCAAGAAACTTGATCCTTCTATTGCATTGAACATGGTTAGACCTGTTTCGGATACCGAAATCAAAGAGGCGATGTTTAGTATTGATGATGACAAAACTGCTGGCCTGGATGGTTTTACTTCGAAGTTTTTTAAAGCGGCTTGGAGCGTTGTTAGTGTTGATGTCTGTGCTGCGGTTAAAGAGTTCTTCAGTTCTGGTAAACTTCTTGGTGAGTTTAATGCTAATGTTATCTCGCTTATTCCTAAGTTACAAGTTCCCTTGAAGGTGTCTGATTATCGTCCTATTGCTTGTGGTAATGTCATCTACAAGTGTATCAGTAAAGTCATAACGAATAGGCTTAAAGAAGGTCTTTGTAGTCTGATTGAATGTAACCAGAGTGCATTTATCCCGGGTAGGCAGATCAGTGACAACATATTGCTTGCTCAGGAGTTTGTTAAGAGATATAACTGGACGCGTGATGTTAGCGAATGCTCGTTCAAAGTGGACATACAGAAGGCGTATGATACGGTCAATTGTGATTTTTTGAAGAAGTGTCTCGTTCATTTTGGCTTCCACAGCTCCATGATTCACTGGATTATGGTATGTTTAACTTCTGCCTCTTTTTCTTTATGTGTTAATGGTGAATTGTATGGATTTTTCAAAAGTAAAAAAGGTCTTAGGCAGGGTGACCCGATTTCGCCTTATTTGTTCACTATCGTTACGGAAGCATTTAATATGATGGTTAAGAGACAGATTAGGAGGGATAGTCGTTTTTGGTTTCATTGGGGTTGTGAGAAATTTCAACTGATCCACTTATGTTTTGCGGACGACCTTTTTTTATTATGTCATGGTGATTTAATTTCCGCCAGTATTCTTAGAAGAGCTTTAGATGAATTTGCTATGTGTTCTGGCTTGTTCCCTAGTCTTGCTAAAAGTGTTGCTTTTTTTGGGAGTGTGCCTGAACCGGTTAAGGAAAATATTTTGCTTGTCATGCCGTTTAGAATTGGTGTTCTGCCATTGAAATACTTAGGTATCCCTCTGTCCGGTAAGAGAATTGTTAATGAGGATTGTAGAAGCTTGATTCAGAAGGTTAAGGATCGCATTAATGATTGGAGAAACAAAACTTTATCATTTGCGGGTAGACTTCAACTAATCTCCTCTGTACTTACTTCGCTTCATGTTTATTGGGCTTCAATGTTTCTTCTTCCTAATCATGTTTGTGATAGCATTGATAAACTGTGTAAAAAGTTTTTGTGGTCCGGTGGGGGAGTGGGCAGTGGAATTGCTAGTGTTTCTTGGAGAGATATTTGTAAGCCTAAAAATCAGGGGGGCCTTGGTCTTAAACCACTTAGACTTATGAATGAGGCTTTAATTGCTAAACATCTTTGGAATGTTATTAGTAAGAAAGATTCGCTGTGGGTTAAATAGGTTCATGCTTATAGGATCAAAGATAGGAACATTTGGTTTGATGTTAAGCCTAGACATGGTGCTTCGGGTTGGAATCATATTCTTGGTCTTAGGGATAAAATTCAATCGTTTGTGGTGTATAGATTGGGTAATGGTAAAAAGTGTTCTATGTGGTTTGATAAATGGCACACTAATGGCCCGCTGTGTAAGGTTATTACTCATAGTTTCCTTACTGAGCACGGGTTTGATACTAATGATAAGGTTGCCGATTGGATTGACAGTAACAAATGGAAATGGCCCAATGAATGGAATAGTCTATTTGGTGAAGTTTTAAATGTACCTGTTCCTGTTTTATTTGATGAGTTTGAGGATAAGGTTTTATGGATAAATAAGGATAATAAGGATGTGGAATTTAGTGTCAAAGAAGTTTGGAAAGCTTTAAGGATTGATAGTCCTAAAGTTATTTGGAATAAGCATGTTTGGTTCACTCAATGTATTTCTAGACACGCTTTTGTGCTTTGGATGGCTATGCGGGGGAGACTTAAAACTTCGGATCGAATATCTAGATGGTTTAACATTTCTAGTACCTTATGCCTTTTATGTAATGCCGTTGATGAATCCCATGCTCACTTGTTCTTTTCTTGTGATTTTTCTAGGGCTGTTTGGGGTAACCTTAAACTTTTGTGTAAGCTTGATGATACTTCTTTCACTTGGGCTGAAGTTGTTTCTGGAATTTCCAATAGAACTGCTAATAATTCTATTTGGAGTGTGATTCAGCGTTTAGCGTTTGGGGCTGTGGTCTATTATATTTGGCAAGAGCGAAATTTCAGGTTATTTCAAAAGAATTTTAGAAGCGAGGAGACTATTTTTAAGATTATCGTTGACACTGTTAGGCACAAGCTGTTAAGTCTTAAGATTAAGCATTATGTGGAATCTGTGAAGGCTGCGAATATTTGGAAAATCCCGTTGAGGAGTCATAGCTGCTGTGACAATGGTATTAATGGTGTTACATGACTCTTTGGCAACTGTGGGTTTGCACAAATTCTTATTGAATTTGTGGCTTTGGGTTTGTAGTGATTCTGCAAACCAGTATTCTAACGGTGATTATGTGATGGTTTGTAATTTTAATTATTTTGACATATCATTTTATCCTTGTGATTGTTTTTTTTTTTTTTTTTTTGGTAAAGGGGTTAACCCCGGTAAATATTTTTGGGTAAAAGGGATAACACACCCTGGTAAAATTCATTACACCAAAAAGCGTTGAGGTACAAAGGATGAGGGCGTACTCCCCTCATCTCAGTCCGTTAGGACACTTACAGACTCTAATATAAGAATGACAAACCATTCTTATAACTTACAATAAAGTGAAACCAACCAATAATGACGAAGGTACATAAAATAAATAACATAAACATGACAATACTACTCAAGAAAGCACTTGAGCCTTCCAAATCACTATGGCGTTCCACCTTAACCTCCATGAAGAATCCACGAATAAACATCCATGCGATCTTCAACCAATAAAGTGTTGTAGTGAACCAGAACCACCACAAACACAACTTCCAATATACCATCATATAACAGCCCCACAATAACAGCAAGACCAAAATACAATGCAAAAGTCGACCAATGGGAATTAAGTAGAGAATCATGCAATTGCATAACATTACCCAGTCCCAACATGAAGTTCCAAAAGAGGTCGTTGCAGCAATAGGCATAAAGTACGGACCCATTAGGAACATGAATACTAGGATTTAATAAAACCCTAACCTGCAAAAACGACCTAACCAAGGCTGATGGACATGAACCCACCAACATCAGGTCGTACACAGCAGCATCGATCCAGCACAGAATATAGAACCCAAGTATATAGATCGATCCACCAATAAACGATCAATAGAAAATAATGAACATTCCTATTGAACGAGTCAAGGATTTTTGAATAAGTTACCCTAGAAACTTAACTTACAAATACCATCAATTAGATCAGCAAACAACAGCAGAATCCAATTGAAACCAATCGTAGGTATAACCCTACACCTTCAATAATATGCCATACATCTCTTCCAGAAAGATTTGAGTACATATAAACTTCAAGTCAGCAAGATGCCAACAGCAGCAAGAGAATGCGTGACTAAAAAACCAATCCAGCTTTGTCTCATCACCATAGCAACAAAAAAGTAGAATAATGTAATCATTATGCATGATAATCAACGACAAAGCATGACCTCCATAGGGTGACAATACCCTAATATGCACAATCTGTCTAAAACCCAGTAAAATCCTAAGACCGTCACCAGGTTTGTAACATAAGGATCACGGTTTTAGAACAAGAACCCTTAATCATCACATACCACTCTCTCCAAAACCCACGTACATAATACCAATCATCCAATGTAGAATATACAAGCAGCAACCAAACCATACAACGGGTTACATTCAGCAACATGAGCAGATCACCCATTGAGAAACCCTAATCGGGTTTACATACAACATGCAATAATAACGAAACCCTAAGAAAATAGGAATTCGTATAGCATTAATAACATCAGCACCAACCCATCCCAAGATCGTAATCAATATAGAACCATGATAGTCCAAACGATCGATCCAAACCAAACAAGATAAAACCCTAAAAACGATTGAAAAATAAATCGTAATTAGAATCGTTTAGGGTTATAACAAACGAATCGATCGACCCTTATAAGTGTATAATCAGTTATAGAACCGACATAAAAAACAAGGATTAAAGGGTGCGATAAGATCCAATGGTGGTTAAAAAACCCTATGAAAAAAACGTTGAGGAGGATTAGGGTTAAAACATCACCATTACAGGAGAAATCCAATCTGATATCTAGCGAAAAGCGTTGCCAACCACCCTCTGAAGACAATCAATAACCTATTCGTATTGCATATCCTTCAAAGAAAGATAGAGAGGACGAATTAGATACTGAAATTGGCCGGAATAAGGAAGGAGGGTGGGGGTCGGATTTCTCCACAAGGGAGAGAGAACTTTAGGTTTAGCATTCTTTTCACAATTGTTCAACCCCGGTAAATATATAACCAAAAAATCGTTAAGTACAAATGGAATGTGGCTGAAGTACCACATTAACCTCAAGCAAAAGCTTGATGAACAAGAGTTTATGACAGGCCATAAACATCACAAACCTAGCTATATTACAAAGCACCTAACTAGGTATAAAAACAAGAAAAATCTTGAATCAAGCGAACGTCCCGCATCCATCCATAAGCACGAAGGGAGCAAGGCGACCCAGGAAGTTTGCCTCCTTAAAAACCCTTTCCAAGAAAAACCCATAGGGAAAAACCTTGGAGTAGGGAAAAAGAGTACAACCCTTACCCTCCCTTCGTGAAAATAACAAGCACTTGGAATCTTCCATGTATCCAGCAGTAGACGAGACTGAGTGGTTAACTTCTTGAACTTGAAGGTAACCAGCTTCAACCGAAGGGTAGAGACAATAACTTGAACCACCTCATCAACATTAGACTTCTTTTTATTAAAAAGCCTAGAATTACGTTCCATCCAAATGAAGTATGTAGTAGCCGCAAGCAATAACCGAGAAAGAATGCTAACAACAGAATGCCCTTTAGCAATAGGAATAATAAACGCAATAACATCAACCAGCAAAGGCGAGATACCATCCATGCCAGCTAAAGACCGAACCTTTAACCAAACCTGCAAAGAAAATGGACACTCAAAAAACAAGTGAGTGTGAGAATCCGGAACAGATTCACAAAGCGGGCATCTAAGGAGACTTAAATCAACACTTGGCCCCACATCCGATTCCCGCAGTCTATCTTGAGTTTTCAACTTCTGCCTAATAACAAGCCATAAATGCACCGCATGCCTAGGAATACAATGAGGAAACCACGGAATTTGAACCCAATCGACTTGATCAGCTCTAGCACGAAGGGATTCCCAAGCTAAAGCAACCGAAAAAGGCCTAACATTTCCATCCAAATCCCGCCATAATAACCCATCATCAGCATCATCCACTAGATTAGGAACCGGAAGATTAACTAAATCCGGAAATCTAGAATACCAATCAGCAGGCCATCTCCAAGAACCATTAACAATAACATCATAAACAGAGTCCGATAATGTTAGACCAGCCCGACTAATGTCTCTAGGAGTGAGAATATTGCGAATAGGGCTAATCTCACACCACATGTCAAACCAAACTGAAGTAGACCTACCATTGTTGAGCATATGCCAAATAAACGGACGTACCTTCGGTCTAATAGCAAGCAGCTTACGCCAACCCCAACTAACATCTCCCAAACAAGGAACATCCCAAAAACTCCTACCACGAAGTTTGTAAGAATGAATCCATTGAACCCATAAAGACTCTTTATCAGTTAAAATACTCCAAATATGCGTAGTCATAAGAGCAATATTAAAATCAGCCAGTCTACGAATACCAAGACCACCTTCACTTTTAGGCATACAAACAGAATCCCACGCCACTTTAGCCTTACCCTTTTTCATTTCCCCTTGACACCATAAGAAACCCCTCATGAGCTGCTCCAAATCATGAATAATACGAGCAGGAAGAATGAAAACAGATGCCCAATAAATATGCATCGAAGACAACACGGATCTAATCAATTGAAGCCTACCTGCCAACGAAAGAAACTTATTACGCCAATCATTTACACGCCCTTCTAATTTCTCCACAAGAACCTTACAATCCCTATAAAGAAGCCGAGACGAAATGAGAGGAACACCCAAATATCTAACCGGAAGAGAACCTTCTGCAAATGGCATAGACTGAAGAATCATAGCTTTCAAGACACTAGGAACATTACAGAAAAAAGCAGTACTCTTGGGAATACTCGGAACAAGACCCGAAACATTCTTGAAATCCTCCAAAGCTTGCATAATAACATTAACCGATTCAGGGTGGCCTCTAGAGAATAAGAAAAGATCATCTGCAAAACAAAGGTTAATAATACGCTGCTGCTCACATAAATGATGAAACTGAAACTCCGCCGTATTAGCAACCTTTTTCTGTAGAATAAGGGTTAAAACCTCCATAACCAAAGTAAATAAGTAAGGAGATAACGGGTCACCCTGCCGAAGACCTCGCTTACCTTGGAACCAGCCATGAAGATCCCCATTAACACAGATGGAATACGATGTAGTAGAGACACAAACCATAATCCAATCGACCATTTTAGGATGGAACCCAAAACCAATCAGAATAGACCTAAGAAAAGCCCAAAACCATAATCCTTGTGATTGTTGGGCTTGTTGGTTTCTCTTGGGTACTGGTTTCTGGAAATGTAACCATGTTTCTGATCCGGGTGTTTGTGGTTTTAGCAAGTTATTATGCACTACAGATGAGAGGATAGCTTCCTGCGCTGGTCATCATTTTGTAGTATGGAGTTATGGATGGCTATGCACTACAGGAACCGATTCTTTATTCTGCGCTGGTAACTTGTATTGGTTGTTTCGGTCTCAAATGAGTTTAATGAGCAATGAGACTGTGTTGGTGATTAATACCAGGTTTATTCCTAATCTGTTCATTATTTGGAGGCATATTGGGTGCAATATCATTGCTGGTATCTTAATCTTTGTGGTTTTATTTGTTAATTGGTGGGGGTATGAGGTGGTTTATGTTAGCAGGTGTTGTGCTTCATTTGTTTTTATCATTTGGTACTCTAATGTGAACATACCTTATACTCTTTTTCCTTGTTAAAAGTTTTCCCACAGGGTTTTTATTTGGCAAGGTTTTTTAACGAGACAAGGTTATTGGATGATTGAAGTCTTGATGAATCATCCTTTTCCTCATCTGAGGTTTAAGCTTATGCTGATCTGGATGCTTCCTTTTGACCAAGCTTTCGGGTGCTGTTATGCTGATATGCTGCTTGGGAGATTATATCTGTTTGGTCTTTTTTTATGAGTTATGTTGTATTTGAATTGTTATAGCTTCTCTCTTGTTATCATGCTTAGTATTTATGCTTTCTATGGTCTGCTTGTGAATGGTGATGTTTGAAGCTCTTTTGGTTGATTCCTTTGGAGTACCCCATGTTTTCAGAGTTCACAAGTGGTCCTAGTTCAAGTTGTCTATATACTGAGTTTTGATGATCAGGGGTTGCTTTTGGTTATGCAGTCTTGGTGGATTATTTGTTCTCTTTGTTATCTTATTATTAGTTGTTATCAGTTTGGACATGTCCATTTCTGTTTCTAGGCAAGATGTGATTGGGTTAGGGGTTGTCCTTTCCTTGTCTATCTTGTGATATCCTATGTACATAACTCTTTATTTTATTTAATATATTTTACCTTTTTGTAAAATAAATTATTAAAAAAAAAAAAAAAAAAAAAAAAAAAAAAAAAAAAAAAAACCGTTGAAGTACAAAGGACGAGGGTGACTTCCCCTCGCCTCAGTCCCTTAGGACACTTACAAACTTGAATATCAGAATGACACAACATTCCTATAACTTACAATAAAATGAACCTACCAATAATGACAAAGTATATAGAAATTACAATACTACTCAAGAGGAGTACTTGAGCCTTCTATATCTCTATTGTGGTCCACTTTAACTTCCATGAAGAATCCACGTATGAATATACAAGCATTCTTCAAAATTAGGGACAATTGCTCTTATCAAGTGTGCAAGCATTAGGGACAACGACTATCATCATGTAAAGGGCAATTGCTCTCATCAAGTGAGCAAGCGTTTAGGGACAACGGCTCCGATAAAGTCAGGTACAATTATTCTCAACAAGTGAGCCTTTAAGGACAACGGCTCTTATCATGGAAGAGACAAATTGCATTTATAAAGGAAGCCTTTAGAGACAACGGATCTCATCATGTAAGTGACAATTGCTCTTATCAAGTGTGGAAGCATTAGGGACAATGGTTATCATCATGTAAAGGGCAATTTCTCTCATTAAGTGAGCAAGCGTTTAGGGACAACGGCTCCCATAAAGTTAGGCACAATTGCTCTCAACAAGTTAGCCTTTAGGAACAACGGCTCTTATCATGTAAGGGACAAATTGCCATCATAAAGGTAGCCTTTAAGGACATCGGATCTCATCTTGCAAGTGACAATTGCTCTTATCAAGTGTGCAAGCATTAGGGACAACGGCTATCATCATGTAAAGGGAAATTGCTCTCATCAAGTAAGCAATCGTTTAAGGACAACGGCTCTCATAAAGTAAGGTAGAATTGCTCTCATCAAGTGAGCATTTAGGGACAACGGTTCTTATCAAGTAAGGGACAAATCGCCCTCATAAAGTTAGCCTTTAGGGACAACGGATCTCATCTTGCAAGTGATAATTGCTCTTATCAAGTGTGCAAGCATTAGGGACAACGGCTATCATCATGTAAAGGGCAACTGCTCTCATCAAGTGAGCAACGTTTAGGGATAACGGCTCCCATAAAGTCAGGTAGATTTGCTCTCAACAAGTGAGGTTTTAGGGACAACGGATCTCATCATGCAAGTGACTATTGCTCTTGTCAAGTGTGCACGCATTAGGGATAACGGCTATCATGATGTAAAGGACAATTGCTCTCATCAAGTGAGCAAGCGTTTAGGAACAACGGCTCCCAAAAAGTAAGGTAGAATTGCTCTCAACAAGTGAGCCTTTAGGGACAACGGCTCATTTCATGTAAGGGACAAATCGCCCTCATAAAGTTAGCCTTTAGGGACAACGGATCTCATGATGCAAGTGACAATTGCTCTTGTCAAGTGTGCACGCATTAGGGACAACGGCTATCATCATGTAAAGGAAAATTGCTCTCATCAAGTGAGCAAGCGTTTAGGAACAACGGATCCCGTAAAGTAAGAAACAATTGCTCTCAATAAGTAAGTCTTTAGGGACAACGGCTCTTATCATGTAAGGGACAAATTGCCCTCATAAAGTTAGCCTTTGGGGACAACGGGTCACATCATGTAAGTAACAATTGCTATTATCAAGTGTGCAAGCATTAGGGACAACGACTATCATCATGCAAAGGGCAATTGCTCTCTTCAAGTGAGCATGCGTTTATAGACAACGGCTAAAACAAAGTAAGGTAGAATTGCTCTAAACAAATGAGCCTTTAGGGACAACGGCTCTTATCATGTAAGGGTTAAATCGCCCTCATAAAGTTAGCCTTTAGGGACAAGGGATCTCAATATGCAAGTCACAATTGCTCTTGTCAAGTGTGCAAGCATTAGGGACAATGGCTATCATCAGGTAAAGGACAATTGCTCTCATCAAGTGAGCAAGCGTTTAGGGACAACGACTCCCATAAAGTAAGGTAGAATTGCTCTTAACATATGTGCCTTTAGGGACAACGGCTCTTATCATGTAAGGGACAAATCGCCCTCATAAAGTTAGGCTTTAGAGACAACGGATCTCATCATGCAAGTGACAATTGCTCTTGTCAAGTATGCAAGCATTAGGGACAACGGCTATCATCATGTAAAGGACAATTGCTTTCATCAAGTGAGCAAGCGTTTAGGGACAACGGCTCCCATAAAGTAAGGTACAATTTCTCTCAACAAGTGAGTCTTTAGGGACAATGGCTCTTATCATGTAAGGGACAAATTGCCCTCATAAAGTTAGCCTTTAGGGACAACGGGTCTCATCATGCAAGTGACAATTGCTCTTATCAAGTGTGCAAGCATTAGGGACAACGGCTCTCATCATGTAAAGGACAATTGCTCTCATCAAGTGAGCAAGCGTTTACGGAAAATGGCTCCCATAAAGTCAGGTACAATTGCCCTCAACGAGTGAGCCTTTAGGGACAACGGCTCTTATCATGTAAGGGACAAATTGCCCTCATAAAGTTAGCCTTTAGGGACAACGGCTCTTATCATGTAAGGGATAAGAGCCGTTGTCCCTAAAGGCTCACTTGTTAAGAGGAATTGTACCTGACTTTATGGGAGCTGTTGTCCATAAACGCTTGCTCACTTGATGAGAGCAATTGCCCTTTACATGATGATAGCCGTTGTCCCTAATGCTTGCACACTTGATAAGGGCAATTGTCACTTACATGATGAGACCCGTTGTCCCTAAAGGCTAACTTTATGAGGGCAATTTGTCCCTTACATGATAAGAGCCGTTGTCCCAAAAGAATCACTTGTTGAGAGCAATTGTACCTTACTTTATGGTAGCCATTGTCCCTAAACGCTAGCTCACTTGATGTGAGCAATTGTCCTATACATGATGATAGCCGTTGTCCCTAATGCTTGCACACTTGACAAGAGCAATTGTCACTTGCATGATGAGATCCGTTGTCCCTAAAAGCTAAATTTATGAGGGCCATTTGTCCCTTACATGATAAGAGCCGTTGTCCCTAAAGGCTCACTTGTTGAGAGCAATTCTACCTTACTTTATGGGAGCCGTTGTCCCTAAACGCTTGCTCACTTGATGATAGCAATTTCCCTTTACATGATGATAGCCATTGTCCCTAATGCTTGCACACTTGACAAGAGCATTTGTCACTTGCAGGATGAGATCCGTTGTCTCTAAAGGCTAACTTTATGAGCGCGATTTGTCCTTTACATGATAAGAGCCGTTGTCCCTAAAGGCTCACTTGTTGAGAGCAGTTCTACTTTACTTTATGGGAGCCGTTGTCCCTAAACGCTTGCTCACTTGATGAGAGCAATTGCCCTTTAAATGATGATAACCGTTGCCCCAAATGCTTCCACACTTGATAAGAGCAATTGTCACTTACATGATGAGATCCGTTGTCTCTAAAGGCTACCTTTATCAGAGCACTTTGTCTCTTATATGATAAGAGCCGTTGTCCCTAAAGGTTCACTTGTTGAGTGCAATTGTACCTTACTTTATGGGAGCCGTTGTCCCTAAACGCTTGCGAACTTGATGATAGCAATTTCCCTTTACATGATGATAGCCATTGTCCCTAACGCTTGCACACTTGACAAGAGCAATTGTCACTTGCATGATGAGATCCGTTGTCCCTAAAGGCTAACTTTATGAGCGTGATTTGTCCCTTACATGATAAGAGCTGTTGTCCTTAAAGGCTCACTTATTGAGAGCAGTTCTACCTTACTTTATGGGAGCCGTTGTCCCTAAACGCTTGCTCACTTGATGAGAGCAATTGCCCTTTACATGATGATAACTGTTGTCCCTAATGCTTCCATACTTGATAAGAGTAATTGTCACTTACATGATGAGATCCATTGTCTCTAAAGGCTACCTTTATCCGAGCAATTTGTCTCTTCCATGATAAGAGCCGTTGTCCCTAAAGGTTCACTTGTTAAGAGCAATTGTACCTGACTTTATGGTAGCCATTGTCCCTAAATGCTTGCTCACTTGATGAGAGAAATTTCCCTTTACAAGATGATAGCCGTTGTCCCTAATGCTTGCATACTTGATAAGAGCAATTGTCACTTACATAATGAGACCCGTTGTCCCTAAAGTCTAACTTTAAGAGGGCCATTTGTCCCTTACATGATAAGAGTCGTTGTCCGTAAAGACTCACTTGTTGAGAGCAGTTATGGGAGCCGTTGTCCCTAAACGCTTACTCACTTGATTATAGCAATCGTCCTTTACATGATGATAGCCGTTGTCCCTAATGCTTGCACACTTGACTAGAGCATTTGTCACTTGCAGGATGAGATCCGTTGTCTCTAAAGGCTAACTTTATGAGCGCGATTTGTCCTTTACTGATAAGAGCCGTTGTCCCTAAAGGCTCACTTGTTGAGAGCAGTTCTACTTTACTTTATGGGAGCCGTTGTCCCTAAACGCTTGCTCACTTGATGAGAGCAATTGCCCTTTAAATGATGATAACCGTTGCCCCAAATGCTTCCACACTTGATAAGAGCAATTGTCACTTACATGATGAGATCCGTTGTCTCTAAAGGCTACCTTTATCAGAGCACTTTGTCTCTTCTATGATAAGAGCCGTTGTCCCTAAAGGTTCACTTGTTGAGTGCAATTGTACCTTACTTTATGGGAGCCGTTGTCCCTAAACGCTTGCTCACTTGATGATAGCAATTTCCCTTTACATGATGATAGCCATTGTCCCTAATGCTTGCACACTTGACAAGAGCAATTGTCACTTGCATGATGAGATCCGTTGTCCCTAAAGGCTAACTTTATGAGCGTGATTTGTCCCTTACATGATAAGAGCCGTTGTCCTTAAAGGCTCACTTATTGAGAGCAGTTCTACCTTACTTTATGGGAGCCGTTGTCCCTAAACGCTTGCTCACTTGATGAGAGCAATTGCCCTTTACATGATGATAATTGTTGTCCCTAATGCTTCCATACTTGATAAGAGTAATTGTCACTTACATGATGAGATCCATTGTCTCTAAAGGCTACCTTTATCAGAGCAATTTGTCTCTTCCATGATAAGAGCCATTGTCCCTAAAGGTTCACTTGTTGAGAGCAATTGTACCTGACTTTATGGTAGCCATTGTCCCTAAATGCTTGCTCACTTGATGAGAGAAATTTCCCTTTACATGATGATAGCCGTTGTCCCTAATGCTTGCATACTTGATAAAAGCAATTGTCACTTACATAATGAGACCCGTTGTCCCTAAAGTCTAACTTTAAGAGGGCCATTTGTCCCTTACATGATAAGAGTCGTTGTCCGTAAAGACTCACTTGTTGAGAGCAGTTATGGGAGCCGTTGTCCCTAAACGCTTGCTCACTTGATTATAGCAATCGTCCTTTACATGATGATAGCCGTTGTCCCTAATGCTTGCACACTTGACAAGAGCAATTATCACTTGCGTGATGAGATCCGTTGTCCCTAAAGGCTAACTTTATGAGGGCGATTTGTCCCTTACATGATAAGTTACGTTGTCCCTAAAGGCTCATTTGTTGAGAGAAATTCTACCTTACATTATGGGAGCCGTTGTACCTAAACGCTTGCTTACTTTATGAGAGCAATTGCCCTTTACATGATGATAGCCGTTGTCCCTAATGCTTCCACACTTGATAAGAGCAATTGTCACTTACATGATGAGATCCGTTGTCTCTAAAGGCTAACTTTATAAGGGTAATTTGTCTCTTCCATGATAAGAGTCGTTGTCCTTAAAGGCTCATTTGTTGAGAGCAATTGTACCTGACTTTATGGGAGCCGTTTTCCCTAAACGCTTGCTTACTTGATGTGAGCAATTGCCCTTTACATGATGATAGCCGTTGTCCCTAATGCTTGCACACTTGATAAGAGCAATTGTCACTTACATGGTGAGATCCGTTGTCTCTAAAGGCTACCTTTATAAGTGCAATTTGTCTCTTCCATGATAAGAGCCGTTGTCCCTAAAGGCTCACTTGTTGAGAGCAATTGTACCTGACTTTATGGGAGCCGTTGTCCCTAAACGCTTGCTCACTTGATGACAGCAATTTCCCTTTACATGATGATAGCCGTTGTCCCTAATTCTTGCACACTTGACAAGAGCAATTGTCACTTACATGATGAGATCCGTTGTCTCTAAAGGCTACCTTTATAAGGCAATTTGTCTCTTCCATGATAAGAGCCGTTGTCCCTAAAGGCTCACTTGTTAAGACCAATTATACCTGACTTTATGGGAGCCGTTGTACCTAAACGCTTGCTCACTTGATGAGAGCAATTGCCCTTTACATGATAATGGTTGTTGTCCCTAATGCTTGCACACTTGATAAGAGCAATTATCACTTACATGATGAGATCCGTTGTCTCTAAAGGCTACCTTAATAATGGCAATTTGTCTCTTCCAGGATAAGAGCCGTTGTTCCGAAAGGCTCACTTGTTGAGAGCAATTGTACCTGAATTTATGGGAGCCGTTGTCCCAAAATGCTTGCTCACTTGATGAGAGCAATTGCCCTTTACATGATGATAGCCGTTGTCCCTAATGCTTGCACACTTGATAAGAGCAATTGTCACTTACATGATGAGACCCGTTGTCCCTAAAGGCTAACTTTATGAGGGCAATTTGTCATTTACATGGTAAGAGCCGTTGTCCCTAAAGAATCACTTGTTGAGAGCAATTGTACCTTACTTTATGGTAGCCATTGTCTCTAAAGACTTGCTCACTTGATTAGAGCAATTGTCCTTTATATGATGATAGCCGTTGTCCCTAATGCTTGCACACTTGACAAGAGCAACTGTCACTTGCATAATGAGATCCGTTGTCCCTAAAGGCTAAATTTATGAGGGCCATTTGTCCCTTACATGATAAGAGCCGTTGTCCCTAAAGGCTCACTTGTTGAGAGCAATTATACCTTACTTTATAGGAGTCGTGGTCCCTAACCGCTTGCTCACTTGATGATAGCAATTTCCCTTTACATGATGTTAACCATTGTCCCTAATGCTTGCACACTTGACAAGAGCAATTGTCACTTGCATGATGAGATCCGTTGTCCCTAAAGACTAACTTTATGAGCGCGATTTGTCCCTTACATGATAAGAGCCGTTGTCCCTAAAGGCTCACATGTAGAGAGCAGTTCACCCTTACTTTATGGGAGCCGTTCTCCCTAAATGCTTGCTCACTTGATGAGAGCAATTGCCCTTTACATGATGATAACCGTTGTCCCTAATGCTTCTACACATGATAAGAGCAACTGTCACTTACATGATGAGATCCCTTGTCTCTAAAGGCTACCTTTATAAGAGCAATTTGTCTCTTCCATGATAAGAGCCGTTGTCCCAAAAGGCTCACTTGTTAAGAGCAGTTGTACCTGACTTTATGGGAGCCGTTGTCCCTAAACGCTTGCTCACTTGACGAGAGCAATTCCCTTTACATGATGATAGACGTTGTCCCTAATGCTTGCACACTTGATAAGTGCAATTGTCACTTACATGATGAGACCCGTTGTCCCTAAAGGCTAACTTTATGAGGGCCATTTGTCCCTTACATGATAAGAGCCGTTGTCCCTAAAGACTCACTTGCTGAGAGCAATTATGGGTGTCGTTGTCCCTAAACGCTTGCTCACTTGATGAGAGCAATTGTCCTTTACATGATGATAGCCGTTGTCCCTAATGCTTGCACACTCGACAAGAGCAATTGTCACTTGCATGATGAGATCCATTGTCCCTAATGGCTAACTTTATGAGGGCGATTTGTCCCTTACATGATAAGTGCCGTTGTCCCTAAAGGCTCATTTGTTGAGAGCAATTCTACCTTGCTTTAAGGGAGCCGTTGTCCCTAAACGCTTGCTCACTTGATGAGAGCAATTGCCCTTTACATGATGATAGCCGCTGTCCCTAATGCTTCCACACTTGATAAGAGCAATTGTCACTTACATGATGAGATCCGTTGTCTCTAAAGGCTACCTTTATAAGGGCAAATTTTCTCTTCCATGATAAGAGCCGTTGTCCTTAAAGGCTCACTTATTGAGAGCAATTGTACCTGACTTTATGGGAGCCGTTGTCCCTAAACGCATGCTCACTTGATGAGAGCAATTGCCCTTTACATGATGGTAGCCATTGTCCCTAATGCTTCCACACTTGATAAGAGCAATTGTCATTTACATGATGAGATCCGTTGTCTCTAAAGGCTACCTTTATAAGGGCAATTTGTCTCTTCGATGATAAGAGCCGTTGTCCCTAAAGGCTCACTTGTTGAGTGGAATTGTACCAGACTTTATGGGAGCCGTTGTCCATAAACGCTTGCTCACTTGATGAGAGCAATTGCCCTTTACATGATGATAGCCGTTGTCCCTAATGCTTGCACACTTGATAAGGGCAATTGTCACTTACATGATGAGACCCGTTGTCCCTAAAGGCTAACTTTATGAGGGCAATTTGTCCCTTACATGATAAGAGCTGTTGTCCCTAAAGAATCACTTGTTGAGAGCAATTGTACCTTACTTTATGGTAGCCGTTGTCCCTAAACGCTTGCTCACTTGATGTGAGCAATTGTCCTTTACATGATGATAGCCGTTGTCCCTAATGCTTGCACACTTGACAAGAGCAATTGTCACTTGCATGATGAGATCCGTTGTCCCTAAAAGCTAAATTTATGAGGGCCATTTTTCCCTTACATGATAAGAGCCGTTGTCCCTAAAGGCTCACTTGTTGAGAGCAATTCTACCTTACTTTATGGGAGCCGTTGTCCCTAAACGCTTGCTCACTTGATGATAGCAATTACCCTTTACATGATGATAGCCATTGTCCCTAATGCTTGCACACATGACAAGAGCAATTGTCACTTGCAGGATGAGATCCGTTGTCCCTAAAGGCTAACTTTATGAGCGCGACTTGTCCCTTACATGATAAGAGCCGTTGTCCCTAAAGGCTCACTGGTTGAGAGCAGTTCTACCTTACTTTATGGGAGCCGTTCTCCCTAAACGCTTGCTCACTTGATGAGAGCAACTGTTGTCCCTAATGCTTCCATACTTGATTAGAGTAATTGTCACTTACATGATGAGATCCATTGTCTCTAAAGGCTACCTTTATCAGAGCAATTTGTCTCTTCCACGGTAAGAGCCGTTGTCCCTAAAGGTTCACTTGTTAAGAGCAATTGTACCTGACTTTATGGAAGCCGTTGTCCCTAAACGCTTGCTCACTTGATGAGAGAAATTTCCCTTTACATGATGATAGCCGTTGTCCCTAATGCTTGCACACTTGATAAGAGCAATTGTCACTTACATAATGAGACCCGTTGTCCCTAAAGTCAAACTTTAAGAGGGCCATTTGTCCCTTACATGATAAGAGCCGTTGTCCGTAAAGTCTCATTTGTTGAGAGCAATTATGGGAGCCGTTGTCCCTAAACGCTTGCTCACTTGATGATAGCAATCGTCCTTTACATGATGATAGCCGTTGTCCCTAATGCTTTTTTTTTGGGTAAAAGGGCTTTACCCTGGCAAAATGCATTAACCAACAAACGTTTAAGTACAACGGATGAGAGTGAATCTCTCATCTCGGCCCGTTACATGGGCAACAAACATGCTACAAACAGCAAAAACCAAACAACTAATCATAAGAAAGACAAACCAATCTTATGACCTACCAAACTAAAAAAACATTACTTTCTACCACGACCTTGGAGATTAATATCATACATGTCACAAAATTCAGCCAAGTGTCCCGAAAGATTGTAAACTTGAGCAGCATAATCATCATCCATGAAATCTTCAAAATCAAAGCCGCCACCTCCTGAAGTATGATAACTAGAAGTCACCGGCTCCAAAACCTCATCATCATCACTATCCGAACAAACCACAGCCCCTACCTTAGTAAATGGGTTATTTAACTTAGTAGCGGCAACCGAAGGAGTAGAAGAAGAACTAGGCTTATTACTACCAATTGAATCAGATCCTACCTTGTCCGCTACCTTATTACTACCACTTGAACGTTCCAAATCAGCCTCACCACTAGAAATACCACTTGATGCACCACTCACATGAGGTCCTACCTTTTCCGCAACCGTATTACTAACACAAGGACGTTCCAAATCAGCCTCACCACTAGGGATACCATTTGATGCACTAGGAACATCATTAACATCAGAATCATGCACATCAAGAACCCCAAACTGATTAGACGTAGGCACAGACGAACCACTTGCATTAGCTACTTTAGAAGAAGTGGCATCTTGAGTTTTATTCTTAACAACATATACTTTCTTTTTAGGAGCTAGTGTCCCTAATGCTTGCACACTTGACAAGTGCAATTGTCACTTACATGATGAGATCCGTTGTCTCTAAAGGCTAACTTTATAAGGGTAATTTGTCTCTTCCATGATAAGAGTCGTTGTCCTTAAAGGCTCATTTGTTGAGAGCAATTGTACCTGACCTTATGGGAGCCGTTTTCCCTAAACGCTTGCTTACTTGATGAGAGCAATTGCCCTTTACATGATGATAGCCGTTGTCCTTAATGCTTGCACACTTGATAAGAGCAATTGTCACTTACATTGTGAGATCCGTTGTCTCTAAAGGCTACCTTTATAAGTGCAATTCGTCTCTTCCATGATAAGAGCCGTTGTCCCTAAAGGCTCACTTGTTGAGAGCAATTGTACCTGACTTTATGGGAGCCGTTGTCCCTAAACGCTTGCTCACTTGATGAGAGCAATTTCCCTTTACATGATGATAGCCGTTATCCCTAATTCTTGCACACTTGACAAGAGCAATTGTCACTTACATGATGAGATCCGTTGTCTCTAAAGGCTACCTTTATAAGGGCAATTTGTCTCTTCCATGATAAGAGCCGTTGTCCCTAAAGGCTCACTTGTTAAGAGCAATTATACCTGACTTTATGGGAGCCGTTGTCCCTAAACGCTTGCTCACTTGATGAGAGCAATTGCCCTTTACATGATAATGGTCGTTGTCCCTAATGCTTGCACACTTGATAAGAGCAATGATCACTTACATGATGAGATCCGTTGTCTCTAAAGGCTACCTTAATAATGGCAATTAGTCTCTTCCAGGATAAGAGCCGTTGTTCCGAAAGGCTCACTTGTTGAGAGCAATTGTACCTGACTTTATGGGAGCCGTTGTCCCAAAATGTTTGCTCACTTGATGAGAGCAATTGCCCTTTACATGATGATAGCCGTTGTCCCTAATGCTTGCACACTTGAAAAGAGCAATTGTCACTTACATGATGACACCCGTTGTCCCTAAAGGCTAACTTTATGAGGGCAATTTGTCCCTTACATGGTAAGAGCCGTTGTCCCTAAAGAATCACTTGTTGAGAGCAATTGTACCTTACTTTATGGTAGCCATTGTCCCTAAAGACTTGCTCACTTGATTAGAGCAATTGTCCATTATATGATGATAGCCGTTGTCCCTAATGCTTGCACACTTGACAAGAGCAACTGTCACTTGCATGATGAGATCCGTTGTCCCAAAAGGCTAAATTTATGAGGGCCATTTGTCCATTACATGATAAGAGCCGTTGTCCCTAAAGGCTCACTTGTTGAGAGCAATTGAACCTTACTTTATGGGAGCCGTGGTCCCTAAACGCTTGCTCACTTGATGATAGCAATTTCCCTTTACATGATGATAGCCATTGTCCCTAATGCTTGCACACTTGACAAGAGCAATTGTCACTTGCATGATGAGATCCATTGTCCCTAAAGACTAACTTTATGAGCGCGATTTGTCCCTTACATGATAAGAGCCGTTGTCCCTAAAGGCTCACTTGTAGAGAGCAGTTCAACCTTACTTTATGGGAGCCGTTGTCCCTAAATGCTTGCTCACTTGATGAGAGCAATTGCCCTTTACATGATGATAACCGTTGTCCCTAATGCTTCTACACATGATAAGAGCAACCGTCACTTACATGATGAGATCCGTTGTCTCTAAAGGCTACCTTTATAAGAGCAATTTGTCTCTTTCATGATAAGAGCCGTTGTCCCAAAAGGCTCACTTGTTAAGAGCAATTGTACATGAGTTTATAGGAGCCGTCGTCCCTAAACGCTTGCTCACTTGATGAGAGCAATTCCCTTTACATGATGATAGACGTTGTCCCTAATGCTTGCACACTTGATAAGAGCAATTGTCACTTACATGATGAGACCCGTTGTCCCTAAAGGCTAACTTTATGAGGGCCATTTGTCCCTTACATGATAAGAGCCGTTGTCCCTAAAGACTCACTTGCTGAGAGCAATTATGGGTGCCGTTGTCCCTAAACGCTTGCTCACTTGATGAGAGCAATTGTCCTTTACATGATGATAGCCGTTGTCCCTAATGCTTGCACACTTGACAAGAGCAATTGTCACTTGCATGATGAGATCCGTTGTCTCTATTGGCTAACTTTATGAGGGCGATTTGTCGGACATGATAAGTGCCGTTGTCCCTAAAGGCTCATTTGTTGAAAGCAATTCTACCTTGCTTTAAGGGAGCCGTTGTCCCTAAACGCTTGCTCACTTGATGAGAGCCATTGCCCTTTACATGATGATAGCCGCTATCCCTAATGCTTCCACACTTGATAAGAGCAATTGTCACTTACATGATGAGATCCGTTGTCTCTAAAGGCTACCTTTATAAGGGCAAATTTTCTCTTCCATGATAAGAGCCGTTGTCCATAAAGGCTCACTTATTGAGAGCAATTGTACCTGACTTTATGGGAGCCGTTGTCCCTAAACGCATGCTCACTTGATGAGAGCAATTGCCCTTTACATGATGGTAGCCGTTGTCCCTAATGCTTCCACACTTGATAAGAGCAATTGTCATTTACATGATGAGATCCGTTGTCTCTAAAGGCTACCTTTATAAGGGCAATTTGTCTCTTCGATGATAAGAGCCGTTGTCCTTAAAGGCTCACTTGTTGAGAGCAATTGTACCTGGCCTTATGGGAGCCGTTGTCCCTAAACGCTTGCTCACTTGATGAGACCAATTGCCCTTTACATGATGATAGCCGTTGTCCCTAATGCTTGCACACTTGATAAGAGCAATTGTCACTTACATGGTGAGATCCGTTGTCTCTAAAGGCTACCTTTATAAGTGCAATTTGTCTCTTCTATGATAAGAGCCGTTATCCCTAAAGGCTCACTTGTTGAGAGCAATTGTACCTGACTTTATGGGAGCCGTTGTCCCTAAATGCTTGCTCACTTGATGAGAGCAATTTCCATTTACATGATGATAGTCGTTGTCCCTAATGCTTGCACACTTGACAAGAGCAATTGTCACTTACATGATAAGATCCGTTGTCTCTAAAGGCTTCCTTTATAAGTGCAGTTTCTCTCTTCCATGATAAGAGCCGTTGTCCCTAAAGGCTCACTTGTTGAGAGCAATTGTACCTGACTATATGGGAGCCGTTGTCCCTAAACGCTTGCTCACTTGATGAGAGCAATTGCCCTTTACATGATGATAGACGTTGTCCCTAATGCTTGCACACTTGATAAGAGCAATTCTCACTTACATGATGAGACCCGTTGTCCCAAAAGGCTAACTTTATGAGGGCAATTTGTCCCTTACATGATAAGAGCCGTTGTCCCTAAAGAATCACTTGTTGAGAGCAATTGTACCTTACTTTATGGTAGCCATTGTCCCTAAAGACTTGCTCACTTGATTAGAGCAATTGTCCTTTATATGATGATAGCCGTTGTCCCTAATGCTTGCACACTTGACAAGAGCAACTGTCACTTGCATGATGAGATCCGTTGTCCCTAAAGGCTAAATTTATGAAGGCCATTTGTCCCTTACATGATAAGAGCCGTTGTCCCTAAAGGCTCACTTGTTGAGAGCAATTGTACCTTACTTTATGGGAGCCGTGGTCCCTAAACGCTTGCTCACTTGATGATAGCAATTTCCCTTTACACGATGATAGCCATTGTCCCTAATGCTTGCACACTTGACAAGAGCAACTGTCACTTGCATGATGAGATCCGTTGTCCCTAAAGACTAACTTTATGAGCGCGATTTGTCCCTTACATGATAAGAGCCGTTGTCCCTAAAGGCTCACTTGTAGAGAGCAGTTCAACCTTACTTTATTGGAGCCGTTGTCCCTAAATGCTTGCTCACTTGATGAGAGCGATTGCCCTTTACATGATGATAACCGTTGTCCCTAATGCTTCCACACATGATAAGAGCAACTGTCACTTACTTGATGAGATCCGTTGTCTCTAAAGGCTACTTTTATAAGAGCAATTTGTCTCTTCCATGATAAGAGCCGTTGTCCCAAAAGGCTCACTTGTTAAGAGCAATTGTACCTGACTTTATGGGAGCCGTTGTCCCTAAACGCTTGCTCACTTGATGAGAGCAATTGCCCTTTACATGATGATAGACGTTGTCCCTAATGCTTGCACACTTGATAAGAGCAATTGTCACTTACATGATGAGACCCGTTGTCCCTAAAGGCTAACTTTATGAGGGCCATTTGTCCCTTACATGATAAGTGTCGTTGGCCCTAAAGACTCACTTGCTGAGAGCAATTATGGGTTCCGTTGTCCCTAAACGCTAGCTCACTTGATGAGAGCAATTGTCCTTTGCGTGATGATAGTCGTTGTCCCTAATGCTTGCACACGTGACAAGAGCAATTATCACTTGCATGATGAGATCCGTTGTCCCTAATGGCTAACTTTATGAGGGCGATTTGTCCCTTACATGATAAGTGCCGTTGTCCCTAAAGGCTCATTTGTTGAGAGCAGTTCAACCTTACTTTATTGGAGCCGTTGTCCCTAAACGCTTGCTCACTTGATGAGAGCAATTGCCCTTTACATGATGATAGCCGCTGTCCCGAATGCTTCCACACTTGATAAGAGCAATTGTCACTTACATGATGAGATCCGTTGTCTCTAAAGGCTACCTTTATAAGGGCAAATTTTCTCTTCCATGATAAGAGCCGTTGTCCTTAAAGGCTCACATATTGAGAGCAATTGTACCTGACTTTATGGGAGCCGTTGTCCCTAAACGCATGCTCACTTGATGAGAGCAATTGCCCTTTACATGATGGTAGCCGTTGTCCCTAATGCTTCCACACTTGATAAGAGCAATTCTCATTTACATGATGAGATCCGTTGTCTCTAAAGGCTACCTTTATAAGGGCAATTTGTCTCTTCGATGATAAGAGCCGTTGTCCTTAAAGGCTCACTTGTTGAGAGCAATTGTACCTGACTTTAAGGGAGCCATTGTCCCTAAACGCTTGCTCACTTGATGAGAGCAATTGCCCTTTACATGATGATAGTCGTTGTCCCTAATGCTTGCACACTTGATAAGAGCAATTATCTCTTACATGATGAGATCCGTTGTCTCTAAAGGCTACCTTAATAAGGGCAATTTGTCTCTTCCATGATAAGAGCCATTGTTCCTAAAGGCTCACTTGTTGAGAGCAATTGTACCTGACTTTATGGGAGCCGTTGTCCCTAAACGCTTGCTCACTTGATGAGAGCAATTGCCCTTTACATGATGATAGTCGTTGTCCCTAATGCTTGCACACTTGATAAGAGCAATTATCACTTACATGATGAGATCCGTTGTCTCTAAAGGCTACCTTAATAAGGGCAATTTGTCTCTTCCATGATAAGAGCCGTTGTTCCTAAAGGCTCACTTGTTGAGAGCAATTGTACCTGACTTTATGGGAGCCGTTGTCCCAAAATGCTTGCTCACTTGATGAGTGCAATTGCCCTTTACATGATCATAGCCGTTGTCCCTAATGCTTGCACACTTGATAAGAGCAATTGTCACTTACATGATGAGACCCGTTGTCCCTAAAGGCTAACTTTATGAGGGCAATTTGTCCCTTAAATGATAATCACTTGTTGAGAGCAATTGTACCTTACTTAATGGTAGCCGTTGTCCTTAAACGCTTGCTCACTTGATGAGAGCAATTGACCTTTATATGATGATAGCCGTTGTCCCTAATGATGGCACACTTGACAAGAGCAATTGTCACTTGCATGATGAGATCCGTTGTCCCTAAAGGCTAAATTTATGAGGGCCATTTGTCCCTTACATGATAAGAGCCGTTGTCCATAAATAATCACTTGTTGAGAGCAATTGTACCTTACTTTATGGGAGCCGTTGTCCCTAAACGCTTGCGCACTTGATGAAAGCAATTTCCCTTTACATGATGATAGCCATTGTCCCCAATGCTTGCACACCTGACAAGAGCAATTGTCACTTGCATGATGAGATCCGTTGTCCTTAAAGGCTAACTTTATGAGCGCGATTTGTCCCTTACATGATAAGAGCCGTTGTCCCTAAAGACTCACTTGCTGAGAGCAGTTCTACCTTACTTTATGGGAGCCGTTGTCCCTAATGTTTGCCTACATGATGAGAGCAATTGCCCTTTAAATGATGATAACCGTTGTCCCTAATGCTTCCACACTTGATAAGAGCAACTGTCACTTACATGATGAGATCCGTTGTCTCTAAAGGCTACCTTTATCAGAGCAATTTGTCTCTTCCATGATAAAAGCCGTTGTCCTTAAAGGCTCAATTGTTGAGAGCAATTGTACCTTACTTTATGGTAGCCGTTGTCCCTAAATGCTTGCTCACTTGATGAAAGCAATTGTCCTTTATATGATGATAGCCGTTGTCCCTAATGCTTGCACACTTGACATGAGCAATTGTCACTTGCATGATGAGATCCGTTGTCCCTAAAGGCTAATTTATGAGGGCCGTTTGTCCCTTACATGATAAGAGCCTTTGTCCCTAAATACTCACTTGTTGAGAGCAATTTTACCTTACTTTATGGGAGGCGTTGTCCCTAAACGCTTGCTCACTTGATGACAGCAATTTCCCTTTACATGATGATAGCCATTGTCCCTAATGGTTACACACTTGACAAGAGCAATTGTCACTTGCATGATGAGATCCGTTTTCCCTGAAGGCTTACTTTATGAGCGCAATTTGTCCCTTACATGATAAGAGCCGTTGTCCCTAAAGGCTCACTTGTTGAGAGCAGTTCTACCTTACTTTATGGGAGCTGATGTCCCTAAACGCATGCTCACTTGATGAGAGCAATTGCCCTTTACATGATGATAACCGTTGTCCCTAATGCTTCCACACTTGATAAAAGCAACTGTCACTTACATGATGAGATCCGTTGTCTCTAAAGGCTACCTTTATCAGAGCAATTTGTCTCTTCCATGATAAGAGCCGTTGTCCCTAAAGGCTCACTTGTTAAGAGCAATTGAACCTGACTTTATGGGACCGTTGCCCTAAACGTTTGCTCACTTGATGAGAGCAATTGCCCTTTACATGATGATAGACGTTGTCCCTAATGCTTACACACTTAATAAGAGCAATTGTCACTTACATGATGAGACCCGTTGTCCCTAAATGCTAACTTTATGAGGGCTATTTGTCCCTTACATGATAAGAGCCGTTTTCCCTAAAGACTCACTTGCTGAGAGCAATTATGGGAGCCGTTGTCCCTAAACGCATGCTCACTTGATGAGAGCAATTGTCCTTTACATGATGATAGCCGTTGTCCCTAATGCTTCCACACTTGACAAGAGCAATTGTCACTTGCATGATGAGATCCGTTGTCCCTAAAGGCTAACTTTATGAGCGCGATTTGTCCCTTACATGATAAGAGCCGTTGTCCCTAAAGGCTCACATATTAAGAGCAGTTCTACCTTACTTTATCGGAGCCGTTGTCCCTAAACGCTTGCTCACTTGATGAGAGCAATTGCCCTTTACATGATGATAACTGTTGTCCCTAATGCTTCCATACTTGATAAGAGTAACTGTCACTTACATGATGAGATCCATTGTCTCTAAAGGCTACCTTTATCAGAGCAATTTGTCTCTTCCATGATAAGAGCCGTTGTCCCTAAAGGTTCACTTGTTAAGAGCAATTGTACCTGACTTTATGGTAGCCGTTGTCTCTAAACGCTTGCTCACTTGATGAAAGAAATTTCCCATTACATGATGATAGCCGTTGTCCCTAATGCTTGCACACTTGATAAGAGCAATTGTCACTTACATAATGAGACCCGTTGTCCCTAAAGGCTAACTTTAAGAGGGCCATTTGTCCCTTACATGATAAGAGCCGTTGTCCGTAAAGACTCACTTGTTGAGAGCAATTATGGGAGCCGTTGTCCCTAAACGCTTGCTCACTTGACGATAGCAATCGTCCTTTACATGATGATAGTCGTTGTCCCTAATGCTTGCACACTTGACAAGAGCAATTGTCACTCGCGTGATGAGATCCGTTGTCACTAAAGGCTAACTTTATGAGGGCGATTTGTCCCTTACATGATAAGTTACGTTGTCCCTAAAGGCTCATTTGTTGAGAGAAATTCTACCTTACTTTATGGGAGCCGTTGTACCTAAACGCTTGCTCACTTTATGAGAGCAATTGCCCTTTACATGACGATAGCCGTTGTTCCTAATGCTTCCACACTTGATAAGAGCAATTGTCACTTACATGATGAGATCCGTGGTCTCTAAAGGCTAACTTTATATGGGTAATTTGTCTCTTCCATGATAAGAGTCATTGTCCTTAAAGGCTCATTTGTTGAGAGCAATTGTACCTGACTTTATGGGAGCCGTTTTCCCTAAACCCTTGCTTACTTGATGAGAGCAATTGCCCTTTACATGATGATAGCCGCTGTCCCGAATGCTTCCACACTTGATAAGAGCAATTGTCACTTACATGATGAGATCCGTTGTCTCTAAAGGCTACCTTTATAAGGGCAAATTTTCTCTTCCATGATAAGAGCTATTGTCCTTAAAGGCTCACTTATTGAGAGCAATTGTACCTGACTTTATGGGAGCCGTTGTCCCTAAACGCATGCTCACTTGATGAGAGCAATTGCCCTTTACATGATGGTAGCCGTTGTCCCTAATGCTTCCACACTTGATAAGAGCAATTGTCATTTACATGATGAGATCCGTTGTCTCTAAAGGCTACCTTTATAAGGGCAATTTGTCTCTTCGATGATAAGAGCCGTTGTCCTTAAAGGCTCACTTGTTGAGAGCAATTGTACCTGACTTTATGGGAGCCGTTGTCCCTAAATGCTTGCTCACTTGATGAGAGCAATTGCCCTATACATGATGATAGCCGTTGTCCCTAATGCTTGCACACTTGATAAGAGCAATTGTCACTTACATGGTGAGATCCGTTGTCTCTAAAGGCTACCTTTATAAGTGCAATTTGTCTCTTCTATGATAAGAGCCGTTGTCCCTAAAGGCTCACTTGTTAAGAGCAATTGTACCTGACTTTATGGGAGCCGTTGTCCCTAAACGCTTGCTCACTTGATGAGAGCAATTGCCCTTTACATGATGATAGTCGTTGTCCCTAATGCTTGCACACTTGATAAGAGCAATTATCACTTACATGATAAGATCCGTTGTCTCTAAAGGCTACCTTAATAAGGGCAATTTGTCTCTTCCATGATAAGAGCCGTTGTTCCTAAAGGCTCACTTGTTGAGAGCAATTGTACCTGACTTTATGGGAGCCGTTGTCCCTAAACGCTTGCTCACTTGATGAGAGCAATTGCCCTTTACATGATGATAGTCGTTGTCCCTAATGCTTGCACACTTGATAAGAGCAATTATCACTTACATGATGAGATCCGTTGTCTCTAAAGGCTACCTTAATAAGGGCAATTTGTCTCTTCCATGATCAGAGCCGTTGTTCCTAGAGGCTCACTTGTTGAGAGCAATTGTACCTGACTTTATGGGAGCCGTTGTCCCAAAATGCTTGCTCACTTGATGAGTGCAATTCCCTTTACATGATCATAGCCGTTGTCCCTAATGCTTGCACACTTGATAAGAGCAATTGTCACTTGCATGATGAGATCCGTTGTCCTTAAAGGCTAACTTTATGAGCGCGATTTGTCCCTTACATGATAAGAGCCGTTGTCCCTAAAGACTCACTTGTTGAGAGCAGTTCTACCTTACTTTATGGGAGCCGTTGTCCCTAATGTTTGCCCACTTGATGAGTGCAATTGCCCTTTAAATGATGATAACCGTTGTCCCTAATGCTTCCACACTTGATAAGAGCAACTGTCACTTACATGATGAGATCCGTTGTCTCTAAAGGCTACCTTTATCAGAGCAATTTGTCTCTTCCATGATAAAAGCCGTTGTCCTTAAAGGCTCAATTGTTGAGAGCAATTGTACCTTACTTTATGGTAGCCGTTGTCCCTAAATGCTTGCTCACTTGATGAAAGCAATTGTCCTTTATATGATGATAGCCGTTGTCCCTAATGCTTGCACACTTGACATGAGCAATTGTCACTTGCATGATGAGATCCGTTGTCCCTAAAGGCTAATTTATGAGGGCCATTTGTCCCTTACATGATAAGAGCCTTTGTCCCTAAATACTCACTTGTTGAGAACAATTTTACCTTACTTTATGGGAGCCGTTGTCCCTAAACGCTTGCTCACTTGATGACAGCAATTTCCCTTTACATGATGATAGCCATTGTCCCTAATGCTTACACACTTGACAAGAGCAATTGTCACTTGCATGATGAGATCCGTTTTCCCTGAAGGCTTACTTTATGAGCGCGATTTGTCCCTTACATGATAAGAGCCGTTGTCCCTAAAGGCTCACTTGTTGAGAGCAGTTCTACCTTACTTTATGGGAGCCGATGTCCCTAAACGCATGCTCACTTGATGAGAGCAATTGCCCTTTACATGATGATAACCGTTGTCCCTAATGCTTCCACACTTGATAAGAGCAACTGTCACTTACATGATGAGATCCGTTGTCTCTAAAGGCTACCTTTATCAGAGCAATTTGTCTCTTCCATGATAAGAGCCGTTGTCCCTAAAGGCTCACTTGTTAAGAGCAATTGAACCTGACTTTATGGGACCGTTGTCCTAAACGTTTGCTCACTTGATGAGAGCAATTGCCCTTTACATGATGATAGACGTTGTCCCTAATGCTTACACACTTAATAAGAGCAATTGTCACTTACATGATGAGACCCGTTGTCCCTAAATGCTAACTTTATGAGGGCTATTTGTCCCTTACATGATAAGAGTCGTTTTCCCTAAAGACTCACTTGCTGAGAGCAATTATGGGAGCCGTTGTCCCTAAACGCATGCTCACTTGATGAGAGCAATTGTCCTTTACATGATGATAGCTGTTGTCCCTAATGCTTCCACACTTGACAAGAGCAATTGTCACTTGCATGATGAGATCCGTTGTCCCTAAAGGCTAACTTTATGAGCGCGATTTGTCCCTTACATGATAAGAGCCGTTGTCCCTAAAGGCTCACATATTGAGAGCAGTTCTACCTTACTTTATCGGAGCCGTTGTCCCTAAACGCTTGCTCACTTGATGAGAGCAATTGCCCTTTACATGATGATAATTGTTGTCCCTAATGCTTCCATACTTGATAAGAGTAACTGTCACTTACATGATGAGATCCATTGTCTCTAAAGGCTACCTTTATCAGAGCAATTTGTCTCTTCCATGATAAGAGCCGTTGTCCCTAAAGGTTCACTTGTTAAGAGCAATTGTACCTGTCTTTATGGTAGCCGTTGTCTCTAAACGCTTGCTCACTTGATGAAAGAAATTTCCCTTTACATGATGATAGCCGTTGTCCCTAATGCTTGCACACTTGATAAGAGCAATGATCACTTACATAATGAGACCCGTTGTCCCTAAAGGCTAACTTTAAGAGGGCCATTTGTCCCTTACATGATAAGAGCCGTTGTCCGTAAAGACTCACTTGTTGAGAGCAATTATGGGAGCCGTTGTCCCTAAACGCTTGCTCACTTGACGATAGCAATCGTCCTTTACATGATGATAGCCGTTGTCCCTAATGCTTGCACACTTGACAAGAGCAATTGTCACTTGCGTGATGAGATCCGTTGTCACTAAAGGCTAACTTTATGAGGGCGATTTGTCCCTTACATGATAAGTTACGTTGTCCCTAAAGGCTCATTTGTTGAGAGAAATTCTACCTTACTTTATGGGAGCCGTTGTACCTAAACGCTTGCTCACTTTATGAGAGCAATTGCCCTTTACATGACGATAGCCGTTGTTCCTAATGCTTCCACACTTGATCAGAGCAATTGTCACTTACATGATGAGATCCGTGGTCTCTAAAGGCTAACTTTATATGGGTAATTTGTCTCTTCCATGATAAGAGTCATTGTCCTTAAAGGCTCATTTGTTGAGAGCAATTGTACCTGACTTTATGGGAGCCGTTTTCCCTAAACCCTTGCTTACTTGATGAGAGCAATTGCCCTTTACATGATGATAGCCGCTGTCCCGAATGCTTCCACACTTGATAAGAGCAATTGTCACTTACATGATGAGATCCGTTGTCTCTAAAGGCTACCTTTATAAGGGCAAATTTTCTCTTCCATGATAAGAGCCGTTGTCCTTAAAGGCTCACTTATTGAGAGCAATTGTACCTGACTTTATGGGAGCCGTTGTCCCTAAACGCATGCTCACTTGATGAGAGCAATTGCCCTTTACATGATGGTAGCCGTTGTCCCTAATGCTTCCACACTTGATAAGAGCAATTGTCATTTACATGATGAGATCCGTTGTCTCTAAAGGCTACCTTTATAAGGGCAATTTGTCTCTTCGATGATAAGAGCCGTTGTCCTTAAAGGCTCACTTGTTGAGAGCAATTGTACCTGACTTTATGGGAGCCGTTGTCCCTAAATGCTTGCTCACTTGATGAGAGCAATTGCCCTATACATGATGATAGCCGTTGTCCCTAATGCTTGCACACTTGATAAGAGCAATTGTCACTTACATGGTGAGATCCGTTATCTCTAAAGGCTACCTTTATAAGTGCAATTTGTCTCTTCTATGATAAGAGCCGTTGTCCCTAAAGGCTCACTTGTTGAGAGCAATTGTACCTGACTTTATGGGAGCCGTTGTCCCTAAACGCTTGCTTACTTGATGAGAGCAATTGCCCTTTACATGATGATAGTCGTTGTCCCTAATGCTTGCACACTTGATAAGAGCAATTATCACTTACATGATGAGATCCGTTGTCTCTAAAGGCTACCTTAATAAGGGCAATTTGTCTGTTCCATGATAAGAGCCGTTGTTCCTAAAGGCTCACTTGTTGAGAGCAATTGTACCTGACTTTATGGGAGCCGTTGTCCCTAAACGCTTGCTCACTTGATGAGAGCAATTGCCCTTTACATGATGATAGTCGTTGTCCCTAATGCTTGCACACTTGATAAGAGCAATTATCACTTACATGATGAGATCCGTTGTCTCTAAAGGCTACCTTAATAAGGGCAATTTGTCTCTTCCATGATAAGAGCCGTTGTTCCTAAAGGCTCACTTGTTGAGAGCAATTGTACCTGACTTTATGGGAGCCGTTGTCCCAAAATGCTTGCTCACTTGATGAGTGCAATTGCCCTTTACATGATCATAGCCGTTGTCCCTAATGCTTGCACACCTGATAAGAGCAATTGTCACTTACATGATGAGACCCGTTGTCCCTAAAGGCTAGCTTTATGAGGGCAATTTGTCCCTTACATGATAAGAGCCGTTGTCCCTAAAGAATCACTTGTTGAGAGCAATTGTACCTTACTTAATGGTAGCCGTTGTCCTTAAACGCTTGCTCACTTGATGAGAGCAATTGACCTTTATATGATGATAGCCGTTGTCCCTTATGATGGCACACTTGACAAGAGCAATTGTCACTTGCATGATGAGATCCGTTGTCCCTAAAGGCTAAATTTATGAGGGCCATTTGTCCCTTACATGATAAGAGCCGTTGTCCCTAAATAATCACTTGTTGAGAGCTTGTACCTTACTTTATGGGAGCCGTTGTCCCTAAACGCTTGTGCACTTGATGAAAGCAATTTCCCTTTACATGATGATAGCCATTGTCCCCAATGCTTGCACACTTGACAAGAGCAATTGTCACTTGCATGATGAGATCCGTTGTCCTTAAAGGCTAACTTTATGAGCGCGATTTGTCCCTTACATGATAAGAGCCGTTGTCCCTAAAGACTCACTTGTTGAGAGCAGTTCTACCTTACTTTATGGGAGCCGTTGTCCCTAATGTTTGCCCACTTGATGAGAGCAATTGCCCTTTAAATGATGATAACCGTTGTCCCTAATGCTTCCACACTTGATAAGAGCAACTGTCACTTACATGATGAGATCCGTTGTCTCTAAAGGCTACCTTTATCAGAGCACTTTGTCTCTTCCATGATAAAAGCCGTTGTCCTTAAAGGCTCACTTGTTGAGAGCAATTGTACCTTACTTTATGGTAGCCGTTGTCCCTAAACGCTTGCTCACTTGATGAAAGCAATTGTCCTTTATATGATGATAGCCGTTGTCCCTAATGCTTGCACACTTGACAAGAGCCATTGTCACTTGCATGATGAGATCTGTTGTCCCTAAAGGCTAATTTATGAGGGCCATTTGTCCCTTACATGATAAGAGCCTTTGTCCCTAAATACTCACTTGTTGAGAGCAATTTTACCTTACTTTATGGGAGCCGTTGTCCCTAAACGCTTACTCACTTGATGACAGCAATTTCCCTTTACAAGATGATAGCCATTGTCCCTAATGCTTACACACTTGACAAGATCCATTGTCACTTGCATGATGAGATCCGTTTTCCCTGAAGGCTTACTTTATGAGCGCGATTTCTCCCTTACATGATAAGAGCCGTTGTCCCAAAAGGCTCACTTGTTGAGAGCAGTTCTACCTTACTTTATGGGAGCCGATGTCCCTAAATGCATGCTCACTTGATGAGTGCAATTGCCCTTTACATGATGATAACCGTTGTCCCTAATGCTTCCACACTTGATAAGAGCAACTGTCACTTACATGATGAGATCCGTTGTCTCTAAAGGCTACCTTTATCAGAGCAATTTGTCTCTTCCATGATAAGAGCCGTTGTCCCTAAAGGCTCACTTGTTAAGAGCAATTGAACCTGACTTTATGGGACCGTTGTCCTAAACGTTTGCTCACTTGATGAGAGCAATTGCCCTTTACATGATGATAGACGTTGTCCCTAATGCTTACACACTTAATAAGAGCAATTGTCACTTACATGATGAGACCCGTTGTCCCTAAATGCTAACTTTATGAGGGCTATTTATCCCTTACATGATAAGAGCCGTTTTCCCTAAAGACTCACTTGCTGAGAGCAATTATGGGAGCCGTTGTCCCTAAACGCATGCTCACCTGATGAGAGCAATTGTCCTTTACATGATGATAGCCGTTGTCCCTAATGCTTCCACACTTGACAAGAGCAATTGTCACTATCATGATGAGATCCGTTGTCCCTAAAGGCTAACTTTATGAGCGCGATTTGTCCCTTACATGATAAGAGCCGTTGTCCCTAAAGGCTCACTTATTGAAAGCAGTTCTACCTTACTTTATCGGAGCCGTTGTCCCTAAACGCTTGCTCACTTGATGAGAGCAATTGCCCTTTACATGATGATAACTGTTGTCCCTAATGCTTCCATACTTGATAAGAGTAACTGTCACTTACATGATGAGATCCATTGTCTCTAAAGGCTGCCTTTATCAGAGCAAGTTGTCTCTTCCATGATAAGAGCCGTTGTCCCTAAAGGTTCACTTGTTAAGAGCAGTTGTACCTGTCTTTATGGTAGCCGTTGTCTCTAAACGCTTGCTCACTTGATGAAAGAAATTTCCCTTTACATGATGATAGCCGTTGTCCCTAATGCTTGCACACTTGATAAGAGCAATTGTCACTTACATAATGAGACCCGTTGTCCCTAAAGGCTAACTTTAAGAGGGCCATTTGTCCCTTACATGATAAGAGCCGTTGTCCGTAAAGACTCACTTGTTGAGAGCAATTATGGGAGCCGTTGTCCCTAAACGCTTGCTCACTTGACGATAGCAATCGTCCTTTACATGATGATAGTCGTTGTCCCTAATGCTTGCACACTTGACAAGAGTAATTGTCACTTGCGTGATGAGATCCGATGTCCCTAAAGGCTCATTTGTTGAGAGAAATTCTACCTTACTTTATGGGAGCCGTTGTACCTAAACGCTTGCTCACTTTATGAGAGCAATTGCCCTTTACATGACGATAGCCGTTGTTCCTAATGCTTCCACACTTGATAAGAGCAATTGTCACTTACATGATGAGATCCGTGGTCTCTAAAGGCTAACTTTATATGGGTAATTTGTCTCTTCCATGATAAGAGTCATTGTCCTTAAAGGCTCATTTGTTGAGAGCAATTGTACCTGACTTTATGGGAGCCGTTTTCCCTAAACCCTTGCTTACTTGATGAGAGCAATTACCCTTTACATGATGATAGCCGTTGTCCCTAATGCTTGCACACTTGATAAGAGCAATTGTCACTTACATGGTGAGATCCGTTGTCTCTAAAGGCTACCTTTATAAGTGCAATTTGTCTCTTCCATGATAAGAGCCGTTGTCCCTAAAGGCTCTCTTGTTGAGAGCAATTGTACCTGACTTTATGGGAGCCGTTGTCCTTAAACGCTTCCTCACTTGATGAGAGCAATTTCCCTTTACATGATGATAGCCGTTGTCCCTAATTCTTGCACACTTGACAAGAGCAATTGTCACTTACATGATGAGATCCGTTGTCTCTAAAGGCAACCTTTATAAGGGCAATTTGTCTCTTCCATGATAAGAGCCGTTGTCCCTAAAGGCTCACTTGTTAAGAGCAATTATACCTGACTTTATGGGAGCCGTTGTCCCTAAACGCTTGCTCACTTGATGAGAGCAATTGCCCTTTACATGATGATGGTCGTTGTCCCTAATGATTGCACACTTGATAAGAGCAATTATCACTTACATGATGAGATCCGTTGTCTCTAAAGGCTACCTTAATAATGGCAATTTGTCTCTTCCATGATAAGAGCCGTTGTTACGAAAGGCTCACTTGTTGAGAGCAATTGTACCTGACTTTATGGGAGCCGTTGTCCCAAAATGCTTGCTCACTTGATGAGAGCAATTGTCCTTTACATGATGATAGCCGTTGTCCCTAATGCTTGCACACTTGACAAGAGCAATTGTCACTTGCATGATGAGACCCGTTGTCCCTAAAGGCTAACTTTACGAGGGCAATTTGTCCCTTACATGGTAAGAGCCGTTGTCCCTGTAGAATCACTTGTTTAGAGCAATTATACTTTACTTTATGGTAGCCATTGTCCCTAAAGACTTGCTCACTTGATTAGAGCAATTGTCCTTTATATGATGATAGCCGTTGTCCCTAATGCTTGCACACTTGACAAGAGCAACTGTCATTTGCATGATGAGATCCGTTGTCCCTAAAGGCTAAATTTATGAGGGCCATTTGTCCCTTACATGATAAGAGTCGTTGTCCCTAAAGGCTCACTTGTTGAGAGCAATTGTACCTTACTTTATGGGAGCCGTGGTCCCTAAACGCTTGCTCACTTGATGATAGCAATTTCCCTTTACATGATGATAGTCATTGTCCCTAATGCTTGCACACTTGACAAGAGCAATTGTCACTTGCATGATGAGATCCGTTGTCCCTAAAGACTAACTTTATGAGCGCGATTTGTCCCTTACATGATAAGAGCCGTTGTCCCTAAAGGCTCACTTGTAGAGAGCAGTTCAACCTTACTTTATGGGAGCCGTTGTCCCTAAATGCTTGCTCACTTGATGAGAGCAATTGCCCTTTACATGATGATAACCGTTGTCCCTAATGCTTCCACACATGATAAGAGCAACTGTCACTTACATGATGAGATCCGTTGTTTCTAAAGGCTACCTTTATAAGAGCAATTTGTCTCTTCCATGATAAGAGCCGTTGTCCCAAAAGGCTCACTTGTTAAGAGCAATTGTACCTGACTTTATGGGAGCCGTTGTCCCTAAACGCTTGCTCACTTGATGAGAGCAATTGCCCTTTACATGATGATAGACGTTGTCCCTAATGCTTGCACACTTGATAAGAGCAATTGTCACTTACATGATGAGACTCGTTGTCCCTAAAGGCTAACTTTATGAGGGCCATTTGTCCCTTACATGATACGAGCCGTTGTCCCTAAAGACTCACTAGCTGAGAGCAATTATGGGTGCCGTTGTCCCTAAACGCTTGCTCACTTGATGAGAGCAATTGTCCTTTACATGATGATAGCCGTTGTCCCTAATGCTTGCACACTTGACAAGAGCAATTGTCACTTGCATGATGAGATCTGTTGTCCCTAATGGCTAACTTTATGAGGGCGATTTGTCCCTTACATGATAAGTGCCGTTGTCCCTAAAGGCTCATTTGTTGAGAGCAATTCTACCTTGCTTTAAGGGAGCCGTTGTCCCTAAACGTTTGCTCACTTGATGAGAGCAATTGCCCTTTACATGATGATAGTCGTTGTCTATAATGCTTCCACACTTGATAAGAGCAATTGTCATTTACATGATGAGATCCGTTGTCTCTAAAGGCTACCTTTATAAGGGCAATTTGTCTCTTCCTTGATAAGAGCCGTTGTTCCTAAAGGCTCACTTGTTGAGAGCAATTGTACCTGACTTTATGGGAGCCGTTGTCCCAAAATGCTTGCTCACTTGATGAGAGCAATTGCCCTTTACATGATCATAGCCGTTTTCCCTAATGCTTGCACACTTGATAAGAGCAATTGTCACTTACATGATGAAATCCGTTGTCCCTAAAGGCTAACTTTATGAGGGCAATTTGTCCCTTACATGATAAGAGCCGTTTTCCCTAAAGAATCACTTGTTTAGAGCAATTGTACCTTACTTAATGGTAGCCGTTGTCCCTAAACGCTTGCTCACTTGATGAGAGCAATTGTCCTTTTTATGATGATAGCCGTTGTCCCTAATGCTGGCACACTTGACAAGAGCAATTGTCACTTGCATGATGAGCTCCGTTGTCCCTAAAGGCTAAGGGCCATTTGTCCCTTACATGATAAGAGCCGCTGTCCCTAAATAATCACTTGTTGAGAGCAATTGTACCTTACTTTATGGGAGCCGTTGTCCCTAAATGCTTGCGCACTTGATGATAGCAATTTCCCTTTACATGATGATAGCCATTGTCCCTAATGCTTGCAAACTTGAGAAGAGCAATTGTCACTTGCATGATGAGATCCGTTGTCCCTAAAGGCTAACTTTACGAGCGCGATTTGTCCCTTACATGATAAGAGCCGTTGTCCTTAAAGGCTCACTTGTTGAGAGCAGTTCTATCTTACTTTATGGGAGCCGTTGTCCCTAGAGTTTGCTCACTTGATGAGAGCAATTGCCCTTTTAACGATGATAACCGTTGTCCCTAATGCTTCCACACTTGATAAGAACAACTGTCACATACATGATGAGATCCGTTGTCTCTAAAGGCTACCTTTATCAGAGCAATTTGTCTCTTCCACGATAAAAGCCGTTGTCCCTAAAGGCTCACTTGTTGAGAGCAATTGTACCTTACTTTATGGTAGCCGTTGTCCCTAAACGCTTGCCCACTTGATGAGAGCAATTGTCCTTTATATGATGATAGCCGTTGTCCCTAATGCTTGCACACATGACAAGAGCAATTGTCACTTGCATGATGAGATCCGTTGTCCCTAAAGGCTAATTTAAGAGGGCCATTTGTCCCTTACATGATAAGAGCCGTTGTCCCTAAATACTCACTTGTTGAGAGCAATTTTACCTTACTTTATGGGAGCCGTTGTCCCTAAACGCTTGCTCACTTGATGATAGCAATTTCCCTTTACATGATGATAGCCATTGTCGCTAATGCTTGCACACTTGACAAGAGGAATTGTCACTTGCATGAAGAGATCCGTTTTCCCTGAAGGCTAACTTTATGAGCGCGATTTGTCCCTTACATGATAAGAGCCGGTGTCCCTAAAGGCTCACTTGTTGAGAGCACTTCTACCTTACTTTATGGGAGCCGTTGTCCCTAAACGCTTGCTCACTTGATAAGAGCAATTGCCCTTTACATGATGATAACCGTTGTCCCTAATGCTTCCACACTTGATAAGAGCAACTGTCACTTACATGATGAGATCCGTTGTCTCTAAAGGCTACCTTTATCAGAGCAATTTGTCTCTTCCATGATAAGAGCCGTTGTCCCTAAAGGCTCACTTGTTAAGAGCAATTGAACCTGACTTTATGGGTCCGTTGTCCCTAAACGCTTGCTCACTTGATGAGAGCAATTACCCTTTACATGATGATAGACGTTGTCCCTAATGCTTACACACTTAATAAGAGCAATTGTCACTTACATGATGTGACCCGTTGTCCCTAAATGCTAACTTTATGAGGGCCATTTGTCCCTTACATGATAAGAGCCGTTTTCCCTAAAGACTCACTTGCTGAGAGCAATTATGGGAGCCGTTGTCCCTAAACGCTTGCTCACTTGATGAGAGCAATTGTCCTTTACATGATGATAACCGTTGTCCCTAATGCTTGCACACTTGACAAGAGCAATTGTCACTTGCATGATGAGATCCGTTGTCCCTTAAGGCTAACTTTATGAGGGACATTTGTCCCTTACATGATAAGTGCCGTTGTCCCTAAAGGCTCATTTGTTGAGAACAATTCTACCTTGCTTTATGGGAGCCGTTGTCCCTAAACGCTTGCTCACTTGATGAGAGCAATTGCCCTTTACATGATGAAGCCGTTGTCCCTAATGCTTCCATACTTGATAAGAGCAATTGTCACTTACATGATGAGATCCGTTGTCTCTAAAGGCTACCTTTATAAGGGCAATTTTTCTCTTCCATGATAAGAGCCGTTGTCCCTAAAGGCTCACTTATTGAGAGCAATTGTACCTAACTTTATGGGAGTCGTTGTCCCTAAACGCTTGCTCACTTAATGAGAGCAATTGTCCTTTACATGATGGTAGCCGTTGTCCCTAATGCTTGCACACTTGATAAGAGCAATTGTCACTGACATGGTGAGATCCGTTGTCTCTAAAGGCTACCTTTATAAGTGCAATTTGTCTCTTCCATGATAAGAGCCGTTGTTCCTAAAGGATCACTTGTTGAGAGCAATTGTACCTGACTTTATGGGAGCCGTTGTCCCAAAACGCTTGCTCACTTGATGAGAGCAATTGCCCTTTACATGATGATAGCCGTTGTCCCTAATTCTTGCACACTTGACAAGAGCAATTGTCACTTGCATGATGAGATCCGTTGTCCCTAAAGGCTAACTTTATGAGGGCGATTTGTATTTTTTTTGGGTAAAGGGCATTCCACCCGGTAAATTATATTCCACCAAAAAATCGTTTAAGTACAATGGAATGTGGCAGAAGTACCACATTAACCTCAAGCAACGCTTGAACATCCAACTAAAACGCTTGTGACAGGCCACTAAGCGTTAAAACAATAAATAATTACAATAACCAAAACACCAATCGGAAATAACCATCTAATGACACAAGAAAGACCACAAATATGCGCCCGTCTCTTCGAGGGAGATTGATGAACCAGATGAGCCTGCCTCCTTAAAAACCCTTTCCAAGTAAAAAACCCAGAGGGAAAACCTTGGAGTAGGGAAAAAGAGTACAGCGCTCACCCGAATCTCCAACGAACTCCAACTACCGCCAAAAGCAACCACCAAGGACTCACGACCAACCTCATGCTCCCAAACCAAGAAATCATCATCAAGAATTGAACTCACCATTAAGGATGTATAAGAGACATAGGCAGCCGCCAAACACGCAATAGATCAAGCACATTCACCCTCCTTTTGAAACAACAAGTAAGAAGCTTCATACGCACCATTGATTTAATGACATCAATCAATTGATTTTCAGACCGACGTTGCTGCTTGAAGATCCTGTTGTTTCTTTCTTGCCAAATAAAATAAGAAGTCGCCGCAAATAAAAGCTTTGAAACAACGCTTCTCACAGACCGAGATGTAGAAATAGGGATCAAGTGATGCACCACATCCTCTAAAGAATAAGGGATATCCGTAAGACCAGCAAACACCTTCAAAGAATCCCAAACCTGAAACGAAAACAAACACTCAAAGAAAAGATGATTATGAGAATCTGGTTGAGAGTTGCATAAAGGACACACAAGAGTGACTCTCGTGGGATCATTAGAGCGAAGCATATCCTGAGTACGGAGCCTCCTTCTCAAAACCAGCCACAAATGAAAAGCATGCCTCGGGATACGATGCGTGAACCAAACCAGATGAAACCAATCAACAACCTGGCCCCGTGGCCGAATACACTCCCAAACAGAAGAGACAGAGAAAGACTTAACATGACCATCACCCGTCTTCCGAACTAAACGATCATCCATATTATCATTTAAAGTAGGAACTGAAATTGATGTAAACATTGGATACCGAGCTCCCCACCTAGTTGGCCAAGCCCAAGACTCCTCCACAATAATGTCCTGAACCAAAGAATTTGAAGAAAAACCAGCCCGGTAAATATCCCTCGAGGACACAATAAGAGAAAGAGGACCAACCGAACACCACTTATCAAACCAAGCTGACGCCTTCAAACCATTCCCAATATTATACCAAAAAAATTGCCTAACAAGAGGCCTAATCTGAAGAATCTTCCGCCAACTCCAAGACAGATTACCACGACATGGAACATCCCAAAAGTTACGACCACGCAACCTATATGTATGAATCCATTTCATCCATAAAGAATCCATAGAATTGAACAAACGCCAAATATGAGCAGCAATTAGAGCCGTATTAAAAGATTCAAGTCTATGAATCCCAAGCCCATCCTCCTGTTTAGGTAAGCACACAACTTTCCAAGCAACTTTAGAATTACCTTTCCAAAGGAAACCCCGCATAAGCTGCTCAAGATCATACACAATACGAACAGAGAGAATAAAAACCGAGGCCCAATAAATGTGCATAGAAGACAGAACCGATTGAATAAGCTGAAGCCAACCAGCAAAGGAGAGGGATTTATTCCTCCGATCATTAATGCGATTAGAAAGCTTCTCCACCAATTCCTTACAATCTCTAAATATCAATCTAGTAGTAACCAACGACACCCCAAGATACTTCACAGGCAAGGTCCCTTCAACAAATGGAAGAATCTGCAAAATAGCAAGCTTAACATGATTGAGAACATTACAGAAATAAGCAGTACTCTTGGGTAAGCTAGGAGACAAGCCCGAAACATCCTTGAACTCCTCTAAGGAATCCATAATAACACCTGCCGACAGCGCATCACCATGAGCAAACAAGAACAAATCATCAGCAAAACAAAGATTAATTAAATTAAGTTGCGAGCATTTGTGATGGAAAGTGAACAAATCAGAATCCCGAACGCGACGCCTCTATATAAGGGTAAGCACCTTCATAACAAGCGTGAAAAGATAAGGCGATAACGGATCCCCTTGCCTAAGACCACGCTTACCCTTAAAATAACCATGCAAGATGCCATTCACACTAATAGAGAATGAAGTAGTAGAAACACATTCCATAATCCAGTGAACCATACGTAGATGAAAGCCAAAACGAACCAGAATACACCTCAAAAACTGCCAATTAACCGTGTCGTACGCCTTTTGAATATCCACCTTAAAAGCACATCTAGAAGGCCCACGACGAAGGTGATAATTATGCATAAGCTCCTGAGTAAGCAGAATGTTATCGGCAATCCGTGTAACACCCCCAATTCATGGATGCAGCGGAATTCAAACTGGGTGTTACTCGACAGCACAATAGTCACAATAATAGAAAACGAACTCCAATTGAGTCGTTTTAAAAGATTTATCATTCAATTTGTATAAATATCAGAGATTACAAAATGAGGTCCCAAATGGTTCCATGTTTACAAATCACATTAAATGAGTTTTCGAATGATAATAAAATTTATAGCCCTCTTGAGTATCCGTGCCCTTCCGTGCCATCCTTGATCGTCATGAACCTGAAATACATGCTTGAGAGGTCAACACAAAGGTTGAGTGATATTCATAGAGTTTGTTTAATGTTTGAACACAATATGTTGGTAGTGTGAGCTGTAGACTCACACCAATGTTTGGAAAACAAAACAGGTAGGCTACGTTATTATACGCCCATAAAATGTATTATACACTAAGCTTATGACACCAAAACGTTAACGTGTACCAATATCGATCGGCAGATTTATCCCGGTAGGTACTTTGCTAACATACCTAAATCTCAAATATTAATGCATTTGTTTGAACTTAGTTAATACAAATGGGATTCGTCAATCCCAATAGGCCTATTCACAATATTTGCGCTCACTATTGCTAGTGATTAAATGGTTCATAATAAGGGATCTCGGTTTAGCAAGGCTGGTACTTAGTGATAATAAAACAATCAGGCAAGCATACAATTTAAAAACATTGTGCTCGGTTAAAAATAGCATGTATTCCCCCCAAGGGTTTGTAAAACATTGAAGTAATGTAAAGTGGGGCTATGAACTCACCTTAAGTAAGATAGCAAGTAATGAATGTAACGGTTGAATCGTGAAGGTTTCTACGAGCAACCTATAATAGAATGTTGCGACTTAGGATTTGAGTAATGAATATGAAGTAGTGCCTATATATATATATATATATATATATATATATATATATATATATATATATATATATATATATATATATATCTTGCATTTAGTCCATGATGTGGTATGATGTATAATGTAAGTCTTTGAAAGAAATGATTCATGAAACATGTATGTCTTATATATCGTTTACTACCGTTCGGGCCGACATAATTCAGAAGTCATGTTAGTAAACGTTCGAGGAGCCAGGACACTTTAATTCGTAAATCCACAACTCAACTCGACGGCTTACATAATGAACTCCTCACATGAGGCTCCCTACTATTGTAGTAGTTGATGAAATATATAGATATAAGTTTTGATCCGAAAAGTTACATGTCCGATATTTGAATAAACTTAGGAAAGTTTATTAGTACATGAAGATTGTTATTAGGGTATGTTTCATAAGTCTTGTATGACCATTTTTCTTTGTAATATCTCATGGTTCCTTTAAGTGAAGTAGATCCAAATTGTTTGTTCAAGTTATCGTCAACTCTTTGTTTCATGTTTACGCCTAAGTAAGCTTACATGGTCATTTCGTCATGGCCTTGCCATGACCTTTGCTCATTGTTCCATGGTCTTGAGGCTCAACCTTGGCTTTAGCCATGGTTGTGGTCTTGATTCTAGGTCATAAGACCCCTTTGGTCTTCATAAACCATAACCTATATGTAATGACTTTGGTCTAAAAATGGGCTGTTAAGAATTTGAAGAAATTATCACTCAAAAAGCGTTTTCAGGGCTCGAGCTTCTTTGATCCTGAACGAAAACGTCGTTCCGGACAACTTTCGTGTTTTAACTCTTTGATGAATCGGACCAGAAGTATGACTTTCAAAAAGTCAGAATGCAAAACAGTGTGGTTTAGGCAGTTTTGCCGGAAATCTTTGGTAACTTCAAATGGGCGTAACTTTTGACTCGTATACTCGTTTTAGGTGGTTCAAATTGCTATGGTTTCCTTGTTAAGTCCTCTACTGTAATATGTAATGATCCAACATCATATTTTTACCATTTTGATCAGGTCTTACCAAGAAAGTCACTAGTTTACTTGTTTTAGTAACTTATCTTAACAATCAATTACAACAACATGTTTTAATCATTTTTATACATCATGGACATTAATACAAGACATAATATGTAAATAACATGAACATGATTATTCAACAAGAAGCATGTTAGGGTTTGGCTTACAACTTTTGGCTTTCAAAGATGAAAGGAAGTAACATGTAAGGATAGGACTTTGATAGACTTGCTTCAACCCACTTCACTTCATGCAATCTTTCTACTCTTGTAATCTTGAAAGAGAGATGATGAAAGTTGAGGTGACTTGAGTGGATTCAAACTCAAGAGAAATCACCAAGTATATGAGGTTATGGAAGTGTTTTGATAACCTAAGATCAACTAGGGTTTCTACCTTGAACTTGCTCTTGAATCTTGCTAAAATTTGGAAGAAAATGAGCAAAGGAGATGGTGTTGGTGTGTGTAGGTCATTGGAATGGCCAAGGAGGGGAAGAGAAGGCTTAAATAAGGTCTTGAGGAGGTTAGAACCTTGACTTGTCAAACCTTGGAGGCCAAGGTTAACACATGTTCTCATCTCATGACTAAATGCATGAGATTAAGCCACCTAGTGTGAATCCCCCCCCCCTAGTGGCGGTTCATATGCTTGGGGAACAAGGTGTGGACTTTTGATGATATTATCCAAGTTATGGAGCTAGTTTCGACTCCGTAAAATGCTAACCGTAAGTTGTTACGTCACAAAACGTAAAACCGGGTATCGTAAAAATACGAAACTTATAGGAATGATTAAACTTGTCAAAATACTCCATAATAAAATATAAAATGAGTGCTAGGTTCCATTTGGGTGGTAAAACCCTGCTAAAAACTGGAAACACGGGTCTAAAACGCGTAATACGTAAAACGTATGAATATTGCGTAAAATTGAGAAAAGTAAAATGTTACTTTTCTAATAGGATAATATTGATTTAAAATGACTTATAATGTCTAGACTGGGCTCAGTCTAGTGTCGGTTGGTATTAAATGTCTTTCAAACATCAAACCGTAAGCCTAAAAATCAAGGAATGACTTATAAAATTAAGGGATGATTTTTGGTCAATGGAGGAGGGAAAAATATGTTGACTTTTTCTAAAAAGTTGAAAACTTAAATCGTCTTAGAAATGCGGTGCAGGTATAGGCTAAGGTTACGGCTGAGTAAAAACGCTTAAAAACTGAAAATTCCAGTTTTTCACGGCCGAGGCTTATTTTGGTCATGTTTTTCACAGTCATGATTAATTTTCAAATAAATCATGAGTGTATCAAACATTTTTCTGATGCGGGGTCACTTAACGCGGTCGAGTTTCGTTGTGCGTAGAATTTTTGAATGATGTTTTACCCTAAAACGTGTAATTCCTTAATAACTTTCACGAAAATGAGCTTATGAAAGTTAAACTTTTAATTTGCCATGGAAATGATTTATCACTCGAGGCCAAGAAACAAAAATCAAGTTTCGGGAAAATTTCGGGAAAAATGAATAGTAAAAGTGAATAGTGAAATTTTCCGGGAATGGTAATTAACCTGAAAATGCGAATTGTTACAGTCTCTACCCCTTACGGGAACTTCGTCCCGAAGTTTAGTTTATGTCATGATTTGAAACGATGTCGGTGAAAAGATAGGATTTCTTGTGGCGAATATAATGTAGGATTCTTGTGGCGAATATAATGTAGGTATCATGCCATACCCGAGCAATGTAATGTAGGTATCATGCCATACCCGAGCAATGTAATGTAGGTATCAAGCCATACCCGAGCAATGTAATGTAGGTATCATGCCATACCCGAGCAATGTAATGTAGGTATCGAGCCATACCCGAGCAATGTAATGTAGGTATCATGCCATACCCGAGCAATGTAATTTAGGTATCAAGCCTTTCCAAGGCGATACTTTTAGCATAACCCTATCTCCGACTTGGAATTCTAGGGGTCTGCGTCATGTGTCGGCATAACTTTTCTGTCGATCTCTTGCGGCTTGTGGTCGACTTCTGATTTGTACAATCTTATCCGTTGTTTCACGGATGAGTTCTGGACCAGTGAGTTGAACTTCCCCCACTTCAACTCAACAAGCAGGTGAACGACATTTTCGACCGCAAAGTGCCTCAAATGGAGCTGCTTTAATAGTATGATAGCTGTTATTGTAGGAAAATTCGACTAATGGTAGATGAGTATCCCATCCTTTTCCAAAGTCTATTATACAAGCTCGAAGCATGTCTTCAAGTGTTTGAATGTTTCGTTTACTCTGACCATCGGTCTGAGAATGATACGCTGTACTCATGTCTAGATTTGTTCCAAAGGTGTCCTGGAGGGACTGCCAGAAATTGGAAGTAATTCTACCATCTCGGTCCGATATGATGAATATCGGTGCACCATGTCTTGAGACTATTTCTTTGACGTACAGTCGAGTAAGTTGTTCCATTTTGTAAGTCTCTTTGATTGGTATAAAGTGTGCGGATTTTGTGAGATGATCAACTATGACCCAAATGGAGTCATAACCGCTTGATGTCTTGGGGAGCTTGGTAATGAAGTCCATAGTAACTCTTTCCTATTTCCACATAGGAATCTCTGGTTGTTGCAATGGACCGGATGGTTTTTGATGTTCGGCTTTTACATTGGAGCTTGTAAGACATTTGCTAACGTATGTTGCAATATCGGCTTTCATGTTTGGCCACCAATAGAGTAGTTTAAGATCATGATACATCTTATCAGATCTTGGATATATGGAGTATTTGGACTTGTGATGATAATGATGTGATATGTTGGTGAACAAAAGTGCGTAGTGTATGCTTAATGTTAATATTGGTAGAGATGTCAAGTTTGCTTTAAAATTTTAAGAAATTTTAAAGGTGTATGACGGGATGGTATCCTTAGGACCTAAACAGGATAGTATTAAGATAGCATGCTTCCTCCTCACGCAAATCAACATTAAACGGATCCAAATCAAGGGCACGTTGAACCTCATCCAATTCATGACGAAGTTTAGTAACTTTCTCAAAAAAGCATACTCCGAAAAGGCTTTTTAAGCGCCTTCAATTTACTAACCACTTTAAACATATGAAAACCACTGACCGATGTACCCCAACACTCTTGAACTTGCTGTTTAAACCTTGAATTCTGAACAAGAATATTTGAGAATTTAAAAGGCCTAGGTTTAAACTTACACATAGTAGGAATATGAAGAATAGCCGGGGAGTGATCAGAAACACGGTACGGTTGAAAGATAGCATGAGCACCAGCAAACGAATCCAAAAACCCAAGATTAGCCATTATGCGATCAATCTTTCTCAAAGTACCATCAAATCCTCTAGGCTTTTGAGTCCAAGTAAATTGCAGCCCCGAGCGGTTTATATCAACCAGCTCATTAGCATCCACACATTCCTTAAATTCCCGCATCGCAATATCAATAACCAAAGAACCCTCGACCTTATCTTCTAAATTAAGAGCTGAATTGAAATCCCCAAGAACACACCAAGGGTGATTACTAACCAGCTGATTATGTAACCCAAGATTATCCCATAGGGGTCTCCGATGAATATACTTATTGTGAGCATAAACAAAAGAACAAAACAACTCCTTTTTATCAGCCTTAAATCGAATGAAAGTATGGATCACCTGATCAGCCATAGCAACCACATTCAAATCAACCGCATCCACATTCCATCCCAAAATGATACGAGAACCACTACTACACAAATTACCATTAGAAGTCCAATCCCAACCTTTAAACACCCTCATGCATAACTCCTGAAGACGAGAATTAGAGACATGCGATTCCAAAATAGCACAAATAGAAAGTTGATTTTCACAAATAACCTGACGAACCTCATTTTGTTTTGGGGATTGGTTCATTCCCCTTATATTCCATGAAGCGATACTATACATGAGGAACATTACCAGAGGAAGTGCTTGCTTCCTTTTGATTACTCGTAACCGTGTTGCGATTACCACATTCAATATACTCATCAACCTCATTATCCGTATCACTATCCACTTCATGAACCCCTTTATTCTCTTGAGATGAATCCTCCTCAAACCCAAATTCAGAACTGGTCACATCATCACTAAGCGCTCCAAAAGAATTCTTAGTGACAATATCACTTAGATCATAATGAATATACTTAGAAGGGGCAGGAACATCACTATTAACCTGATTATCCAATGAATTAAGACCAGCTTCCACATTCTTATCTCTTGATTCATTATTTGTACCGTGAGCCTTTGAAGATGAAGCACCATTCTCCACACCTTCCTTAGGAACAGTAGGTTCCTTATTAGTACTATTACCCTTAGAAGACGACGCTCCATCAGACCCCCCTTTAGTTTTCGAAACCGGCTGCCAACGGTAATTAAAAGTAACCTTAGGTTTTGCAAAACGAACTCCATCAATAACCTTCTCATGAGTTGGCACCTTACCCTTACCCTTACGCTTAGTAGCTTCCACAAAACCCTCCTCATCAACATTAGACTTCACACTAGATTGTTTAACCTTCTTGGGACATGCAGCATCATCATGATCAAAAATTTTGCACAAACCACAACGTGGGGGCTGCCATTCATATTCAATATCAATACGTTCCAAGGAATGACCTAAACCATTAGGAAACAGAATTGCCACAACCACATGATCCATTAATTTGTTAATAGAAGACACTTCAATAAGAGCCCGAGCATATGAATTCTGACCCCAAGATTTAACACACATAGTACTCGTGTACGAATCCAACATGATAGGTTTACCAATTTGAGTCATAATCAAGCTCAATCCAACCTCCGTATAAGCAACAATTGGCACATTATGTAACTTCACCCATAAGGGGACTGAAGTTACCTCTTCCTTAGTAAGCTTAGTATTAGGCGTCCAAATGTTCAAAAATATAGGAATAGAACGAATCAACCACGGACAAGTCTCTAACACTTTATCCATTCCATCCTTAGTGGAAAATTGAAATAAAAACAAACCATTATTTAACATGACACGTTCCAATCCAAATTTAGCCCATGTATTCTTAACATAATTCTCCACAACAAGGAATGCAAGTCGTTTCCCAATAAAATACCCGTAAATAGTGTTAGCAAATCTGGCCGAAACATCATTAATTTCTTTCAAAGGAATTGTGACATGAGCTCCTTCCAGAAGTTCCTCATTACGTAATTCACAAATGTTAACAGATTTGAACGTGTTCTTAGCAGTAAACATAGAAGCATATGAGAGTTTAGGGGCTGGTTGTGAACCAGCAACATTAGAAGGCTTACCATTATCACCAATATTAGCACTCTCAACATTAGGTTGACTTGAATCCTTCGTACTAGTCCCTTGAGTTGCAATAGAAACATGTTTAACACTAGAAACCTGATTTGCATCACCCATGGCAGCCTTAGTCATTCCACTAGAACCCTTCTCATTCCCAACCTCCATATTCTGATCCATAGACAAGACATCATCTTGATCAGCGAATTTAACCACACGATAAGGTTTTAAAACCTTACCATCTCTACTCAAAATTGAACCATCAACACTCTTAAGCTTAGCAGCAATACCACTCCTCAACAAATCCTCCTCTAAACCCTCATGTTGCCAAACAGATGATAATAATTCAGCAGCTGAAACATGCGGCTTAATAACGTTAGCAGCACCTTTATTTCTTAAGATAGACTTTAAAATAGGTGCATTAGAGATTAGAGACGAATTAGGAGCAGTGTATGATTTAGAAGAAATATTAGACGAGTCCATAACAACAAACGAAACCCAAAAGAAAACTTGCAAGCGATTGGAAAAAAACCCTAAAAACCGACTAACAAAAAACGACAATCCCACAAGTAATTTCACGAAACCCTACTAGGGATTAAATACACAAACAAACAAACTAACCAACACTCATGATTAATATTAATAGAACATTGATGATCCACGTACAAAAAAAAAGTAGCACCGACCCACGACCAAAAGAAAAGTAGGCAATGTATTATCCAGGGAGATTTGTCCCTTACATGATAAGTGCCGTTGTCCCTAAAGGCTCATTTGTTGAGAGCAATTCTACCTTGCTTTATGGGAGCCGTTGTCCCTAAACGCTTGCTCACTTGATGAGAGCAATTGCCCTTTACATGATGATAGCCGTTGTCCCTAATGCTTCCAGACTTGATAAGAGCAATTGTCACTTACATGATGAGATCCGTTGTCTCTAAAGGCTACCTTTATAAGGGCAATTTGTCTCTTCCATGATAAGAGCCGTTGTCCCTAAAGACTCACTCATTGAGAGCAATTATACCTGACTTTATGGGAGCCGTTGTCCCTAAACGCTTGCTAACTTGATGAGAGCAATTGCCCTTTACATGATGATAGCCGTTGTCCCTAATGCTTGCACACTTGATAAGAGAAATTATCACTTACATGATGAGACCCATTGTCCCTAAAGGATAACTTTATGAGGGCAATTTGTCCCTTACATGATAAGAGCCGTTGTCCCTAAAGAATCACTTGCTGAGAGCAATTGTAACTTACTTTATGGTAGCCGTTGTCCCTAAACGCTTGCTCACTTGATGAGAGCAATTGTCCTTTATATGATGATAGCCGTTGTCCCTAATGCTTGCACACTTGACAAGAGCAATTGTCACTTGCATGATATGATCCGTTGTCCCTAAAGGCTAAATTTATGAGGGCCATTTGACCCTTACATGATAAGCGCCGTTGTCCCTAAAGGCTCACTTGTTGAGAGCAATTATACCTTACTTTATGGGAGCCGTAGTCCCTAAACGCTTCCTCACTTGATGATAGCAACTTCCCTTTACATGATGATAGCCATTCTTCCTAATGCTTGCACACTTGACAAGAGCAATTGTCACTTGCATGATGAGATCCGTTGTCCCTAAAGGCTAACTTTATAAAGGCAATTTGTCTCTTCCATGATAAGAGCCGTTGTCCCTAAAGGCTCACTTATTATGAGCAATTGTACCTGACTTTATGGAAGCCGTTGTCCCTAAACGCTAGCTCACATGATGAGAGCAATTGCCCTTTACATGATGATAGACGTTGTCCCTAATGCTTGCACACTTGATAAGAGCAATTGTCACTTACATGATGAGACCCGTTGTCCCTAAAGGCTAACTTAATGAGGGCCATTTGTCCCTTACATGATAAGAGCCGTTGTCCCTAAAGACTCACTTGCTGAGAGCAATTATGGGAGCTGTTGTCCATAAAGGGCTTGCTCACTTGATGAGAGCAATTGTCCTTTACATGATGATTGCCGTTGTCCCTAATGCTTGCACACTTGACAAGAGCAATTGTCACTTGCATGATGAGAACCGTTGTCCCTAAAGGCTAACTTTGAGGGCGATTTGTCCCTTACATGATAAGTGCCGTTGTCCCTAAAGGCTCATTTGTTGAGAGCAATTCTACCTTGGTTTATGGGAGCTGTTGTCCCTAAACGGTTGCTCACTTGATGAGAGCAATTGCAATTTACATGATGATAGCCATTGTCCCTAATGCTTCCACACTTGATAAGAGCAATTGTCACTTACATGATGAGATCCGCTGTCTCTAAAGGCTACCTTTATAAGGGCAATTTTTCTCTTCCATGATAAGAGCAGTTGTCCTTAAAGGCTCACTTATTGAGAGCAATTGTACTTGACTTTATGGGAGCCGTTGTCCCTAAACGCTTGCTCACTTGATGAGAGCAATTGCCCTTTACATGATGATAGCCATTGTCCCTAATGCTTACACACTTGATAAGAGCAATTATCACTGACATGGTGAGATCCGTTGTCTCTAAAAGCTACCTTTATAAGTGCAATTTATCTCTTCCATGATAAGAGCCGTTGTTCCTAAAGGCTCACTTGTTGAGAGCAATTGTACATGACTTTATGGGAGCTGTTGTCCCAAAACGCTTGCACACTTGATGAGAGCAATTGCCCTTTACATGATGATAGCCGTTGTCCCTAATGCTTGCACACTTGATAAGAGCAATTTTCACTTGCATGATGAGATCCGTTGTCCCTAAAGGCTATTTATGAGGGCGATTTGTCCCTTACATGATAAGTGCCGTTGTCCCTAAAGGCACATTTATTGAGAGCAATTCTACGTTGCTTTATGGGAGCCGTTGTCCCTAAACGCTTGCTCACTTGATGAGAGCAATTGCCCTTTACATGATGATAGCCGTTGTCCCTAATGCTTCCACACTTGATAAGAGCAATTGTCACTTACTTGATGAGATCCGTTGTCTCTAAAGGCTACATTTATAAGGGCAATTTGTCTCTTCCATGATAAGAGCCGTTGTCCCTAAAGGCTCACTTATTGAGAGCAATTGTACCTGACTTTATGGGAGCCGTTGTCCCTAAACACTTGCTCACTTGATAAGAGGAATTGCACTTTACATGATGATAGTCGTTGTCCCCAATGCTTCCACACTTGCTAAGAGCAATTGTCACTTACATGATGAGATCCGTTGTCCCTAAAGGCTAACTTTATGAGGGCGATTTGTCCCTTACATGATAAGTGCCGTTGTCCCTAAAGGCTCATTTGTAGAGAGTGATTCTACCTTGCTTTATGGGAGCCATTGTCCCTAAACGCTTGCTCACTTGATCAGAGCAATTGCCCTTTACATGATGATAGTCGTGGTCCCTAATGCTTGCACACTTAATAAGAGCAATTGTCACTTACATGATGAGACCCGTTGTCCCTAAAGGCTAACTTTATGAGGGCAATTTGTCCCTTACATGATAAGAGCCATTGTCCCTAAAGAATCACCTGTTGAGAGCAATTGTACCTTACTTTATGATAGCCATTGTCCCTAAACGCTTGCTCACTTGATGATACCAATTTCCCTTTACATGATGATAGCCATTGACCCTAATGCTTGCACACTTGACAAGAGCAATTGTCACTTGCATGATGAGATCCGTTGTCCCTACAGGCTAACTTTATGAGGGCAATTTGTCTCTTCCTTGGTAAGAGCCGTTGTCCCTAAAGGCTCACTTATTAAAAGCAATTGTACCTGACTTTATGGGAGCCGTTGTCGCTAAACGCTAGCTCACTTGATGAGAGCAATTGCCCTTTACATGATGATAGACGTTTTCCCTAATGCTTGCACACTTGATAAGAGCAATTGTCACATACATGATGAGGCCCGTTGTCCCTAAAGGCTAACTTTATGAGGGCCATTTGTCCCTTACATGATAAGAGTCGTTGTCCCTAAAGACTCACTTGCTGAGAGCAATTATGGGAGCCGTTGTCCCTAAACGGCTTGCTCACTTGATGAGAGCAATTGTCCTTTACATGATGATAGCCGTTGTCCCTAATGCTTGCACACATGACAAGAGCAATTGTCACTTGCATGATGAGATCCATTGTCCCTAAAGGCTAACTTTGTGGGCGATTTGTCCCTTACATGATAAGTGCCGTTGTCCCTAAAGGCTCATTTGTTGAGAGCAATTCTACCTTGCTTTATGGGAGCCGTTGTCCCTAAACGCTTGCTCACTTGATGAGAGCAATTGCCCTTTACATGATGATAGCCGTTGTCCCTAATGCTTCTACACTTGATAAGAGCAATTGTCACTTACATGATGAGATCCGTTGTCTCTAAAGGCTACCTATATATGGGCAATTTTTCTCTTCCATGATAAAATCCGTTGTCCTTAAAGGCTCACTTATTGAGAGCAATTGTACCTGACTTTATGGGAGCCGTTGTCCCTAAACGCTTGCTCAGTTGATGAGAGCAATTGCCCTTTACATGATGATAGTCGTTGTCCCTAATGCTTCCACACTTGATAAGAGCAATTGTCACTTACATGATGATATCCGTTGTCTCTAAAGGCTACCTTTATAAGGGTAATTTTTCTCTTCCATGATAAGAGCCGTTGTCCTTAAAGGCTCACTTATTGAGAGCAATTGTACCTGACTTTATGGGAGCCGTTGTCCCTAAATGCTTGCTCACTTGATGAGAGCAATTGCCCTTTACATGATGATTGCCGTTGTCCCTAATGCTTACACACTTGATAAGAGCAATTGTCACTGACATTGTGAGATCCGTTGTCTCAAAAGGCTACATTTATAAGTGCAAATTGTCTTTTCCATGATAAGAGCCGTTGTTCCTAAAGGCTCACATGTTGAGAGCAATTGTACCTGACTTTATAGGAGCAGTTTTCCCAAAACGCTTGCTCACTTGATGAGAGCAATTGCCCTTTCCATGATGATAGCCGTTGTCCCTCATGCTTGCACACTTGACAAGAGCAATTGTCACTTGCATGATGAGATCCGTTGTCCCTAAAGGCTAACTTTATGAGGGCGAGTTGTCCCGTACATGATAGTCCCTAAAGGCTCATTTGTTGAGAGCAATTCTACCTTGCTTTATGGGAGCCGTTGTCCCTAAACGCTTGCTCACTTGATGAGAGCAATTGCCCTTTACATGATGATAGCCATTGTCCTGAATGCTTCCACACTTGATAAGAGAATGTTTGTTTGTATTAAACCCTAAAGTCTCTCTCCTAGTGTGGGCGATTTTCTGCCTCCCCTACCTCACAATATTCCGACTTAATTCTGTCTATCAAATCACGTTTTTCTTTGATCCGTCTCTAGGATTAACTGAGTTTATGTGTAGATCGGATTTGTGTAGGTAGGGGAGTCGGTTTTTTCTCTTGATCTATCCTTAATCGCCCATATTATTTCAAACCCTAATCCCTAAATCATTTTACTTTTCTGGAAATCGTTTTGGGTTTTGCTTTGTACTCCTAAACCGACCTTAAATCGGTTATTATTATTTTTAGGGTTTCGAATTTCTGATTATTGATTTGTACCTTTAAACCGACATTCTGAGTGCATATTCTAAGTCGGTTTTGGGTATGTAAACCTTTAATGATCTCCTATTGAATATCTTTAATCGTTGAAGGCTTGATAACCCTAACACGATTATTCTTTGTAATCGTTTTTAGGGTTCCATCTGGGTTGTATTAGATCGTTGATGTTTTATGGTTCTATCCTTATTCGATCTGCTTGCTGGTGATTCATATATCAGGTTATTGAATCTATTCATTAGGCTGATGTATGGTGGTGCTTACACGATATACAAACCCTAATCTAAGGGTTTCATATTTTTTGAAGGATCTGCTTGTTTACTTGAGTGTCAACCTATGCAAGGGGTTGTGTGGTGATTGCTGGTTCGTTTCATGTTGTTGCTGCCATGTAAGTGCGTTTGGGAGAGATGGGAGTTATGTTTTAGGGCTTGCTGCTGTTTGCATCTATATTCTTATTTGAAATCCTTACTGTAGGGTTTAGCGCATGCAAGTTCTTGTTTGGGTTCCTGATCATCATTGTTAATGATCATGGGAAGTGTATTGCATTGTAACTTGATCACTGGATATCTTCATGTGTTTCACTCGTATTTGTTGGAAGATTGGTTCAAGTTCGGATATGCTGGAGGTTGGGTCGCTTAGACCATGTTTATGCTTCAAATTTATTTGCTATGGAAGTCACTCCTATTAGGTTATTAGGTTATGATTTGCATAAAACTAATAGAAGACGCAATTTGTTGAAGCTGGAAGTTCGCATGTTTATGATCTGGATCGCTAGGATGACTATGAAGACTTTAATTTTATTTGAGTTGTGATGTATTGTATTTTTATTACTAGTCATCGTTAGTTGTATTTAGATCTGGTAGTTATAAGAATAGCTTGTCATTCTTATATAGTGGTAGTGGTAGTGTCCTTAGGGACTTCGATGAGAGACTCACTCTCTTCCATTGTACTTAAACGTTTTTTATTAATGTATTTTACCGGGTGCAGGATTACTCCCCTTTACCCACTTGATAAGAGCAATTGTCACTTACATGATGATATCCGTTGTCTCTAAAGGCTACCTTTATAAGGGCAATTTGTCTCTTCCATGATAAGATCCGTTGTCCCAAAAGGCTCACTTATTGAGAGCAATTGTACCTGACTTTATGGGAGCCGTTGTCCCTAAACGCTTGCTCACTTGATGAGAGCAATTGCCCTTTACATGATGATAGTCGTTGTCCCTAATGCTTTCACACTTGATAAGTGCAATTATCACTTACATGATGAGATCCGTTATCTCTAAAGGCTACCTTAATAAGGGCAATTTGTCTCTTCCATGATAAGAGTCGTTGTTCCTAAAGGCTCACTTGTTGAGAGCAATTGTACCTGACATTATGGGAGCCGTTGTCCCAAAACGCTTGCTCACTTGATGAGAGCAATTGCCCTTTACATGATGATAGCCGTTGTCCCTAATGCATGCACACTTGATAAGAGCAATTGTCATTTACATGATGAGACCCGTTGTCCCTAAAGGCTAACTTTATGAGGGCAATTTGTCCCTTACATGATAAGAGCCGTTGTCCCTAAAGAATCACTTGTTGAGAGCAATTGTACCTTACTTTATGGTAGCTGATTCGTCTCAAACGGTCAACTAAGTTTACCAGGTGATGGTCAACAAGTCAAACGTCTAAGGCAAATGCTTCCGTGGAATACAGTGTTTCTCCGGGTCGTAATGTCCCAACGAGGTGTGCGATGTTTTATTTAAAAACGAATCTGTGATCAATGATTGTGAACAGGAAAGGTATAAGTGTGTGTGTGTGTGATTACACTAAGGTTTTATAACTTAAATAATCTATTAGAACGATTACGTAAAAGCTAGGTATTTAAAAACGTTTAATAACTAAAACGCGTACGTTTATTTTAATTCTACGTAAACGTACGAAACAAAAACGGTTTTAACTAAAGAAGTAATTTGCATGCCTTAGGGGATTAAATGCAAATTAAATAAACTTAAAATATTTATTTTATAATTACTAATTATTTAATTAATTATTACTATTTAATAACTATTATTAATTATCTAATAATACACTAATAAATAAGAAAATGTAAAATAAGTCTTAGAAAAATAAAATTAAACTTTGTAAAAGTCTAAAATATTATAAAACTTATTTTAAAAATAAAATTATATTTTTCACACTATTATTCTAATTATTATTAATTATTAACTATTTAATTATTAATTAACTATTTATATGTTTTAAATTATTATAAATACTAAAATGACTTAGATAATTAAGAAGATTTTTATAAATCTAATTAACCATCACAGGAATCCTAAAAAATTATAAAAATTTTATTTTATGTATTTTTAAACTAGTTTACTAATTATTATTCTAATTATTAATTAATAACTAATTAAACTATTTAATTTATGAAAACTAGTAAATGAACAGTAAAAATTATAGAAAAATTACTAAAATTATATTATGACTTATAAAAGCTAGGAAAAATGTAAAAACTAGGTGTTACCTTATAAAAATTAATTATGCTATTTATAACTTAATTATTGATTAATTATTAATAAAACTAATTTAAATTATAATTAATACTAGATGAAATTATAAAAATCTAATAAAATTATTAAAAATACTTTAATATAAGAGGAAATTAATAAAAATATAAAAACACAACTTACTTAATAAAAATCTAAAAATTAAAATTAAAATTAAATTGAATTAAATAGAAACTATCACTTATTTTTATGTTGTCTTTTCTGGATTTTTCTTTTACAAAACTAAATTATACCTAAAAATAAACAACTTTTGTAAAAACAACTATTTTATAAGCTATTAATAAGCACTGTGGGGGCTTATTACCTCCATAGTTGACTTTGTTTGACCAAACAAGTAAATAAGCCAAAACTGACTTGTGTGGGACCCACTATGGGTTTTTCTGATTCAGCTAAGATAAGTAAACAAATATAAGCTAGAAAAAACACAAGTGGAATACTGAATAAGCCAATAAGCCACAATAAGCACTTGCTTATTGTGGACTGAGACAGATTAGGGGACAAAGTTCAATGGCAAATCTAAGTGGGGTCCACTGGGTACTAGGTCAAATAACTGGTCAACTATCAAAGTCTAGTAGGAGGGGGGTTGGGTGAACCTAAGTTGGAAGTGTGGGACCCACTGTGATGGTCACAAATCACCACCAAAGTGGTGGTGATGGCCAGATAACTGCTGCACAGGGGATGAGTTATCCCTGCAGGTGACTTTGATGGTAAGTGGGGCCCAGGGGAAAATTCCCAAAAATATGAAAACTATGGGAAACTGAAGTTGAGTTGGGAGACTATGATCCCAAGAATTTTCAGAATCTCAAACCTAATACACAAATCTACAAAAATCTCCCAAGTTTTGAAAAAATCTGAGAATGACAATTTGACTTTTAATGAAACTTGAACTAGTTTGACTTTCTTGAGATTCTAACACTTCTAACTGATTAATTAAGTTATACTAAGATGCATTGAATCTAAAATAAGCTAAATGATCAGGTTTTAAACCAAATGGGTGAAAATGGTACCCACAGATCCACTCAGTGGACTGTTAAGGGTGATGGGAAGTGATTTTGACTTTTAGACCTAAACTTACCCAATTTTATGACTTGCCTAACTGATTTAGACCTAATATGACTTGTGTAAACAGAAAATACTAACAAACAAACCCTGGAACATAGGGTAACAAGCTTATCCAAACACTCCTATATTAGACAGTTACACTATAACTTTTAACAATTAAACTACAACTATGATTTTTAACACTAAAACAGATTAAGTAAAGGTAAATAAAGCTATTTGAACTAATTTTACACTACAAAAACAATAAAAACTAATAAAGCAAGAATTATGGAATTTGCTTACAAATTATGATCAAGGCTGAAACAAAGAACCAAAGGACTGTGAACCACCCTAACAACCTTCCACAAGGTTTCTAATACCCAAGTTAATCCAAAATACACCTTCTTCAATCTTGGATCTTCATTAACTCAGAATTTTTATTTTATTTCTATTTTTCTGTTATTTTTCTTATTTCTAGTAAACTAAATGAGACAGATATTACAAGCTTAACAAAACTTTGTCAGAGTTTATGTGAGCTTATGAATGTTTATAGGAACATGAAACAACAACAATCAACAGGTCTCAAGTGAATTTGTCAAATTCAATTGAAAATGTCAAATATGATTTTTAATGAACAAGGTTATAATTAAAGCTTCAAGAAAGATGGAATTACACTAAAGTAACTGAGTTCAACAGATTTGAAAGGAAAATTACAATTGAAAATAAAGATTACACTACTACGATTAAGCTACACTAAAAACTAATCTAATACTCTTCTCTTCTGCTTTCTTTTCCATATATAGAAGACATTTTGAGCTTCTTGCAGTCTTGTAAGACTTTCCCACCAATTTAGGGCCATTGGTTTGGTCAAATGAATCATGGCCGTTTAAAATTGTAACTTGGCACCAAAGGGTCAAACTGTCAGTTTGGTTTACGTGTGAGGGTTTTTAGGGTTTAAATGCGTTTGGGGTGTTGTGGAGGTGGAGGAGAGTGGATGTGCAAGTTGGTGGTGAGCTGGTGGACAGGTGGAGGGTGGTATGGTGGAGCAGTGGTGGAGGTGGTATTTGGGAGGGAAAGGGGTGGTTTTGTGGGGTTTGACCGGTATTTTGACCGGGTATAATATTAAGGGTGGGCTGGTAGTGTAGTTGGGCCAGGGTGATGGGCTAGGATAGTAGGTGGGTTTGTTTGTTTGGATTGGGTTGTTGGTTTATATATATATTAAGGATCCGTTTGGTTAGTTTATGCACAAGGACCAAATTTGTAAATTATGCAAAGTTGAAGGGGCTGATGTGTATCTTTTCCAAAGTTTAAATAAGGACTAAACTTGCCATGATTGAATACCCCAAGGACCAACAATGATAATTTCCCATATTTAATAACCGGGGACCTTTTCTGTCAATTCACCAAACTTAAGGGACCAATTATGCAATTTCACCAAACTTCACACCAAGGACCATTCCTGCAAAAGATTATTAGCACAAGGACCAAAATTGATTTTTCTCAAAGTTTTTACATCTCAGGGACCATTTATGTCAATTTGCAAAGTACAGGGACTAAACTTGTAATTTTGTGAAACTTTGCACCAAAGGACTAAATATGTAACTTTATGATTAAAAAGGACCTTTGGTGACATTTTCATGTTTTTAGAATAACCAGGGACTAGTTTTGCCAATTTATGAAACTTGAGGGACTCAAACTGCCAATTATGCAAACTTTGTACGTTTTTCATCTGTTTTTGCATATTTTGTATTTGAAACATATAAAACACACTTCTAAGATATTTTAAGTAATTTGATGCATATTTGAGTGTTTTTGTATGTTTTGGCAGCTCAGATTGGTATAAAATGATAAGTATTTAGACACTCATCAATCCCCCATGTTGACATAAATTAATGCCTAAAAACATTATTAACATGTTATCAATATCTCTATGTTTTGATTATCACAAAATATAAACTCATAGAACTAAAACTTGTGACATAAACAAGTATTTAGTGATTAATATTTCTCTTTACATCCAAATCACTTAAGGTATGAATAAACAAAGTGTTTAGTGCAATTTATGATCAAAGGGGTATTTAATTAACTAATGCAAAGTTTATTTAATTATATAAACATATTATATATTTTTGAAAAACACTTTTGGTAATAAATAAAAATGTTTTATTCATACTAAATATATGAATTCAAATTTTTAACCAAAAACAGTTAGTTTTTCACCAAATAAACTTTCCCCACTAAAAGACAAAGAATCTGGCCGTTTCAGCTGGGCGGCCCCCTTAATTATAAAGGGCGGTCCCCTTAATTTTAAGGGGGCCGGCCATGAATTAAGGGGACCGGCCACGCTCCTCTGTCAGATTCTTTTGCCTATAAATACCACCTTAAACCTGGATTTTTTTCTCACCTTTTGCACCCCAAAACTTTCTGTTCTAGATCTCATTTCTATTCTCCAAATCCTTTGATCATAAATACATTATCCTTTGTTTCAAAGTGATTCTTACATCATCCTCTCAAGTGCAAGAGAAGAATACTTCTATCCTCCAAGACAAGAAGTATTACAACTTGTTGTGACCTCCACATCCAAGTTGTTGGTGCATCATCAAGAATATCTACATATATCTTTGTGTAGTGTGTTGTGAATATTTGATTGTAGATAGTTGTGATTAGGAATATAGATAGTGTGATTGGCTAGTAGATTGTAGTGAAGATTATTGGTGTGTAGAAGATAGGCGTGAACTAGATTGTAGTGAAGACTATTGGTGTGTTGAAGATAGGTGTGTAGTTAGTTGGTGTGAAGTAGTTGTGAAGAAGGTGTGATTTCGTTGTGACGAAGCTTTGGTGTGTAAGTGGTGTGTATATTGGTGTGTAAGGTTTCTCCGCCATAAGGAGCTTGTTGACATAGTGAAGAAAACTCTCGAGTAGGTGACTCGAGGAGTGGAGTAGGGCAAGGAAGGTGTCCTTGTAGCCGAACCACTATAAATCCTTTGTCTCGCGGTTAGATCTTTCCATATCTTACTTATTATCTTGCTTATATCGTTATTACATTTGTAGACGTAGACGTATATATATAGTTGCTCATATAGTACTAGTATTGATTTTACTTAAAGATCAAACGAAAGTTTCATTCACAAAACAAAGTTTTTAAAATCAAACTAAAAAGGTTACATACATATAATTGATCATTTCGATCAAGTATAGTTTTCATACAAAATATAACTAAGGATTATAAGATAAACGATTACGTACTTATCTCTTGTATATAGCTAGAATTGTTTATATTATGCATGTGTTGATTTCACATACTTAGCTTACATTATTATTATTGTTCATACTTAGATATACTTGTTCATATTGTTCAAGATTTGAGTTCACATAAGATTGAATCAAAGTTTTAAAAGCAAACAAGGTTTTAAAACTAAACCAAGTTTTCATAATAAAATTAAAAAGACGTAAAACTATTCAACCCCCCCCCCCCCCCTTTCTAGTTTTCCACAATTGGTATCAGAGCCAGGTTTAGCAAGATTTTTAAAATATATTGTATTTTAAAACTTGTAACGATCTGATGGAGATTTCCGGCCGCCATTCACCTATTATTTTCCGGCCATAAAACTTCCTTAACACGTCCTCTCTATCTTCTAACGATCCTTATTCGTTCCTAGATATGCAATACGTTGTTTTGGTTTGAGTTTTTATATTAAGTGATGGCGGCGGTGCTTTTTCTATTTTATTTATCTTACGAAATCTCTTTTGGTGTAAAAACGAATTCCTAACTCTCGGTGTGACTCATAAATTCGTTTTTCTATATTGCATGGTAACTGATCATGGGTCGGTGATTCTTTCTTAAGGTTAGGATCACTGATTGGCTGCTATACATATTATATCGTGGGTCGGTGCTATATTGTGGATATATGATTCTTAAATTACTCACGTGGGTACGCTTTGATGCACATGCATTCATGTCTATTATTCTGCTAAGGCGTTTTTTGGTGTAGATCTGATGAGCTTTGAAGCCATACTTGACAAGGAGTATGATGCTCATTAAAAAAAAACCCTAACCATACTAAATCGTTTTTTCATAAATCTGCCAATTCTGTTGATTTCTTGCACTAATCTTGTAATAGTTATTGATTAACTTTGTTGTTAATTCGTTCCTTGATCAGATTCGTGTTTAGTTTTCATACAGTTTGGCAGGTTTGTGATTCATTCTGTTAGGGTTTTTTGTTGCAATCGACTCCTATCCCTTCTATCCTTAATCGCAAATCCATTAAGGTTCTAGGATCTGGTTGGAATAATTCTAAGGGTGTGGAATCGATTGCATATCCATAATCGTTTTTAGGGATCTGATCTTAACCGACTCTATTAATTCTATACCTAAATCGATTTTATTTTATCCCTTAATCGTTTTTTAAGGAACCGACTTATTCAATCCTATATCTAATCGGTTCTGGTTTGCTCCTTAATTGATATATCTATTGATTTTGCTGTGCTATACGCTTATTGCAATACTAAACCTTATTAGGGTCGATCTCATTAGGGTTTCGTGTTTTATGATGTTTGCGGTTTGGCTCTTCACGCTTATGCTATAACTGAACCTGTGGGTTTGGTTTATTATCTCCTTGCAAGTAACCTTTTTTAGGGTTTTGGGAGAGTGGAGGTCAGGTTTATCTTGTGTAAGTCAAGTTTTTTGGTTCTTGTTCAAAAATCAAGATTGGTTGCTGCTGGTCGTTCTCAAATCAATGGTGATGATAATATTTAATATGGATTTGGGATCGAGGTTGCTGGTTGAAGTGGAAGTTAGGGTTTTGGTTTAAACCTTAGAATTTGTATTTGTGATTAATCAGACCTGGTTGTATTTGTTCTTATTGCTTGGATTAGGTCTATATTACGAATGGTGGTTAATGGTAAGTACAAATCCTTGAAGACACAAGTATGGTTCTGACTTTGCTTAGTCATACATGTTGCTTGGGACTTTGTGGTGTGTTTTTGAGCTGTTGGGGGATGGTTTACCTATTGGCTTCTTTGGAATGTTCATCTACTTGTTTTCACAGCTTGCTCTAATTCTGATTCTTTAAGCATGTTTTGTGGGACTATGAAGATGATTATGGAAGTTTGGACTACTATGACGCTCTGAAGATTCAAGACGGTTATTTTTTCTTTTTTAGTCGTTGTAGTTTATGTTCAATTATTGTTAAGTTATAAGAATGGCATGTCATTCTTATATAGTTGGTTTGGTTAGTTGTTTTGCATGTAAGTGTCCTACGGGACTGAGATGAGGGATACACCCTCATCCTTTGTACTTCATTGTTTTTTGGTGTAATGAATTTTACCGGGGTGTGTTAACCCTTTTACCCAAAAAAAAGCTTTGAAGCCATACGAAACCCTAATTTTTTAGGGTTTTGTTCATAGTTATATCTCTGATTGGTATTGGATGTTGATTATATCAGGTTGTTTTTCTGCAAGTTCAAAGATGATGTTTGTTATAATGTTCGTGGGTTATGAGAGAGATGAAGGTCTAGATGTAAGTCTAGTTGTGATGTCGTGGCCAAGACCTGCTGCTAATGGTTTTCTTTGTTTTAATTCTACTGGTCTTGTTCTATGTTTGGAAGTTAAGTTAAGAGTTCTTATTCAAAAACTCTTGGTTATGTTTTGTTCCTGTACGTGTACTATAATGTATGGGGCTGTTTTACGGGGTGATCATGTGCTAGTTGTTGCAAATTCGTTGTTTGCTGCATGGTTGTTAGGGTTTCTACAACCCTATGTTTATACAACCCTATGCATCTGAAGGTAACCCTTCTTAGGGTTTGGTTCGATAATTGCTGGTTCTATTTCAGATGTATGTAATGATGGTGGGTTTTGGAGAGAGTGGATGTTAGGGGTTACCCTATCTTGTGGTTGATCGTTGAAGCATTGCTGCTGTTGAGGTGGTTTGTTGTTAATGATCGACTAATTACTGTACGTTAGGGTTTTTAATCCTAGTTATGTGCTGATACGTGATATAGCTGCTATTTTATTGATCGTTAAACATTATACATAGCTTCTATTGATCGTTAAATGCTGGAGGTCAAGTGGGTAACTTGGTTTTTTACACGGTTCATCTTTCATAGACTTGGTCATGGGTCTATTGATCGGTGTGCTGAATGAAGGTTGGTGTTTGTTTGCTATTCGTGCTATCAAGTGGATCATTATTACGTTCATCAAGGATCTTCTTGGTGTTTTATGGGAATCTGCTGCTGCGTGAATAGTGATGGAGGTTAAGTTGAAGGGTCTTATTCAAAACCCTTATTATCATCTTTCTTGGACTTTGCATTTTCCGTCAGGTTAATCTTTTGGTCTTATGATTGATGGTGCTCTATGGGCTGTATGTTAGGGTTTGTCAACCCTATTTTCGTCTACGACTGATCAAGATACATTGCTTTTCATTCTTAGCTTGAGTTTCCTGCTCTTTTGAAACTTATAGTAGTTGCGGTATTGGATCGAGTTGTAGTGTTGGTTTGATTCTGATTGAATCAATGATGATTGGTGTAGTTGTTGGATCAATTGTGTGGATTGACTTGTTTCTATCCTACCATGGTTTCGGCTGCATCGTTGAAGGTTATGGACTTCTATGACGACATGAGAAGATTCAAGTTTACTTGATGTTTTTATTTGTAATCAAATAGTCGTTGTAGTTTTTGTTCATATAGTTGTTGCATGCTGTGCAGGTTTGTTATAAGAATGGTTTGTCATTCTTATATTTGAGTCTGTAAGTGTCCTTAGGGACTGAGATGAGGGGTGTACGCCCTCATCCTTTGTACTTCAACGTTTTTGGTGTAATGTATTTTGCCAGGGTGTGTTATCCCTTTTACCCAAAAAAAAAACTTGTAACGATCTATGGAATCTGAAAAATATTTAGAAGGGCAATCTATGCAAAGACCACCACTATTTGAAAGTGATGGATTTTTATATTGGAAAAATCGATTCGAAACTTATGTGAAATCAAAGGATCTAGATCTTTGGCATGTTATTACCTTTGGTGATTTTCCTCCTATTCAATATAATTTTGAAACTAATAAGGATGAAATTGTATCTTTTGAAAAACAAAATGATGATTTGAAAAAGAAACTATCAAAAAATAATGAGGCTAAAATGGTTATTTATAATGCGTTACCACGCAAAGAATATGAAAGAATTTTTATGTGTAAAACCGCAAAAGAGATTTGGGATTCTTTACTAATCACTCACCAAGGTAATAGTCAAGTTAAAGATAACAAAATAGATCTTCTTATCAACAATATGAACAATTTACGATTCCGGAGGAGGAATCAATAGATAATGCTTTTGCTAGATTTAACACTATTATCACAAGTTTAAAAGCACTTGATGAGAATTTTTCTAGTAAGAATTTTGTTAGGAAATTTCTTAGGGCTCTTCATCCAAAATGGCGAGCTAAAGTTACGGCGATTGAAGAATCGAAGAACTTGTCAACTCTTCAACTTGATGAGTTGATCGGCAACCTGAAAGTCTACGAAGCAATAATAAAGAAAGACTCCGAGATGGTCAATGGAAAAAGAGAGCAAAGCAAGTCAATTGCGTTGAAAGCTAGGAAGGAATCTAGTAACGAGGATAGCTCAACCTCCGAAAGTGATGACGAAGAATATGCGACGGCCGTAAGAGACTTCAAGAAATTCCTCAAATGGCGAGGAAGATTGGTTAGACAACCGTATGATGAAAGGAAAGCAAACCAAAGAAATAAAGATGACAAAAATGGCAAAAGTGATAGGAAGTGCTTCAAATGTGGTGATCCAAATCATCTCATCGGAAAATGCCCAATGATGTCAAGAAATCAAAATCAAAAGGCGTTTGTTGGAGGAGCTTGGAATGATAGCGATGACGATGAGAAAGAAATCACAAATGAGGAGAAATGTCTTATGGCTAAGACATCAAGCGAGGTACGTTCCGAAACCAAATACTTTAGTGATGAAAATTTATCATTAGACGAAAAAGACCTAGATAGTGAATATAATAGGTTACGCAAATTAGGTCAAAAAGTTATAGCTAAAAATAAGTCACTAAAACATATTAACAATCTATTAGAAAATGAAGTACTCGAATTAAAAATTAGACTACAACATTTGGAAAAAGGAAAAGAAGTTCTTATAGAATGTAAAACATGCATAGAGGTTAAAAATGAAAACGAAAAACTTAAAGATGAAATTTTCAAACTTGACAAGTTTAAAAATAGTAGTAACCCACTTAAGAAAATAATAAGTGTTCAAGAAACTTCGGGAGACAAAACCGGTCTAGGATTAACCTCAACTAATGTTTCAACTAGTGAAAATAAAAATATAAAGTTTGAATGTGAATTTAGTAAACAAAAACCATTAGAGTCAAAACCTAAGTATATACTTAGAGAAGATAGAAAAATACCTATTGCAAGTGATGTGGAAGTAAAAAGTTTTTATAAACCATCATTAAAAGTCAAAACCGGATTTTCTAAACCTAAATTAAAATCTAAAACTCCACCACCAAGAAAACCCAACAATCATCATCCAAGATCTAAAACACCTCAACCTAGAAGAAATCAAAATAGACAAAATTACAATAACACTAGAAATCAAATGTGGAATTATCTACCAAGTTACAATCCTTGGGAAATATTACCACCATACATGCATCCTAGCCAAATGTTAAATATGTTTGGACCAAACAACTTTGGACCAATGAGACAATGGGGACCAAGTGGCTAAGTTGTCAATCTTGGAAGAAGTTGGAATATCATCTACTAATGACTTCTATAAGTCAACATGGTCACTTGAAGTGCTTGAAGATATTCCATTGAAGACTAAAAGGTACACGTTTCTTTTAAGTTCATCACTATAATTTGCATGCTTAGATAAATGATTAGTTAGATTAATGCTTAGTACATAATTGCTTATATTCTTATAACCTAGAAACATCATTGGTTGACTTTCCTAGGAATAAGATAAAATTGTTCATTGCCGAACAAAATAGAAAATGGAAATCTTCTATATCCACTATTAGGAAACTCATGGTGATGAAGTGAAATGAGTTAAGTGGATAAATCGTTAATATAGAAGTAGGATTAGATTCCTCGCGTAAGAAAACTATGGATGAAACAAGCTCTTGTAGACTATGGCATTAAGTCAGATAAGCGTGCGAAATCAAAGGAACTATAGATGTTAGGTTATACCCCATTCAACACTCTCGCATCCTACATATTAATTTTCGTCATCACTTCCTTTAGGATCATAGGATATGTAGAAACGATAGCATGAGATAATAGTAGGCTTAACCAATCCTCTTGAGCATGAGATCTATAACAAACATCTTTTAAAATATATGATTAATGATATTTGTTGTCAAAAATCTAATATCTTTAAAAATACGCAAAAACCTCACATTTTGGAAAATAGTTTTTCAAATAACTATCCCACTTTTAAATAAGATGTTTTCACAATAAATATCCACAATTTTGTTTTGATCAAAACCAAAGATTGAGAAAATTTTATTTACCTTTCATTAACACATTTTGAAGTAAAACCGAATCTATTTTATTCAATTAACTCTCATATCTACATGAAAACCTACTTTCAAACATTGTTGAATAATGCTAAAAACGTCTCTTTAAATCATGCATGGTGATCTCATATTTGCCATCTATATTTATATAAATGACACTTATAAGTGAACTAAATCAAATCAAGAGGGCCATGGTTTATCTATTAAGACTTCGTTGGTAACAAGTCTAGAAACCCATGCTATCATAATACACATTAGGATTAATCCTCCTAGTTATGTAGTTATGAAATACTTGATGTTGCTTATTGTTTCCTAGCTCTTATATTTTGCTTGCTAGATGAGTATGTTTGCATGATAGATGAAATTGCTTGATTACTTAATCTCCTTGGTTAACATGCTTTAGCTACATAATTGCCTACATAATTTGTCTATGTTTAATTGCCTCAAAGAGTTGGACTTGTTTGAAACCAAAAACACAACCTTTCTGCAATTCACTACCAAAAACCCTTTTCTGGCAATCTGGGAATCACCAGATGGGCGGCCCCCTTAAATCATAAGGCGTCCCCCTTAATTATTAAGGGGACCGGCCTCCAATTAAGGGGACCGGCCATCTGATGATCAAAGGTGCTGTTTCCCTTTTCTACTTTTTAGCCCACTTCATCCTACACTTCCCAAAATTCACAAACTTATTCTATCCTCAACCTTCCATAAAAGTTTATCCATCCTTGATCCCACCAATCCTACATTATAAAACACTCTCATTCCTCTCAATCTCCACTCATCTCATCATTTCCTCTCCCATTAAACCAAAACCACCAAGAAACTTGTTTGGAGAAGAAAGCCTAACTTCCTTTAAAATTCCGTCAAACCAAATGAGGTTGTCAAACATCCAACACCAAATTCCTCCTATGTTTCCAAACATTACTTACCTAACACCTCACTCTCCTTCTCACCAACATTACATATCAAAAACCTTTACTACCCATATCCTTCTACATTACACTCAAACCTCATAATCTTTTCTTTTTTTGGGTAAAAGGTCAACGACCCGGTAAATATATTATCCAAAAAAACGTTTAAGTACAAATGGAATGTGGCTGAAGTACCACATTAAACTCAAGCACAGGCGCTTGATAAACAAGTGTTTATGACAGGCCATAAACACAAACAAAACCTAGCTAATTACAAAGTATCAAACTAGGTATAAGAACAAGACAAACTTGAGATGCGAACATCCCACATCCATCCCACATCACAAACCATTGAAGTACATAGGAGGAGGGTGAAATCCCTCACCTCAATCCCAAAGGACACTTACAGTACCACGATGCAACCATGGTAGTAAATCACCAAAGCTGAATCATCGTAGAACATCCGATCACCTCCACTATGACACGATCTGTAAACCATAAAGCAAACACAATCTGCCATAGACGAACAATAGGATGATACAAATCCTAACAAACAACGCATGATCATGTAGCCATCAAGTATGAATCAGTTCACAATACAGAACCGAGTACCCATAAAATACAACCAAAGCGCCATGAATCAGCCAACCGAAGGATCATAATCTGCCATAGACAAAACAAGGGTTCCACAAACCCTACCAGTCAATACATCGATCAATTCTGCAGCTACAAATGGTCGACAGAATTATATGCAGAAAAGACCAGCCACACGACGTCCGCGACTTCCACTCTCCCAAACCCACATACAATGATGAACCTCAACAACCAGATAACCCAGCATCGACTTGCAAGATCAGAAACCACAAGAGTTACTTAAATTAATGAATAAAATCAAACCCTAAAAAAGGGTATCGATTGTACATTAAGCATATGAATCCCAATACAAACCAGATCGTACATCTTATATATTGTTAAGACATAGGATCGACCCAACGCCAACCATAAAACCCTAAAAAGCGATTAAAATATATCATTAATGATTAAGTGTTTAGGGTTATGAACAAAAAAACCCTAACTAAAGATCGATCAGAAGATGTTTAGGGTTATAAATTAAGTACAGGATGCGATATCAAAGATGAAGAATAAAGTGACACACCCCTTCCCAGATGATAACTACCATCAACCCGATTGCATATCATTCATAGAACAATAGAGAGGCGGATTTAATGGACAGTTAATTGATCGAAAAACTAGGGGGAGGGGTGGCCGGATATCGCCCCTAGGGGAGAGGATATTTATATCATTCATAATCTTTTCACAACTCAAGCGATGTTGTTCATATTTAACCAACAACTAAACCTCACTCTCACACAAATGATCCATTTAACAACAAATCATCCATTCGTGCTTCGACTAATGATCCTTCTTATGATGAGCATGCACAATCCCAAAACCATAATCCCAACCTCATTACCAACACTTTACATGTTGCTCATTCAACAAAAACACCATCCACTCATGAAGCATCTTTTCCACCCATATCATGTTTTCATGATTACCCAAGCTCAAACATGTCTCCACCACCAAGAGTATCACCACCACATCCTACAACTTCACATGCCATTCCTATGTTGCATGTTCAAACCCTCACCCAAGACAACTATCATGCTCCACCACCATCACCTTCCTCCGAACACTTGAAGTTCGTTGAGGCGCTAAAAGAAGCCCATGAGCTTAGTGCTCTTTTAGCCTTACATCTTGCTCAACGCAATTTGGATCCACCTTCATCTAGATCACCCTCATCACCACACAACATAAATCAACTTGAGAAGCATGTCAACAATTAACCTTGTTGCATCTTTCTCCTAAAAATGATTGCATTCAATGAACACTTCACTTGGATTGAATATCTTCTCACTAGATCACATCCAATACCCTCACTTGAACAACATCCAAAACCTCAATCAACCTCTTCCGCTACAAACTCTCCACCACCAAATTATCCAACATTCATGACCCGAACATATACCTCCATTAATCTAACAACCTCCATTAATCCAACAACCTTACCCTAACTCAACCATCCTCATTCCAAACACTCCATCATCAACCATCTAAGCATACCATATGCTTATGATTTTCACTTTCAAATACGAATCAACCAACCTTTGGTTGCAAGCAAGTCCAAGTGCTCTCTTAGGCAATATAGGACTATGTCTTTTCTTTTGTGTTATTTTTTCAAGCATATTGAATGTTGTAATGCTTTTCATTTCTATAATGCTTGAATGAATCTTTGTTTAGTTGCATAATTGTTGCCTTGCATATATGTGTATCTTGCTCTCTTAAAATATTTTTGTAGCAAAGATCTCCATAGCTCGTTCCCTTGGTGCTCTCAAATGAGGGGGAGCATACATCAAGGGGGAGCATTCTACCCGTTTAAACTTCCCTCGCGAAGCTTACTCGGCTTAACCTTTTTGATTTTACAAAAAGGGGGAGAAGAGAAATGTAAACTCTATAATACTTGTCTAAAAATAAGTTTTAGATATATTGAGTTTAAGGTTTTGTAATAATCAAAAAGGGGGAGATTGTTGACATAAATTAATGCCTAAAAACATTATTAACATGTTATCAATATCTCTATGTTTTGATTATCACAAAATATAAACTCATAGAACTAAAACTTGTGACATAAACAAGTATTTAGTGATTAATATTTCTCTTTACATCCAAATCACTTAAGGTATGAATAAACAAAGTGTTTAGTGCAATTTATGATCAAAGGGGTATTTAATTAACTAATGCAAAGTTTATTTAATTATATAAACATATTATATATTTTTGAAAAACACTTTTGGTAATAAATAAAAATGTTTTATTCATACTAAATATATGAATTCAAATTTTTAACCAAAAACAGTTAATTTTTCACCAAATAAACTTTCCCCACTAAAAGACAAAGAATCTGGCCGTTTCAGCTGGGCGGCCCCCTTAATTATAAAGGGCGGTCCCCTTAATTTTAAGGGGGCCGGCCATGAATTAAGGGGACCGGCCACGCTCCTCTGTCAGATTCTTTTGCCTATAAATACCACCTTAAACCTGGATTTTTTTCTCACCTTTTGCACCCCAAAACTTTCTGTTCTAGATCTCATTTCTATTCTCCAAATCCTTTGATCATAAATACATTATCCTTTGTTTCAAAGTGATTCTTACATCATCCTCTCAAGTGCAAGAGAAGAATACTTCTATCCTCCAAGACAAGAAGTATTACAACTTGTTGTGACCTCCACATCCAAGTTGTTGGTGCATCATCAAGAATATCTACATATATCTTTGTGTAGTGTGTTGTGAATATTTGATTGTAGATAGTTGTGATTAGGAATATAGATAGTGTGATTGGCTAGTAGATTGTAGTGAAGATTATTGGTGTGTAGAAGATAGGCGTGAACTAGATTGTAGTGAAGACTATTGGTGTGTTGAAGATAGGTGTGTAGTTAGTTGGTGTGAAGTAGTTGTGAAGAAGGTGTGATTTCGTTGTGACGAAGCTTTGGTGTGTAAGTGGTGTGTATATTGGAGTGTAAGGTTTCTCCGCCATAAGGAGCTTGTTGACATAGTGAAGAAAACTCTCGAGTAGGTGACTCGAGGAGTGGAGTAGGGCAAGGAAGGTGTCCTTGGAGCCGAACCACTATAAATCCTTTGTCTCGCGGTTAGATCTTTCCATATCTTACTTATTATCTTGCTTATATCGTTATTACATTTGTAGACGTAGACGTATATATATAGTTGCTCATATAGTACTAGTATTGATTTTACTTAAAGATCAAACGAAAGTTTCATTCACAAAACAAAGTTTTTAAAATCAAACTAAAAAGGTTACATACATATAATTGATCATTTCGATCAAGTATAGTTTTCATACAAAATATAACTAAGGATTATAAGATAAACGATTACATACTTATCTCTTGTATATAGCTAGAATTGTTTATATTATGCATGTGTTGATTTCACATACTTAGCTTACATTATTATTATTGTTCATACTTAGATATACTTGTTCATATTGTTCAAGATTTGAGTTCACATAAGATTGAATCAAAGTTTTAAAAGCAAACAAGGTTTTAAAACTAAACCAAGTTTTCATAATAAAATTAAAAAGACGTAAAACTATTCAACCCCCCCCCCCTTCTAGTTTTCCACACCCCACACTAAACTATTGCTAGTCCCTAGCAATCTTTTGAGAAAAACTTAATGGATTTGAAAAAACTCTTTACAAAAAGCCATCACTTCTGGAGTAGCCAGATGTAAGAACTGTGGTACACCTGATAACCGTGTGATTTTGAGCAAATCACCAGCTGTCAACGGATTTGATTAGTCTTTACCAAAAGCCGTTTGCTTCTGGACTAGCCAACTCTTGATAGAATAGTCAACATCTTGGTGAGCTGATTACCAATTATGGTTTTTCCACGGCCTTTACCACAAGCCATAACCTTGCGGGCTAGCCAACTCATTCGCTTTATGGGATATGGCGAGTTGAGGTACCATACAATTTTGGGCAACTTGCAAGCCATAAACGGGTTTGAGTTATCTTTACCAAGAACCGTTTACTCCTGGATTAGCCAATCCTTATGTGGTTTAGACATGGCGGACTGATAACCATTTATTGTGTTCTAAGTGAGAAAAAATTTTAAAATTTTGGCTAAAATGGGGGTTCTTGATGGAACATGTGTTTAAATTCGTTAGAATAACGAATCTCCCCCCACACTTAGAACTGAATATTGTCCTCAATATTCAAAGTACCGGGTGTTAAACCAACACTTAGAACGTAAAAAGAAAATACTCAATAGCCTTTATTTAAGTTTATGTACACACATTTTTTTTTTTAGAATATATATATATACAACATGTGGGTTAGTATTTCCCCCACACTTAGGGTGAAAACCCTAAGTACATGCTACTGTTTTTATTTACCGAGTCGCTAGCTTTACTCGACCCCGAATTCATTTGTCCATGGGGAAGTATGATGTGGAAGAGACAATCTGCATCGGACTTTCATTCAAGATATTTGGATAAACATTTGAAGCACGTGAAAGTTCCACTCCGATGAGACATAATGACACCCGGCTCAAAATTTATAAATGAGAATGTCGGGGTCAAAGATAGTGTCTTCATTCCCGAAGGAGTGAAGAACAGGAGAAATCACCTGGTAGGTGAAGGAAAGTAGGGAGATCTGAATAGCAATTAAGATAAGAACTTCCTCCTCAAGAAATGCATATTCAAGTGGAGGAGGCAAGTCCTTAAGCTTGATCTCAGGAAATTTATCAGTTTCCTCAACTGATTTGATTTCCTCATTATGAAGTTGTTTGGGTGGAAGAGGGGGAAATGGATCTTCGTTTAACAAACTTTCTAGAAAAAGAATGTCCCCCTCGGGATCAAGATAATTATCATCAACTTCGTATGAAATTGAACTATCTTCATTCATAAAAGCCTCGAATTTGTCCAAATCATTTTCACTTTCCGGAGGAAGTGGTTTGATCTGAATGAGTTCAATCGAAGGATCATGAGTAGGTAAGAATTCTAACTCTCTCAAATCCGCTGGTGGGATGGGATCCATATGAGAAAATTCATCAGCGAACTCTTCAAGAAGATAGTCAACATTAGACTCGGGAAGTGATGCCTCAACATACTCAATTTCTCCATAAGATGTACAATCATCGTTAGAATCGGAGAGAGTATCTACATGATCTTTTGAAAAATCAAGAGGATGTGGGATGTCACACATATGATCAAAAATTCCCTGTGACTCACTTGGGATTGAGACAAGGTCCTCAACATTAGACTTTATGAATTCGTCAGATTCCTTTGCAGGAATTGTGTCAAGATGCTCGTCCCCCATGCTCAGAGAGTGAGTGGGAACCTCGGGTATGATATCAGTAGACTGAGGGAGATGAGAAGGACTAGCATACATAGATTTTATAATTTCCGTTTGTTTAGCTGCTATTAATTCTCCCATACTCTTTTCTCCCTGATTTCCCATGGAAGAAGTCTCAACAGATGAACTCGATGAATCTTTTTGAATAATAACAACGTTATCATCATCACTGTCATCATCGTCATCAAGAAGAGCAGCATTGCAAAATGCGGAATGCATTTTAGCTGCATGCTCTTTGACCATTAATTCCTCCATTCCGTTCATAACATCTCGTTTTCTTGTATGTAACTCAATAGATGTCTCACGAGATTTCTGAAACGATGTAGTAGCCAACTCCTCCTTAAGTTCTTTTATTATCTCAAGAGCCTTTAAACAAAGGTCTTGCTGAGTTTCATGAGGAGTTGCGTGGATCATTTGGCACTGTGGAGGTGGGTCTTGAAACGAATAGTCGTAATTGTTACAAGGAATTGGATTCCTTGTTTGACAATCAGAGCTAAAGTGAGGACCTCCACAGTACTCACAACAGTTGAACTGATGTGGTTGTGAGTCATAACTGTTATTAGGAAATTGCTCATAGACAAGCGTGTTTCCTGATTGACAATCAGAACTGTAGTGTGAACCACCACAATACTCACAACAGTAAAACTGCTGAGTCTCATGGTGTGGAAGCTGGTGGAATGAATCAGTCATGTCAGGGTAGGAATAGGGATTCTGGTTATAGACAGACCCGTTTCCTGACTCTACCATGCCACAACTGGGGCAATTACCACCATTATAAGGACTACCACACCATTGACAGACAAGAAGGTGAGAATAAGACATAGAAAGAATCAAAGGGTTTAGGGGTGAGAAATGAAGAATCAAATAGGTAGGAGTGTAAAGGTGAATATTTTTGGTATTTTTGAAAATTTTTGTAGTACTAATAAGAAGGAAAATATTTTTGGTTTTTTTTTTTGTGTTCGTTGAAAACTGATTTTAAAAAGTTTTCGGGAACAGTTTTGGTTTTATATAATAATAATGTGAATAAGGATGGGTAAATATACAATGATCGTGTATTCAGGTTCACTAATACGCAAAATCGTTTAGAATAAGCGGACAACCTCCCCGGCAGCGGCGCCAAATTTTGATTCGTCTCAAACGGTCAACTAAGTTTACCAGGTGATGGTCAACAAGTCAAACGTCTAAGGCAAATGCTTCCGTGGAATACAGTGTTTCCCCGGGTCGTAATGTCCCAACGAGGTGTGCGATGTTTTATTTAAAAACGAATCTGTGATCAGTGAATGTGAACAGGAAAGGTATAAGTGTGTGTGTGTGTGATTACACTAAGGTTTTATAACTTAAATAAACTATTAGAACGATTACGTAAAAGCTAGGTATTTAAAAACGTTTAATAACTAAAACGCGTACGTTTATTTTAATTCTACGTAAACGTACGAAACAAAAACGGTTTTAACTAAAGAAGTAATTTGCATGCCTTAGGGGATTAAATGCAAATTAAATAAACTTAAAATATTTATCTTATAATTACTAATTATTTAATTAATTATTACTATTTAATAACTATTATTAATTATCTAATAATACACTAATAAATAAGAAAATGTAAAATAAGTCTTAGAAAAATAAAATTAAACTTTGTAAAAGTCTAAAATATTATAAAACTTATTTTAAAAATAAAATTATATTTTTCACACTATTATTCTAATTATTATTAATTATTAACTATTTAATTATTAATTAACTATTTATATGTTTTAAATTATTATAAATACTAAAATGACTTAGATAATTAAGAAAATTTTTATAAATCTAATTAACCATCACAGGAATCCTAAAAAATTATAAAAACTTTATTTATGTATTTTTAAACTAGTTTACTAATTATTATTCTAATTATTAATTAATAACTAATTAAACTATTTAATTTATGAAAACTAGTAAATGAACAGTAAAATTCTAGAAAAATTACTAAAATTATATTATGACTTATAAAAGCTAGGAAAAATGTAAAAACTAGGTGTTACCTTATAAAAATTAATTATGCTATTTATAACTTAATTATTGATTAATTATTAATAAAATTAATTTAAATTATAATTAATACTAGATGAAATTATAAAAATCTAATAAAATTATTAAAAATACTTTAATATAAGAGGAAATTAATAAAAATATAAAAACACAACTTACTTAATAAAAATCTAAAAATTAAAATTAAAATTAAATTGAATTAAATAGAAACTATCACTTATTTTTATGTTGTCTTTTCTGGATTTTTCTTTTACAAAACTAAATTATACCTAAAAATAAACAACTTTTGTAAAAACAACTATTTTATATGCTATTAATAAGTGGGGGCTTATTACCTCCACAGTTGACTTTATTTGACCAAACAAGTAAATAAGCCAAAACTGACTTGTGTGGGACCCACTATGGGTTTTTCTGATTCAGCTAAGATAAGTAAACAAATATAAGCTAGAAAAAACACAAGTGGAATACTGAATAAGCCAATAAGCCACAATAAGCACTTGCTTATTGTGGACTGAGACAGATTAGGGGACAAAGTTCAATGGCAAATCTAAGTGGGGTCCACTGGGTACTAGGTCAAATAACTGGTCAACTATCAAAGTCTAGTAGGAGGGGGGTTGGGAGAACCTAAGTTGGAAGTGTGGGGCCCACTGTGATGGTCACAAATCACCACCAAAGTGGTGGTGATGGCCAGATAACTGCTGCACAGGGGATGAGTTATCCCTGCAGGTGACTTTGAGGGTAAGTGGGGCCCAGGGGAAAATTCCCAAAAATATGAAAACTATGGGAAACTGAAGTTGAGTTGGGAGACTATGATCCTAAGAATTTTCAGAATCTCAAACCTAATACACAAATCTACAAAAATCTCCCAAGTTTTGAAAAAATCTGAGAATGACAATTTGACTTTTAATGAAACTTGAACTAGTTTGACTTTCTTGAGATTCTAACACTTCTAACTGATTAATTAAGTTATACTAAGATGGAATGAATCTAAAATAAGCTAAATGATCAGGTTTTAAACCAAATGGGTGAAAATGGTACCCACAGATCCACTCAGTGGACTGTTAAGGGTGATGGGAAGTGATTTTGACTTTTAGACCTAAACTTACCCAATTTTATGACTTGCCTAACTGACTTAGACCTAATATGACTTGTGTAAACAGAAAATACTAACAAACAAACCCTGGAACATAGGGTAACAAGCTTATCCAAACATTCCTATATTAGACAGTTACACTATAACTTTTAACAATTAAACTACAACTATGATTTTTAACACTAAAACAGATTAAGTAAAGGTAATTAAAGCTATTTGAACTAATTTTACACTACAAAAACAATAAAAACTAATAAAGCAAGAATTATGGAATTTGCTTACAAATTATGATCAAGGCTGAAACAAAGAACCAAAGGACTGTGAACCACCCTAACAACCTTCCACAAGGTTTCTAATACCCAAGTTCATCCAAAATACACCTTCTTCAATCTTGGGTCTTCATTAACTCAGAATTTTTATTTTATTTCAAATTTTCTTTTATCTTTCTTATTTTTAGTAAACTGAATGAGACAGATATTACAAGCTTAACAAAACTTTGTCAGAGTTTATGTGAGCTTATGAATGTTTATAGGAACATGAAACAACAACAATCAACAGGTCTCAAGTGAATTTGTCAAATTCACTTGAAATTGTCAAATATGATTTTTAATGAACAAGGTTATAATTAAAGCTTCAAGAAAGATGGAATTACACTAAAGTAACTGAGTTCAACAAATTTGAAAGGGAAATTACAATTGAAAATAAAGATTACACTACTACGATTAAGCTACACTAAAAACTAATCTAATACTCTTCTCTTCTGCTTTCTTTTCCATATATAGAAGACATTTTGAGCTTCTTGCAGTCTTGTAAGACTTTCCCACCAATTTAGGGCCATTGGTTTGGTCAAATGAATCATGGCCGTTTAAAATTGTAACTTGGCGCCAAAGGGTCAAACTGTCAGTTTGGTTTGCGTGTGAGGGTTTTTAGGGTTTAAATGCGTTTGGGGTGTTGTGGAGGTGGAGGAGAGTGGATGTGCAAGTTGGTGGTGAGCTGGTGGACAGGTGGAGGGTGGTATGGTGGAGCAGTGGTGGAGGTGGTATTTGGGAGGGAAAGGGGTGGTTTTGTGGGGTTTGACCAGTATTTTGACCGGGTATAATATTAAGGGTGGGCTGGTAGTGTAGTTGGGCCAGGGTGATGGGCTAGGATAGTGGGTGGGTTTGTTTGTTTGGATTGGGTTGTTGGTTTATATATATATATTAAGGATCCGTTTGGTTAGTTTATGCACAAGGACCAAATTTGTAAATTATGCAAAGTTGAAGGGGCTGATGTGTATCTTTTCCAAAGTTTTAATAAGGACTAAACTTGCCATGATTGAATACCCCAAGGACCAACAATGATAATTTCCCATATTTAATAACCGGGGACCTTTTCTGTCAATTCACCAAACTTAAGGGACCAATTATGCAATTTTACCAAACTTCACACCAAGGACCATTCCTGCAAAAGATTATTAGCACAAGGACCAAAATTGATTTTTCTCAAAGTTTTTACATCCCAGGGACCATTTATGTCAATTTGCAAAGTACAGGGACTAAACTTGTAATTTTGTGAAACTTTGCACCAAAGAAATAAATATGTAACTTTATGATTAAAAAGGACCTTTGGTGACATTTTCATGTTTTTAGAATAACCAGGGACTAGTTTTGCCAATTTATGAAACTTGAGGGACTCAAACTGCCAATTATGCAAACTTTGTACGTTTTTCATCTGTTTTTGCATATTTTGTATTTGAAACATATAAAACACACTTCTAAGATATTTTAAGTAATTTGATGCATATTTGAGTGTTTTTGTATGTTTTGGCAGTTAGATTGGTATAAAATAATGAGTATTTAGACACTCATCAGTAGTCGTTGTCCCTAAACGCTTGCACACTTGCAGAGAGCAATTGTCCTTTATATGATGATAGTCGTTGTCCCTAATGCTTGCACACTTGACAAGAGCAATTGTCACTTGCATGATGAGATCCGTTGTCCCTAAAGGCTAAATTTATGAGGGCCATTTGTCCCTTACAGGATAAGAGCCGTTGTCCCTAAAGGCTCACTTGTTGAGAGCAATTGTACCTTACTTTATGGGAGTCGTTGTCCCTAAACGCTTGCTCGCTTGATGATAGCAATTTCCCTTTACATGATGATATCCATTGTCCCTAATGCTTGCACACTTGACAAGAGCAATTATCACTTGCTTGATGAGATCCGTTGTCCCTAAAGGCTAACTTTATGAGCGCGATTTGTCCCTTACATGATAAGAGCCGTTGTTCCTAAAGGCTCACTTGTTGAGAGCAGTTCTACCTTACTTTATGGGAGCTGTTGTCCCTAAATGCTTGCTCACTTGATGAGAGCAATTGCCCTTTACATGATGATAACCGTTGTCCCTAATGCTTCCACACTTGATAAGAGCAACTGTCTCTTACATGATGAGATCCGTTGTCTCTAAAGGCTACCTTTATCAGAGCAATTTGTCTCTTCCATGATAAGAGCCGTTGTCCCTAAAGGCTCACTTGTTAAGAGAAATTTTACCTGACTTTATGGGAGCTGTTGTCCTTAAACGCTTGCTCACTTGATGAGAGCAATTGCCCTTTATATGATGATAGACGTTGTCCCTAATGCTTGCACACTCGATAAGAGCAATTGTCACTTACATGATGAGACCCGTTGTCCCCAAAGACTCACTTGCTGAGAGCAATTATGGGAGCCGTTGTCCCTAAATGCTTGCTCACTTGATGAGAGCAATTGTCCTTTACATGATGATAGCCGTTGTCCCTAATGCTTGCACACTTGACAAGAGCAATTGTCATTTGCATGATGAGATCCGTTGTCCCTAAAGCTAACTTTGTTGGCGATTTGTCCCTTACATGATAAGTGCCATTGTCCCTAAAGGCTCACTTGTTTAGAGCAATTCTACCTTGCTTTTTGGAAGCCGTTGTCCCTAAATGCTTGCTCACTTGATGAGAGCAATTGCCCTTTACATGATGATAGTCGTTGTCCCTAATGCTTCCAGACTTGATAAGTGCAATTGTCACTTACATGATGAGATCCGTTGTCTCTAAAGGCTACCTTTATAAGGGCAATTTTTCTCTTCCATGATAAGAACCGTTGTCCTTAAAGGCTCACTTATTTAGAGCAATTGAACCTAACTTTATGGGAGCCGTTGTCCCTAAACACTTGCTCACTTTATGAGAGCAATTGTCCTTTACATGATGATAGCCGTTGTCCCTAATGCTTGCACACTTGACAGGAGCAATTGTCACTTGCATGATGAGATCCGTTGTCCCTAAAGGCTAACTTTGTGGGCGACTTGTCCCTTACATGAGAAGTGCCGTTGCCCTAAAGGCTCATTTGTTGAGAGTAATTCTACCTTGCTTTATGGGAGCCGTTGTCCCTAAACGCTTGCTCACTTGATGAGAGCAATTGCCCTTTACATGATGATAGCCGTTGTCCCTAATGCTTCCACACTTTATAAGAGCAATTGTCACTTACATGATGAGATCCGTTGTCTCTAAAGGCTACCTTTATAAGGGCAATTTTTCTCTTCCATGATATGAGCCGTTGTCCTTAAAGGCTCACATATTGAGAGCAATTGTACCTTACTTTATGGGAGCCGTTGTCCCTAAACGCTTGCTCACTTGATGAGAGCAATTGCCCTTTACATGATGATAGCCGTTGTCCCTAATGCTTCCACACTTGATAAGAGCAATTGTCACTTACATGATGAGATCCGTTGTCTCTAAAGGCTTTCTTAATAAGGGCAATTTTTCTCTTGCATGATAAGAGCCGTTGTCCTTAAAGGCTCACTTATTGAGAGCAATTGTACCTGACTTTACGGGAGCTGTTGTCCCTAAATGCTTGCTCAATTGATGAGAGCAATTGCCCATTACATGATGATAGCCGTTGTCTCTAAAGGCTACCTTTATAAGTGCAATTTGTCTCTTCCATGATCAGAGCCGTTGTTCCTAAAGGCTCACTTGTTCAGAGCAATTGTACCTGACATTATAGGATCCGTTGTCCCAAAATGCTTGCTCACCTGAAGAGAGCAATTGCCCTTTACATGATGATAGCCATTATCCCTAATGCTTGCACACTTGACAAGAGCAATAGTCACTTGCATGATGAGATCCGTTGTCCCTAAAGGCTAACTTTATGAGGGCGATTTGTCCCTTACATGATAAGTGCCGTTGTCCCTAAATGCTCATTTGTTGAGAGCAATTCTACCTTGCTTTATGGGAGCCGTTGTCCCTAAACGCTTGCTCACTTAATGAGAGCAATTGCCCTTTACATGATGATAGCCGTTGTCCCTAATGCTTCCACACTTGATAAGAGCAATTATCACTTACATGATGAGATCCGTTGTCTCTAAAGGCTACCTTTATAAGGGCAATTTGTCTCTTCCATGATAAGAGCCGTTGTCCCTAAAGGCTCACTTAGTGAGTGTAATTGTACCTGACTTTATGGGAGCCGTTGTCCCTAAACGCTTGCTCACTCGATGAGAGCAATTGCCCTTTACATGATGATAGTCATTGTCCCTTATGCTTTCACACTTGATAAGTGCAATTATCACTTACATGATGAGATCCGTTGTCTCAAAAGGCTACCTTAATAAGGGCAATTTATCTCTTCCATGATCAGAGCCGTTGTTCCTAAAGGCTCACTTGTTGAGAGCAATTGTACCTGACTTTATAGTAGCCGTTGTCCCAAAACGCTTGCTCACTTGAAGAGAGCAATTGCCCTTTACTTGATGATAGCCGTTGTCCCTAATGCTTGCACACTTGACAAGAGCAATTGTCCCTTGCATGATGAGATCCGTTGTCCCTAAAGGCTACCTTTATCAGAGCAATTTGTCTCTTCCATGATAAGAGCCGTTGTCCCTAAAGGCTCACTTGTTAAGAGAAATTGTACCTGACTTTATGGGAGCCGTTGTCCTTAAACGCTTGCTCACTTGATGATAGATGTTGTCCCTAACGCTTGCACACTCGATAAGAGCAATTGTCACTTACATGATGAGACCCGTTGTCCCTAAAGGCTAACTTTATGAGGGCCATTTGTCCCTTACATGATAAGAGCCATTTTCCCTAAAGACTCACTTGCTGAGAGCAATTATGGGAGCCGTTGTCCCTAAATGCTTGCTCACTTGATGAGAGCAATTGTCCTTTACATGATGATAGCCGTTGTCCCTAATGCTTGCACACTTGACAAGAGCAATTGTCACTTGCATGATGAGATCCGTTGTCCCTAAAGGCTAACTTTGTTGGCGATTTGTCCCTTATATGATAAGTGCCATTGTCCCTAAAGGCTCATTTGTTGAGAGCAATTCTACCTTGCTTTATGGAAGCCGTTGAGCCTAAACGCTTGCTCACTTGATGAGAGCAATTGCTCTTTACATGATGATAGTCGTTGTCCCTAATGCTTCCAGACTTGATAAGAGCAATTGTCACTTACATGATGAGATCCGTTGTCTCTGAAGGCTACCTTTATATGGGTAATTTTTCTCTTCGATGATAAGAACCGTTGTCCTTAAAGGCTCACTTATTTAGAGCAATTGTACCTGACTTTATGGGAGCCGTTGTCCTTAAACGCTTGCTCACTTGATGAGAGCAATTGCCCTATACATGATGATAGATGTTGTCCCTAACGCTTGCACACTCGATAAGAGCAATTGTCACTTACATGATGAGACCCGTTGTCCCTAAAGGCTAACTTTATGATGGCCATTTGTCCCTTACATGATAAGAGCCGTTGTCCCTAAAGACTCACTTGCTGAGAGCAATTATGGGAGCCGTTGTCCCTGAACGCTTGCTCACTTGATGAGAGCAATTGCCCTTTACATGATGATAGCCGTTGTCCCTAATGCTTCCACACTTGATAAGAGCAATTGTCACTTACATGATGAGATCCGTTGTCTCTAAAGGCTACCTTTATAAGGGCAATTTTTCTCTTCCCTGATAAGAGCCGTTGTCCTTAAAGGCTCACATAATGAGAGCAATTGTACCTTACTTTATGGGAGCCGTTGTCCCTAAACGCTTGCTCACTTGATGAGAGCAATTGCCCTTTACATGATGATAGCCGTTGTCCCTAATGCTTCCAAACTTGATAAGAGCAATTGTCTCTTACATGATGAGATCCGTTGTCTCTAAAGGCTTCCTTTATAAGGGCAATTTTTCTCTTCCATGATAAGAGCCGTTGTCCTTAAAGGCTCACTTGTTGAGAGCAATTGTACCAGACTTTATGGGAGCCGTTGTCCCTAAATGCTTGCTCACTTGATGAGAGCAATTGCCCATTACATGATGATAGCCGTTGTCCCTAATGCTTACACACTTGATAAGAGCAATTGTCACTGACATTGTGAGATCCGTTGTCTCTAAAGGCTACCTTTATAAGTGCAATTTGTCTGTTCCATGATAAGAGCCGTTGTTCCTAAAGGCTCACTTGTTCAGAGAAACTGTACCTGACATTATAGGAGCCGTTGTCCCAAAATGCTTGCTCACCTGAGGAGAGCAATTGCCCTTTACATGATGATAGCCATTGTCCCTAATGCTTGCACACTTGACAAGAGCAATTTTCACTTGCATGATGAGATCCGTTGTCCCTAAAGGCTAACTTTATGAGGGCGATTTGTCCCTTACATGATAAGTGCCGTTGTCCCTAAATGCTCATTTGTTGAGAGCAATTCTACCTTGTTTTATGGGAGCCGTTGTCCCTAAATGCTTGCTCACTTGATGAGAGCAATTGCCCTTTACATGATGATAGCCGTTGTCCCTAATGCTTCCACACTTGATAAGAGCAATTATCATTTACATGATGAGATCCATTGTCTCTAAAGGCTACCTTTATAAGGGCAATTTGTCTCTTCCATGATAAGAGCCGTTGTCCCTAAAGGCTCACTTAGTGAGTGCAATTGTACCTGACTTTATGGGAGCCGTTGTCCTTAAACGCTTGCTCACTCGATGAGAGCAATTGCCCTTTACATGATGATAGTCGTTGTCCCTAATGCTTTAACACTTGATAAATGCAATTATCACTTACATGATGAGATCCGTTGTCTCGAAAGGCTACCTTAATAAGGGCAATTTATCTCTTCCATGACAAGAGCCGTTGTTCCTAAAGGCTCACTTGTTGAGAGCAATTGTACCTGACTTTATAGTAGCCGTTGTCCCAAAACGCTTGCTCACTTGATGAGAGCAATTGCCCTTTGCATGATGATAGCCGTTGTCCCTAATGCTTGCACACTTGACAAGAGCAATTGTCACTTGCATGATGAGATCCGTTGTCCCTAAAGGCTAACTTTATGAGGGCGATTTGTCCCTTACATGATAAGTGCCGTTGTCCCTAAAGGCTCATTTGTTGAAAGCAATTCTACCTTGCTTTATGGGAGCCGTTGTCCCTAAACGCTTGCTCCCTTGATGAGAGCAATTGCCCTTTACATGATGATAGCCGTTGTCCCTAATGTTTCCACACTTGATAAGAGCAATTATCACTTACATGATGAGATCCGTTGTCTCTAAAGGCCACGTTTATAAGGGCAATTTGTCTCTTCCATGATAAGAGCCGTTGTCCCTAAAGGCTCACTTATTAAGAGCAATTGTACCTGACTTTATGGGAGCCGTTGTCCCTAAACGCTTGCTCACTCGATGAGAGCAATTGCCCTTTACATGATGATAGTCGTTGTCCCTAATGCTTTCACACTTGATAAGTGCAATTATCACTTACATGATGAGATCCGTTGTCTCGAAAGGCTACCTTATTAAGGGCAATTTGTCTCTTCCATGATAAGAGCCGTTGTTCCTAAAGGCTCACTTGTTGATAGCAGTTGTACCTGACTTACATGATGAGATCCGTTGTCTCTAAAGGCTTCCTTTATAAGGGCAATTTTTCTCTTCCATGATAAGAGCCGTTGTCCTTAAAGGCTCACTTATTGAGAGCAATTGTACCTGACTTTATGGGAGCCGTTGTCCCTAAATGCTTGCTCACTTGATGAGAGCAATTGCCCATTACATGATGATAGCCGTTGTCCCTAATGCTTACACACTTGATAAGAGCAATTGTCACTGACATTGTGAGATCCGTTGTCTCTAAAGGCTACCTTTATAAGTGCAATTTGTCTGTTCCATGATAAGAGCCGTTGTTCCTAAAGGCTCACTTGTTCAGAGAAACTGTACCTGACATTATAGGAGCCGTTGTCCCAAAATGCTTGCTCACCTGAGGAGAGCAATTGCCCTTTACATGATGATAGCCATTGTCCCTAATGCTTGCACACTTTACAAGAGCAATTGTCACTTGCATGACGAGATCCGTTGTCCCTAAAGGCTAACTTTATGAGGGCGATTTGTCCCTTACATGATAAGTGCCGTTGTCCCTAAAGGCTCATTTGTTGAAAGCAATTCTACCTTGCTTTATGGGAGCCGTTGTCCCTAAACGCTTGCTCCCTTGATGAGAGCAATTGCCCATTACATGATGATAGCCGTTGTCCCTAATGTTTCCACACTTGATAAGAGAAATTATCACTTACATGATGAGATCCGTTGTCTCTAAAGGCCACGTTTATAAGGGCAATTTGTCTCTTCCATGATAAGAGCCGTTGTCCCTAAAGGCTCACTTATTAAGAGCAATTGTACCTGACTTTATGGGAGCCGTTGTCCCTAAACGCTTGCTCACTCGATGAGAGCAATTGCCCTTTACATGATGATAGTCGTTGTCCCTAATGCTTTCACACTTGATAAGTGCAATTATCACTTACATGATGAGATCCGTTGTCTCGAAAGGCTACCTTATTAAGGGCAATTTGTCTCTTCCATGATAAGAGCCGTTGTTCCTAAAGGCTCACTTGTTGATAGCAGTTGTACCTGACTTACATGATGAGATCCGTTGTCTCTAAAGGCTTCCTTTATAAGGGCAATTTTTCTCTTCCATGATAAGAGCCGTTGTCCTTAAAGGCTCACTTATTGAGAGCAATTGTACCTGACTTTATGGGAGCCGTTGTCCCTAAATGCTTGCTCACTTGATGAGAGCAATTGCCCATTACATGATGATAGCCGTTGTCCCTAATGCTTACACACTTGATAAGAGCAATTGTCACTGACATTGTGAGATCCGTTGTCTCTAAAGGCTACCTTTATAAGTGCAATTTGTCTGTTCCATGATAAGAGCCGTTGTTCCTAAAGGCTCACTTGTTCAGAGAAACTGTACCTGGCATTATAGGAGCCGTTGTCCCAAAATGCTTGCTCACCTGAGGAGAGCAATTGCCCTTTACATGATGATAGCCATTGTCCCTAATGCTTGCACACTTGACAAGAGCAATTTTCACTTGCATGATGAGATCCGTTGTCCCTAAAGGCTAACTTTATGAGGGCGATTTGTCCCTTACATGATAAGTGCCGTTGTCCCTAAATGCTCATTTGTTGAGAGCAATTCTACCTTGCTTTATGGGAGCCGTTGTCCCTAAATGCTTGCTCACTTGATGAGAGCAATTGCCCTTTACATGATGATAGCCGTTGTCCCTAATGCTTCCACACTTGATAAGAGCAATTATCATTTACATGATGAGATCCATTGTCTCTAAAGGCTACCTTTATAAGGGCAATTTGTCTCTTCCATGATAAGAGCCGTTGTCCCTAGAGGCTCACTTAGTGAGTGCAATTGTACCTGACTTTATGGGAGCCGTTGTCCTTAAACGCTTGCTCACTCGATGAGAGCAATTGCCCTTTACATGATGATAGTCGTTGTCCCTAATGCTTTAACACTTGATAAATGCAATTATCACTTACATGATGAGATCCGTTGTCTCGAAAGGCTACCTTAATAAGGGCAATTTATCTCTTCCATGACAAGAGCCGTTGTTCCTAAAGGCTCACTTGTTTAGAGCAATTGTACCTGACTTTATAGTAGCCGTTGTCCCAAAACGCTTGCTCACTTGATGAGAGCAATTGCCCTTTGCATGATGATAGCCGTTGTCCCTAATGCTTGCACACTTGACAAGAGCAATTGTCACTTGCATGATGAGATCCGTTGTCCCTAAAGGCTAACTTTATGAGGGCGATTTGTCCCTTACATGATAAGTGCCGTTGTCCCTAAAGGCTCATTTGTTGAAAGCAATTCTACCTTGCTTTATGGGAGCCGTTGTCCCTAAACGCTTGCTCCCTTGATGAGAGCAATTGCCCTTTACATGATGATAGCCGTTGTCCCTAATGTTTCCACACTTGATAAGAGCAATTATCACTTACATGATGAGATCCGTTGTCTCTAAAGGCCACGTTTATAAGGGCAATTTGTCTCTTCCATGATAAGAGCCGTTGTCCCTAAAGGCTCACTTATTAAGAGCAATTGTACCTGACTTTATGGGAGCCGTTGTCCATAAACGCTTGCTCACTCGATGAGAGCAATTGCCCTTTACATGATGATAGTCGTTGTCCCTAATGCTTTCACACTTGATAAGTGCAATTATCACTTACATGATGAGATCCGTTGTCTCGAAAGGCTACCTTATTAAGGGCAATTTGTCTCTTCCATGATAAGAGCCGTTGTTCCTAAAGGCTCACTTGTTGATAGCAGTTGTACCTGACTTACATGATGAGATCCGTTGTCTCTAAAGGCTTCCTTTATAAGGGCAATTTTTCTCTTCCATGATAAGAGCCGTTGTCCTTAAAGGCTCACTTATTGAGAGCAATTGTACCTGACTTTATGGGAGCCGTTGTCCCTAAATGCTTGCTCACTTGATGAGAGCAATTGCCCATTACATGATGATAGCCGTTGTCCCTAATGCTTACACACTTGATAAGAGCAATTGTCACTGACATTGTGAGATCCGTTGTCTCTAAAGGCTACCTTTATAAGTGCAATTTGTCTGTTCCATGATAAGAGCCGTTGTTCCTAAAGGCTCACTTGTTCAGAGAAACTGTACCTGACATTATAGGAGCCGTTGTCCCAAAATGCTTGCTCACCTGAGGAGAGCAATTGCCCTTTACATGATGATAGCCATTGTCCCTAATGCTTGCACACTTTACAAGAGCAATTGTCACTTGCATGACGAGATCCGTTGTCCCTAAAGGCTAACTTTATGAGGGCGATTTGTCCCTTACATGATAAGTGCCGTTGTCCCTAAAGGCTCATTTGTTGAAAGCAATTCTACCTTGCTTTATGGGAGCCGTTGTCCCTAAACGATAGCCGTTGTCCCTAATGTTTCCACACTTGATAAGAGCAATTATCACTTACATGATGAGATCCGTTGTCTCTAAAGGCCACGTTTATAAGGGCAATTTGTCTCTTCCATGATAAGAGCCGTTGTCCCTAAAGGGTCACTTATTAAGAGCAATTGTACCTGACTTTATGGGAGCCGTTGTCCCTAAACGCTTGCTCACTCGATGAGAGCAATTGCCCTTTACATGATGATAGTCGTTGCCCTTTACATGATGATAGTCGTTGTCCCTAATGCTTTCACACTTGATAAGTGCAATTATCACTTACATGATGAGATCCGTTGTCTCGAAAGGCTACCTTATTAAGGGCAATTTGTCTCTTCCATGATAAGAGCCGTTGTTCCTAAAGGCTCACTTGTTGATAGCAGTTGTACCTGACTTACATGATGAGATCCGTTGTCTCTAAAGGCTTCCTTTATAAGGGCAATTTTTCTCTTCCATGATAAGAGCCGTTGTCCTTAAAGGCTCACTTATTGAGAGCAATTGTACCTGACTTTATGGGAGCCGTTGTCCCTAAATGCTTGCTCACTTGATGAGAGCAATTGCCCATTACATGATGATAGCCGTTGTCCCTAATGCTTACACACTTGATAAGAGCAATTGTCACTGACATTGTGAGATCCGTTGTCTCTAAAGGCTACCTTTATAAGTGCAATTTGTCTGTTCCATGATAAGAGCCGTTGTTCCTAAAGGCTCACTTGTTCAGAGAAACTGTACCTGACATTATAGGAGCCGTTGTCCCAAAATGCTTGCTCACCTGAGGAGAGCAATTGCCCTTTACATGATGATAGCCATTGTCCCTAATGCTTGCACACTTGACAAGAGCAATTTTCACTTGCATGATGAGATCCGTTGTCCCTAAAGGCTAACTTTATGAGGGCGATTTGTCCCTTACATGATAAGTGCCGTTGTCCCTAAATGCTCATTTGTTGAGAGCAATTCTACCTTGCTTTATGGGAGCCGTTGTCCCTAAATGCTTGCTCACTTGATGAGAGCAATTGCCCTTTACATGATAATAGCCGTTGTCCCTAATGCTTCCACACTTGATAAGAGCAATTATCATTTACATGATGAGATCCATTGTCTCTAAAGGCTACCTTTATAAGGGCAATTTGTCTCTTCCATGATAAGAGCCGTTGTCCCTAAAGGCTCACTTAGTGAGTGCAATTGTACCTGACTTTATGGGAGCTGTTGTCCTTAAACGCTTGCTCACTCGATGAGAGCAATTGCCCTTTACATGATGATAGTCGTTGTCCCTAATGCTTTAACACTTGATAAATGCAATTATCACTTACATGATGAGATCCGTTGTCTCGAAAGGCTACCTTAATAAGGGCAATTTATCTCTTCCATGACAAGAGCCGTTGTTCCTAAAGGCTCACTTGTTGAGAGCAATTGTACCTGTCTTTATAGTAGCCGTTGTCCCAAAACGCTTGCTCACTTGATGAGAGCAATTGCCCTTTGCATGATGATAGCCGTTGTCCCTAATGCTTGCACACTTGACAAGAGCAATTGTCACTTGCATGATGAGATCCGTTGTCCCTAAAGGCTAACTTTATGAGGGCGATTTGTCCCTTACATGATAAGTGCCGTTGTCCCTAAAGGCTCATTTGTTGAAAGCAATTCTACCTTGCTTTATGGGAGCCGTTGTCCCTAAACGCTTGCTCCCTTGATGAGAGCAATTGCCCTTTACATGATGATAGCCGTTGTCCCTAGTGTTTCCACACTTGATAAGAGCAATTATCACTTACATGATGAGATCCGTTGTCTCTAAAGGCCACGTTTATAAGGGCAATTTGTCTCTTCCATGATAAGAGCCGTTGTCCCTAAAGGGTCACTTATTAAGAGCAATTGTACCTGACTTTATGGGAGCCGTTGTCCCTAAACGCTTGCTCACTCGATGAGAGCAATTGCCCTTTACATGATGATAGTCGTTGTCCCTAATGCTTTCACACTTGATAAGTGCAATTATCACTTACATGATGAGATCCGTTGTCTCGAAAGGCTACCTTATTAAGGGCAATTTGTCTCTTCCATGATAAGAGCCGTTGTTCCTAAAGGCTCACTTGTTGATAGCAGTTGTACCTGACTTACATGATGAGATCCGTTGTCTCTAAAGGCTTCCTTTATAAGGGCAATTTTTCTCTTCCATGATAAGAGCCGTTGTCCTTAAAGGCTCACTTATTGAGAGCAATTGTACCTGACTTTATGGGAGCCGTTGTCCCTAAATGCTTGCTCACTTGATGAGAGCAATTGCCCATTACATGATGATAGCCGTTGTCCCTAATGCTTACACACTTGATAAGAGCAATTGTCACTGACATTGTGAGATCCGTTGTCTCTAAAGGCTACCTTTATAAGTGCAATTTGTCTGTTCCATGATAAGAGCCGTTGTTCCTAAAGGCTCACTTGTTCAGAGAAACTGTACCTGACATTATAGGAGCCGTTGTCCCAAAATGCTTGCTCACCTGAGGAGAGCAATTGCCCTTTACATGATGATAGCCATTGTCCCTAATGCTTGCACACTTTACAAGAGCAATTGTCACTTGCATGACGAGATCCGTTGTCCCTAAAGGCTAACTTTATGAGGGCGATTTGTCCCTTACATGATAAGTGCCGTTGTCCCTAAAGGCTCATTTGTTGAAAGCAATTCTACCTTGCTTTATGGGAGCCGTTGTCCCTAAACGCTTGCTCCCTTGATGAGAGCAATTGCCCTTTACATGATGATAGCCGTTGTCCCTAATGTTTCCACACTTGATAAGAGCAATTATCACTTACATGATGAGATCCGTTGTCTCTAAAGGCCACGTTTATAAGGGCAATTTGTCTCTTCCATGATAAGAGCCGTTGTCCCTAAAGGGTCACTTATTAAGAGCAATTGTACCTGACTTTATGGGAGCCGTTGTCCCTAAACGCTTGCTCACTCGATGAGAGCAATTGCCCTTTACATGATGATAGTCGTTGTCCCTAATGCTTTCACACTTGATAAGTGCAATTATCACTTACATGATGAGATCCGTTGTCTCGAAAGGCTACCTTATTAAGGGCAATTTGTCTCTTCCATGATAAGAGCCGTTGTTCCTAAAGGCTCACTTGTTGATAGCAGTTGTACCTGACTTACATGATGAGATCCGTTGTCTCTAAAGGCTTCCTTTATAAGGGCAATTTTTCTCTTCCATGATAAGAGCCGTTGTCCTTAAAGGCTCACTTATTGAGAGCAATTGTACCTGACTTTATGGGAGCCGTTGTCCCTAAATGCTTGCTCACTTGATGAGAGCAATTGCCCATTACATGATGATAGCCGTTGTCCCTAATGCTTACACACTTGATAAGAGCAATTGTCACTGACATTGTAAGATCCGTTGTCTCTAAAGGCTACCTTTATAAGTGCAATTTGTCTGTTCCATGATAAGAGCCGTTGTTCCTAAAGGCTCACTTGTTCAGAGAAACTGTACCTGACATTATAGGAGCCGTTGTCCCAAAATGCTTGCTCACCTGAGGAGAGCAATTGCCCTTTACATGATGATAGCCATTGTCCCTAATGCTTGCACACTTGACAAGAGCAATTGTCACTTGCATGACGAGATCCGTTGTCCCTGAAGGCTAACTTTATGAGGGCGATTTGTCCCTTACATGATAAGTGCCGTTGTCCCTAAATGCTCATTTGTTGAGAGCAATTCTACCTTGCTTTATGCAAGCCGTTGTCCCTAAACGCTTGCTCACTTGATGAGAGCAATTGCCCTTTACATGATGATAGCCGTTGTCCCTAATGCTTCCACACTTGATAAGAGCAATTATCATTTACATGATGAGATCCATTGTCTCTAAAGGCTACCGTTATAAGGGCAATTTGTCTCTTCCATGATAAGAGCCGTTGTCCCTAAAGGCTCACTTAGTGAGTGCAATTGTACCTGACTTTATGGGAGCCGTTGTCCCTAAACGCTTGCTCACTCGATGAGAGCAATTGCCCTTTACATGATGATAGTCGTTGTCCCTAATGCTTTAACACTTGATAAATGCAATTATCACTTACATGATGAGATCCGTTGTCTCGAAAGGCTACCTTAATAAGGGCAATTTATCTCTTCCATGACAAGAGCCGTTGTTCCTAAAGGCTCACTTGTTGAGAGCAATTGTACCTGACTTTATAGTAGCCGTTGTCCCAAAACGCTTGCTCACTTGATGAGAGCAATTGCCCTTTGCATGATGATAGCCGTTGTCCCTAATGCTTGCACATTTGACAAGAGCAATTGTCACTTGCATGATGAGATCCGTTGTCCCTAAAGGCTAACTTTATGAGGGCGATTTGTCCCTTACATGATAAGTGCCGTTGTCCCTAAAGGCTCATTTGTTGAAAGCAATTCTACCTTGCTTTATGGGAGCCGTTGTCCCTAAACGCTTGCTCACTTGATGAGAGTAATTGCCCTTTACATGATGATAGCCGTCGTCCCTAATGCTTCCACACTTGATAAGAGCAATTATCACTTACATGATGAGATCCGTTGTCTCTAAAGGCTACCTTTATAAGGGCAATTTGTCTCTTCCATGATATGAGCCGTTGTCCCTAAAGGCTCACTTATTAAGAGCAATTGTGCCTGACTTTATGGGAGCCGTTGTCCCTAAACGCTTGCTCACTCGATGAGAGCAATTGCCCTTTACATGATGATAGTCGTTGTCCCTAATGCTTTCACACTTGATAAGTGCAATTATCACTTACATGATGAGATCCGTTGTCTCGAAAGGTTACCTTAATAAGGGCAATTTGTCTCTTCCATGATAAGAGCCGTTGTTCCTAAAGGCTCACTTGTTGATAGCAGTTGTACCTGACTTTATGGGAGCCGTTGTCCCAAAACGCTTGGTCACTTGATGAGAGCAATTGCTCTTTACAAGATGATAGCCGTTGTCCCTAATGCTTGCACACTTGACAATAGCAATTGTCACTTGCATGATGAGATCCGTTGTCCCTAAAGGCTAAATTCATGAGGGCCATTTGTCCCTTACATGATAGGAGCCGTTGTCCCTAAAGGCTCACTTGTTGAGAGCAATTGTACCTTACTTTACGGGAGTCGTTGTCCCTAAACGCTTGCTCACTTGATGATAGCAATTTCCCTTTACATGATGATAGCCATTGTCCCTAATGCTTACACACTTGACAAGAGCAATTGTCACTTGCGTGATGAGATTCGTTGTCCCTAAAGGCTAACTTTATGAGCACGATTTGTCCCTTACATGATAAGAGCCGTTGTTCCTAAAGGCTCACTTGTTGAGAGCAGTTCTACCTTACTTTATGGGAGTCGTTGTCCTTAAATGCTTGTTCACTTGATGAGAGCAATTGTCCTTTACATGATGATAACTGTTGTCCCTAATGCTTCCACACTTGATAAGAGCAATTGTCTCTTACATGATGAGATCCGTTGTCTCTAATGGCTACCTTTATCAGAGCAATTTGTCTGTTTCATGATAAGAGCCGTTGTCCCTAAAGGCTCACTTGTTAAGAGAAATTGTACCTGACTTTATGGGAGCCGTTGTCCTTAAACGCTTGTTCACTTGATGAGAGAAATTGCCTTTTACATGATGATAGACGTTGTCCCTAATGCTTGCACACTTGATAAGAGCAATTGTCACTTACATGATGAGACCCGTTGTCCCTAAAGGCTAACTTTATGAGGGCCATTTGTCCCTTACATGATAAGAGCCGTTGTCCCTAAAGACTCACTTGCTGAGAGCAATTATGGGAGCCGTTGTCCCTAAATGCTTGCTCACTTGATAAGAGCAATTGTCCTTTACATGATGATAACCGTTGTCTCTAATGCTTGCACACTTGACAAGAGCAATTGTAACTTGCATAATGAGATCCGTTGTCCCTAAAGGCTAACTTTGTGGGCGATTTGTCCCTTACATGATAAGTGCCGTTGTCCCTAAAGGCTCATTTGTAGAGAGCAATTCTACCTTGCTTTATGGGAGCCGTTGTCCCTAAACGCTTGCTCACTTGATGAGAGTAATTGCCCTTTACATGATGATAGCCGTCGTCCCTAATGCTTCCACACTTGATAAGAGCAATTATCACTTACATGATGAGATCCGTTGTCTCTAAAGGCTACCTTTATAAGGGCAATTTGTCTCTTCCATGATAAGAGCCGTTGTCCCTAAAGGCTCACTTATTAAGAGCAATTGTGCCTGACTTTATGGGAGCTGTTGTCCCTAAACGCTTGCTCACTCGATGAGAGCAATTGCCCTTTACATGATGATAGTCGTTGTCCCTAATGCTTTCACACTTGATAAGTGCAATTATCACTTACATGATGAGATCCGTTGTCTCGAAAGGCTACCTTAATAAGGGCAATTTGTTTCTTCCATGATAAGAGCCGTTGTTCCTAAAGGCTCACTTGTTGATAGCAGTTGTACCTGACTTTATGGGAGCCGTTGTCCCAAAACGCTTGGTCACTTGATGAGAGCAATTGCTCTTTACAAGATGATAGCCGTTGTCCCTAATGCTTGCACACTTGACAATAGCAATTGTCACTTGCATGATGAGATCCGTTGTCCCTAAAGGCTAAATTCATTAGGGCCATTTGTCCCTTACATGATAGGAGCCGTTGTCCCTAAAGGCTCACTTCTTGAGAGCAATTGTACCTTACTTTACGGGAGTCGTTGTCCCTAAACGCTTGCTCACTTGATGATAGCAATTTCCCTTTACATGATGATAGCCATTGTCCCTAATGCTTACACACTTGACAAGAGCAATTGTCACTTGCGTGATGAGATTCGTTGTCCCTAAAGGCTAACTTTATGAGCACGATTTGTCCCTTACATGATAAGAGCCGTTGTTCCTAAAGGCTCACTTGTTGAGAGCAGTTCTACCTTACTTTATGGGAGTCGTTGTCCTTAAATGCTTGTTCACTTGATGAGAGCAATTGTCCTTTACATGATGATAACTGTTGTCCCTAATGCTTCCACACTTGATAAGAGCAATTGTCTCTTACATGATGAGATCCGTTGTCTCTAATGGCTACCTTTATCAGAGCAATTTGTCTGTTTCATGATAAGAGTCGTTGTCCCTAAAGGCTCACTTGTTAAGAGAAATTGTACCTGACTTTATGGGAGCCGTTGTCCTTAAACGTTTGTTCACTTGATGAGAGCAATTGCCTTTTACATGATGATAGACGTTGTCCCTAATGCTTGCACACTTGATAAGAGCAATTGTCACTTACATGATGAGACCCGTTGTCCCTAAAGGCTAACTTTATGAGGGCCATTTGTCCCTTACATGATAAGAGCCGTTGTCCCTAAAGACTCACTTGTTGAGAGCAATTATGGGAGCCGTTGTCCCTAAATGCTTGCTCACTTGATGAGAGCAATTGTCCTTTACATGATGATAACCGTTGTCCCTAATGCATGCACACTTGACAAGAGTAATTGTCACTTGCATAATGAGATCCGTTGTCCCTAAAGGCTAACTTTGTGGGCGATTTGTCCCTTACATGATAAGTGCCGTTGTCCCTAAAGGCTCATTTGTAAAGAGCAATTCTATCTTGCTTTATGGGAGCTGTTGTCCCTAAACGCTTGCTCACTTGATGAGAGCAATTGCGTTTTACATGATGATAGCCGTCGTCCCTAATGCTTCCACACTTGATAAGAGCAATTATCACTTACATGATGAGATCCGTTGTCTCTAAAGGCTACCTTTATAAGGGCAATTTGTCTCTTCCATGATAAGAGCCGTTGTCCTTAAAGGCTCACTTATTAAGAGCAATTGTGCCTGACTTTATGGGAGCCGTTGTCCCTAAACGCTTGCTCACTCGATGAGAGCAATTGCCCTTTACATGATGATAGTCATTGTCCCTAATGCTTTCACACTTGATAAGTGCAATTATCACTTACATGATGAGATCCGTTGTCTCGAAAAGCTACCTTAATAAGGGCAATTTTTCTCTTCCATGATAAGAGCCGTTGTTCCTAAAGGCTCACTTGTTGAGAGCAATTGTACCTGACTTTATGGGAGCCGTTGTCCCAAAACGCTTGCTCACTTGATGAGAGCAATTGCTCTTTACATGATGATAGCCGTTGTCCCTAATGTTTGCACACTTGACAAGAGCAATTGTCACTTGCATGATGAGATCCGTTGTCCCTAAAGGCTAAATTCATGAGAGCCATTTGTCCCTTACATGATAAGAGCCGTTGTCCCTAAAGGCTCACTTGTTGGGAGCAATTGTACCTTACTTTATGGGAGTCGTTGTCCCTAAACGCTTGCTCACTTGATGATAGCAATTTCCCTTTACATGATGATAGCCATTGTCCCTAATGCTTACACACTTGACAAGAGCAACTGTCACTTGCATGATGAGATCCGTTGTCCCTAAAGGCTAACTTTATGAGCACGATTTGTCCCTTACATGATAAGAGCCATTGTTCCTAAAGGCTCACTTGTTGAGAGCAGTTCTACCTTACTTTATGGGAGCCGTTGTCCCTAAATGCTTGCTCACTTGTTGAGAGCAATTGTCCTTTACATGATGATAACCGTTGTGCCTAATGCTTCCACACTTGATAAGAGCAATTGTCTCTTACATGATGAGATCCGTTGTCTCTAAAGGCTACCTTTATCAGAGCAATTTGTCTCTTCCATGATAAGAGCCGTTGTCCCTAAAGGCTCCCTTGTTAAGAGAAATTGTACCTGACTTTATGGGAGCCGTTGTCCTTAAACGCTTGTTCACTTGATGAGAGCAATTGCCCTTTACATGATTATAGACGTTGTCCCTAATGCTTGCACACTTGATAAGAGCAATTGTGACTTACATGATGAGACCCGTTGTCCCTAAAGGCTAACTTTATGAGGGCCATTTGTCCGTTACATGATAAGAGCCATTGTCCCTAAAGACTCACTTGCTGAGAGCAATTATGGGAGTCGTTGTCCCTAAATGTTTGCTCACTTGATGAGAGCAATTGTCCTTTACATGATGATAGCCATTGTCCCTAACGCTTGCACACTTGACAAGAGCAATTGTCACTTGAATGATGAGATCCGTTGTCCCTAAAGGCTAACTTTATGGGCGATTTGTCCCTTACATGATAAGTGGCGTTGTCCCTAAAGGCTCATTTGTTGAGAGCAATTCTACCTTGCTTTATGGGAGCCGTTGTCCATAAACGCTTGCTCACTTGATGAGAGCAATTGCCCTTTACAAGATGATAGCCGTTGTCCCTAATGCTTCCAGACTTGATAAGTGCAATTGTTACTTTCATGATGAGATCTGTTGTCTCTAAAGGCTACCTTTATAAGGGCAATTTGTCTCTTCCATGATAAGAGCCGTTGTCCCTAAAGGCTCACTTATTGAGTGCAATTGTACCTGATTTTATGGGAGCCGTTGTCCCTAAACGCTTGCTCACTCAATGAAAGCAATTGCCCTTTACATGATGATAGTCGTTGTCCCTAATGCTTTCACACTTGATAAGTGCAATTATCACTTACATGATGAGATCCGTTGTCTCGAAAGGCTACCTTAATCAGGGCAATTTGTCTCTTCCATGATAAGTGCCGTTGTTCCTAAAGGCTCACTTGTTGAAAGCAATTGTTCCTGACTTTATAGGAGCCGTTGTCCCAAAACGCTTGCTCACTTGATGAGAGCAATTGCCCTTTACATGATGATAGCCGTTGTCCCTAATTCTTGCACACTTGACAAGAGCAATTGTCACTTGCACGATGAGATCCGTTGTCCCTAAAGGCTAACTTTATGAGGGCGATTTGTCCCTTACATGATAAGTGCCGTTGTCCCTAAAGGCTCATTTGTTGAAAGCAATTCTTCCTTGCTTTATGGGAGCCGTTGTCCCTAAGCGCTTGCTCACTTGATGAGAGAAATTGCCTTTTACATGATGATAGACGTTGTCCCTAATGCTTGCACACTTGATAAGAGCAATTGTCACTTACATGATGAGACCCGTTGTCCCTAAAGGCTAACTTTATGAGGGCCATTTGTCCCTTACATGATAAGAGCCGTTGTCCCTAAAGACTCACTTGCTGAGAGCAATTATGGGAGCCGTTGTCCCTAAATGCTTGCTCACTTGATGAGAGCAATTGTCCTTTACATGATGATAACCGTTGTCTCTAATGCTTGCACACTTGACAAGAGCAATTGTAACTTGCATAATGAGATCCGTTGTCCCTAAAGGCTAACTTTGTGGGCGATTTGTCCCTTACATGATAAGTGCCGTTGTCCCTAAAGGCTCATTTGTAGAGAGCAATTCTACCTTGCTTTATGGGAGCCGTTGTCCCTAAACGCTTGCTCACTTGATGAGAGTAATTGCCCTTTACATGATGATAGCCGTCGTCCCTAATGCTTCCACACTTGATAAGAGCAATTATCACTTACATGATGAGATCCGTTGTCTCTAAAGGCTACCTTTATAAGGGCAATTTGTCTCTTCCATGATAAGAGCCGTTGTCCCTAAAGGCTCACTTATTAAGAGCAATTGTGCCTGACTTTATGGGAGCCGTTGTCCTTAAACGCTTGCTCACTCGATGAGAGCAATTGCCCTTTACATGATGATAGTCGTTGTCCCTAATGCTTTCACACTTGATAAGTGCAATTATCACTTACATGATGAGATCCGTTGTCTCGAAAGGCTACCTTAATAAGGGCAATTTGTTTCTTCCATGATAAGAGCCGTTGTTCCTAAAGGCTCACTTGTTGATAGCAGTTGTACCTGACTTTATGGGAGCCGTTGTCCCAAAACGCTTGGTCACTTGATGAGAGCAATTGCTCTTTACAAGATGATAGCCGTTGTCCCTAATGCTTGCACACTTGACAATAGCAATTGTCACTTGCATGATGAGATCCGTTGTCCCTAAAGGCTAAATTCATGAGGGCCATTTGTCCCTTACATGATAGGAGCCGTTGTCCCTAAAGGCTCACTTCTTGAGAGCAATTGTACCTTACTTTACGGGAGTCGTTGTCCCTAAACGCTTGCTCACTTGATGATAGCAATTTCCCTTTACATGATGATAGCCATTGTCCCTAATGCTTACACACTTAACAAGAGCAATTGTCACTTGCGTGATGAGATCTGTTGTCCCTAAAGGCTAACTTTATGAGCACGATTTGTCCCTTACATGATAAGAGCCGTTGTTCCTAAAGGCTCACTTGTTGAGAGCAGTTCTACCTTACTTTATGGGAGTCGTTGTCCTTAAATGCTTGTTCACTTGATGAGAGCAATTGTCCTTTACATGATGATAACTGTTGTCCCTAATGCTTCCACACTTGATAAGAGCAATTGTCTCTTACATGATGAGATCCGTTGTCTCTAATGGCTACCTTTATCAGAGCAATTTGTCTGTTTCATGATAAGAGCCGTTGTCCCTAAAGGCTCACTTGTTAAGAGAAATTGTACCTGACTTTATGGGAGCCGTTGTCCTTAAACGTTTGTTCACTTGATGAGAGCAATTGCCTTTTACATGATGATAGACGTTGTCCCTAATGCTTGCACACTTGATAAGAGCAATTGTCACTTACATGATGAGACCCGTTGTCCCTAAAGGCTAACTTTATGAGGGCCATTTGTCCCTTACATGATAAGAACCGTTGTCCCTAAAGACTCACTTGCTGAGAGCAATTATGGGAGCCGTTGTCCCTAAATGCTTGCTCACTTGATGAGAGCAATTGTCCTTTACATGATGATAACCGTTGTCCCTAATGCATGCACACTTGACAAGAGTAATTGTCACTTGCATAATGAGATCCGTTGTCCCTAAAGGCTAACTTTGTGGGCGATTTGTCCCTTACATGATAAGTGCCGTTGTCCCTAAAGGCTCATTTGTAAAGAGCAATTCTACCTTGCTTTATGGGAGCTGTTGTCCCTAAACGCTTGCTCACTTGATGAGAGCAATTGCGTTTTACATGATGATAGCCATCGTCCCTAATGCTTCCACACTTGATAAGAGCAATTATCACTTACATGATGAGATCCGTTGTCTCTAAAGGCTACCTTTATAAGGGCAATTTGTCTCTTCCATGATAAGAGCCGTTGTCCCTAAAGGCTCACTTATTAAGAGCAATTGTGCCTGACTTTATGGGAGCCGTTGTCCCTAAACGCTTGCTCACTCGATGAGAGCAATTGCCCTTTACATGATGATAGTCATTGTCCCTAATGCTTTCACACCTGATAAGTGCAATTATCACTTACATGATGAGATCCGTTGTCTCGAAAAGCTACCTTAATAAGGGCAATTTTTCTCTTCCATGATAAGAGCCGTTGTTCCTAAAGGCTCACTTGTTGAGAGCAATTGTACCTGACTTTATGGGAGCCGTTGTCCCAAAACGCTTGCTCACTTGATGAGAGCAATTGCTCTTTACATGATGATAGCCGTTGTCCCTAATGTTTGCACACTTGACAAAAGCAATTGTCACTTGCATGATGAGATCCGTTGTCCCTAAAGGCTAAATTCATGAGAGCCATTTGTCCCTTACATGATAAGAGCCGTTGTCCCTAAAGGCTCACTTGTTGGGAGCAATTGTACCTTACTTTATGGGAGTCGTTGTCCCTAAACGCTTGCTCACTTGATGATAGCAATTTCCCTTTACATGATGATAGCCATTGTCCCTAATGCTTACACACTTGACAAGAGCAACTGTCACTTGCATGATGAGATCCGTTGTCCCTAAAGGCTAACTTTATGAGCACGATTTGTCCCTTACATGATAAGAGCCATTGTTCCTAAAGGCTCACTTGTTGAGAGCAGTTCTACCTTACTTTATGGGAGCCGTTGTCCCTAAATGCTTGCTCACTTGTTGAGAGCAATTGTCCTTTACATGATGATAACCGTTGTGCCTAATGCTTCCACACTTGATAAGAGCAATTGTCTCTTACATGATGAGATCCGTTGTCTCTAAAGGCTACCTTTATCAGAGCAATTTGTCTCTTCCATGATAAGAGCCGTTGTCCCTAAAGGCTCCCTTGTTAAGAGAAATTGTACCTGACTTTATGGGAGCCGTTGTCCTTAAACGCTTGTTCACTTGATGAGAGCAATTGCCCTTTACATGATTATAGACGTTGTCCCTAATGCTTGCACACTTGATAAGAGCAATTGTGACTTACATGATGAGACCCGTTGTCCCTAAAGGCTAACTTTATGAGGGCCATTTGTCCGTTACATGATAAAAGCCATTGTCCCTAAAGACTCACTTGCTGAGAGCAATTATGGGAGTCGTTGTCCCTAAATGTTTGCTCACTTGATGAGAGCAATTGTCCTTTACATGATGATAGCCATTGTCCCTAACGCTTGCACACTTGACAAGAGCAATTGTCACTTGAATGATGAGATCCGTTGTCCCTAAAGGCTAACTTTATGGGCGATTTGTCCCTTACATGATAAGTGGCGTTGTCCCTAAAGGCTCATTTGTTGAGAGCAATTCTACCTTGCTTTATGGGAGCCGTTGTCCCTAAACGCTTGCTCACTTGATGAGAGCAATTGCCCTTTACAAGATGATAGCCGTTGTCCCTAATGCTTCCAGACTTGATAAGTGCAATTGTTACTTTCATGATGAGATCTGTTGTCTCTAAAGGCTACCTTTATAAGGGCAATTTGTCTCTTCCATGATAAGAGCCGTTGTCCCTAAAGGCTCACTTATTGAGTGCAATTGTACCTGATTTTATGGGAGCCGTTGTCCCTAAACGCTTGCTCACTCTATGAAAGCAATTGCCCTTTACATGATGATAGTCGTTGTCCCTAATGCTTTCACACTTGATAAGTGCAATTATCACTTACATGATGAGATCCGTTGTCTCGAAAGGCTACCTTAATCAGGGCAATTTGTCTCTTCCATGATAAGTGCCGTTGTTCCTAAAGGCTCACTTGTTGAAAGCAATTGTACCTGACTTTATAGGAGCCGTTGTCCCAAAACGCTTGCTCACTTGATGAGAGCAATTGCCCTTTACATGATGATAGCCGTTGTCCCTAATTCTTGCACACTTGACAAGAGCAATTGTCACTTGCACGATGAGATCCGTTGTCCCTAAAGGCTAACTTTATGAGGGCGATTTGTCCCTTACATGATAAGTGCCGTTGTCCCTAAAGGCTCATTTGTTGAAAGCAATTCTTCCTTGCTTTATGGGAGCCGTTGTCCCTAAGCGCTTGCTCACTTGATGAGAGAAATTGCCTTTTACATGATGATAGACGTTGTCCCTAATGCTTGCACACTTGATAAGAGCAATTGTCACTTACATGATGAGACCCGTTGTCCCTAAAGGCTAACTTTATGAGGGCCATTTGTCCCTTACATGATAAGAGCCGTTGTCCCTAAAGACTCACTTGCTGAGAGCAATTATGGGAGCCGTTGTCCCTAAATGCTTGCTCACTTGATGAGAGCAATTGTCCTTTACATGATGATAACCGTTGTCTCTAATGCTTGCACACTTGACAAGAGCAATTGTAACTTGCATAATGAGATCCGTTGTCCCTAAAGGCTAACTTTGTCGGCGATTTGTCCCTTACATGATAAGTGCCGTTGTCCCTAAAGGCTCATTTGTAGAGAGCAATTCTACCTTGCTTTATGGGAGCCGTTGTCCCTAAACGCTTGCTCACTTGATGAGAGTAATTGCCCTTTACATGATGATAGCCGTCGTCCCTAATGCTTCCACACTTGATAAGAGCAATTATCACTTACATGATGAGATTCGTTGTCTCTAAAGGCTACCTTTATAAGGGCAATTTGTCTCTTCCATGATAAGAGCCGTTGTCCCTAAAGGCTCACTTATTAAGAGCAATTGTGCCTGACTTTATGGGAGCCGTTGTCCCTAAACGCTTGCTCACTCGATGAGAGCAATTGCCCTTTACATGATGATAGTCGTTGTCCCTAATGCTTTCACACTTGATAAGTGCAATTATCACTTACATGATGAGATCCGTTGTCTCGAAAGGCTACCTTAATAAGGGCAATTTGTTTCTTCCATGATAAGAGCCGTTGTTCCTAAAGGCTCACTTGTTGATAGCAGTTGTACCTGACTTTATGGGAGCCGTTGTCCCAAAACGCTTGGTCACTTGATGAGAGCAATTGCTCTTTACAAGATGATAGCCGTTGTCCCTAATGCTTGCACACTTGACAATAGCAATTGTCACTTGCATGATGAGATCCGTTGTCCCTAAAGGCTAAATTCATGAGGGCCATTTGTCCCTTACATGATAGGAGCCGTTGTCCCTAAAGGCTCACTTCTTGAGAGCAATTGTACCTTACTTTACGGGAGTCGTTGTCCCTAAACGCTTGCTCACTTGATGATAGCAATTTCCCTTTACATGATGATAGCCATTGTCCCTAATGCTTACACACTTAACAAGAGCAATTGTCACTTGCGTGATGAGATCTGTTGTCCCTAAAGGCTAACTTTATGAGCACGATTTGTCCCTTACATGATAAGAGCCGTTGTTCCTAAAGGCTCACTTTTTGAGAGCAGTTCTACCTTACTTTATGGGAGTCGTTGTCCTTAAATGCTTGTTCACTTGATGAGAGCAATTGTCCTTTACATGATGATAACTGTTGTCCCTAATGCTTCCACACTTGATAAGAGCAATTGTCTCTTACATGATGAGATCCGTTGTCTCTAATGGCTACCTTTATCAGAGCAATTTGTCTGTTTCATGATAAGAGCCGTTGTCCCTAAAGGCTCACTTGTTAAGAGAAATTGTACCTGACTTTATGGGAGCCGTTGTCCTTAAACGTTTGTTCACTTGATGAGAGCAATTGCCTTTTACATGATGATAGACGTTGTCCCTAATGCTTGCACACTTGATAAGAGCAATTGTCACTTACATGATGAGACCCGTTGTCCCTAAAGGCTAACTTTATGAGGGCCATTTGTCCCTTACATGATAAGAACCGTTGTCCCCAAAGACTCACTTGCTGAGAGCAATTATGGGAGCCGTTGTCCCTAAATGCTTGCTCACTTGATGAGAGCAATTGTCCTTTACATGATGATAACCGTTGTCCCTAATGCATGCACACTTGACAAGAGTAATTGTCACTTGCATAATGAGATCCGTTGTCCCTAAAGGCTAACTTTGTGGGCGATTTGTCCCTTACATGATAAGTGCCGTTGTCCCTAAAGGCTCATTTGTAAAGAGCAATTCTACCTTGCTTTATGGGAGCTGTTGTCCCTAAACGCTTGCTCACTTGATGAGAGCAATTGCGTTTTACATGATGATAGCCATCGTCCCTAATGCTTCCACACTTGATAAGAGCAATTATCACTTACATGATGAGATCCGTTGTCTCTAAAGGCTACCTTTATAAGGGCAATTTGTCTCTTCCATGATAAGAGCCGTTGTCCCTAAAGGCTCACTTATTAAGAGCAATTGTGCCTGACTTTATGGGAGCCGTTGTCCCTAAACGCTTGCTCACTCGATGAGAGCAATTGCCCTTTACATGATGATAGTCATTGTCCCTAATGCTTTCACACCTGATAAGTGCAATTATCACTTACATGATGAGATCCGTTGTCTCGAAAAGCTACCTTAATAAGGGCAATTTTTCTCTTCCATGATAAGAGCCGTTGTTCCTAAAGGCTCACTTGTTGAGAGCAATTGTACCTGACTTTATGGGAGCCGTTGTCCCAAAACGCTTGCTCACTTGATGAGAGCAATTGCTCTTTACATGATGATAGCCGTTGTCCCTAATGTTTGCACACTTGACAAAAGCAATTGTCACTTGCATGATGAGATCCGTTGTCCCTAAAGGCTAAATTCATGAGAGCCATTTGTCCCTTACATGATAAGAGCCGTTGTCCCTAAAGGCTCACTTGTTGGGAGCAATTGTACCTTACTTTATGGGAGTCGTTGTCCCTAAACGCTTGCTCACTTGATGATAGCAATTTCCCTTTACATGATGATAGCCATTGTCCCTAATGCTTACACACTTGACAAGAGCAACTGTCACTTGCATGATGAGATCCGTTGTCCCTAAAGGCTAACTTTATGAGCACGATTTGTCCCTTACATGATAAGAGCCATTGTTCCTAAAGGCTCACTTGTTGAGAGCAGTTCTACCTTACTTTATGGGAGCCGTTGTCCCTAAATGCTTGCTCACTTGTTGAGAGCAATTGTCCTTTACATGATGATAACCGTTGTGCCTAATGCTTCCACACTTGATAAGAGCAATTGTCTCTTACATGATGAGATCCGTTGTCTCTAAAGGCTACCTTTATCAGAGCAATTTGTCTCTTCCATGATAAGAGCCGTTGTCCCTAAAGGCTCCCTTGTTAAGAGAAATTGTACCTGACTTTATGGGAGCCGTTGTCCTTAAACGCTTGTTCACTTGATGAGAGCAATTGCCCTTTACATGATTATAGACGTTGTCCCTAATGCTTGCACACTTGATAAGAGCAATTGTGACTTACATGATGAGACCCGTTGTCCCTAAAGGCTAACTTTATGAGGGCCATTTGTCCGTTACATGATAAAAGCCATTGTCCCTAAAGACTCACTTGCTGAGAGCAATTATGGGAGTCGTTGTCCCTAAATGTTTGCTCACTTGATGAGAGCAATTGTCCTTTACATGATGATAGCCATTGTCCCTAACGCTTGCACACTTGACAAGAGCAATTGTCACTTGAATGATGAGATCCGTTGTCCCTAAAGGCTAACTTTATGGGCGATTTGTCCCTTACATGATAAGTGGCGTTGTCCCTAAAGGCTCATTTGTTGAGAGCAATTCTACCTTGCTTTATGGGAGCCGTTGTCCCTAAACGCTTGCTCACTTGATGAGAGCAATTGCCCTTTACAAGATGATAGCCGTTGTCCCTAATGCTTCCAGACTTGATAAGTGCAATTGTTACTTTCATGATGAGATCTGTTGTCTCTAAAGGCTACCTTTATAAGGGCAATTTGTCTCTTCCATGATAAGAGCCGTTGTCCCTAAAGGCTCACTTATTGAGTGCAATTGTACCTGATTTTATGGGAGCCGTTGTCCCTAAACGCTTGCTCACTCTATGAAAGCAATTGCCCTTTACATGATGATAGTCGTTGTCCCTAATGCTTTCACACTTGATAAGTGCAATTATCACTTACATGATGAGATCCGTTGTCTCGAAAGGCTACCTTAATCAGGGCAATTTGTCTCTTCCATGATAAGTGCCGTTGTTCCTAAAGGCTCACTTGTTGAAAGCAATTGTACCTGACTTTATAGGAGCCGTTGTCCCAAAACGCTTGCTCACTTGATGAGAGCAATTGCCCTTTACATGATGATAGCCGTTGTCCCTAATTCTTGCACACTTGACAAGAGCAATTGTCACTTGCACGATGAGATCCGTTGTCCCTAAAGGCTAACTTTATGAGGGCGATTTGTCCCTTACATGATAAGTGCCGTTGTCCCTAAAGGCTCATTTGTTGAAAGCAATTCTTCCTTGCTTTATGGGAGCCGTTGTCCCTAAGCGCTTGCTCACTTGATGAGAGAAATTGCCTTTTACATGATGATAGACGTTGTCCCTAATGCTTGCACACTTGATAAGAGCAATTGTCACTTACATGATGAGACCCGTTGTCCCTAAAGGCTAACTTTATGAGGGCCATTTGTCCCTTACATGATAAGAGCCGTTGTCCCTAAAGACTCACTTGCTGAGAGCAATTATGGGAGCCGTTGTCCCTAAATGCTTGCTCACTTGATGAGAGCAATTGTCCTTTACATGATGATAACCGTTGTCTCTAATGCTTGCACACTTGACAAGAGCAATTGTAACTTGCATAATGAGATCCGTTGTCCCTAAAGGCTAACTTTGTGGGCGATTTGTCCCTTACATGATAAGTGCCGTTGTCCCTAAAGGCTCATTTGTAGAGAGCAATTCTACCTTGCTTTATGGGAGCCGTTGTCCCTAAACGCTTGCTCACTTGATGAGAGTAATTGCCCTTTACATGATGATAGCCGTCGTCCCTAATGCTTCCACACTTGATAAGAGCAATTATCACTTACATGATGAGATCCGTTGTCTCTAAAGGCTACCTTTATAAGGGCAATTTGTCTCTTCCATGATAAGAGCCGTTGTCCCTAAAGGCTCACTTATTAAGAGCAATTGTGCCTGACTTTATGGGAGCCGTTGTCCCTAAACGCTTGCTCACTCGATGAGAGCAATTGCCCTTTACATGATGATAGTCGTTGTCCCTAATGCTTTCACACTTGATAAGTGCAATTATCACTTACATGATGAGATCCGTTGTCTCGAAAGGCTACCTTAATAAGGGCAATTTGTTTCTTCCATGATAAGAGCCGTTGTTCCTAAAGGCTCACTTGTTGATAGTAGTTGTACCTGAATTTATGGGAGCCGTTGTCCCAAAACGCTTGGTCACTTGATGAGAGCAATTGCTCTTTACAAGATGATAGCCGTTGTCCCTAATGCTTGCACACTTGACAATAGCAATTGTCACTTGCATGATGAGATCCGTTGTCCCTAAAGGCTAAATTCATGAGGGCCATTTGTCCCTTACATGATAGGAGCCGTTGTCCCTAAAGGCTCACTTCTTGAGAGCAATTGTACCTTACTTTACGGGAGTCGTTGTCCCTAAACGCTTGCTCACTTGATGATAGCAATTTCCCTTTACATGATGATAGCCATTGTCCCTAATGCTTACACACTTAACAAGAGCAATTGTTACTTGCGTGATGAGATCCGTTGTCCCTAAAGGCTAACTTTATGAGCACGATTTGTCCCTTACATGATAAGAGCCGTTGTTCCTAAAGGCTCACTTGTTGAGAGCAGTTCTACCTTACTTTATGGGAGTCGTTGTCCTTAAATGCTTGTTCACTTGATGAGAGCAATTGTCCTTTACATGATGATAACTGTTGTCCCTAATGCTTCCACACTTGATAAGAGCAATTGTCTCTTACATGATGAGATCCGTTGTCTCTAATGGCTACCTTTATCAGAGCAATTTGTCTGTTTCATGATAAGAGCCGTTGTCCCTAAAGGCTCACTTGTTAAGAGAAATTGTACCTGACTTTATGGGAGCCGTTGTCCTTAAACGTTTGTTCACTTGATGAGAGCAATTGCCTTTTACATGATGATAGACGTTGTCCCTAATGCTTGCACACTTGATAAGAGCAATTGTCACTTACATGATGAGACCCGTTGTCCCTAAAGGCTAACTTTATGAGGGCCATTTGTCCCTTACATGATAAGAGCCGTTGTCCCTAAAGACTCACTTGCTGAGAGCAATTATGGGAGCCGTTGTCCCTAAATGCTTGCTCACTTCATGAGAGCAATTGTCCTTTACATGATGATAACCGTTGTCCCTAATGCATGCACACTTGACAAGAGTAATTGTCACTTGCATAATGAGATCCGTTGTCCCTAAAGGCTAACTTTGTGGGCGATTTGTCCCTTACATGATAAGTGCCGTTGTCCCTAAAGGCTCATTTGTAAAGAGCAATTCTACCTTGCTTTATGGGAGCTGTTGTCCCTAAACGCTTGCTCACTTGATGAGAGCAATTGCGTTTTACATGATGATAGCCGTCGTCCCTAATGCTTCCACACTTGATAAGAGCAATTATCACTTACATGATGAGATCCGTTGTCTCTAAAGGCTACCTTTATAAGGGCAATTTGTCTCTTCCATGATAAGAGCCGTTGTCCCTAAAGGCTCACTTATTAAGAGCAATTGTGCCTGACTTTATGGGAGCCGTTGTCCCTAAACGCTTGCTCACTCGATGAGAGCAATTGCCCTTTACATGATGATAGTCATTGTCCCTAATGCTTTCACACTTGATAAGTGCAATTATCACTTACATGATGAGATCCGTTGTCTCTAAAAGCTACCTTAATAAGGGCAATTTTTCTCTTCCATGATAAGAGCCGTTGTTCCTAAAGGCTCACTTGTTGAGAGCAATTGTACCTGACTTTATGGGAGCCGTTGTCCCAAAACGCTTGCTCACTTGATGAGAGCAATTGCTCTTTACATGATGATAGCCGTTGTCCCTAATGTTTGCACACTTGACAGGAGCAATTGTCACTTGCATGATGAGATCCGTTGTCCCTAAAGGCTAAATTCATGAGAGCCATTTGTCCCTTACATGATAAGAGCCGTTGTCCCTAAAGGCTCACTTGTTGGGAGCAATTGTACCTTACTTTATGGGAGTCGTTGTCCCTAAACGCTTGCTCACTTGATGATAGCAATTTCCCTTTACATGATGATAGCCATTGTCCCTAATGCTTACACACTTGACAAGAGCAACTGTCACTTGCATGATGAGATCCGTTGTCCCTAAAGGCTAACTTTATGAGCACGATTTGTCCCTTACATGATAAGAGCCATTGTTCCTAAAGGCTCACTTGTTGAGAGCAGTTCTACCTTACTTTATGGGAGCCGTTGTCCCTAAATGCTTGCTCACTTGTTGAGAGCAATTGTCCTTTACATGATGATAACCGTTGTGCCTAATGCTTCCACACTTGATAAGAGCAATTGTCTCTTACATGATGAGATCCGTTGTCTCTAAAGGCTACCTTTATCAGAGCAATTTGTCTCTTCCATGATAAGAGCCGTTGTCCCTAAAGGCTCCCTTGTTAAGAGAAATTGTACCTGACTTTATGGGAGCCGTTGTCCTTAAACGCTTGTTCACTTGATGAGAGCAATTGCCCTTTACATGATTATAGACGTTGTCCCTAATGCTTGCACACTTGATAAGAGCAATTGTGACTTACATGATGAGACCCGTTGTCCCTAAAGGCTAACTTTATGAGGGCCATTTGTCCGTTACATGATAAGAGCCATTGTCCCTAAAGACTCACTTGCTGAGAGCAATTATGGGAGTCTTTGCCCTAAATGTTTGCTCACTTGATGAGAGCAATTGTCCTTTACATGATGATAGCCATTGTCCCTAACGCTTGCACACTTGACAAGAGCAATTGTCACTTGAATGATGAGATCCGTTGTCCCTAAAGGCTAACTTTATGGGCGATTTGTCCCTTACATGATAAGTGGCGTTGTCCCTAAAGGCTCATTTGTTGAGAGCAATTCTACCTTGCTTTATGGGAGCCGTTGTCCCTAAACGCTTGCTCACTTGATGAGAGCAATTGCCCTTTACAAGATGATAGCCGTTGTCCCTAATGCTTCCAGACTTGATAAGTGCAATTGTTACTTTCATGATGAGATCTGTTGTCTCTAAAGGCTACCTTTATAAGGGCAATTTGTCTCTTCCATGATAAGAGCCGTTGTCCCAAAAGGCTCACTTATTGAGTGCAATTGTACCTGATTTTATGGGAGCCGTTGTCCCTAAACGCTTGCTCACTCGATGAAAGCAATTGCCCTTTACATGATGATAGTCGTTGTCCCTAATGCTTTCACACTTGATAAGTGCAATTATCACTTACATGATGAGATCCGTTGTCTCGAAAGGCTACCTTAATCAGGGCAATTTGTCTCTTCCATGATAAGTGCCGTTGTTCCTAAAGGCTCACATGTTGAAAGCAATTGTACCTGACTTTATAGGAGCCGTTGTCCCAAAACGCTTGCTCACTTGATGAGAGCAATTGCCCTTTACATGATGATAGCCGTTGTCCCTAATGCTTGCACACTTGACAAGAGCAATTGTCACTTGCACGATAAGATCCGTTGTCCCTAAAGGCTAACTTTATGAGGGCGATTTGTCCCTTACATGATAAGTGCCGTTGTCCCTAAAGGCTCATTTGTTGAAAGCAATTCTTCCTTGCTTTATGGGAGCCGTTGTCCCTAAGCGCTTGCTCACTTGATGAGAGCAATTGCCCTTTACATGATGATAGCCGTTGTCCCTAAAGCTTCCACACTTGATAAGAGCAATTATCACTTACATGATGAGATCCGTTGTCTCTAAAGGCTACCTTTATAAGGGCAATTTGTCTCTTCCATGATAAGAGCCGTTGTCCCTAAAGGCTCACTTATTAAGAGCAATTGTACCTGAATTTATGGGAGCCGTTGTCGCTAAACGCTTGCTCACTCGATGAGAGCAATTGCCCTTTACATGATGATAGTCGTTGTCCCTAATGCTTTCACACTTGATAAGTGCAATTATTACTTACATGATGAGATCCGTTGTCTCGAAAGGCAACCTTAATAAGGGCAATTTGTCTCTTCCATGAAAAGAGCCGTTGTTCTTAAAGGCTCACTTGTTAAGAGCAATTGTGCCTGACTTTATGGGAGCCGTTGTCCCAAAACGCTTGCAGACTTGATGAGTGTAATTTCTCTTTACAAGATGATAGCCGTTGTCCCTAATGCTTGCACACTTGACAAGAGCAATTGTCACTTGCATGATGAGATCCGTTGTCCCTAAAGGCTAACTTTCTGAGCACGATTTGTCCCTTACATGATAAGAGCCGTTGTTCCTAAAGGCTCACTTGTTGAGAGCAGTTCTACCGTACTTTATGGGAGCCGTTGTCCCTAAATGCTTGCTCACTTGATGAGAGCAATTGCCCTTTACATGATGATAACCGTTGTCCCTAATGCTTCCACACTTGATAAGAGCAATTGTCTCTTACATGATGAGATCCGTTGTCTCTAAAGGCTACCTTTATCAGAGCTATTTGTCTCTTCTATGATAAGAGCCGTTGTCCCTAAAGGATCACTTGTTAAGAGAAATTGTACCAGACTTTATGGGAGCCGTTGTCCTTAAACGCTTGTTCACTTGATGAGAGCAATTGCCCTTTACATGATAATAGACGTTGTCCCTAAAGGCTAACTTTATGAGGGCCATTTGTCCCTTACATGATAAGAGCCGTTGCCCCTAAAGACTCACTTGCTGAGAGCAATTATGGGAGCCGTTGTCCCTAAATGCTTGCTCACAAGATGAGAGCAATTGTCCTTTACATGATGATAGTCGTTGTCCCTAATGCTTCCACACTTGATAAGAGCAATTATCACTTACATGATGAGATCCGTTGTCTCTAAAGGCTACCTTTATAAGGGCAATTTGTCTCTTCCATGTTAAGAGCCGTTATCCCTAAAGGCTTACTTATTAAGAGCAATTGTACCTGACTTTATGGGAGCCGTTGTCCCTAAACGCTTGCTCACTCGATGAGAGCAATTGCACTTTACATGATGATAGTCGTTGTCCCTAATGCTTTCACACTTGATAAGTGCTATTATCACTTACATGATGATATCCGTTGTCTCGAAAGGCTACCTTAATAAGGGCAATTTGTCTCTTCCATGATAAGAGCCGTTGTTCCTAAAGGCTCACTTGTTGAGAGCAATTGTACCTGACTTTATTGGAGCCGTTGTCCCAAAACGCTTGTTCACTTGATGAGAGCAATTGCTCTTTACAAGATGATAGCCGTTGTCCTTAATGCTTGCACACTTGACAAGAGCAATTGTCACTTGCATGATGAGATCCGTTGTCCCTAAAGGCTAAATTCATGAGGGCCATTTGTCCCTTACATGATAAGAGCCGTTGTCCCTAAAGGCTCACTTGTTGAGAGCAATTGTACCTTACTTTATGGGAGTCGTTGTCCCTAAACGCTTGCTCACTTGATGATAGCAATTTCCTTTTACATGATGATTGCCATTGTCCCTAATGCTTACACACTTGACAAGAGCAATTGTCACTTGCATGATGAGATCCGTTGTCCTTAAAGGCTCACTTATTTAGAGCAATTGTACCTGACTTTATGGGAGCCGTTGTCCCTAAACGCTTGCTCACTTGATGAGAGCAATTGCCCTTTATATTATGATAGCCGTTGTCCCTAATGCTTCCACACTTGATAAAAGCAATTGTCACTTACATGATGAGATCCGTTGTCTCTGAAGGCTACATTATAAGGGCAATTTTTCTCTTCCATGATAAGAGCCGTTGTCCTTAAAGGCACACTTATTGAGAGCAATTGTACCTGACTTTTTGGGAGCCGTTGTCCCTAAACACTTGCCCACTTGATGAGAGCAATTGCCCTTTACATGATGATAGCCGTTGTCCCTAATGCTTACACACTTGATAAGAGCAATTGTCACTGACATGGTGAGATCCGTTGTCTCTAAAGGCTACCTTTATAAGTGCAATTTGTCTCTTCCATGATAAGAGCCCTTGTTCCCAAAGGCTCACTTGTTGAGAGCAATTGTACCTAACTTTATGGGAGCCGTTGTCCCAAAACGCTCGCTCACTTGATGAGAGCAATTGCCCTTTACATGATGATAGTCGTTGTCCCTAATGCTTGCACACTTGACAAGAGCAATTGTTACTTGCATGATGAGATCCGTTGTCCCTAAATGCTAACTTTATAAGGGCAATTTGTCCCTTACATGATAAGTGCCGTTTTCCCAAAAGGCTCATTTGTTGAGAGCAATTCTACCTTGCTTTATGGGAGCCGTTGTCCCTAAACGCTTGCTCACTTGAAGAGAGCAATTGCCCTTTACATGATGATAGCCGTTGTCCCTAATGCTTCCACACTTGACAAGAGCAATTGTCATTTACAAGATGAGATCCGTTGTCTCTAAAGGCTACCTTTATCAGAGCAATTTGTCTCTTCCATGATAAGAACCGTTGTCCCTAAAGGCTCACTTATTAAGAGCAATTGTACCTGACTTTATGGGAGCCGTTGTCTCTAAACGCTTGCTCACTTGATGAGAGCAATTGCCCTTTACATGATGATAGCCGTTGTCCCTAATGCTTGCACACTTGATAAGAGCAATTGTCACTTACATGATGAGACCTGCTGTCCCTTAAGGCTAACTTTATGAGGGCCATTTGTCCCTTACATGATAAGAGCCGTTGTCCCTAAAGACTCACTTGTTGAGAGCAATTATGGGATCCGTTGTCCCTAAACGCTTGCTCACTTGTTGAGAGCAGTTGTCCTTTACATGATGATAGCCGTTGTCCCTAATGCTTCCACACTTGACAAGAGAAATTGTCACTTGCATGATGAGATCCGTTGTCCCTAAAGGCTAACTTTATGAGGGCGATTTGTCCCTTACATGATAAGTGCCGTTGTCCCTAAAGGCTCATTTGTTGAGAGAAATTCTTCCTTACTTTATGGGAGCCGTTGTCCCTAAACGCTTGCTCACTTGATGAGAGTAATTGCTCTTTACATTATGATAACCGTTCTCCCTAATGCTTCCACACTTGATAAGAGTAATTGTCACTTACATGATGAGATCCGTTGTCTCTAAAGGCTACCTTTATAAGGGCAATTTGTCTCTTCCATGATAAGAGCCGTTGTCCTTAAAGGCTCACTTATTGAGAGCAATTGTACCTGACTTTATGGTAGCCGTTGTCCCTAAAGGCTTGTTCACTTGATGAGAGCAATTGCCCTTTACATGATGATAGCCGTTGTCCCTAATGCTTTTTTTTGGTAAAGGGGTTAACCCCGGTAAATATATAACCAAAAAATCGTTAAGTACAAATGGAATGTGGCTGAAGTACCACATTAACCTCAAGCAAAAGCTTGACAAACTAGTGTTTATGACAGGCCATAAACACAACAAACCTAGCTATATTACAAAGCACCTAACTAGGTATAAAAACAAGAAAAATCTTGAGTCAAGCGAACGTCCCGCATCCACCCATAAGCACGAAGGGAGCAAGGCGACCCAGGAAGTTTGCCTCCTTAAAAACCCTTTCCAAGAAAAACCCATAGGGAAAAACCTTGGAGTAGGGAAAAAGAGTACAACCCTTACCTGGCACTCCCTTCGTGAAAATAACAAGCACTTGGAATCTTCCATTTATCCAGCAGTAGACGAGACCGAGTGGTTAACTTCTTGAACTTGAAGGTAACCAGCTTCAACCGAATAGTAGAGACAATAACTTGGACCACTTCATCAACATTAGACTTCTTTTGATTAAAAAGCCTAGAATTACGTTCCATCCAAATGTAGTATGTAGTAGCCGCAAGCAATAACCGAGAAAGAATGCTAACAACAGAACGCCCTTTAGCAATAGGAATAATGAACGCAATGACATCATCCAACGAAGGCGAGATCCCATCCATGCCGGATAAAGACCGAACCTTCAACCAAACCTGCAAAGAAAATGGACACTCAAAAAACAAGTGAGGGTGAGAATCCGGAACAGTTTCACAAAGCGGGCATCTAAGGAGACTTAGATCAACATTAGGCCCAACATCCGATTCCCGAAGTCTATCTTGAGTTTTCAAATTCTGCCTAATAACAAGCCATAAATGCACCGCATGCCTAGGAATACAATGAGGAAACCACGGTATTTGAAACCAATCGACATGATCAGCTCTAGCACGAAGGGATTCCCAAGCTAAAGCAACCGAAAAAGGTCTAACATTGCCATCCAAATCCTGCCATAATAAACCATCATTAGCATCATCAATTAGATTAGGAACCGGGAGATTAACTAAATCCGAAAATCTAGATTACCAATCAGCAGGCCATCTCCAAGAACCAATAACAATACCATCACAAACAGAATCCGATAAGGTTAGACCAGCCCGACTAATGTCTCTAGGAGTGAGAATATCACGAATAGGGCTAATATCACCCCACATGTCAAACCAAACAGAAGTAGACCTACCATTGTTGATCATATACCAAATAAACGGACGTACCTTAGGTCTAATAGCAAGCAGCTTACGCCAACCCCAACTAACATCACCAAAGCAAGGAACATCCCAAAAACTCCTACCACGAAGTTTGTAAGAATGAAGCCATTGAACCCATAAAGACTCTTTATGAGTTAAAATACTCCAAATATGCGTAGTCATAAGAGCAATATTAAAATAAGTATAAGCAAAATGAATTCTCTCTCTAGGAGAAATCCGGCGCCTCTTCCCTTCCCTTTTCCGGCCAAAAAACAACCCCAATTCATGTCCTCTCTACCTTTGAATGATTGCTATTGTTCTTTTGGTATGCAATACATGTTTTAGGGTTGTTTTATTCATGGATGGGGCGGCTGATCAGATGTTGGATTGTTTTATCTTTTAACGATTTCTCCTTCTTGGTTGGGTTATCTAATCGATCTGTGCTTTCTGACCATAAGTCGGTTTTTCAACCGACTATACTTATATATTGATCAATCTATCCTTACTGCATATTGTTTGATCATCACTCAATTCGCTATCCTATTAAGTATTTCATTTTTTTTCTAATGTGCAAGTTAGGGTTTCGTTTTATGGGATGGTCGGTTAATGGTTTTTTATCCATAATCGATCTGTATTATATTCCTATCTATCCCGATTGGTTTACTATTCTACTTCATGGGTTTCTTGTAATGGATCACAACCTTTATTCCTATGTCGGTTAATATTCTTTATAGGGTCGATCTGGGTTTTCAATACTTATATCAAGAACGAAACCCTGTTATTTTGGTGATTGGTGCTGCTGTGCTTAATGTATATATTTGTGCTATGCAAGTTGGATTTACCAATCCATTCAGCCTTGTTTGATCGTGGAGGTTTCATGCATGTTGATCTGTTGATCATGGTTCTATTTTGGTTTTTATGATCTATTTTGGTAATGGGTAGAGAGATGGATGGGTGTTACTGGTCGTTCAGAGTTGGGGTTATTCCTAATCCTAAGTTGATGTATGTTAGGGTTTTGAAACCCTAGTTTTAATGCTATTTCATGATACTACTGCTGGTTACATGACTAAGACTCTTGTGTATCGATTATTCTTATTGCATTCAGTCCTTATGGTTGTTGATTGCATGCTAGGGTTATGTAATCTTCTTCGTTGCTGCTGTTGATCGTGTATGTTGGATGTCAAGTGGGGTTATGGTCCAAGACTTGCTGATCATGCTTATTACATTTGAGTGTCTTGTTGTTAACCCTTGTGTTAGTCTATGGTGTTTGTTTATGGCAGATTATACTACCATCGGCTTACATTCCTATATTGGTTGCTTTGGGCAGCTTAGTGGTAAGTGAAATCTTGTCATAGTGTTTGGTATGATCACATGCATTTGGTGGGCACTTGCTGTTTATTTGTTCATGTTGATGTAATCATGTTGAGATGTAGCATTGTGACTTGATCTTGGGTATCTTCCTATGTTTCTCTCGGATTGTTTTGAAGATTGGTTCAAGATATCATATGCTGGAAGTTCGGGTTGTTTATACCCTGTTTAAGTTTCAAATTTAATTTGCCCAAGGATTGCACTCTTATTAGGTTATTAGATTATGCTTTTTGCATAATACTAATAGAAGGCGCAAATGTATTTGATATTCGGTTGATTTGGAAGGAGGGGAAACTTAGCTATGGTTTCTTCATGTTCATGATCTGGATAACTATGATGACTAAGAAGACTTTGCTTATGATGTATTGTATTTTATCTTTAGTCATTGTTTGTACTATTTAGATCGGTAAGATATAAGAATGGCATGTCATTCTTATATAGTGGTAGTGGTAGTGTCCTTAGGGACTTCGATGAGAGACTCACTCTCATCCATTATACTTAAACGTTTTTTTGATTAATGTATTTTACCCAAAAAATATTAAAATCAGCCAGTCTACGAATACCAAGACCACCTTCATAATGCTTGCACACTTGATAAGAGCAATTGTCACTGACATGCTGAGATCCGTTGTCTCTAAAGGCTACCTTTATAAGTGCAATTTGTCTCTTCCATGATAAGAGCCGTTATCCCTAAAGGCTCACTTGTTGAGAGTAACTGTACCTGACTTTATGGGAGCCGTTGTCCCTAAACACTTTCTCACTTGATGAGAGCAATTGCCCTTTACATGATGATAGCCGTTGTCCCTAATGCTTGCACACTTGATAAGAGCAATTGTCACTTACATGATGAGATCCGTTGTCTCTAAAGGCTACCTTAATAAGAGCAATTTGTCTCTTCCACGATAAGAGCCGTTGTTCCTAAAGGCTCACTTGTTGAGAGCAATTGTACCTTACTTTATGGTAGCCGTTGTCCCTAAACGCTTGCTTACTTGATGAGAGCAATTGTTCTTTATATGATGATAGCCGTTGTCCCTTATGCTTGCACACTTGACAAGAGCAATTGTCACTCGCATGATGAGATCCGTTGTCCCTAAAGGCTAAATTTATGAGGGCCATTTGTCCTTTACATGATAAGAGCCTTTGTCCTTAAAGGCTCACTTGTTGAGAGCAATTTTACCTTACTTTATGGGAGCCGTTCTCCCTAAACGCTTGCTCACTTGATGACAGCAATTGCCCTTTACATGATGATAACCGTTGTCCCCAATGCTACCACACTTGATAAGAGCAATTGTCACTTACATGATGAGATCCGTTGTCTCTAAAGGCTAAGTTTATCAGAGCAATTTTTTTCTTCCATGATAAGAGTCGTTGTCCCTAAAGGCTGACTTGTTAAGAGCAATTGTACCTGACTTTATGGGAGACGTTGTCCCTAAACGCTTGCTCACTTGATGAGAGCAATTGCCCTTTACATGATGATAGCCGTTGTCCCTAATGCTTGCACACTTGATAAGAGCAATTGTCACTGACATGGTGAGATCCGTTGTCTCTAAAGACTACCTTTATAAGTGCAATTTGTCTCTTCCATGATAAGAGCCGTTGTCTCTAAAGGCTCACTTGTTGAGAGCAATTGTACTTGACATTATAGGAGCCGTTATCCCTAAACACTTTCTCACTTGATGAGAGCAATTGCCTTTACATGATGATAGCCGTTGTCCCTAATGCTTGCACACTTGATAAGAGCAATTGTCACTTACATGATGAGATCCGTTGTCTCTAAAGGCTACCTTAATAAGGGCAATTTGTCTCTTTCATGATAAGAGCCATTGTTCCTAAAAGCTCACTTGTTGAGAGCAATTGTACCTTACTTTATGGTAGCCGTTGTCCCTAAACGCTTGCTTACTTGAAGAGAGCAATTGTCCTTTATATGGTGATAGCCGTTGTCCTTAATGCTAGAACACTTGACAAGAGCAATTGTCACTTGCATGATGCGATCCGTTGTCCCTAAAGGCTAAATTTATGAGGGCCATTTGTCCTTTACATGATAAGAGCCGTTGTCCCTAAAGGCTCACGTGTTGAGAGCAATTTTACCTTACTTTACGGGAGCCGTTGTCCCTAAACGCTTGCACACTTGATGAGAGCAATTGCCTTTTACATGATGATAACCGTTATCCCTAATGCTTACACACTTGATAAGAGCAATTGTCACTTACATGATGAGACCCGCTGTCCCTAAAGGCTAACTTTATGAGGGCCATTTTTGCGTTACATGATAAGAGCCGTTGTCCCTAAAGACTCACTAATTGAGAGCTATTATGGGATCCGTTGTACCTAAACGCTTGCTCACTTGATGAGAGCAATTGTCCTTTACATGATGATAGCCGTTGTCTCTAATGCTTGCACACTTGACAAGAGCAATTGTCACTTGCATGATGAGATCCGTTGTCCCTAAAGGTTAACTTTATTATGGCGATTTGTCCCTTACATGATAAGTGCCGTTGTCCCTAAAGGCTCATTTGTTGAGAGCAATTATTCCTTACTTTATGGGAGCCGTTGTCCCTAAACGCTTGCTCACTTAATGACAGAAATTGCCCTTTACATGATGATAGCCGTTGTCCCTAATGCTTGCACACTTGATAAGAGCAATTGTCACTTACATGATGAGATCCGTTGTTTCTAAAGGCTACCTTTATAAGGGCAATTTGTCTCTTCCATGATAAGAGCCGTTGTCCTTAAAGGCTCACTTATTGAGAGCAATTGTACCTAACTTTATGGGAGCCGTTGTCCCTAAAGGCTTGCTCACTTGATGAGAGCATTTGCCTTTTACATGATGATAGCCGTTGTCCCTAATGCTAGCACACTTGATTAGAGCAATTGTTACTGACATGGTGAGATCCGTTGTCTCTAAAGGCTACCTTTATAAGTGCAATTTGTCTCTTCCATGATAAGGGCCGTTGTCCCTAAAGGCTATCTTGTTGAGAGCAATTGTACCTGACTTTTTGGGAGCCTTTGTCCCTAAACGCTTGCTCACTTGATGAGAGCAATTTCCCTTTACATGATGATAGCCGTTGTCCCTAATGCTTGCACACTTGATAAGAGCAATTGTCACTTACATGATGAGATCCGTTGTCTCTAAAGGCTACCTTAATAAGAGCAATTTGTCTCTTCCATGATCAGAGCCGTTGTTCCTAAAGGCTCACTTGTTGACAGCAATTGCACCTTACTTTATGGTAGCCGTTGTCCCTAAACGCTTGCTTACTTGATGAGAGCAATTGTCCTTTATATGACGATAGTCGTTGTCCCGAATGCTTGCACACATGACAAGAGCAATTGTCACTTGCATGATGAGATCCGTTTTCCCCAAAGGCTAACTTTATGAGGGCCATTTGTCCTTTACATGATAATAGCCGTTGTCCCTAAAGGCTCACTTGTTGAGAGCAATTTTACCTTACTTTATGGGAGCCGTTGTCCCCAAACGCTTGCTCACTTAATGAGAGCAATTGCCCTTTACATGATGATAGCCGTTGTCCCTAATGCTTCCACACTTTATAAGAGTAATTGTCACTTACATGATGAGATACGTTGTTTCTAAAGGCTACCTTTATAAGGGCAATTTGTCTCTTCCATGATAAGAGCCGTTGTCCTTAAAGGCTTACTTATTGAGAGCAATTGTACCTGACTTTATGGGAGCCGTTGTCCCTAAAGGCTTGCTCACTTGATGAGAGCATTTGCCCTTTACATGATGATAGCCGTTGTCCCTAATGCTTGCACACTTTATAAGAGCAATTGTCACTGACATGGTGAGATCCGTTGTCTCTAAAGGCTACCTTTATAAGTGCAATTTGTCTCTTCCACGATAAGGGCCGTTGTCCCTAAAGGCTCACTTGTTGAGAGCAATTGTACCTGACTTTTTGGGAGCCTTTGTCCCTAAACGCTTGCTCACTTGATGAGAGCAATTTCCCTTTACATGATGATAGCCGTTGTCCCTAATGCTTGCACACTTGATAAGAGCAATTGTCACTTACACGATGAGATCCGTTGTCTCTAAAGGCTACCTTAATAAGAGCAATTTGTTTCTTCCATGATAAGAGCCGTTGTTCCTAAAGGCTCACTTGTTGACAGCAATTGTACCTTACTTTATGGTAGCCGTTGTCCCTAAACGCTTGCTTACTTGATGAGAGCAATTGTCCTTTATATGATGATAGTCGTTGTCCCTAATGCTTGCACACATGACAAGAGCAATTGTCACTTGCATGATGAGATCCGTTTTCCCCAATGGCTAACTTTATGAGGGCCATTTGTCCTTTACATGATAAGAGCCGTTGTCTCTAAAGGCTCACTTGTTGAGAGCAATTTTACCTTACTTTATGGGAGCCGTTGTCCCCAAACGCTTGCGCACTTGATGAGAGCAATTGCCCTTTACATGATGATAGCCGTTGTCCCTAATGCTTCCACACTAGATAAGAGCAATAGTCACTTACATGTTGAGATCCGTTGTCTCTAAAGGCTACCTTTATAAGGGCAATTTTTCTTTTCCTTGATAAGAGCCGTTGTCCTTAAAGGCTCACTTATTGAGAGCAATTGTACCTGACTTTATGGGAGCCGTTGTCCCTAAACGCTTGCTCACTTGATGAGAGCAATTGCCCTTTACATGATGATAGTCGTTTTCCCTAATGCTTGCACACTTGATAAGAGCAATTTTCACTGACATGGTGAGATCCTTTGTCTCTAAAGGCTACCATTATAAGTGCAATTTGTCTCTTCCATGATAAGAGCCGTTGTCCCTAAAGGCTCACTTGTTGAGAGCAATTGTACCTGACTTTATGGGAGCCGTTGTCCCTAAACACTTTCTCACTTGATGAGAGCAATTGCCCTTTACATGATGATAACCGTTGTCCCCAATGCTTCCACACTTGATAAGAGCAATTGTCACTTACATGATGAGATTCGTTGTCTCTAAACGCTACCTTTATCAGAGCGATTTGTCTCTTCCATGATAAGAGTCGTTGTCCCTAAAGGCTGACTTGTTAAGAGCAATTGAACCTGACTTTATCGGAGCCGTTGTCCCTAAACGCTTGCTCACTTGATGAGAGCAATTGTCCTTTACATGATGATAGCCGTTGTCTCTAATGCTTGCACACTTGACAAGAGCAATTGTCACTTGCATGATGAGATCCGTTGTCCCTAAAGGCTAACTTTATTATGGCGATTTGTCCCTTACATGATAAGTGCCGCTGTCCCTAAAGGCTCATTTGTTGAGAGCAATTATTCCTTACTTTATGATAGCCGTTGTCCCTAATGCTTGCACACTTGATAAGAGCAATTGTCACTGACATGGTGAGATTCTTTGTCTCTAAAGGCTACCTTTATAAGTGCAATTTGTCTCTTCCATGATAAGAGCCGTTGTCCCTAAAGGCTCACTTGTTAAGACCAATTGTACCTGACTTTATGGGAGCCGTTGTCCCTAAACACTTTCTCACTTGATGAGAGCAATTGCCCTTTACATGATGATAACCGTCGTCCCCAATGCTTCCACACTTGATAAGAGCAATTGTCACTTACATGATGAGATTCGTTGTCTCTAAAGGCTACTTTTATCAGAGCAATTTGTCTCTTCCATGATAAGAGTCGTTGTCCCTAAAGGCTGACTTGTTAAGAGCAATTGAACCTGACTTTATCGGAGCCGTTGTCTCTAAACGCTTGCTCACTTGATGAGAGCAATTGCCCTTTACATGATGATAGTTGTTGTCCCTAATGCTTGCACACTTGATAAGAGCAATTGTCACTGACATGGTGAGATCCGTAGTCTCTAAAGGCTACCTTTATAAGTGCAATTTGTCTCTTCCATGATAAGAGCCGTTGTTCCTAAAGGCTCACTTGTTCAGAGCAATTGTACCTGACTTTATGGGAGCCGTTGTCCCAAAACGCTTGCTCACTTGTTGAGAGCAATTACCCTTTACATGATGATAGCCGTTGTCCCTAATGCTTGCACACTTGATAAAAGAAATTGTCACTTACATGATGAGACCCGTTGTCCCTAAAGGCTAACTTTATAAGGGCAATTTTTCCCTTACATGATAAGAGCCGTTGTCCCTAAAGAATCACTTGTTGAGAGAATTGTACCTTACTTTATGGGAGCCGTTGTCCCTAAACGCTTACTCAATTGATGATAGAAATTTCCCTTTACATGATGATAGCCATTGTCCCTAATGCTTGCACACTTGACAAAAGCAATTGTCACTTGCATGATGAGATCCGTTGTCCCTAAAGGCTAACTTTATGAGGGCAATTTGTCTCATCCATGATAAGAGCCGTTGTCCCTAAAGGCTCACTTGTTAAGAGCAATTGTACCTGACTTTATGGGAGCCGTTGTCCCTAAACGCTAGCTCAGTTGATGAGAGCAATTGCCCTTTACATGATGATAGACGTTGTCCCTAATGCTTGCACACTTGATAAGAGCAATTGTCACTTACATGATGAGACCAGTTGTTCCTAAAGGCTAACTTTATGAGGGCCACTTGTCCCTTACATGATACGAGCTGTTGTCCCTATAGACTCACTTGCTGAGAGCAATTATGGGAGCCGTTGTCCCTAAACGCTTGCTCACTTGAGGAGAGCAATTGTCCTTTACAAGATGTTAGCCATTGTCCTTAATGCTTGCACACTTGACATGAGCAATTGCCACTTGCATGATGAGATCCGTTGTCCATAAAGGCTAACTTTGTGGGCGATTTGACCTGTACAAGATAAGTGCCGCTGTCCCTAAAGGCTCATTTGTTGAGAGTAATTCTACCTTGCTTTATGGGAGCCGTTGTCCCTAAACGCGTGCTCACTTGATGAGAGCAATTGCGCTTTACATGATGATAGCCGTTGTCCCTAATGCTTGCACACTTGATAAGAGCAATTGTCACTGAGATGGTGAGATCCGTTGTCTCTAAAGGCTACCTTTATAAGTGCAATTTGTCTCTTCCATGATAAGAGCCGTTGTCCCTAAAGGCTCACTTGTTGAGAGCAATTGTACCTGACTTTATGGGAGCCGTTGTCCCTAAACACATTCTCACTTGATGAGAGCAATTACCCTTTACATGATGATAGCCGTTGTCCCTAATGCTTGCACACTTGATAAGAGCAATTGTCACTGACATGGTGAGATCCGTAGTCTCTAAAGGCTACCTTTATAAGTGCAATTTGTCTCTTCCATGATAAGAGCCGTTGTTCCTAAAGGCTCACTTGTTGAGAACAATTGTACCTGACTTTATACGAGCCGTTGTCCCCAAACGCTTGCTCACTTGATGAGAGCAATTGCCCTTTACATGATGATAGCCGTTGTCCCTAATGCTTCCACACTAGATAAGAGCAATAGTCACTTACATGTTGAGATCCGTTGTCTCTAAAGGCTACCTTTATAAGGGCAATTTTTCTTTTCCATGATAAGAGCCGTTGTCCTTAAAGGCTCACTTATTGAGAGCAATTATACCTGACTTTATGGGAGCCGTTGTCCCTAAACGCTTGCTCACTTGATGAGAGCAATTGCCCTTTACATGATGATAATCGTTTTCCCTAATGCTTGCACACTTGATATGAGCAATTTTCACTGACATGGTGAGATCCTTTGTCTCTAAAGGCTACCATTATAAGTGCAATTTGTCTCTTCCATGATAAGAGCCGTTGTCCCTAAAGGCTCACTTGTTGAGAGCAATTGTACCTGACTTTATGGGAGCCGTTGTCCCTAAACACTTTCTCATTTGATGAGAGCAATTGCCCTTTACATGATGATAACCGTTGTCCCCAATGCTTCCACACTTGATAAGAGCAATTGTCACTTACATGATGAGATTCGTTGTCTCTAAACGCTACCTTTATCAGAGCGATTTGTCTCTTCCATGATAAGAGTCGTTGTCCCTAAAGGCTGACTTGTTAAGAGCAATTGAACCTGACTTTATCGGAGCCGTTGTCCCTAAACGCTTGCTCACTTGATGAGAGCAATTGTCCTTTACATGATGATAGCCGTTGTCTCTAATGCTTGCACACTTGACAAGAGCAATTGTCACTTGCATGATGAGATCCGTTGTCCCTAAAGGCTAACTTTATTATGGCGATTTGTCCCTTACATGATAAGTGCCGTTGTCCCTAAAGGCTCATTTGTTGAGAGCAATTATTCCTTACTTTATGGGAGCCGTTGTCCCTAAACGCTTGCTCACTTAATGAGAGAAATTGCCCTTTACATGATGATAGCCGTTGTCCCTAATGCTTCCACACTTGATAAGAGCAATTGTCACTTACATGATGAGATCCGTTGTTTCTAAAGGCTACCTTTATAAGGGCAATTTGTCTCTTCCATGATAAGAGCCGTTGTCCTTAAAGGCTCACTTATTGAGAGGAATTGTACCTGACTTTATAGGAGGCGTTGTCCCTAAAGGCTTGCTCACTTGATGAGAGCATTTGCCCTTTACATGATGATAGCCGTTGTCCCTAATACTTGCACACTTGATAAGAGCAATTGTCACTGACATGGTGAGATCCGTTGTCTCTAAAGGCTACCTTTATAAGTGCAATTTGTCTCTTCCATGATAAGGGCCGTTGTCCCTAAAGGCTCACTTGTTGAGAGCAATTGTACCTGACTTTTTGGGAGCCTTTGTCCCTAAACGCTTGCTCACTTGATGAGAGCAATTTCCCTTTACATGATGATAGCCGTTGTCCCTAATGCTTGCACACTTGATAAGAGCAATTGTCACTTACATGATGAGATCCGTTGTCTCTAAAGGCTACCTTAATAAGAGCAATTTGTCTCTTCCATGATAAGAGCCGTTGTTCCTAAAGGCTCACTTGTTGACAGCAATTGTACCTTACTTTATGGTTGCCGTTGTCCCTAAACGCTTGCTTACTTGATGAGAGCAATTGTCCTTTATATGATGATAGCCGTTGTCCCTAATGCTTGCACACATGACAAGAGCAATTGTCACTTGCATGATGAGATCCGTTTTCCCCAAAGGCTAACTTTATGCGGGCCATTTGTCCTTTACATGATAAGAGCCGTTGTCCCTAAAGGCTCACTTGTTGAGAGCAATTTTACCTTACTTTATGGGAGCCGTTGTCCCCAAACGCTTGCTCACTTGATGAGAGCAATTGCCCTTTACATGATGATAGCCGTTGTCCCTAATGCTTCCACACTAGATAAGAGCAATAGTCACTTACACGATGAGATCCGTTGTCTCTAAAGGCTACCTTTATAAGGGCAATTTTTCTCTTCCATGATAAAAGCCGTTGTCCTTAAAGGCTCACTTATTGAGAGCAATTGTACCTGACTTTATGGGAGCTGTTGTCCCTAAACGCTTGCTCACTTGATGAGAGCAATTGCCCTTTACATGATGATAGTCGTTTTCCCTAATGCTTGCACACTTGATAAGAGCAATTGTCACTGACATGGTGAGATTCTTTGTCTCTAAAGGCTACCTTTATAAGTGCAATTTGTCTCTTCCATGATAAGAGTCGTTGTCCCTAAAGGCTGACTTGTTAAGAGCAATTGAACCTGACTTTATCGGAGCCGTTGTCCCTAAACGCTTGCTCACTTAATGAGAGCAATTGCCCTTTACATGATGATAGTTGTTGTCCCTAATGCTTGCACACTTGATAAGAGCAATTGTCACTGACATGGTGAGATCCGTAGTCTCTAAAGGCTACCTTTATAAGTGCAATTTGTCTCTTCCATGATAAGAGCCGTTGTTCCTAAAGGCTCACTTGTTCAGAGCAATTGTACCTGACTTTATGGGAGCCGTTGTCCCAAAACGCTTGCTCACTTGTTGAGAGCAATTACCCTTTACATGATGATAGCCGTTGTCCCTAATGCTTGCACACTTGATAAAAGAAATTGTCACTTACATGATGAGACCCGTTGTCCCTAAAGGCTAACTTTTTGAGGGCAATTTTTCCCTTACATGATAAGAGCCGTTGTCCCTAAAGAATCACTTGTTGAGAGAATTGTACCTTACTTTATGGGAGCCGTTGTCCCTAAACGCTTACTCAATTGATGATAGAAATTTCCCTTTACATGATGATAGCCATTGTCCCTAATGCTTGCACACTTGACAAAAGCAATTGTCACTTGCATGATGAGATCCGTTGTCCCTAAAGGCTAACTTTATGAGGGCAATTTGTCTCATCCATGATAAGAGCCGTTGTCCCTAAAGGCTCACTTGTTAAGAGCAATTGTACCTGACTTTATGGGAGCCGTTGTCCCAAAACGCTAGCTCAGTTGATGAGAGCAATTGCCCTTTACATGATGATAGACGTTGTCCCTAATGCTTGCACACTTGATAAGAGCAATTGTCACTTACATGATGAGACCAGTTGTTCCTAAAGGCTAACTTTATGAGGGCCACTTGTCCCTTACATGATACGAGCTGTTGTGCCTATAGACTCACTTGCTGAGAGCAATTATGGGAGCCGTTGTCCCTAAACGCTTGCTCACTTGAGGAGAGCAATTGTCCTTTACAAGATGTTAGCCATTGTCCTTAATGCTTGCACACTTGACATGAGCAATTGCCACTTGCATGATGAGATCCGTTGTCCCTAAAGGCTAACTTTGTGGGCGATTTGACCCGTACAAGATAAGTGCCGCTGTCCCTAAAGGCTCATTTGTTGAGAGTAATTCTACCTTGCTTTATGGGAGCCGTTGTCCCTAAACGCGTGCTCACTTGATGAGAGCAATTGCGCTTTACATGATGATAGCCGTTGTCCCTAATGCTTGCACACTTGATAAGAGCAATTGTCACTGAGATGGTGAGATCCGTTGTCTCTAAAGGCTACCTTTATAAGTGCAATTTGTCTCTTCCATGATAAGAGCCGTTGTCCCTAAAGGCTCACTTGTTGAGAGCAATTGTACCTGACTTTATGGGAGCCGTTGTCCCTAAACACATTCTCACTTGATGAGAGCAATTACCCTTTACATGATGATAGCCGTTGTCCCTAATGCTTGCACACTTGATAAGAGCAATTGTCACTGACATGGTGAGATCCGTAGTCTCTAAAGGCTACCTTTATAAGTGCAATTTGTCTCTTCCATGATAAGAGCCGTTGTTCCTAAAGGCTCACTTGTTGAGAGCAATTGTACCTGACTTTATACAAGCCGTTGTCCCAAAAAGCTTGCTCACTTGTTGAGAGCAATTACCCTTTACATGATGATAGTCGTTGTCCCTAATGCTTGCACACTTGATAAGAGAAATTGTCACTTACATGATGAGACCCGTTGTCCCTAAAGGCTAACTTTATGAGGGCAATTTTTCCCTTACATGATAAGAGCCGTTGTCCCTAAAGAATCACTTGTTGAGAGAATTGTACCTTACTTTATGGGAGCCGTTGTCCCTAAACGCTTGCTCACTTGATGATAGCAATTTCCCTTTACATGATGATAGCCATTGTCCCTAATGCTTGCACACTTGACAAAAGCAATTGTCACTTGCATGATGAGATCCGTTGTCCCTAAAGGCTAACTTTATTAGGGCAATTTGTCTCATCCATGATAAGAGCCATTGTCCCCAAAGGCTCACTTGTTAAGAGCAATTGTACCTGACTTTATGGGAGCCGTTGTCCCAAAACGCTAGCTCAGTTGATGAGAGCAATTGCCCTTTACATGATGATAGACGTTGTCCGTAATGCTTGCACACTTGATAAGAGCAATTGTCACTTACATGATGAGACCCGTTGTTCCTAAAGGCTAATTTTATGAGGGCCGCTTGACCCTTACATGATACGAGCTGTTGTCCCTATAGACTCACTTGCTGAGAGCAATTATGGGAGCCGTTGTCCCTAAACGCTTGGTCACTTGATGAGAGCAATTGTCCTTTACATGATGATAGCCGTTGTCCTTATTGCTTGCACACTTGACATGAGCAATTGCCACTTGCATGATGAGATCCGTTGTTCCTAAAGGCTATCTTTGTGGGCGATTTGACCCTTACATGATAAGTGCCGCTGTCCCTAAAGGCTCATTTGTCGAGAGTAATTCTACCTTGCTTTATGGGAGCCGTTGTCCCTAAACGCTTGCTCACTTGATGAGAGCAATTACCCTTTACAGAATGATAGCCGTTGTCCCTAATGCTTGCACACCTGATAAGAGCTATTGTCACTGACATGTTGAGATCCGTTGTCTCTAAAGGCTACCTTTATAAGTGTAATTTGTCTCTTCCATGATAAGAGCCGTTGTCCCTAAACGCTTGCTCACTTAATGACAGAAATTGCCCTTTACATGATGATAGCCGTTGTCCCTAATGCTTGCACACTTGATAAGAGCAATTGTCACTTACATGATGAGATCCGTTGTTTCTAAAGGCTACCTTTATAAGGGCAATTTGTCTCTTCCATGATAAGAGCCGTTGTCCTTAAAGGCTCACTTATTGAGAGCAATTGTACCTAACTTTATGGGAGCCGTTGTCCCTAAAGGCTTGCTCACTTGATGAGAGCATTTGCCCTTTACATGATGATAGCCGTTGTCCCTAATGCTAGCACACTTGATTAGAGCAATTGTTACTGACATGGTGAGATCCGTTGTCTCTAAAGGCTACCTTTATAAGTGCAATTTGTCTCTTCCATGATAAGGGCCGTTGTCCCTAAAGGCTATCTTGTTGAGAGCAATTGTACCTGACTTTTTGGGAGCCTTTGTCCCTAAACGCTTGCTCACTTGATGAGAGCAATTTCCCTTTACATGATGATAGCCGTTGTCCCTAATGCTTGCACACTTGATAAGAGCAATTTTCACTTACATGATGAGATCCGTTGTCTCTAAAGGCTACCTTAATAAGAGCAATTTGTCTCTTCCATGATCAGAACCGTTGTTCCTAAAGGCTCACTTGTTGACAGCAATTGCACCTTACTTTATTTTAGCCGTTGTCCCTAAACGCTTGCTTACTTGATGAGAGCAATTGTCCTTTATATGACGATAGTCGTTGTCCCGAATGCTTGCACACATGACAAGAGCAATTGTCACTTGCATGATGAGATCCGTTTTCCCCAAAGGCTAACTTAATGAGGGCCATTTGTCCTTTACATGATAATAGCCGTTGTCCCTAAAGGCTCACTTGTTGAGAGCAATTTTACCTTACTTTATGGGAGCCGTTGTCCCCAAACGCTTGCTCACTTAATGAGAGCAATTGCCCTTTACATGATGATAGCCGTTGTCCCTAATGCTTCCACACTTTATAAGAGTAATTGTCACTTACATGATGAGATACGTTGTTTCTAAAGGCTACCTTTATAAGGGCAATTTGTCTCTTCCATGATAAGAGCCGTTGTCCTTAAAGGCTTACTTATTGAGAGCAATTGTACCTGACTTTATGGGAGCCGTTGTCCCTAAAGGCTTGCTCACTTGATGAGAGCATTTGCCCTTTACATGATGATAGCCGTTGTCCCTAATGCTTGCACACTTTATAAGAGCAATTGTCACTGACATGGTGAGATCCGTTGTCTCTAAAGGCTACCTTTATAAGTGCAATTTGTCTCTTCCACGATAAGGGCCGTTGTCCCTAAAGGCTCACTTGTTGAGAGCAATTGTACCTGACTTTTTGGGAGCCTTTGTCCCTAAACGCTTGCTCACTTGATGAGAGCAATTTCCCTTTACATGATGATAGCCGTTGTCCCTAATGCTTGCACACTTGATAAGAGCAATTGTCACTTACACGATGAGATCCGTTGTCTCTAAAGGCTACCTTAATAAGAGCAATTTGTCTCTTCCATGATAAGAGCCGTTGTTCCTAAAGGCTCACTTGTTGACAGCAATTGTACCTTACTTTATGGTAGCCGTTGTCCCTAAACGCTTGCTTACTTGATGAGAGCAATTGTCCTTTATATGATGATAGTCGTTGTCCCTAATGCTTGCACACATGACAAGAGCAATTGTCACTTGCATGATGAGATCCGTTTTCCCCAATGGCTAACTTTATGAGGGCCATTTGTCCTTTACATGATAAGAGCCGTTGTCTCTAAAGGATCACTTGTTGAGAGCAATTTTACCTTACTTTATGGGAGCCGTTGCCCCCAAACGCTTGCTCACTTGATGAGAGCAATTGCCCTTTACATGATGATAGCCGTTGTCCCTAATGCTTCCACACTAGATAAGAGCAATAGTCACTTACATGTTGAGATCCGTTGTCTCTAAAGGCTACCTTTATAAGGGCAATTTTTCTTTTCCTTGATAAGAGCCGTTGTCCTTAAAGGCTCACTTATTGAGAGCAATTGTACCTGACTTTATGGGGGCCGTTGTCCCTAAACGCTTGCTCACTTGATGAGAGCAATTGCCCTTTACATGATGATAGTCATTTTCCCTAATGCTTGCACACTTGATAAAAGCAATTTTCACTGACATGGTGAGATCCTTTGTCTCTAAAGGCTACCATTATAAGTGCAATTTGTCTCTTCCATGATAAGAGCCGTTGTCCCTAAAGGCTCACTTGTTGAGAGCAATTGTACCTGACTTTATGGGAGCCGTTGTCCCTAAACACTTTCTCACTTGATGAGAGCAATTGCCCTTTACATGATGATAACCGTTGTCCCCAATGCTTCCACACTTGATAAGAGCAATTGTCACTTACATGATGAGATTCGTTGTCTCTAAACGCTACCTTTATCAGAGCGATTTGTCTCTTCCATGATAAGAGTCGTTGTCCCTAAAGGCTGACTTGTTAAGAGCAATTGAACCTGACTTTATCGGAGCCGTTGTCCCTAAACGCTTGCACACTTGATGAGAGCAATTGTCCTTTACATGATGATAGCCGTTGTCTCTAATGCTTGCACACTTGACAAGAGCAATTGTCACTTGCATGATGAGATCCGTTGTCCCTAAAGGCTAACTTTATTATGGCGATTTGTCCCTTACATGATAAGTGCCGTTGTCCCTAAAGGCTCATTTGTTGCGAGCAATTATTCCTTACTTTATGATAGCCGTTGTCCCTAATGCTTGCACACTTGATAAGAGCAATTGTCACTGACATGGTGAGATTCTTTGTCTCTAAATGCTACCTTTATAAGTGCAATTTGTCTCTTCCATGATAAGAGCCGTTGTCCCTAAAGGCTCACTTGTTAAGACCAATTGTACCTGACTTTATGGGAGCCGTTGTCCCTAAACACTTTCTCACTTGATGAGAGCAATTGCCCTTTACATGATGATAACCGTCGTCCCCAATGCTTCCACACTTGATAAGAGCAATTGTCACTTACATGATGAGATTCGTTGTCTCTAAAGGCTACCTTTATCAGAGCAATTTGTCTCTTCCATGATAAGAGTCGTTGTCCCTAAAGGCTGACTTGTTAAGAGCAATTGAACCTGACTTTATCGGAGCCGTTGTCCCTAAACGCTTGCTCACTTGATGAGAGCAATTGCCCTTTACATGATGATAGTTGTTGTCCCTAATGCTTGCACACTTGATAAGAGCAATTGTCACTGACATGGTGAGATCCGTAGTCTCTAAAGGCTACCTTTATAAGTGCAATTTGTCTCTTCCATGATAAGAGCCGTTGTTCCTAAAGGCTCACTTGTTCAGAGCAATTGTACCTGACTTTATGGGAGCCGTTGTCCCAAAACGCTTGCTCACTTGTTGAGAGCAATTACCCTTTACATGATGATAGCCGTTGTCCCTAATGCTTGCACACTTGATAAAAGAAATTGTCACTTACATGATGAGACCCGTTGTCCCTAAAGGCTAACTTTATGAGGGCAATTTTTCCCTTACATGATAAGAGCCGTTGTCCCTAAAGAATCACTTGTTGAGAGAATTGTACCTTACTTTATGGGAGCCGTTGTCCCTAAACGCTTACTCAATTGATGATAGAAATTTCCCTTTACATGATGATAGCCATTGTCCCTAATGCTTGCACACTTGACAAAAGCAATTGTCACTTGCATGATGAGACCCGTTGTCCCTAATGGCTAACTTTATGAGGGCAATTTGTCTCATCCATGATAAGAGCCGTTGTCCCTAAAGGCTCACTTGTTAAGAGCAATTGTACCTGACTTTATGGTAGCCGTTGTCCCAAAACGCTAGCTCAGTTGATGAGAGCAATTGCCCTTTACATGATGATAGACGTTGTCCCTAATGCTTGCACACTTGATAAGAGCAATTGTCACTTACATGATGAGACCAGTTGTTCCTAAAGGCTAACTTTATGAGGGCCACTTGTCCCTTACATGATACGAGCTGTTGTCCCTATAGACTCACTTGCTGAGAGCAATTATGGGAGCCGTTGTCCCTAAACGCTTGCTCACTTGAGGAGAGCAATTGTCCTTTACAAGATGTTAGCCATTGTCCTTAATGCTTGCACACTTGACATGAGCAATTGCCACTTGCATGATGAGATCCGTTGTCCATAAAGGCTAACTTTGTGGGCGATTTGACCCGTACAAGATAAGTGCCGCTGTCCCTAACGGCTCATTTGTTGAGAGTAATTCTACCTTGCTTTATGGGAGCCGTTGTCCCTAAACGCGTGCTCACTTGATGAGAGCAATTGCGCTTTACATGATGATAGCCGTTGTCCCTAATGCTTGCACACTTGATAAGAGCAATTGTCACTGAGATGGTGAGATCCGTTGTCTCTAAAGGCTACCTTTATAAGTGCAATTTGTCTCTTCCATGATAAGAGCCGTTGTCCCTAAAGGCTCACTTGTTGAGAGCAATTGTACCTGACTTTATGGGAGCCGTTGTCCCTAAACACATTCTCACTTGATGAGAGCAATTACCCTTTACATGATGATAGCCGTTGTCCCTAATGCTTGCACACTTGATAAGAGCAATTGTCACTGACATGGTGAGATCCGTAGTCTCTAAAGGCTACCTTTATAAGTGCAATTTGTCTCTTCCATGATAAGAGCCGTTGTTCCTAAAGGCTCACTTGTTGAGAACAATTGTACCTGACTTTATACGAGCCGTTGTCCCCAAACGCTTGCTCACTTGATGAGAGAAATTGCCCTTTACAAGGAGAAATCCGGCCGCCACCCTCCCCCTAATTCCGGCCAATAATCTGCCTAATCGTCCTCTCTATCTCTTTGTTAGGGATATGCAATACGATTTAGGACAATTATACTCACGGGAGGGTGGTTGGTATCCTTTTATTCTTATTCTTTAATCGATTTCTCCTTATTTGTTTTTTCCAAAACCCTATTTCTTTCAATGTTTAATTAATATCGATTTCGTTAAGGTTTTGGATTTTTTGGGTTTCTGGATCGCATCTACTATTCCTCTTTCTTTGTAGTCGGTGTTAATCACCTATATATCAAGGGTGCGATCTGGTTTGCAAATTTTAATCCTATACGATTGCGTTTGTAATCGGGCTAGGGTTTTATTTGTTTGGTCGATCGTCTAGTGCTACATGTATATAATTATACGATCGTTATTGGGTTGTTATGGGCGATCAAAATCTATATCTAACTGCCTTCTATCTGTTGGATCGAATGGTTCTGTTAGGGAGTCTCATGAACGAAACCCTAATTTTAGGGTTTCGTATTTTTTTGGTTTTGATTGGCTGGTGTTGATGCAAGTTGGACTGATGTCCATTATGTCCTGGAAGTCGATCTGTTGATCGTGTTTATCGTTTGGTTTTGTGATGTTTATTCGAGGGAGTGGGTTGAGAGAGGGATGGGTGATGTTGTCGTTCATGTGCTGCTGCTGTTCGGTATTGCTGGAGGTCAAGTGGATCTTGGTTTTGTTAACACGGTTCATCTTTCAAAGTAATGTTGATGATCGTTATTTAATGGGTCTTCTGATTGATGTTGCTGATTGTTATGGATGTTAAGTTTTAGGGTTCTTATTCAAAAGCTCTAGTGTTCGTTTGGTACGACTTGATCTTGCTCGTGTTCACATCTTTTATGGTTTAGATCTGGTTGTTATCTACATTGGATTGTTGCATGGTACCCCTTGTTCATACGGTTTGATGCGGAATTGATCGGGGTATTGAAGTTAGGTTTATTAAACCTTTGATTTGTCTATGGCAGGTTATGATCATTCGGTTTACATGTTAATATCATGCGTTAGGCAGTATATGGTTTACAATAATCTTGTCATAGTGTTTGTCTATGGTAGTGGGTTTCATATTGGTTCATGCGGATTCAAGTTACTTGTAATTGCTGATGTGCTTCTGAATCGTACCATAGTTTCATGTGTAGCAAACATGTATTGTCCTTATGTGCATGGGAGCTACGGATGTAGGGTTATACCTACTGTTGGTTTCAATGATGGCATATGTAAGTTAAGTTTCTCGGGTATCTTATTCAAAAATCCTTGACTCGATCAATAGTAATTCTTTTTTTCTATCGATCGTTTATGGGTGGTTCGATCTTCATATTATGGTTCTATTTTTTGCATGGGATCGAAGTTGCTTTCTTTTGATGGATGTTAGGGTTTGGACCCTATTATATGTACAAGTCCACTTAATCCTCAAGCTTGGTTCATATTGCGTATGCTTTGTCTTGTTGTTGGTGGGGTCTTGTGGATAGGTTGGTGAGTGCATTGGTTTTATCTATTTCAAGTACTGATTTCTTTATTGATAATCCAATGCTGCATCATTGAAGGTTATGGACTTCTACGACGACGTGTGATGATTCAAGAACTTAATTTTATTTTGTAATCTTATAGTCGTTGTAGTTTTTTGTTCATATAGTAGTTGCTTTTGTTTAGCATGTTTGTTTGGTTAGTTGCACATGTTGTGCAGGTTAGTTTTAAGAATGGTATGTCATTCTTAGATAGGTGTCTTGTAAGTGTCCTAAGGGACTGGGGGCGAGGGAATCACCCTCGTCATTCTGTACTTCAACGTTTTCTTGGATAATGAATTTTACCAGGGTGAATAACCCTTTTACCCAAAAAAAAAAGAAATTGCCCTTTACATGATGATAGCCGTTGTCCCTAATGCTTCCACACTAGATAAGAGCAATAGTCACTTACATGTTGAGATCCGTTGTCTCTAAAGGCTACCTTTATAAGGGCAATTTTTCTTTTCCAGGATAAGAGCCGTTGTCCTTAAAGGCTCACTTATTGAGAGCAATTATACCTGACTTTATGGGAGCCGTTGTCCCTAAACGCTTGCTCACTTGATGAGAGCAATTGCCCTTTACATGATGATAATCGTTTTCCCTAATGCTTGCACACTTGATATGAGCAATTTTCACTGACATGGTGAGATCCTTTGTCTCTAAAGGCTACCATTATAAGTGCAATTTGTCTCTTCCATGATAAGAGCCGTTGTCCCTAAAGGCTCACTTGTTGAGAGCAATTGTACCTGACTTTATGGGAGCCGTTGTCCCTAAACACTTTCTCACTTGATGAGAGCAATTGCCCTTTACATGATGATAACCGTTGTCCCCAATGCTTCCACACTTGATAAGAGCAATTGTCACTTACATGATGAGATTCGTTGTCTCTAAACGCTACCTTTATCAGAGCGATTTGTCTCTTCCATGATAAGAGTCGTTGTCCCTAAAGGCTGACTTGTTAAGAGCAATTGAACCTGACTTTATCGGAGCCGTTGTCCCTAAATGCTTGCTCACTTGATGAGAGCAATTGTCCTTTACATGATGATAGCCGTTGTCTCTAATGCTTGCACACTTGATAAGAGCAATTGTCACTTGCATGATGAGATCCGTTGTCCCTAAAGGCTAACTTTATTATGGCGATTTGTCCCTTACATGATAAGTGCCGTTGTCCCTAAAGGCTCATTTGTTGAGAGCAATTATTCCTTACTTTATGGGAGCCGTTGTCCCTAAACGCTTGCTCACTTAATGAGAGAAATTGCCCTTTACATGATGATAGCCGTTGTCCCTAATGCTTCCACACTTGATAAGAGCAATTGTCACTTACATGATGAGATCCGTTGTTTCTAAAGGCTACCTTTATAAGGGCAATTTGTCTCTTTCATGATAAGAGCCGTTGTCCTTAAAGGCTCACTTATTGAGAGCAATTGTACCTGACTTTATGGGAGGCGTTGTCCCTAAAGGCTTGCTCACTTGATGAGAGCATTTGCCCTTTACATGATGATAGCCGTTGTCCCTAATACTTGCACACTTGATAAGAGCAATTGTCACTGACATGGTGAGATCCGTTGTCTCTAAAGGCTACCTTTATAAGTGCAATTTGTCTCTTCCATGATAAGGGCCGTTGTCCCTAAAGGCTCACTTGTTGAGAGCAATTGTACCTGACTTTTTGGGAGCCTTTGTCCCTAAACGCTTGCTCACTTGATGAGAGCAATTTCCCTTTACATGATGATAGCCGTTGTCCCTAATGCTTGCACACTTGATAAGAGCAATTGTCACTTACATGATGAGATCCGTTGTCTCTAAAGGCTACCTTAATAAGAGCAATTTGTCTCTTCCATGATAAGAGCCGTTGTTCCTAAAGGCTCACTTGTTGACAGCAATTGTACCTTACTTTATGGTAGCCGTTGTCCCTAAACGCTTGCTTACTTGATGAGAGCAATTGTCCTTTATATGATGATAGTCGTTGTCCCTAATGCTTGCACACATGACAAGAGCAATTGTCACTTGCATGATGAGATCCGTTTTCCCCAAAGGCTAACTTTATGCGGGCCATTTGTCCTTTACATGATAAGAGCCGTTGTCCCTAAAGGCTCACTTGTTGAGAGCAATTTTACCTTACTTTATGGGAGCCGTTGTCCCCAAACGCTTGCTCACTTGATGAGAGCAATTGCCCTTTACATGATGATAGCCGTTGTCCCTAATGCTTCCACACTAGATAAGAGCAATAGTCACTTACATGATGAGATCCGTTGTCTCTAAAGGCTACCTTTATAAGGGCAATTTTTCTCTTCCATGATAAGAGCCGTTGTCCTTAAAGGCTCACTTATTGAGAGCAATTGTACCTGACTTTATGGGAGCTGTTGTCCCTAAACGCTTGCTCACTTGATGAGAGCAATTGCCCTTTACATGATGATAGTCGTTTTCCCTAATGCTTGCACACTTGATAAGAGCAATTGTCACTGACATGGTGAGATTCTTTGTCTCTAAAGGCTACCTTTATAAGTGCAATTTGTCTCTTCCATGATAAGAGCCGTTGTCCCTAAAGGCTCACTTGTTAAGACCAATTGTACCTGACTTTATGGGAGCTGTTGTCCCTAAACACTTTCTCACTTGATGAGAGCAATTGCCCTTTACATGATGATAACCGTTGTCCCCAATGCTTCCACACTTGATAAGAGCAATTGTCACTTACATGATGAGATTCGTTGTCTCTAAAGGCTACCTTTATCAGAGCAATTTGTCTCTTCCATGATAAGAGTCGTTGTCCCTAAAGGCTGACTTGTTAAGAGCAATTGAACCTGACTTTATCGGAGCCGTTGTCCCTAAACGCTTGCTCACTTAATGAGAGCAATTGCCCTTTACATGATGATAGTTGTTGTCCCTAATGCTTGCACACTTGATAAGAGCAATTGTCACTGACATGGTGAGATCCGTAGTTTCTAAAGGCTACCTTTATAAGTGCAATTTGTCTCTTCCATGATAAGAGCCGTTGTTCCTAAAGGCTCACTTGTTCAGAGCAATTGTACCTGACTTTATGGGAGCCGTTGTCCCAAAACGCTTGCTCACTTGTTGAGAGCAATTACCCTTTACATGATGATAGCCGTTGTCCCTAATGCTTGCACACTTGATAAAAGAAATTGTCACTTACATGATGAGACCCGTTGTCCCTAAAGGCTAACTTTTTGAGGGCAATTTTTCCCTTACATGATAAGAGCCGTTGTCCCTAAAGAATCACTTGTTGAGAGAATTGTACCTTACTTTATGGGAGCCGTTGTCCCTAAACGCTTACTCAATTGATGATAGAAATTTCCCTTTACATGATGATAGCCATTGTCCCTAATGCTTGCACACTTGACAAAAGCAATTGTCACTTGCATGATAAGATCCGTTGTCCCTAAAGGCTAACTTTATGAGGGCAATTTGTCTCATCCATGATAAGAGCCGTTGTCCCTAAAGGCTCACTTGTTAAGAGCAATTGTACCTGACTTTATGGGAGCCGTTGTCCCAAAACGCTAGCTCAGTTGATGAGAGCAATTGCCCTTTACATGATGATAGACGTTGTCCCTAATGCTTGCACACTTGATAAGAGCAATTGTCACTTACATGATGAGACCAGTTGTTCCTAAAGGCTAACTTTATGAGGGCCACTTGTCCCTTACATGATACGAGTTGTTGTCCCTATAGACTCACTTGCTGAGAGCAATTATGGGAGCCGTTGTCCCTAAACGCTTGCTCACTTGAGGAGAGCAATTGTCCTTTACAAGATGTTAGCCATTGTCCTTAATGCTTGCACACTTGACATGAGCAATTGCCACTTGCATGATGAGATCCGTTGTCCCTAAAGGCTAACTTTGTGGGCGATTTGACCCGTACAAGATAAGTGCCGCTGTCCCTAAAGGCTCATTTGTTGAGAGTAATTCTACCTTGCTTTATGGGAGCCGTTGTCCCTAAACGCGTGCTCACTTGATGAGAGCAATTGCGCTTTACATGATGATAGCCGTTGTCCCTAATGCTTGCACACTTGATAAGAGCAATTGTCACTGAGATGGTGAGATCCGTTGTCTCTAAAGGCTACCTTTATAAGTGCAATTTGTCTCTTCCATGATAAGAGCCGTTGTCCCTAAAGGCTCACTTGTTGAGAGCAATTGTACCTGACTTTATGGGAGCCGTTGTCCCTAAACACATTCTCACTTGATGAGAGCAATTACCCTTTACATGATGATAGCCGTTGTCCCTAATGCTTGCACACTTGATAAGAGCAATTGTCACTGACATGGTGAGATCCGTAGTCTCTAAAGGCTACCTTTATAAGTGCAATTTGTCTCTTCCATGATAAGAGCCGTTGTTCCTAAAGGCTCACTTGTTGAGAGCAATTGTACCTGACTTTATACGAGCCGTTGTCCCAAAAAGCTTGCTCACTTGTTGAGAGCAATTACCCTTTACATGATGATAGTCGTTGTCCCTAATGCTTGCACACTTGATAAGAGAAATTGTCACTTACATGATGAGACCCGTTGTCCCTAAAGGCTAACTTTATGAGGGCAATTTTTCCCTTACATGATAAGAGCCGTTGTCCCTAAAGAATCACTTGTTGAGAGAATTGTACCTTACTTTATGGGAGCCGTTGTCCCTAAACGCTTGCTCACTTGATGATAGCAATTTCCCTTTACATGATGATAGCCATTGTCCCTAATGCTTGCACACTTGACAAAAGCAATTGTAACTTGCATGATGAGATCCGTTGTCCCTAAAGGCTAACTTTATTAGGGCAATTTGTCTCATCCATGATAAGAGCCATTGTCCCCAAAGGCTCACTTGTTAAGAGCAATTGTACCTGACTTTATGGGAGCCGTTGTTCCAAAACGCTAGCTCAGTTGATGAGAGCAATTGTCCTTTACATGATGATAGACGTTGTCCGTAATGCTTGCACACTTGATAAGAGCAATTGTCACTTACATGATGAGACCCGTTGTTCCTAAAGGCTAATTTTATGAGGGCCGCTTGACCCTTACATGATACGAGCTGTTGTCCCTATAGACTCACTTGCTGAGAGCAATTATGGGAGCCGTTGTCCCTAAACGCTTGCTCACTTGATGAGAGCAATTGTCCTTTACATGATGATAGCCGTTGTCCTTATTGCTTGTACACTTGACATGAGCAATTGCCACTTGCATGATGAGATCCGTTGTTCCTAAAGGCTATCTTTGTGGGCGATTTGACCCTTACATGATAAGTGCCGCTGTCCCTAAAGGCTCATTTGTCGAGAGTAATTCTACCTTGCTTTATGGGAGCCGTTGTCCCTATACGCTTGCTCACTTGATGAGAGCAATTACCCTTTACAGAATGATAGCCGTTGTCCCTAATGCTTGCACACCTGATAAGAGCTATTGTCACTGACATGTTGAGATCCGTTGTCTCCAAAGGCTACCTTTATAAGTGTAATTTGTCTCTTCCATGATAAGAGCCGTTGTCCCTAAAGGCTCACTTGTTGAGAGCAATTGTACCTGACTTTATGGGAGCCGTTGTCCCTAAACACTTTCTCACTTGATGAGGGCAATTGCCCTTTACATGATGATAGCCGTTGTCCCTAATGCTTGCACACTTGATAAGAGCAATTGTCACTGACATGATGAGATCCGTTGTCTCTAAAGGCTACCTTAATAAGGGCAATTTGTCTCTTCCATGATAAGAGTCATTGTTCCCAAAGGCTCACTTGTTGAGAGCAATTGTACCTTACTTTATGGTAACCGTTGTCCCTAAACGCTTGCTTACTTGATGAGAGCAATTGTCCTTTATATGATGATAGCCGTTGTCCCTAATGCTTGGACACTTGCATGATGAGATCCGTTGTCCGTAAAGGCTAAATTTATGAGGGTCATTTGTCCTTTACATGATAAGAGCCGTTGTCCCTAAAGGCTCACTTGTTGAGAGCAAGTTTACCTTACTTTATGGGAGTCGTTGTCCCTAAACGCTTGCTCACTTGATGAGAGCAATTGCCCTTTACATGATGATAGCCGTTGTCCCTAATGCTTCCACACTTGACAAGAGCAATTGTCACTTACATGATGAGATCCGTTGTCTCTAAATGCTACCTTTATAAGGGCAATTTTTCTCTTCCATGATATGAGTCGTTGTCCTTAAAGGCTCATTTATTGAGAGCAATTGTACCTGACTTTATGGGAGCTGTTGTCCCTAAACACTTGCTCACTTGAAGAGAGCAATTGCCCTTTACATGATGATAGCCGTTTGTCCCTAATGCTTGCACACTTGATAAGAGCAATTATCACTGACATGGTGAGATCCGTAGTCTCAAAAGGCTACCTTCATAAGTGCAATTTGTCTCTTCCATGATAAGAGCCGTTGTTCCTAAAGGCTCACTTGTTGAGAGCAATTGTACCTGACTTTATGGGAGCCGTTGTCCCTAAACGCTTGCTCACTTGATGAGAGCAATTGCCCTTTACATTATGATAGTCGTTGTCCCTAATGCTTCCGCACTTGATAAAAGCAATTGTCACTTACATGATGAGATCCGTTGTCTCTGAAGGCTACATTATAAGGGCAATTATTCTCTTCCATGATAAGAGCCGTTGTCCTTAAAGGCTCACTTATTGAGAGCAATTGTACCTGACTTTTTGGGAGCCGTTGTCCCTAAACGCTTGCCCACTTGATGAGAGCAATTGCCCTTTTCATGATGATAGTCGTTGTCCCTAATGCTTACACACTTGATAAGAGCAATTGTCACTGACATGGTGAGATCCGTTGTCTCTAAAGGCTACCTTTATAAGTGCAATTTGTCTCTTCCATGATAAGAGCCCTTGTTCCCAAAGGCTCACTTGTTGAGAGCAATTGTACCTGACTTTATGGGAGTCGTTTTCCCAAAACGCTTGCTCACTTGATGAGAGCAATTGCCCTTTACATGATGATAGTCGTTGTCCCTAATGCTTGCACACTTGACAAGAGCAATTGTCACTTGCATGATGAGATCCGTTGTCCCTAAATGCTAACTTTATGAGGGCGATTTGTCCCTTATATGATAAGTGCCGTTGTCCCTAAAGGCTCATTTGTTGAGAGCAATTCTATCTTGCATTATTGGAGCCGTTGTCTCTAAACGCTTGCTCACTTGAAGAGAGTAATTGCCCTTTACATGATGATAGCCGTTGTCCCTAATGCTTCCACACTTGACAAGAGCAATTGTCACTTACATGATGAGATCCGTTGTCTCTAAAGGCTACCTTTATCAGAGCAATTTGTCTCTTTCATGATAGGAGCCGTTGTCCCTAAAGGCTCACTTGTTAAGAGCAATTGTACCTGACTTTATGTGAGCCGTTGTCCCTAAACGCTTGCTCACTTGATGAGAGCAATTGCCCTTTACATGATGATAGCCGTTGTCCCTAATGCTTGCACACTTGATAAGAGCAATTGTCACTTACATGATGAGACCTGCTGTCCCTAAAGGCTAACTTTATGAGGGCCATTTGTCCCTTACATGATAAGAGCCGTTGTCCCTAAAGACTCACTTGTTGAGAGCAATTATGGGATCCGTTGTCCCTAAACGCTTGCTCACTGGTTGAGAGCAGTTGTCCTTTACATGATGATAGTCGTTGTCTCTAATGCTTCCACACTTGACAAGAGCAATTGTCACTTGCATGATGAGATCCGTTGTCCCTAAAGGCTAACTTTATGAGGGCGATTTGTCCCTTACATGATAAGTGCCATTGTCCCTAAAGGCTCATTTGTTGAGAGAAATTCTTCCTTACTTTATGGGAGCCGTTGTCCCTAAACGCTTGCTCACTTGATGAGAGCAATTGCCCTTTACATTATGATAGCCGTTGTCCCTAATGCTTCCACACTTGATAAGAGCAATTGTCACTTACATGATGAGATCCGTTGTCTCTAAAGGCTACCTTTATAAGGGTAATTTGTCTCTTCCATGATAAGAGCCGTTGTCCTTAAAGGCTCACTTATTGAGAGCAATTGTACCTGACTTTATGGGAGCCGTTGTCCCTAAAGGCTTGTTCACTTGATGAGAGCAATTGCCCTTTACATGATGATAGCCGTTGTCCCTAATGCTTGCACACTTGATAAGAGCAGTTGTCACTGACATGGTGAGATCCGTTGTCTCTAAAGGCTACCTGTATAAGTGCAATTTGTCTCTTCCATGATAAGAGCCGTTGTACTTAGAGGCTCACTTGTTGAGAGCAATTGTACTTGACTTTTTGGGAGCCTTTGTCCCTAAACGCTTGCTCACTTGATGAGAGCAATTTCCCTTTACATGATGATAGTCGTTGTCCCTAATGCTTGCACACTTGATAAGAGCAATTGTCACTTACATGATGAGATCCGTTGTCTCTAAAGGCTACCTTAATAAGAGCAATTTGTCTCTTCCATGAGAAGAGCCGTTGTTCCTAAAGGCTCACTTGTTGACAGCATTTGTACCTTACTTTATGGTAGCCGTTGTCCCTAAACGCTTGCTTACTTGATGAGAGCAATTGTCCTTTATATGATGATAGCCGTTGCCCCTAATGCTTGCACACATGACAAGAGCAATTGTCACTTGCATGATGAGATCCGTTTTCCCCAAAGGCTAACTTTATGAGGGCCATTTGTCCTTTACATGATAAAAGCCGTTGTCCCTAAAGGCTCACTTGTTGAGAGCAATTTTACCTTACTTTATGGGAGCCGTTGTCCCCAAACGCTTGCTCACTTGATGAGAGCAATTGCCCTTTACATGATGATAGCCGTTGTCCCTAATGCTTCCACACTAGATAAGAGCAATTGTCACTTACATGATGAGATCCGTTGTGTCTAAAGGCTACCTTTATAAGTGCAATTTTTCTCTTCCACGATAAGAGCCGTTGTCCTTAAAGGCTCACTTATTGAGAGTAATTGTACCTGACTTTATGGGAGCCGTTGTCCCTAAACACTTTCTCACTTGATGAGAGCAATTGCCCTTTACATGATGATAACCGTCGTCCCCAATGCTTCCACACTTGATAAGAGCAATTGTCACTTACATGATGAGATTCGTTGTCTCTAAAGGCTACCTTTATCAGAGCAGTTTGTCTCTTCCATGATAAGAGTCGTTGTCCCTAAAGGCTGAATTGTTAAGAGCAATTGAACCTGACTTTATCGGAGCCATTGTCCCTAAACGCTTGCTCACTTGATGAGAGCAATTGCCCTTTACATGATGATAGCCGTTGTCCCTAATGCTTGCACAGTTGATAAGAGCAATTGTCACTGACATGGTGAGATCCGTAATCTCTAAAGGCTACCTTTATAAGTGCAATTTGTCTCTTTCATGATAAGAGCCGTTGTTCCTAAAGGCTCACTTTTTGAGAGCAATTGTACCTGACTTTATGGGAGCCGTTGTCCCGAAATGCTTGCTCACTTGTTGAGAGCAATTACCCTTTACATGATGATAGCCGTTGTCCCTAATGCTTGCACACTTGATAAGAGAAATTGTCACTTACATGATGAGACCCGTTGTCCCTAAAGGCTAACTTTATGAGGGCAATTTTTCCCTTACATGATAAGAGCCGTTGTCCCTAAAGAATCACTTGTTGAGAGCAATTGTACCTTACTTTATGGGAGCCGTTGTCCCTAAACGCTTGCTCACTTGATGATAGCAATTTCCCTTTACATGATGATAGCCATTGTCCCTAATGCTTGCACACTTGATAAGAGCAATTGTCACTTACATGATGAGACCCGTTGTTCCTAAAGGCTAACTTTATGAGGGCCATTTGTCCCATACATGATACGAGCTGTTGTCCCTATAGACTCACTTGCTGAGAGCAATTATGGGAGCCGTTGTCCCTAAACGCTTGCTCACTTGATGAGAGCAATTGTCCTTTACATAATGATAGCCGTTCTCCTTAATGCCTGCACACTTGACATGAGCAGTTGCCACTTGCATGATGAGATCCGTTGTCCCTAAAGGGTAACTTTGTGGGTGATTTGACCCTTACAAGATAAGTGCCGCTGTCCCTAAAGGCTCATTTGTTGAGAGTAATTCTACCTTGCTTTATGGGAGCCGTTGTCCCTAAACGCTTGCTCACTTGATGTGAGCAATTGCCCTTTACATGATGATAGCCGTTGTCCCTAATGCTTGCACACTTGATAAGAGCAATTGTCACTGACATGGTGAGATCCGTTGTCTCTAAAGGCTACCTTTATAAGTGCAATTTGTCTCTTCCATGATAAGAGCCGTTGTCCCTAAAGGCTCACTTGTTGAGAGCAATTGTACCTGACTTTATGGGAGCCGTTGTCCCTAAACACATTCTCATTTGATGAGAGCAATTGCCTTTACATGATGATAGCCGTTGTCCCTATTGCTTGCACACTTGATAAGAGCAATTGTCACTTACATGACGAGATCCGTTGTCTCTAAAGGCTACCTTAATAAGGGCAATTTGTCTCTTCCATGATAAGAGCCGTTGTTCCTAAAGGCTCACTTGTTGAGAGCAATTGTACCTTACTTTATGGTAACCGTTGTCCCTAAACGCTTGCTTACTTGATGAGAGTAATTGTCCTTTATATGATGATAGCCGTTGTCCCTAATGCTTGCACACTTGCATGATGAGATCCGTTGTCCCTAAAGGCTAAATTTATGAGGGTCATTTGTCCTTTACATGATAAGAGCCGTTGTCCCTAAAGGCTCACTTGTTGAGAGCAATTTTACCTTACTTTATGGGAGCCGTTGTCCCTAAACGCTTGCTCACTTGATGAGAGCAATTGCCCTTTACATGATGATAGCCGTTGTCCCTAATGCTTCCACACTTGATAAGAGCAATTGTCACTTACATGATGAGATCCGTTGTCTCTAAATGCTACCTTTATAAGGGCAATTTTTCTCTTCCATGATATGAGCCGTTGTCCTTAAAGGCTCACTTATTGAGAGCAATTGTACCTGACTTTATGGGAGCCGTTGTCCCTAGACCCTTTCTCACTTGATGAGAGCAATTGCCGTTTATATGATGATAGTCGTTGTCCCTAATGCTTGCACACTTGATAAGAGCAATTATCACTCACATGGTGAGCTCCGTAGTCTCAAAAGGGTACCTTTATAAGTGCAATTTGTCTCTTCCAAGATAAGAGCCATTGTTCCTAAAGGCTCACTTGTTGAGAGCAATTGTACCTGAATTTATGGGAGCCGTTGTCCCAAAACGCTTGCTCACTTGTTGAGAGCAATTGCCCTTTACATGATGATAGCTGTTGTCCCTAATGCTTGCACACTTGATAAGAGCAATTGTCACTTACATGATGAGACCCGTTGTCCCTAAAGGCTAACTTTATGAGGGCAATTTTTCCCTTACGTGATAAGAGCCGTTGTCCCTAAAGAATCACTTGTTGAGAGCAATTGTACCTTACTTTATGGGAGCCGTTGTCCCTAAACGCTTGCTTACTTGATGAGAGCAATTGTCCTTTATATGATGATAGCCGTTGTCCCTAATGCTTGCACACTTGCATGATGAGATCCGTTGTCCCTAAAGGCTAAATTTATGAGGGTCATTTGTCCTTTACATGATAAGAGCCGTTGTCCCTAAAGGCTCACTTGTTGAGAGCAATTTTACCTTACTTTATGGTAGTCGCTGTCCCTAAACGCTTGCTCACTTGATGAGAGCAATTGCCCTTTACATTATGATAGTCGTTGTCCCTAATGCTTCCACACTGGATAAGAGCAATTGTCACTTACATGATGAGATCCATTGTCTTTAAAGGCTACCTTTATAAGGGCAACTTTTCTCTTCCATGATATGAGCCGTTGTCCTTAAAGGCTCACCTATTGAGAGCAATTGTACCTGACTTTATGGGAGCCGTTGTCCCTAAACACTTGCTCACTTGATGAGAGCAATTGCCCTTTACATGATGATAGCCGTTGTCCCTAATGCTTGCATACTTGATAAGAGCAATTATCACTGGCATGGTGAGATCCGTAGTCTCAAAAGGCTACCTTTATAAGTGCAATTTGTCTCTTCCATGATAAGAGCCATTGTTCCTAAAGGCTCACTTGTTGAGAGCAATTGTACCTGACTTTATGGGAGCCGTTGTCCCAAAACGCTTGCTCACTTATTGAGAGCAATTGCCCTTTACATGATGATAGCCGTTGTTCCTAATGCTTGCACACTTGATAAGAGCAATTGTCACTTACTTGATGAGACCCGTTGTCCCTAAAGGCTAACTTTATGAGGGCAATTTTTCCCTTACATGATAAGAGCCGTTGTCCCTAAAGAATCACTTGTTTTTTGGGTAAAAAGGTTAATTCACCCCGGCAAAATTCATTACACCAAAAAACGTTGAAGTACATAGGATGAGGGTGATATCCCTCACCTCAGTCCCTTAGGACACTTACAGACTCAAATATACGAATGACACACCATTCGTATAACTTACAATAAAATGAACCTACTAATAATGACACAAGTACATAATACATGACAATACTACTCAAGGAAAACTTGAGCCTTCTAAATCACTTTAGCGGTTCACCTTAACTTTCATGAAGAATCCACAGATAAACATCCAATCGATCTTCAACATAAAATCAACAAATACAAAAGGTTTTGAACAAGACCCTTCCAACTTAACTTCCACATAGAGTACCAATCTCCCCATTACATAAGAATTCTGCCCGGATTCAAGGAAACAAAAGGTACCCATTATACATAGTACTTTCTTCACTCTTTGATCGTAATATGTGAGTTCAGGTCATAAAGAGTAGAAAAAGTAACCATGCACCAACCACATGCAATCCAACCAGCTCAACATAACATAAAATCCAGCATCACACGTAAGAATCATCTTGAGCCAATATGATCACAACTACCCATCATGCAGCAAAATCTTGACATAATCAAACATTAGCATCACCGTATATAATCACTATGTAAAGAATCTGCCATAAACAAACATAGAGTTAATAAACCCTAACTATTCAGCCATGCATAACCATCAACACGATCAAAACTAGGGTTTTTGAATAAGTTACCCTAAAACTTAACTTCCATCTCTCTCTAACCCACTTCCATGGCAGCACCAACATGATAACACAATTAGTACCAAACAATCCGTTGAATCAGATTGACCACCAAGAAACAACCAGATCCATGATCACTAACAATGGAGAATATTCAAAACCCTAAAAGAGTTTCGTTAGTCATGAAGAACAACAATGTGTCTTTGCGGATGGTGTTTGGAATCGCATTAAATTTCTTGCTGGTCTAGATAATGTGGCACATAATATTTATGCCATCGTTGAGCATATTGGAGTGAATTCGAAAAAGAAGTCTTCCCATGGTGTTATTGCGAGATTGGTGCTTGCTGCTACAGCCTACTTTATTTGGCAAGAAAGCAATTGGAGGTTGTTTAAAAAGTTGAAGAGATCCGTTGCTCAAGTTAGTGAGTGTATCTCAGCAGCAGTTCGGCTCAAGCTTCTTTCGTGTAGGTTCAAGCGAACCAAGAAGGGAGAGGCTTACGCTCGAGTTTGGGACCTTCCCGATTCTGTTTCTAGATGATTGATCGTCTATTTTGTTTATGTTCCATTAGGTGGTTTTTCCCTATTGGAGTCATTGGTTATGTAGTTGATTTGTAATTTGTTGGCATGTCATTTTTGGGTAAAGGGGTAGACTTAAAACTTCGGATCGTATTTCTAGATGGTTCAATATTTCTAGTACTGTTTGCCCTTTATGTAATAGTGTTGATGAATCTCATGCCCACTTGTTCTTCTCTTGTAACTTTTCTAAAGCTGTGTGGGATAATTTAAAACTTTTGTGTAAGCTGGATGATATTTCGTTTAAGTGGGCTGAAGTTGTTTCTGGAATCTCTATTAGAACTGCTAATAATTCTATATGGAGTGTGATTCAGCGTTTAGTGTTTGGAGCTGCGGTCTATTACATTTGGCAAGAGCGTAATTTTAGGTTGTTTCAAAAGAATTTTCGAAGTGAGGAGACTATTTTTAAGATTATCGTTGATATAGTTAGACATAAGCTGTTAAGTCTGAAGATTAAGTATTCCGTGGATTCTGTGAAGGCTGCTCATATTTGGAAAATCCCGTTGAGGAGTTATAGTTGCTGTGACAATGGTATTAATGGTGTTACTTGACTCTTTGGTGACTGTGAGTTTGCACAAATTCTTATTGAATTTGGGGCTTTGGGTTGGAAATGTTTTTGCTAATCAGTATTCTTATGATGATTTTGTTATGGTTTGTAAGTTCATCAGATCTTGTTATTGTTGGGTTTGTTGGTGTTTCTTGGGCACTGGTTTCTGGAATTGTATTTATGTTTTTGATCCGGGTGTTTGTGATTTTTTCAAGTTATTATGCACTACAGATGAGAGGGTAGCTTCCTGCGCTGGTCATCTGTTTGTGGTATGCTGGTTTGGATGGCTATGCACTACAGGAACCGATCCTTTATTCTGTGCTGATAACTTGTATTGGTTGACTTGGTCTCAAATGAGTTTAATGAGTAACGAGACTGAGTTTGTGATTGCTATCAGGTTTAGTACTTTTCTGTTTAGTATTTGGAGCTCTGATTATTCTTATGATGGTTGGGTTTGTTGCTGTTTATTGGGTACGGGTTTCTGGAAATGTAATCTTGTTTTTGATCCGGGTGATTGTGGTTCTAGCAAGTTACTATGCACTACAGATGAGAGGATAGCTTCCTGCGCTGGTCATCATTTTGTAGTACGGTGTTATGGATGGCTATGCACTACAGGAACCGATTCTTTATTCTGCGCTGGTAACTTGTATTGGATGATATTGTTTCATATGAGTCGTATGAGTATGGAGACTGTGGTTGTGATTGATACCACAACATGTGTTATTGGGTACAACTTCATTGCTGATATTATTTTCTTTGTGGTTATCTTTGTTAATGGGTGGGGGTATGAGGTGTTTTATGTTAGCAGATGTTGCGCTTTACTTGTTTTGATCTTTTGGTACTCTAACGCAAACATACCTTGTACTCTTTTTCCTTGCTCAAAGTTTTCCCACAGGGTTTTTATTTGGCAAGGTTTTTTAACGAGACAAGGTTATTGGATGATTGAAGACTTGATGATTCATCCTTTCCCTGATCTGAGTTTGGAGATTCTATTTGTGGCTTTGTGTTATGTTACAATGCTACTGTATCAAGCTTCTTTCCTGTTTATTAGAATTCAGTATTTATGCATGCTATGACTGTTTGTGAATGGTGATGTTTGGAGCTCTTTTGGTTGATTCCTTTTGAGTTACCCATGTATTCAGAGTTCTCAAGTGGTCATAGTTCTATGCTGTCTTATACTGAGTTTTGATGTTTCAGGGGTTGCTTTTTGGTTTATGCAGTTTTTGGTTGTTTATTAGTTAACTTTGTTATTTTAGCATTGTTGGTTATCAGTTTGTACTTGTTCATTTTGTTTTGTATTTCTGTTTCTAGGCAAGATATGCTTGGTCTATCTTGTGCTATCCTATGTACATAACCTTATTTTATTTAATATATTTTACCTTTTTGTAAAAAAAAAAAAAAAACGTTGAAGTGCAAAATGACGAGGGTGATTTCCCTCGCCCCCAGTCCCTTAGGACACTTACAAGACACCTATCTAAGAATGACATACCATTCTTAAAACTAACATGCACAACATGTGCAACTTACCAAACAAACATGCTAAACAAAAGCAACTACGAATATAAGAATGACACACCATTCTTATAACTTACAATAAAATGAACTTACCAATAATGACAAAAGTACATAAAAATTACAATACTACTCAAGAAAGGTACTTGAGCCTTCTAGTCACTTTGGTTGTCCATCTTAACTACCATGAAGAATCCCCGAATAAACATCCAAGCGATCTTCAACATATCATCTGTTTGTAGTAGCAAAGAACACCACAAACAACAATCCACACTTCCCAACGTATTAAAGACTATAACATCAAAGACACTAAGTCTTAAAATACGATGGGGTAAGTACACCAACTACCATTCAAGAAGGGAAGCCAAGCCATGCATCCGTTGCAATACCAAGCAGCAACCTGAATAAGAATTCACCAAAAGCAATCAACCAAACTTGAATGATAACCAACAGCACCACCATGAATAGAACCATCATTGATCGACTCTTGGATTAACATCCAATTATCAGCCAAACACACAAAGCATGATGATCCACCAAGCATAGGACCTTCCAAATACGTATACCCAGACCAAACATGGGACTAACATAGGGTCGAATCCCTAACTTCCATCAAAACGAGCAGCTTCAATCCAACGCATAACATAAAACCATAATATGTAGATCGAACCACCCCTAAATGATCCATAGAAAAATATGAGACATTCCTATTGATCGAATCTAGGATTTTTGAATAAGTTACCCTAGAAACTTAACTTACAAATACCATCAATATGATCAGCAAATCTGATACACACTTATAATCCAAACCCTAGGACGGGTTACATGCAACCATAAAATCACCACACCCTTAACGAGTATAGTGTGTGAGTCAATGACCAGCAGACCAATGCACATAGAATGAAACGAAACCCTAATATAGGGAGTCGAAAGGAATGAAACCAAAGTGCATCATCATAACAGGTTCGACCTTATATAGGTAAAAGTCGATTAAAAATCGACTGAAGGTTAGAAAGTCGACCAGAAGGTGGTTTTTGAACAAGAACCATACAAAACTTGACTTACACATCCCATCAATAACTAGGATTTTAGAAAAAAGAATCCTAACATCCATCAAATTGATCACAAAGACTAAGATTAACCAGTACTCATATGTCTTCGATCAGTAGATACACGCATAGGGTTATCAAACCCTAACATCCAATGCGATAAGAACCTCCACTCTCTCAAACCCACTATCATTAAACTAAACCCCATCAGGTACGAACCATAAACCAACAATCAATCCAAAAACATTTGGATCCTTCCAGCATATACATGAACAAAACCCTAAAAAGGGTTTACCCTCAATATGAATCATTAACAGAACCCTAAAAAAGGAATACGGTTATAACGTAAAGCATCATGCACCCCAAATCAGTCCCTAAATCGACCTCTTCAAGAAAACCAAAAAAAGGTTTTATACAAATCATAGCCGACTTAGAAGTATCCCACCAGATCGTCATAGAATAAATCGATTAAGAAACCGACCTAATAAAGAGCAACAATCCAGAATCGATCAAAGATAAGAAACCCTAAAAAGGATTTCGCATTCAGAACATGACCAGCAGCAATACAAACCAGCAATGATCAAGGAATTAATAATAACGATTGATATAGGGTTTCCTTAATCATTCCCAAGTGGATCGATTTATAAAAAACGAACATATAATCACCCAGCCGCCACCACTAGAGATAAACCACATCCTAAATTGATTGCATACCAATAAACAAGGAATCGAATCACTTGCTAATAGGTAGAGAGGCAAGATAGGCTGTGAATATTGGACGGAAAAAACCTTGGTGATGGTGGCTGGAAATCGCCCACACTAGAGAGAGAGAACTAGGGTTTTTACCACACAAGTTATAGTTGTTGGCATGTCATTCGAATAGGCTGTTCAAGCTTTGCTTGAGGTTAATGTGACACTCAGTCACATTCCAGTGTTCTTATCGGTTCTTTGGGAGATTAATATATTTTACCAGGGTATTCCCTTTTACCCAAAAAAAACAAACCCAAACCAACGCACGATGTTAAATATAGATAGATTCAACGGCTTGAACATGCTACGCTCACCATACAAGAAGATCGAAAAAAAATAAAACCATGTAAACCATACGATCAACCAGAAACAATAAACCCTAATCGTAAAAGAAAAAATTATAGAATCGATGTGAGTACAGCCCTTAAAAGAGAATACCAAACCGACCTGCTAAGCAATAGAACCCAAGTGCGATTAAACAACCCAAAAAAGAAACCCTAACCAGTCAACGATTTAGCCAATAGTCGGTTAAAATCGTTTAAATCATGAATGAACAAATTTAGGGTTTCGATCATAAGAATAGGGACGATTAAAAGATGAAAACAGATAGAAAACCCACCCTCCACCCTAACATACCAAATTCTTTGTTGTTAATTCAGTAATCCCAATAAAGATTAAAGAAAAAACCAATCAAATAGGAAGAATTATGGACGAATTTGATAGAGGGGGGGGGGCTGAGATCGCCCCTAGTTGAGAGAGAAAATCGTATTTACGGATGTTGTAGGTTTATTAAAAGAATCACTTGTTGAGAGCAATTGTACCTTACTTTATGGGAGCCGTTGTCCCTAAACGCTTGCTCACTTGATGATAGCAATTTCCCTTTACATGATGATAGCCATTGTCCCTAATGCCTGCACACTTGACCAGAGCAATTGTCACTTGCATGATGAGATCCGTTGTCCCTAAAGGCTAACTTTATGAGGGCAATTTGTCTCTTACATGATAAGAGCCGTTGTCCCTAAAGGCTCACTTGTTAAGAGCAATTGTACCTGACTTTATGGGAGCCGTTGTCCCTAAACGCTAGCTCACTTGATGAGAGCAATTGCCCTTTACATGATGATAGACGTTGTCCCTAATGATTGCACACTTGATAAGAGCAATTGTCACTTACATGTTGAGACCCGTTGTTCCTAAAGGCTAACTTTATGAGGGCCATTTGTCCCTTACAGGATACGAGCTGTTGTCCCTAAGTTCTCACTTGCTGAGAGCAAATATGGGGGCCGTTGTCCCTCAACGCTTGCTCACTTGATGAGAGCAATTGTCCTTTACATGATGATAGCCGTTGTCCCTAATGCTTGCACACTTGACATGAGCAATTGTCACTTGCATGATGAGATCCGTTGTCCCTAAAGGCTAACTTTGTGGGTAATTTGACCCTTACATGATAAGTGCCATTGTCCCTAAAGGCTCATTTGTTTAGAGTAATTCTACCTTGCTTTATGGGAGCCGTTGTCCCTAAACGCTTGCTAGTGATGAGAGCAATTGCCCTTTACATGATGATAGCCGTTGTCCCTAATGCTTGCACACTTGATAAGAGCAATTGTCACTGACATGGTGAGATCCATTGTCTCTAAAGGCTACCTTTATAAGTGCAATTTGTCTCTTCCATGATAAGAGCCGTTGTCCCTAAAGGCTCACTTGTTGAGAGCAATTGTACCTGACTTTATGGGAGCCGTTGTCCCTAAACACTTTCTCACTTGATGAGAGCAATTGCCCTTTACATGATGATAGCCGTTGTCCCTAATGCTTGCACACTTGATAAGAGCAATCGTCACTTACATGATGAGATCCGTTGTCTCTAAAGGCTACCTTAATAAGGGCAATTTGTCACTTCCATGATAAGAGCCGTTGTTCCTAAAGGCTCACTTGTTGAGAGCAATTGTACCTTACTTTATGGTAGCCGTTGTTCCTAAATGCTTGCTTACTTGATGAGAGCAATTGTCCTTTATATGATGATAGCCGTTGTCCCTAATGCTTGCACACTTGCATGATGAGATCCGTTGTCCCTAAAGGCTAAATTTATGAGGGTCATTTGTCCTTTACATGATAAGAGCCGTTGTCCCTAAAGGCTCACTTGTTGAGAGCAATTTTACCTTACTTTATGGGAGCCGTTGTCCCTAAACACTTGCTCACTTGATGAGAGCAATTGCCCTTTACATGATGATAGCCGTTATCCCTAATGCTTCCATACTTGATAAGAGCAATTGTCACTTACATGATGAGATCCGTTGTCCCTAAAGGCTACCTTTATAAGGGCATTTTTTCTCTTCCATGATATGGGCCGTTGTCCTTAAAGGCTCACTTATTGAGAGCAATTGTACCTGACTTTATGGGAGCCGTTGTTCCAAAACACTTGCTCACTTGATGAGAGCAATTGCCCTTTACATGATGATAGCCGTTGTCCCTAATGCTTGCACACTTGATAAGAGCAATTATCACTGGCATGGTGAGATCCGTAGTCTTAAAAGGCTACCTTTATAAGTGCAATTTGTCTCTTCCATGATAAGAGCCGTTGTTCCTAAAGGCTCACTTGTTGAGAGCAATTGTACCTGACTTTATGGGAGCCGTTGTCCCAAAACGCTTGCTCACTTGTTGAGAGCAATTGCCCTTTACATGATGATACCCGTTGTTCCTAATGCTTGCACACTTGATAAGAGCAATTGTCACTTACACGATGAGACCCGTTGTCCCTAAAGGCTAACTTTATGATGGCAATTTTTCCCTTACATGATAAGAGCCGTTGTTCCTAAAGAATCACTTGTTGAGAGTAATTGTACCTTACTTTATGGGGGCCGTTGTCCCTAAACGCTTGCTCACTTGATGATAGCAATTTCCCTTTACATGATGATAGCCATTGTCCCTAATGCTTGCACACTTGACCAGAGCAACTGTCACTTGCATGATGAGATCCGTTGTCCCTAAAGGCTAACTTTATGAGGGCAATTTGTCTCTTCCATGATAAGAGCCGTTGTCCCTAAAGGCTCGGTTGTTAAGAGCAATTGTACCTGACTTTATGGGAGCCGTTGTCCCTAAACGCTAGCTCACTTGATGAGAGCAATTGCCCTTTACATGATGATAGACGTTATCCCTAATGATTGCACACTTGATAAGAGCAATTGTCACTTACATGATGAGACCCGTTGTTCCTAAAGGCTAACTTTATGAGGGCCATTTGTCCCTTACATGATACGAGCTGTTGTCCCTAAAGACTCACTTGCTGAGAGCAAATATGGGAGCCGTTGTCCCTAAACGCTTGCTCACTTGATGAGAGCAATTGTCCTTTACCTGATGATAGCCGTTGTCCCTATTGCTTGCACACTTGACATGAGCAATTGTCACTTGCATGATGAGATCCATTGTCCCTAAAGGCTAACTTTGTGGGCGATTTGACCCTTACATGATAAGTGTCGTTGTCCCTAATGGCTCATTTGTTGAGAGTAATTCTTCCTTGCTTTATGGGAGCCGTTGTCCCTAAACGCTTGCTCACTTGATGAGAGCAATTGCCCTTTACATGATGATAGCCGTTCTCCCTAATGCTTGCACACTTGATAAGAGCAATTGTCCCTAACATGGTGAAATCCATTGTCTCTAAAGGCTACCTTTATAAGTGCAATTTGTCTCTTCCATGATAAGAGCCGTTGTCCCTAAAGGCTCACTTGTTGAGAGCAATTTTACCTGACTTTATGGGAGCCGTTGTCCCTTAACACTTTCTCACTTGATGAGAGCAATTGCCCTTTACATGATGATAGCCATTGTCCCTAATGCTTGCACACTTGATAAGAGCAATTGTCACTTACATGATGAGATCCATTGTCTCTAAAGGATACCTTTATAAGTGCAATTTGTCTCTTCCATGATAAGAGCCGTTGTCCCTAAAGGCTCACTTGTTGAGAGCAGTTGTACCTTACTTTATGGTAGCCGTTGTCCCTAAACGCTTGCTTACTTGATGAGAGCAATTGTCCTTTATATGATGATAGCCGTTGTCCCTAATGCTTGCACACTTGCATGATGAGATCCGTTGTCCCTAAAGGCTAAATTTATGAGGGTCATTTGTCCTTTACATGATAAAGGCCGTTGTCCCTAAAGGCTCACTTCTTGAGAGCAATTTTACCTTACTTTAGCCGTTGTCCCTAAACGCTTGCTCACTTGATGAGAGCAATTGCCCTTTACATGATGATAGCCGTTGTCCCAAATGCTTCCATACTTGATAAGAGCAATTGTCACTTACATGATGAGATCCGTTGTCTCTAAAGGCTACCTTTATAAGGGCAATTTTTCTATTCCATGATATGAGCCTTTGTCCTTAAAGGCTCACTTATTGAGAGCAATTGTACCTGACTTTATGGGAGCTGTTGTCCCTAAACACTTGCTCACTTGATGAGAGCAATTGCCCTTTACATGATAATAGCCGTTGTCCCTAATGCTTGAACACTTGATAAGAGCAATTATCACTGGCATGGTGAGATCCGTAGTCTCAAAAGGCTACCTTTATATGTGCTATTTGTCTCTTCCATGATAAGAGCCGTTGTTCCTAAAGGTTCACTTGTTGAGAGCAATTGTACCTGACTTTATGGGAGCCGTTGTCCCAAAACGCTTGCTCACTTGTTGAGAGCAATTGCCCTTTACATGATGATAGCCTTTGTTCCTAATGCTTGCACACTTGATAAGAGCAATTGTCACTTACATGATGAGACCCGTTGTCCCTAAAGGCTAACTTTATGAGGGCAATTTTTCCCTTACATGATAAGAGCCGTTGTCCCTAAAGAATCACTTGTTGATAGCAATTGTACCTTACTTTATGCGAGCCGTTGTCCCTAAACGCTTGCTCACTTGATGATAGCAATTTCCCTTTACATGATGATAGCCATTGTCCCTAATGCTTGCACACTTGACCAGAGCAATTGTCACTTGCATTATGAGATCCGTTGTCCCTAAAGGCTAACTTTATGAAGGCAATTTGTCTCTTCCATGATAAGAGCCGTTGTCCCTAAAGGCTCACTTGTTAAGAGCAATTGTACCTGACTTTATGGGAGCCATTTTCCCTAAACGCTAGCTCACTTGATAAGAGCAATTGCCCTTTACATGATGATAGACGTTGTCCCTAATGATTGCACACTTGATAAGAGCAATTGTCACTTACATGATGATACCCGTTGTTCCTAAAGGCTAACTTTATGAGGGCCATTTGTCCCTTACAGGATACGAGCTGTTGTCCCCAAATTCTCACTTGCTGAGAGCAAATATGGGAGCCGTTGTCCCTAAACGCTTGCTCACTTGATTAGAGCAATTGTCCATTACATGATGATAACCGTTGTCCCTAATGCTTGCACACTTGACATGAGCAATTGTCACTTGCATGATGAGATCCGTTGTCCCTAAAGGCTAACTTTGTGGGCGATTTGACCTTTACATGATAAGTGCCGTTGTCCCTAAAGGCTCATTTGTTGAGACTAATTCTACCTTGCTTTATGGGAGCCGTTGTCCCTAAACGCTTGCTCACTTAATGAGAGCAATTGCCCTTTACATGATGATAGCCGTTGTCCCTAATGCTTGCACCCTTAATAAGAGCAATTGTCACTGACATGGTGAGATCCATTGTCTCTAAAGGCTACCTTTATAAGTGCAATTTGTCTCTTCCATGATAAGAGCCGTTGTCCCTAAAGACTCACTTGTTGAGAGCAATTGTATCTGACTTTATGGGAGCCGTTGTCCCTAAACACTTTCTCACTTGATGAGAGCAATTGCCCTTCACATGATGATAGCCGTTGTCCCTAATGCTTGCACACTTGATAAGAGCAATTGTCACTTACATGATGAGATCCATTGTCTCTAAAGGCTTCCTTAATAAGGGCAATTTGTCTCTTCCATGATAAGAGCCATTGTTCCTAAAGGCTCACTTGTTGAGAGCAATTGTCCTTTATATGATGATAGCCGTTGTCCCGAATGCTTACACACTTGACAAGAGCAATTGTCACTTGCATGATGAGATCCGTTGTCCCTAAAGGCTAAATTTATGAGGGCCATTTGTCCTTTACATGATTAGAGCCTTTGTCCCTAAAGGCTTACTTGTTGAGAGCAATTTTACCTTACTTTATGGGAGCCGTTGTCCCTAAACGCTTGCTCACTTGATGAGAGCAATTTCCTTTTACATGATGATAACCGTTGTCCCTAATGCTTCCACACTTGATAAGAGCAATTGTCACTTACATGATGAGATCCGTTGTCTCTAAAGGCTACCTTTATCAGAGCAATTTGTCTCTTCCATGATAACAGTTGTTGTCCCGAAAGGCTCACTTGTTAAGAGCAATTGTACCGGACTTTATGGGAGCCGTTGTCCCTAAACACTTGCTCACTTGATGAGAGCAATTGCCTTTTACATCATGATAGCCGTTGTCCCTAATGCTTGCGCACTTGATAAGAGCAATTGTCACTGATATGGTGAGATCCGTTGTCTCTAAAGGCTACCTTTATAAGCGCAATTTGTCTCTTCCATGATAAGAGCCGTTGTCCCTAAAGGCTCACTTGTTGAGAGCAATTGTACTTGACTTTATGGGAGACGTTGTCCCTAAACACTTTCTCACTTGATGAGAGCAATTGCCCTTTACATGATGATAGCCGTTATCCCTAACGCTTGCACACTTGATAAGAGCAATTGTCACTTACATGAGGAGATCCGTTGTCTCTAAAGGCTACCTTAATAAGGGCAATTTGTCTCTTCCATGATAAGAGCCGTCGTTCCTAAAGGCTCACTTGTTGAGAGCAATTGTACCTTACTTTATGGTAGCCGTTGTCCCTAAACGCTTGCTTACTTGTTGAGAGCAATTGTCCTTTATATGAGGATAGCCGTTGTCCCTAATGCTTGCATACTTGCATGATGAGATCCATTGTCCCTAAAGGCTAAATTTATGAGGGTCATTTGTCCTTTACATGAAAAGAGCCGTTGTCCCTAAAGGCTCACTTGTTGAGAGCAATTTCACCTTACTTTATGGGAGCCGTTGTCCCTAAACGCTTGCTCACTTGATGAGAGCAATTGCCCTTTACATGATGATAGCCGTTGTCCCTAATGCTTCCACACTTGATAAGAGCAATTGTCACTTACATGAAGAGATCCGTTGTCTCTAAAGGCTACCATTATAAGGGCAATTTTTCTCTTCCATGATAAGAGCCGTTGTCCTTAAAGGCTCACTTATTAAGAGCAATTGTACCTGACTTTATGGGAGCCGTTGTCCCTAAACCCTTGCTCACTTGATGAGAGCAATTGCCCTTTACATGATGATAGCCATTGTCCCTAATGCTTGCACACTTGATAAGAGCAATTGTCACTGACATGGTGAGATCCGTTGTCTCTAAAGGCTACCTTTAAAAGTGCGATTTGTCTCTTCCATGATAAGAGCCGTTGTTCCTAAAGGCTCACTTGTTGAGAGCAATTGAACCTGAATTTATGGGAGCCGTTGTCCCAAAACGCTTGCTCACTTGTTGAGAGCAATTGCCCTTTACATGATGATAGCCATTGTCCATAATGCTTGCACACTTGATAAGAGTAATTGTCACTTACATAATGAGACCCGTTGTCCCTAAAGGCTAACATTATGAGGGCAATTTGTCCCTTACATGATAAGAGCCGTTGTCCCTAAATAATCACTTGTTGAGAGCAATTTTACCTTATTTTATGGGAGTCGTTGTCCCTAAACGCTTGCTCACTTGATGATAGCAATTTCCCTTTACATGATGATAGCCATTGTCCCTAATGCTTGCACACTTGACAAGAGCAATTGTCACTTGCATGATGAGATCCGTTGTCCCTAAAGGCTAACTTAACAAGAGCAATTGTCACTTGTTAAGAGCAATTGTACCTGACTTTATGGGAGCCGTTGTCCCTAAACGCTAACTCCCTTGATGAGAGCAATTGCCCTTTACATGATGATAGACGTTGTCCCTAATGCTTGCACACTTGATTAGAGCAATTGTCCTTTACATGATGATAGCCATTGTCCCTAATGCTTGCACACTTGACATGAGCAGTTGTCACTTGCATGATGAGATCCGTTGTCCCTAAAGGCTAACTTTGCGGGCGATTTGACCCTTACATGATAGGTGCCATTATCCCTAAAGGCTCATTTGTTGAGAGTAATTCTACCTTGCTTTATGGGAGCCGTTGTCCCTAAACGCTTGCTCACTTGATGAGAGCAATTGGCCTTTACATGATGATAGCCGTTGTCCCTAATGCATGTACACTTGATAAGAGCAATTGTCACTGACTTGGTGAGATCCGTTGTCTCTAAAGGCTACCTTTATAAGTGAAATTTGTCTCTTCCATGATAAGAGCCGTTGTCCCTAAAGGCTCACTTGTTGAGAGCAATTGTACTTGACTTTTTGGGAGCCGTTGTCCCTAAACACATTCTCACTCGAATTGAGCAATTGCCCTTTACATGATGATAGCCGTTGTCCCTCATGCTTGCACACTTGATAAGATCAATTGTCACTTACATGATGAGATCCGTTGTCTCTAAAGGCTACCTTAATAAGGGCAATTTGTCTCTTCCATGATAAGTGCCGTTGTTCCTAAAGGCTCACTTGTTGAGAGCAATTGTACTTTACTTTATGGTAGCCGTTGTCCCTAAACGCTTGCTTACTTGATGAGAGCAATTGTCCTTTATATGATGATAGCCGTTGTCCCGAATGCTTGCACACTTGACAAGAGCAATTGTCACTTGCATGATGAGATCTATTGTCCCTAAAGACTAAATTTATGTGGGCCATTTGTCCTTTACATGATAAGAGCCTTTGTACCTAAAGGCTCAATTGTTGAGAGCAAGTTTACCTTACTTTATGGGAGCCGTTCTCCCTAAACGCTTGCCCACTTGATGAGAGCAATTTCCCTTTACATGATGATAACCGTTGTCCCTAATGCTTCCACACTTGATAAGAGCAATTGTCACTTATATGAGATCCGTTGTCTCTAAAGGATACTTTTATCAGAGCAATTTGTCTATTCCATGATAAGAGTCGTTGTCCCTAAAGGCTCACTTGTTAAGAGCAATTGTACCTGACTTTATGGGAGCCGTTGTCCCTAAACGCTTGCTCACTTGATGAGAGCAATTGCCTTTTACATGATGGTAGCCGTTGTCCCTAATGCTTGCACACTTGATAAGAGCAATTGTCACTGATATGGTGAGATCCGTTGTCTCTAAAGGCTACCCTAATAAGGGCAATTTGTCTCTTCCATGATAAGAGCCGTAGTTCCTAAAGGCTCACTTGTTGAGAGCAATTGTACCTTACTTTATGGTAGCCGTTGTCCCTAAACGCTTGCTTACTTGATGAGAGCAATTGTACTTTATATGATGATAGCCGTTGTCCCTATGCTTGCACACTTGCATGATGAGATCCGTTGTCCCTAAAGGCTAAATTTATGAGGGTCATTTGTCCTTTACATGATAAGAGTCGTTGTCCCTTAAAGCTCTCTTGTTGAGAGCAATTTTACCTTACTTTATGGGAGCCGTTGTCCCTAAACACTTGCTCACTTGATGAGAGCAATTGCCCTTTACATGATGATAGCCGTTGTCCCTAATGCTTCCACACTTGATAAGAGCAATTGTTACTTACATGATGAGATCCGTTGTCTCAAAAGGCTACCTTTATAAGGGCAATTTTTCTCTTCCATGATAAGAGCCGTTGTCATTAAAGGCTCACTTATTGAGAGCAATTGTACTTGACTTTATGGGAGCCGTTGTCCCTAAACACATTCTCACTTGATGAGAGCAATTGCCCTTTACATGATGATAGCCGTTGTCCCTAGTGCTTGCACACTTGATAAGAGCAATTGTCACTGACATGGTGAGATCCGTTGTCTCTAAAGGCTACCTTTATAAGTGCAATTTGTCTCTTCCATGATAAGAGCCGTTGTTCCTAAAGGCTCAATTGTTGAGAGCAATTGTACCTGACTTTATGGGAGCCGTTGTCCCAAAACGCTTGCTCACTTGTTGAGAGCAATTGCCCTTTACATGATGGTAGCCGTTGTCCCCAATGCTTGCACACTTGATAAGAGCAATTGTCACTTACGTGATGAGACCCGTTGTCTATAAAGGCTAACTTTATGAGGGCAATTTGTCCCTTACATGATAAGAGCCGTTGTCCCTAAAGAATCACTTATTGAGAGCAATTGTACCTTACTTTATGGGAGCCGTTGTCCCTAAACGCTTGCTCACTTGATGATAGCAATTTCCCTTTACATGATGATAGCCATTGTCCCTAATGCTTGCACACTTGACAAGAGCAATTGTCACTTGCATGATGAGATCCGTTGTCCCTAAAGGCTAACTTTATGAGATCAATTTGTCTCCTCCGTGATAAGAGCCGTTGTCCCTAAAGGCTCACTTGTTAAGAGCAATTGTACCTGACTTTATGGGAGCCGTTGTCCCTAAACGCTAGCTCACTTGATGAAGGCAATTGCCCTTTACATGATGATAGACGTTGTCCCTAATGCTTGCACACTTGATAAGAGCAATTGTCACTTACATGGTGAGACCCGTTGTTCCTAAAGGCTAACTTTATGAGGGCCATTTGTCCCTTACATGATACGAGCTGTTGTCCCTAAAGACTCACTTGCTGAGAGCAATTATGGGAGCCGTTGTCCCTTAACGCTTGCCCATTTGATGAGAGCAATTGTCCTTTACATGATGATAGCCGTTGTCCCTAATGCTTACACACTTGACAAGAGCAATTTTCACTTGCATGATGAGATCCGTTGTCCCTAAAGGCTAACTTTGTAGGCGATTTGTCCCTTACATGATAAGTGCCATTGTCCCTAAAGGCTCATTTGTTAAGACCAATTCCACCATGCTTTATGGGAGCCGTTGTCCCTAAACGCTTGCTCACTTGATGAGAGCAATTGCCCTTTACATGATGATAGCCGTTGTCTCTAATGCTTCCACACTTGATAAGAGCAATTGTCACTTACATGATGAGATCCGTTGTCTCTAAACGCTACCTTTAGAAGGCAATTTTTCTCTTCCATGATAAGAGCCGTTGTCCTTAAAGGCTCACTTATTGAGAGCAATTGTACCTAACTTTATGGGAGCCGTTGTCCCTAAACGCTTACTCACTTGGTGAGAGCAATTGCCCTTTACATGATGATAGCCGTTGTCCCTAATGCTTGCACACTTGATAAGAGCCATTGTCACTGACATGGTGAGATCCGTTGTCTCTAAAGGCTACCTTTATAAGTGCAATTTGTCTCTTCCATGATAAGAGCCGTTGTTCCTAAAGGCTCACTTGTTGAGAGCAATTGTACCTGACTTTATGGGAGCCGTTGTCCCAAAACGCTTGCTCACTTGTTGAGAGCAATTGCCCTTTACATGATGATAGCCGTTGTCCCCAATGCTTGCACACTTGATAAGAGCAATTGTCACTTACGTGATGAGACCCGTTGTCTATAAAGGCTAACTTTATGAGGGCAATTTGTCCCTTACATGATAAGAGCTGTTGTCCCTAAAGAATCACTTGTTGACAGCAACTGTACCTTACTTTATGGGAGCCGTTGTCCCTAAACGCTTGCTCACTTGATGATAGCAATTTCCCTTTACATGATGATAGCCATTGTCCCTAATGCTTGCACACTTGACAAGAGCAATTGTCACTTGCATGATGAGATCCGTTGTCCCTAAAGGCTAACTTTATGAGATCAATTTGTCTCTTCCATGATAAGAGCCGTTGTCCCTAAAGGCTCACTTGTTGAGAGCAATTATACTTGACTTTATGGGAGCCGTTGTCCCTAAACACTTTCTCACTTGATGAGAGCAATTGCCCTTTACATGATGATAGTTGTTATCCCTAACGCTTGCACACTTGGTAAGAGCAATATCACTTACATGAGGAGATCCGTTGTCTCTAAAGGCTACCTTAATAAGGGCAATTTGTCTCTTCCATGATAAGAGCCGTCGTTCCTAAAGGCTCACTTGTTGAGAGCAATTGTACCTTACTTTATGGTAGCCGTTGTCCCTAAACGCTTGCTTACTTGTTGAGAGCAATTGTCCTTTATATGAGGATAGCCGTTGTCCCTAATGCTTGCATACTTGCATGATGAGATCCATTGTCCCTAAAGGCTAAATTTACGAGGGTCATTTGTCCTTTACATGAAAAGAGCCGTTGTCCCTAAAGGCTCACTTGTTGAGAGCAATTTCACTTTACTTTATGGGAGCCGTTGTCCCTAAACGCTTGCTCACTTGATGAGAGCAATTGCCCTTTACATGATGATAGCCGTTGTCCCTAATGCTTCCACACTTGATAAGAGCAATTGTCACTTACATGAAGAGATCCGTTGTCTCTAAAGGCTACCTTTATAAGGGCAATTTTTCTCTTCCATGATAAGAGCCGTTGTCCTTAAAGGCTCACTTATTAAGAGCAATTGTACCTGACTTTATAGGAGCCGTTGTCCCTAAACCCTTGCTCACTTGATGAGAGCAATTGCCCTTTACATGATGATAGCCATTGTCCCTAATGCTTGCACACTTGATAAGAGCAATTGTCACTGACATGGTGAGATCCGTTGTCTCTAAAGGCTACCTTTAAAAGTGCGATTTGTCTCTTCCATGATAAGAGCCGTTGTTCCTAAAGGCTCACTTGTTGAGAGCAATTGAACTTGAATTTATGGGAGCCGTTGTCCCAAAACGCTTGCTCACTTGTTGAGAGCAATTGCCCTTTACATGATGATAGCCATTGTCCCTAATGCTTGCACACTTGATAAGAGCAATTGTCACTTACATAATGAGACCCGTTGTCCCTAAAGGCTAACATTATGAGGGCAATTTGTCCCTTACATGATAAGAGCCGTTGTCCCTAAAGAATCACTTGTTGAGAGCAATTTTACCTTATTTTATGGGAGCCGTTGTCCCTAAACGCTTGCTCACTTGATGATAGCAATTTCCCTTTACATGATGATAGCCATTGTCCCTAATGCTTGCACACTTGCCAAGAGCAATTGTCACTTGCATGATGAGATCCGTTGTCCCTAAAGGCTAACTTTATGAGGGCAATTTGTCTCTTCCATGATAAGAACCTTTGTCTCTAAAGGCTCACTTGTTAAGAGCAATTGTACCTGACTTTATGGAACCGTTGTCCCTAAACGCTAACTCCCTTGATGAGAGCAATTGCCCTTTACATGATGATAGACGTTGTCCCTAATGCTTGCACACTTGATAAGAGCAATTTTCACTTACATGACGAGACCCGTTGTTCCTAAAGGCTAACTTTATGAGGGTCATTTGTCCCTTACATGATACGAGCTGTTGTCACTTGCTGAGAGAAATTATTGGAGCCGCTGTCCCTAAACGCTTGCTCACTTGATTAGAGCAATTGTCCTTTACATGATGATAGCCATTGTCCCTAATGCTTGCACACTTGACATGAGCAATTGTCACTTGCATGATGAGATCTGTTGTCCCTAAAGGCTAACTTTGCGGGCGATTTGACCCTTACATGATAGGTGCCGTTATCCCTAAAGGCTCATTTGTTGAGAGTAATTCTACCTTGCTTTATGGGAGCCGTTGTCCCTAAACGCTTGCTCACTTGATGAGAGCAATTGCCCTTTACATGATGATAGCCGTTGTCCCTAATGCATGCACACTTGATAAGAGCAATTGTCACTGACATGGTGAGATCCGTTGTCTCTAAAGGCTACCTTTATAAGTGCAATTTGTCTCTTCCATGATAAGAGCCGTTGTCCCTAAAGGCTCACTTGTTGAGAGCAATTGTACCTGACTTTATGGGAGCCGTTGTCCCTAAACACATTGTCACTTGATGAGAGCAATTGCCCTTTACATGATGATAGCCGTTGTCCCTAATGCTTGCACACTTGATAAGAGCAATTGTCACTTACATGATGAGATCCGTTGTCTCTAAAGGCTACCTTAATAAGGGCAATTTGTCTCTTCCATGATAAGAGCCGTTGTTCCTAAAGGCTCACTTGTTGAGAGCAATTGTACTTTACTTTATGGTAGCCGTTGTCCCTAAACGCTTGCTTACTTGATGAGAGCAATTGTCCTTTATATGATGATAGCCGTTGTCCCGAATGCTTGCACACTTGACAAGAGCAATTGTCACTTGCATGATGAGATCCGTTGTCCCTAAAGACTAAATTTATGTGGGCCATTTGTCCTTTACATGATAAGAGCCTTTGTACCTAAAGGCTCAATTGTTGAGAGCAAGTTTAGCTTACTTTATGGGAGCCGTTCTCCCTAAACGCTTGCCCACTTGATGAGAGCAATTTCCCTTTACATGATGATAACCGTTGTCCCTAATGCTTCCACACTTTATAAGAGCAATTGTCACTTACATGATGAGATCCGTTGTCTCTAAAGGATACCTTTCTCAGAGCAATTTGTCTATTCCATGATAAGAGTCGTTGTCCCTAAAGGCTCACTTGTTAAGAGCAATTGTACCTGACTTTATGGGAGCCGTTGTCCCTAAACGCTTGCTCACTTGATAAGAGCAATTGCCTTTTACATGATGGTAGCCGTTGTCCCGAATGCTTGCACACTTGATAAGAGCAATTGTCACTGATATGGTGAGATCCGTTGTCTCTAAAGGCTACCCTAATAAGGGCAATTTGTCTCTTCCATGATAAGAGCCGTAGTTCCTAAAGGCTCACTTGTTGAGAGCAATTGTACCTTACTTTATGGTAGCCGTTGTCCCTAAACGCTTGCTTACTTGATGAGAGCAATTGTACTTTATATGATGATAGCCGTTGTCCCTATGCTTGCACACTTGCATGATGAGATCCGTTGTCCCTAAAGGCTAAATTTATGAGGGTCATTTGTCCTTTACATGATAAGAGCCGTTGTCCCTTAAAGCTCTCTTGTTGAGAGCAATTTTACCTTACTTTATGGGAGCCGTTGTCCCTAAACACTTGCTCACTTGATGAGAGCAATTGCCCTTTACATGATGATAGCCGTTGTCCCTAATGCTTCCACACTTGATAAGAGCAATTGTCACTTACATGATGAGATCCGTTGTCTCAAAAGGCTACCTTTATAAGGGAAATTTTTCTCTTCCATGATAAGAGCCGTTGTCATTAAAGGCTCACTTATTGAGAGCAATTGTACTTGACTTTATAGGAGCCGTTGTCCCTAAACACATTCTCACTTGATGAGAGCAATTGTCCTTTACATGATGATAGCCGTTGTCCCTAGTGCTTGCACACTTGATAAGAGCAATTGTCACTGACATGGTGAGATCCGTTGTCTCTAAAGGCTACCTTTATAAGTGCAATTTGTCTCTTCCATGATAAGAGCCGTTGTTCCTAAAGGCTCACTTGTTGAGAGCAATTGTACCTGACTTTATGGGAGCCGTTGTCCCAAAACGCTTGCTCACTTGTTGAGAGCAATTACCCTTTACATGATGATAGCCGTTGTCCCCAATGCTTGCACACTTGATAAGAGCAATTGTCACTTACGTGATGAGACCCGTTGTCTATAAAGGCTAACTTTATGAGGGCAATTTGTCCCTTACATGATAAGAGCCGTTGTCCCTAAAGAATCACTTGTTGAGAGCAATTGTACCTTACTTTATGGGAGCCGTTGTCCCTAAACGCTTGCTCACTTGATGATAGCAATTTCCCTTTACATGATGATAGCCATTGTCCCTAATGCTTGCACACTTGACAAGAGCGATTGTCACTTGCATGATGAGATCCGTTGTCCCTAAAGGCTAACTTTATGAGATCAATTTGTCTCTTCCGTGATAAGAGCCGTTGTCCCTAAAGGCTCACTTGTTAAGAGCAATTGTACCTGACTTTATGGGAGCCGTTGTCCCTAAACGCTAGCTCACTTGATGAGAGCAATTGCCCTTTACATGATGATAGACGTTGTCCCTAATGCTTGCACACTTGATAAGAGCAATTGTCACTTACATGATGAGACCCGTTGTTCCTAAAGGCTAACTTTATGAGGGCTATTTGTCCCTTACATGATACGAGCTGTTGTCCCTAAAGACTCACTTGCTGAGAGCAATTATGGGAGCCGTTGTCCGTTAACGCTTGCCCATTTGATGAGAGCAATTGTCCTTTACATGATGATAGCCGTTGTCCCTAATGCTTGCACACTTGACAAGAGCAATTTTCACTTGCATGATGAGATCCGTTGTCCCTAAAGGCTAACTTTGTAGGCGATTTGTCCCTTACATGATAAGTGCCATTGTCCCTAAAGGCTCATTTGTTAAGAGCAATTCCACCATGCTTTATGGGAGCCGTTGTCCCTAAACGCTTGCTCACTTGATGAGAGCAATTGCCCTTTACATGATGATAGCCGTTGTCTCTAATGCTTCCACACTTGATAAGAGCAATTCTCACTTACATGATGAGATCCGTTGTCTCTAAACGCTACCTTTAGAAGGCAATTTTTCTCTTCCATGATAAGAGCCGTTGTCCTTAAAGGCTCACTTATTGAGAGCAATTGTACCTAACTTTATGGGAGCCGTTGTCCCTAAATGCTTACTCACTTGGTGAGAGCAATTGCCCTTTACATGATGATAGCCGTTGTCCCTAATGCTTGCACACTTGATAAGAGCCATTGTCACTGACATGGTGAGATCCGTTGTCTCTAAAGGCTACCTTTATAAGTGCAATTTGTCTCTTCCATGATAAGAGCCGTTGTTCCTAAAGGCTCACTTGTTGAGAGCAATTGTACCTGACTTTATGGGAGCCGTTGTCCCAAAACGCTTGCTCACTTGTTGAGAGCAATTGCCCTTTACATGATGATAGCCGTTGTCCCCAATGCTTGCACACTTGATAAGAGCAATTGTCACTTACGTGATGAGACCCGTTGTCTATAAAGGCTAACTTTATGAGGGCAATTTGTCCCTTACATGATAAGAGCCGTTGTCCCTAAAGAATCACTTGTTGAGAGCAATTGTACCTTACTTTATGGGAGCCGTTGTCCCTAAACGCTTGCTCACTTGATGATAGCAATTTCCCTTTACATGATGATAGCCATTGTCCCTAATGCTTGCACACTTGACAAGAGCAATTGTCACTTGGATGATGAGATCCGTTGTCCCTAAAGGCTAACTTTATGAGATCAATTTGTCTCTTCCGTGATAAGAGCCGTTGTCCCTAAAGGCTCACTTGTTAAGAGCAATTGTACCTGACTTTATGGGAGCCGTTGTCCCTAAACGCTAGCTCACTTGATGAGAGCAATTGCCCTTTACATGATGATAGACGTTGTCCCTAATGCTTGCACACTTGATAAGAGCAATTGTCACTTACATGATGAGACCCGTTGTTCCTAAAGGCTAACTTTATGAGGGCCATTTGTCCCTTACATGATACGAGCTGTTGTCCCTAAAGGCTCGCTTGCTGAGAGCAATTATGGGAGCCGTTGTCCCCTAACGCTTGCCCATTTGATGAGAGCAATTGTCCTTTACATGATGATAGCCGTTGTCCCTAATGCTTGCACACTTGACAAGAGCAATTTTCACTTGCATGATGAGATCCGTTGTCCCTAAAGGCTAACTTTGTAGGCGATTTGTCCCTTACATGATAAGTGCCATTGTCCCTAAAGGCTCATTTGTTAAGAGCAATTCCACCATGCTTTATGGGAGCCGTTGTCCCTAAACGCTTGCTCACTTGATGAGTGCAATTGCCCTTTACATGATGATAGCCGTTGTCTCTAATGCTTCCACACTTGATAAGAGCAATTGTCACTTACATGATGAGATCCGTTGTCTCTAAAGGCTACCTTTAGAAGGCAATTTTTCTCTTCCATGATAAGAGCCGTTGTCCTTAAAGGCTCACTTATTGAGAGCAATTGTACTTGACTTTATGGGAGCCGTTGTCCCTAAACACATTCTCACTTGATGAGAGCAATTGCCCTTTACATGATGATAGCCGTTGTCCCTAGTGCTTGCACACTTGATAAGAGCAATTGTCACTGACATGGTGAGATCCGTTGTCTCTGAAGGCTACCTTTATAAGTGCAATTTGTCTCTTCCATGATAAGAGCCGTTGTTCCTAAAGGCTCACTTGTTGAGAGCAATTGTACCTGACTTTATGGGAGCCGTTGTCCCAAAACGCTTGCTCACTTGTTGAGAGCAATTGCCCTTTACATGATGATAGCCGTTGTCCCCAATGCTTGCACACTTGATAAGAGCAATTGTCACTTACGTGATGAGACCCGTTGTCTATAAAGGCTAACTTTATGAGGGCAATTTGTCCCTTACATGATAAGAGCCGTTGTCCCTAAAGAATCACTTGTTGAGAGCAATTGTACCTTACTTTATGGGAGCCGTTGTCCCTAAACGCTTGCTCACTTGATGATAGCAATTTCCCTTTACATGATGATAGCCATTGTCCCTAATGCTTGCACACTTGACAAGAGCAATTGTCACTTGCATGATGAGATCCGTTGTCCCTAAAGGCTAACTTTATGAGATCAATTTGTCTCTTCCGTGATAAGAGCCGTTGTCCCTAAAGGCTCACTTGTTAAGAGCAATTGTACCTGACTTTATGGGAGCCGTTGTCCCTAAACGCTAGCTCACTTGATGAGAGCAATTGCCCTTTACATGATGATAGACGTTGTCCCTAATGCTTGCACACTTGATAAGAGCAATTGTCACTTACATGATGAGACCCGTTGTTCCTAAAGGCTAACTTTATGAGGGCCATTTGTCCCTTACATGATACGAGCTGTTGTCCCTAAAGACTCACTTGCTGAGAGCAATTATGGGAGCCGTTGTCCCTTAACGCTTGCCCATTTGATGAGAGCAATTGTCCTTTACATGATGATAGCCGTTGTCCCTAATGCTTGCACACTTGACAAGAGCAATTTTCACTTGCATGATGAGATCCGTTGTCCCTAAAGGCTAACTTTGTAGGCGATTTGTCCCTTACATGATAAGTGCCATTGTCCCTAAAGGCTCATTTGTTAAGAGCAATTCCACCATGCTTTATGGGAGCCGTTGTCCCTAAACGCTTGCTCACTTGATGAGAGCAATTGCCCTTTACATGATGATAGCCGTTGTCTCTAATGCTTCCACACTTGATAAGAGCAATTGTCACTTACATGATGAGATCCGTTGTCTCTAAAGGCTACCTTTAGAAGGCAATTTTTCTCTTCCATGATAAGAGCCGTTGTCCTTAAAGGCTCACTTATTGAGAGCAATTGTACCTAACTTTATGGGAGCCGTTGTCCCTAAACGCTTACTCACTTGGTGAGAGCAATTGCCCTTTACATGATGATAGCCGTTGTCCCTAATTCTTGCACACTTGATAAGAGCCATTGTCACTGACATGGTGAGATCCGTTGTCTCTAAAGGCTACCTTTATAAGTGTAATTTGTCTCTTCCATGATAAGAGCCGTTGTTCCTAAAGGCTCACTTGTAGAGAGCAATTGTACCTTACTTTATGGGAGCCGTTGTCCCTAAACGCTTGCTCACTTGATGATAGAATTTTCCCTTAACATGATGATAGCCATTGTCCCTAATGCTTGCACACTTGACAAGAGCAATTGTCACTTGCATGATGAGATCCGTTGTCCCTAAAGACTAACTTTATGAGATCAATTTGTCTCTTCCGTGATAAGAGCCGTTGTCCCTAAAGGCTCACTTGTTAAGAGCAATTGTACCTGACTTTATGGGAGCCGTTGTCCCTAAACGCTAGCTCACTTGATGAGAGCAATTGCCCTTTACATGATGATAGACGTTGTCCCTAATGCTTGCACACTTGATAAGAGCAATTGTCACTTACATGATGAGACCCGTTGTTCCTAAAGGTTAACTTTATGAGGGCCATTTGTCCCTTACATGATACGAGCTGTTGTCCCTAAAGACTTACTTACTGAGAGCAATTGTACCTAACTTTATGGGAGCCGTTGTCCCTAAACGCTTACTCACTTGGTGAGAGCAATTGCCCTTTACATGATTGATAGCCGTTGTCCCTAACGCTTGCACACTTGATAAGAGCCATTGTCACTGACATGGTGAGATCCGTTGTCTCTAAAGGCTACCTTTATAAGTGTAATTTGTCTCTTCCATGATAAGAGCCGTTGTTCCTAAAGGCTCACTTGTAGAGAGCAATTGTACCTAACGCTTGCACACTTGATAAGAGCAATTGTCACTTACATGAGGAGATCCGTTGTCTCTAAAGGCTACCTTAATAAGGGCAATTTGTCTCTTCCATGATAAGAGCCGTCGTTCCTAAAGGCTCACTTGTTGAGAGCAATTATACCTTACTTTATGATAGCCGTTGTCCCTAAACGCTTGCTTACTTGATGAGAGCAATTGTCCTTTATATGAGGATAGCCGTTGTCCCTAATGCTTGCATACTTGCATGATGAGATCCGTTGTCCCTAAAGGCTAAATTTATGAGGGTCATTTGTCCTTTACATGAAAAGAGCCGTTGTCCCTAAAGGCTCACTTGTTGAGAGCAATTTCACCTTACTTTATGGGAGTCGTTGTCCCTAAACGCTTGCTCACTTGATGAGAGCAATTGCCCTTTACATGATGATAGCCGTTGTCCCTAATGCTTCCACACTTGATAAGAGCAATTGTCACTTACATGAAGAGATCCATTGTCTCTAAAGGCTACCTTTATAAGGGCAATTTTTCTCTTCCATGATAAGACCCGTTGTCCTTAAAGGCTCACTTACTGAGAGCAATTGTACCTGACTTTATGGGAGTCGTTGTCCCTAAACCCTTGCTCACTTGATGAGAGCAATTTCCCTTTACATGATGATAGCCATTGTCCCTAATGCTTGCACACTTGATAAGAGCAATTGTCACTGACATGGTGAGATCCGTTGTCTCTAAAGGCTACCTTTAAAAGTGCAATTTGTCTCTTCCATGATAAGAGCCGTTGTTCCTAAAGGCTCACTTGTTGAGAGCAATTGTACCTTATTTTATGGAAGCCGTTGTCCCTAAACGCTTGCTCACTTGATGATAGCAATTTCCCTTTACATGATGATAGCCATTGTCCCTAATTCTTGCACACTTGACAAGAGCAATTGTCACTTGCATGATGAGATCCGTTGTCCCTAAAGGCTAACTTTATGAGGGCAATTTGTCTCTTCCATGATAAGAGCCTTTGTCTCTAAAGGCTCACTTGTTAAGAGCAATTGTACCTGACTTTATGGGAGCCGATGTCCCTAAACGCTAACTCCTTTGATGAGAGCAATTGCCCTTTACATGATGATAGACGTTGTCCCTAATGCTTGCACACTTGATAAGAGCAATTTTCACTTACATGATGAGACCCGTTGTTCCTAAAGGCTAACTTTATGAGGGTCATTTGTCCCTTACATGATACGAGCTGTTGTCACTTGCTGAGAGAAATTATGGGAGCCGCTGTCCCTAAACGCTTGCTCACTTGATTAGAGCAATTGTCTTTTACATGATGATAGCCATTGTCCCTAATGCTTGCACACTTGACATGAGCAATTGTCACTTGCATGATGAGATCCGTTGTCCCTAAAGGCTAACTTTGCGGGCGATTTGACCCTTACATGATAAGTGCCGTTATCCCTAAAGGCTCATTTGTTGAGAGTAATTCTACCTTTCTTTATGGGAGCCGTTGTCCCTAAACGCTTGCTCACTTGATGAGAGCAATTGCCCTTTAAATGATGATAGCCGTTATCCCTAATGCTTGCACACTTGATAAGAGCAATTGTCACTGACATGGTGAGATCCGTTGTCTCTAAAGGCTACCTTTATAAGTGCAATTTGTCTCTTCCATGATAAGAGCCGTTGTCACTAAAGGCTCACTTGTTGAGAGCAATTGTACCTGACTTTATGGGAGCCGTTGTCCATAAACACATTCTCACTTGATGAGAGCAATTGCCCTTTACATGATGATAGCCGTTGTCCCTAATGCTTGCACACTTGATAAGAGCAATTGTCACTTACATGATGAGATCCGTTGTCTCTAAAGGCTACCTTAATAAGGGCAATTTGTCTCATCTATGATAAGAGCCGTTGTTCCTAAAGGCTCACTTGTTGAGAGCAATTGTACTTTACTTTATCGTAGCCTTTGTCCCTAAACGCTTGCTTACTTTATGAGAGCAATTGTCCTTTATATGATGATAGCCGTTGTCCCGAATGCTTGCACACTTGACAAGAGCAATTGTCACTTGCATGATAAGATCCGTTGTCCCTAAAGGCTAAATTTATGTGGGCCATTTGTCCTTTACATGATAAGAGCCTTTGTCCCTAAAGGCTCAATTGTTGAGAGCAAGTTTACCTTACTTTTTGGGAGGCGTTCTCCCTAAACGCTTGCCCACTTGATGAGAGCAATTTCCCTTTACATGATGATAACCGTTGTCCCTAATGCTTCCACACTTGATAAGAGCAATTGTCACTTACATGATGAGATCCGTTGTCTCTAAAGGCTACCTTTATCAGAGCAATTTGTCTATTCCATGATAGGAGTCGTTGTCCCTAAAGGCTCACTTGTTAAGAGCAATTGTACCTGACTTTATGGGAGCCGTTGTCCCTAAACGCTTGCTCACTTGATGAGAGCAATTGCCTTTTACATGATGATAGCCGTTGTCCCTAATGCTTGCACACTTGATAAGAGCAATTGTCACTGATATGGCGAGATCCTATGTCTCTAAAGGCTACCTTTATAAGTGCAATTTCTCTCTTCCATGATAAGAGCCGTTGTCCCTAAAGGCTCACTTGTTGAGAGCAATTGTACTTGACTTTATGGGAGCCGTTGTCCCTAAACACTTTCTCACTTGATGAGAGCAATTGCCCTTTACATGATGATAGCCGTTATCCCTAATGCTTGCACACTTCATAAGAGCAATTGTCACTTACATGATGAGATCCGTAGTCTCTAAAGGCTACCTTAATAAGGTCAATTTGTCTCTTCCATGATAAGAGCCGTAGTTCCTAAAGGCTCACTTGTTGAGAGCAATTGTACCTTACTTTATGGTAGCCGTTGTCCCTAAACGCTTGCTTACTTGATGAGAGCAATTGTCCTTAATATGATGATAGCCGTTGTCCCTAATGCTTGCACACTTGCATGATGAGATCCGTTGTCCCTAAAGGCTAAATTTAAGAGGGTCATTTATCCTTTACATGATAAGAGCCGTTGTCCCTTAAAGCTCTCTTGTTGAGAGCAATTTTACCTAACTTTATGTGAGCCGTTGTCCCTAAACGCTTGCTCACTTGATGAGAGCAATTGCCCTTTACATGATGATAGCCGTTGTCCCTAATGCTTGCACACTTGATAAGAGCAATTGTCACTTACATGATGAGATCCGTTGTCTCTAAAGGCTACCTTAATAAGGGCAATTTGTCTCTTCTATGATAAGAGCCGTTGTTCCTAAAGGCTCACTTGTTGAGAGCAATTGTACTTTACTTTATCGTAGCCGTTGTCCCTAAACGCTTGCTTACTTGATGAGAGCAATTGTCCTTTATATGATGATAGCCGTTGTCCCGAATGCTTGCACACTTGACAAGAGCAATTGTCACTTGCATGATGAGATCCGTTGTCCCTAAAGGCTAAATTTATGTGGGCCATTTGTCCTTTACATGATAAGAGCCTTTGTCCCTAAAGGCTCAATTGTTGAGAGCAAGTTTACCTTACTTTTTGGGAGCCGTTCTCCCTAAACGCTTGCCCACTTGATGAGTGCAATTTCCCTTTACATGATGATAACCGTTGTCCCTAATGCTTCCACACTTGATAAGAGCAATTGTCACTTACATGATGAGATCCGTTGTCTCTAAAGGCTACCTTTATCAGAGCAATTTGTCTATTCCATGATAAGAGTCGTTGTCCCTAAAGACTCACTTGTTAAGAGCAATTGTACCTGACTTTATGGGAGCCGTTGTCCCTAAACGCTTGCTCACTTGATGAGAGCAATTGCCTTTTACATGATGATAGCCGTTGTCCCTAATGCTTGCACACTTGATAAGAGCAATTGTCACTGATATGACGAGATCCTATGTCTCTAAAGGCTACCTTTATAAGTGCAATTTCTCTCTTCTATGATAAGAGCCGTTGTCCCTAAAGGCTCACTTGTTGAGAGCAATTGTACTTGACTTTATGGGAGCCGTTGTAGCTAAAAACTTTCTCACTTGATGAGAGCAATTGCCCTTTACATGATGATAGCCGTTATCCCTAATGCTTGCACACTTCATAAGAGCAATTGTCACTTACATGATGAGATCCGTAGTCTCTAAAGGCTACCTTAATAAGGTCAATTTGTCTCTTCCATGATAAGAGCCGTAGTTCCTAAAGGCTCACTTGTTGAGAGCAATTGTACCTTACTTTATGGTAGCCGTTGTCCCTAAACGCTTGCTTACTTGATGAGAGCAATTGTCCTTTATATGATGATAGCCGTTGTCCCTAATGCTTGCACACTTGCATGATGAGATCCGTTGTCCCAAAACGCTAAATTTATGAGGGTCATTTGTCCTTTACATGATAAGAGCCGTTGTCCCTTAAAGCTCTCTTGTTGAGAGCAATTTTACCTTACTTTATGGGAGCCGTTGTCCCTAAACGCTTGCTCACTTGATGAGAGCAATTGCCCTTTACATGATGATAGCCGTTGTCCCTAATGCTTCCACACTTGATAAGAGCAATTGTCACTTACACGATGAGATCCGTTGTCTCAAAAGGCTACCTTTATAAGGGCAATTTTTCTCTTCCATGATAAGAGCCGTTGTCATTAAAGGCTCACTTATTGAGAGCAATTGTACTTGACTTTATGGGAGCCGTTGTCCCTAAACACATTCTCACTTGATGAGAGCAATTGCCCTTTACATGATGATAGCCGTTGTCCCTAATGCAAACACTTGATAAGAGCAATTGTCACTGACATGGTGAGATCCGTTGTCTCTAAAGGCTACCTTTATAAGTGCAATTTGTCTCTTCCATGATAAGAGCCGTTGTTCCTAAAGGCTCACTTGTTGAGAGCAATTGTACCTGACTTTATGGGAGCCGTTGTCCCAAAACGCTTGCTCACTTGTTGAGAGCAATTGCCCTTTACATGATGATAGCCGTTGTTCCTAATGCTTGCACACTTGATAAGAGCAATTGTCACTTACGTGATGAGACCCGTTGTCCCTAAAGGCTAACTTTATAAGGGCAATTTGTCCCTTACATGATAAGAGCCGTTGTCCCTAAAGAATCACTTGTTGAGAGCAATTGTACCTAACTTTATGGGAGCCGTTGTCCCTAAACGCTTGCTCACTTGATGATAGCAATTTCCCTTTACAAGATGATAGCCATTGTCCCTAATGCTTGCACACTTGACAAGAGCAATTGTCACTTGCATGATTAGATCCGTTGTCCCTAAAGGCTAACTTTATGAGATCAATTTGTCTATTCCGTGATAAGAGTCGTTGTCCCTAAAGGCTCACTTGTTAAGAGCAATTGTACCTGACTTTATGGGAGCCGTTGTCCCTAAACGCTAGCTCACTTGATGAGAGCAATTGCCCTTTACATGATGATTGACGTTGTCCCTAATGCTTGCACACTTGATAAGAGCAATTGTCACTTACATGATGAGACCCGTTGTTCCTAAAGACTAACTTTATGAGGGCCATTTGTCCCTTACATGATACGAGCTGTTGTCCCTAAAGACTCACTTGCTGAGAGCAATTATGGGAGCCGTTGTCCCTTAACGCTTGCCCACTTGATGAGAGCAATTGTCCTTTACATGATGATAGCCGTTGTCCCTGATGCTCGCACACTTGACAAGAGCAATTTTCACTTGCATGATGAGATCCGTTGTCCCTAAAGGCTAACTTTGTAGGCGATTTGTCCCTTACATGATAAGTGCCATTGTCCCTAAAGGCTCATTTGTTAAGAGCAATTCCACCATGCTTTATGGGAGCCGTTGTCCCTAAACGCTTGCTCACTTATTGAGAGGAATTACCCTTTACATGATGATAGCCGTTGTCTACAATGCTTCCACACTTGATAAGAGCAATTGACACTTACATGATGAGATCCGTTGTCTCTAAAGGCTACCTTTAGAAGGCAATTTTTCTCTTCCATGATAAGAGCCGTTGTCCTTAAAGGCTCACTTATTGAGAGCAATTGTACCTAACTTTATGGGAGCCGTTGTCCCAAAACGCTTACTCACTTGGTGAGAGCAATTGCCCTTTACATGATGATAGCCGTTGTCGATAATGCTTGCACACTTGATAAGAGCCATTGTCACTGACATGGTGAGATCCGTTGTCTCTAAAGGCTACCTTTATAAGTGTAATTTGTCTCTTCCATGATAAGAGCCGTTGTTCCTAAAGGCTCACTTGTAGAGAGCAATTGTACCTGACTTTATGGGAGTCGTTGTCCCAAAACGCTTGCTCACTTGATGAGAGCAATTGCCCTTTACATGATGATAACCGTTGTCCCTAATGCTTGCACACTTGACAAGAGCAATTGTCACTTGCATGATGAGATCCGTTGTCCCTAAAGGCTAACTTTATGAGGGCGATTTGTCTCTTCCATGATAAGAGCCGTTGTCCCTAAAGGCTCACTTGTTAAGAGCAATTGTACCTGACTTTATGGGAGCCGTTGTCCCTAAACGCTAGCTCACTTGATGAGAGCAATTGCCCTTTACATGATGATAGACGTTGTCCCTAATGCTTGCACACTTGATAAGTGCAATTGTCACTTACATGATGAGACTCGTTGTTCCTAAAGGCTAACTTTATGAGGGCCATTTGTCCCTTACATGATACGAGCTGTTGTCCCTAAAGACTCACTTGCTGAGAGCAATTACAGGAGCCGTTGACCCTTAACGCTTGCCCACTTGATGAGAGCAATTGTCCTTTACATGATGATAGCCGTTGTCCCTAATGCTTGCACACTTGACAAGAGCAATTTTCAATTGCATGATGAGATCCGTTGTCCCTAAAGGCTAACTTTGTAGGCGATTTGTCCCTTACATGACAAGTGCCATTGTCCCTAAAGGCTCATTTGTTATGAGCAATTCCACCTTGCTTTATGGGAGCCGTTGTCCCTAAACGCTTGCTCACTTGATGAGAGCAATTGCCCTTTACATGATGATAGCCGTTGTCCCTAATGCTTCCACACTTGATAAGAGCAATTGTCACTTACATGATGAGATCCGTTGTCTCTAAAGGCTACCTTTATAAGGCAATTTTTCTCTTCCATGATAAGAGCCGTTGTCCTTAAAGGCTCACTTATTGAGAGCAATTGTACCTAACTTTAAGGGAGCCGTTGTCCCTAAACGCTTATTCACTTGGTGAGAGCAATTGCCCTTTACATGATGATAGCCGTTGTCCCTAATGCTTGCACAATTGATAAGAGCCATTGTCACTGACATGGTGAGATCCGTTGTCTCTAAAGGCTACCTTTATAAGTGTAATTTGTCTCTTCCATGATAAGAGCCGTTGTTCCTATAGGCTCACTTGTAGAGAGCAATTGTACCTGACTTTATGGGAGTCGTTGTCCCAAAACGCTTGCTCACTTGATGCGAGCAATTGCCCTTTACATGATGATAGCCGTTGTCCCTAATGCTTGCACACTTGACAAGAGCAATTGTCACTTGCATGATGAGATCCGTTGTCCCTAAAGGCTAACTTTATGAGGGCGATTTGTCCCTTACATGATAAGTGCCGTTGTCCCTAAAGGCTCATTTCTTGAGAGCAATTCTACCTTGCTTTATGAGAGCCGTTGTCCCTAAACGCTTGCTCACATGATGAGAGCAATTGCCCTTTACATGCTGATAGCCGTTGTCCCTAATGCTTCCACACTTGATAAGAGCAATTGACTTACATGATGAGATCCGTTGTCTCTAAAGGCTACCTTTATAAGGGCAATTTGTCTCTTCCATGATAAGAGCCGTTGTCCCTAAAAGCTCACTTATTGACAGCAATTGTACCTGACTTTATGGGAGCCGTTGTCCCTAAACGCTTGCTCACTTGATGAGAGCAATTGCCCTTTACCTGATGATAGTCGTTGTCCCTAATGCTTGCACACTTGATAAGAGCAATTATCAGTTACATGATGAGATCTGTTGTCTCTAAAGGCTACCTTAATAAGGGCAATTTGTCTCTTCCATGATAACAGCCGTTGTTCTTAAAGGCTCTGTTGTTGAGAGCAATTGTACCTGACTTTATAGGAGTCGTTGTCCCAAAATGCTTGCTAACTTGATGAGAGCAATTGCCCTTTACATTATGATAGACGTTGTCCCTAATGCTTGCACACTTGATAAGAGCAATTGTCACTTACATGATGAGACCCGTTGTCCCTAAAGGCTAAATTTATGAGGGCGATTTGTCCCTTACATGATAAGAGCCGTTGTCCCTAAAGACTCACTTGCTGAGAGCAATTATGGGGGCCGTTGTCCCTAAATGCTTGCTCACTTGATGTGAGCAATTGTCCTTTAGATGATGTTAGACATTGTCCCTAATGCTTGCACATTTGACAAGAGCAATTGTGACTTGCATGATGACATCCGTTGTCCCTAAAGGCTAACTTTATGAGGGCGATTTGTCCCTTACATGATAAGTGCCGTAGTCCCTAAAGGCTCATTTGTTGAGAGCAATTCTACCTTGCTTTATGGGAGCTGTTGTCCCTAAACGCTTGCTCACTTGATGAGAGCAATTGCCCTTTACATGATGATAGCCGTTGTCCCTAATGCTTCCACACTTGATAAGAGCAATTGTCACTTACATGATGAGATCCGTTGTCTCTAAAGGCTACCTTTATAAGGGCAATTTTTCTCTTCCATGATAAGAGCCGTTCTCCTTGTAGCCTCACTTATTGAGAGCAATTGTACCTGAATTTATGGGAGCCGTTGTCCCTAAACGCTTTTTTTTTTTTTTTTTTTTTTTTTTTTTTTTGGGTAAAGGGGATTACCCCGGCAAATATATATAACCAAAAAATAAGTTAAGTACAAATGGAATGTGGTTGAAATACCACATTAACCTCAAGCAAAAACTTGAAAAAACAAGTGCTTATGACAGGCCATAAGCACAACAACCCTATCTAAACATCACAAGCAACTAAATAGGAATAAAACCAAGAAGAATCTTGAATCCAGAAATCGTCCCGCTTCCAACCAGCAACATCAAAAAACCAAATAGCCAAACTCCATGAATGGCACCACCTTAAAGAGCACCATTTCTTTGCAGCAACAAATGACCAAGAGTACATCAAATCATATTCGTTACAAACTATCCTCATCACTTCCAGGTGTGTAAACTCCTGTGAGAGGTGAATCATTGAAAATAATGGATTTGATTTCTCTTTACCAATAGCCATCACTACTGGAGTAGCCAAATGTTTAAGTTCGAGAACTATGGTACACTTGATAACCATCTGATTTATCAGCAAATCAGAAACTATAAACGGATTTGAGTTGTCTTTACCTGTAGCCGTTTGCTCAGGACTAGCCAAATGTTTAAGCTCGAAAACTATGGTACACTTGAGAACCATCTGATTTATTAGCAAATCAGAAACTATAAACGGATTTGATATGTCTTTACCTGTAGCCGTTTGCTCAGGACTAGCCAATTCTTTAGGTGAAAAAATCACCTTTGGTGAACTGAGAACCAAATATGGAATTCCACTGCCTTTACCACAATCCATATACTTGTGGGCTACCCAATTCTTTGGAATCCAAAAAGGAAAAAACCATGGTGAATTGATGACCATACACCCCTCAATAGAAAAAATCAACATCATGTATGCATAAGAGAATAGGGCAACTTCCACACACGAATGAGATCAATCACATTCGCCGTCTTCTTAAACCTGCATGTGAGAAGCTTCAACCGAACCGTGGACTTGATTAAATCAACAACTTGAGCTTCTGATCTAATTTGCTTCTTAAAAAGCCGGCTGTTTCTTTCTTGCCATATAAAGTACGTCGTGGCAGCAAACAAGAGCTTAGAAACAACACTCCGAACAGACCTAGACTTTGCCGACACAATAAGAGCACTAACAATAGCATCCAACGAAGAAGGCATGGAGCTAAAACCAGCAAACATCTTTAACGAATTCCAAATCTTCATAGAATACGAACACGCAAAGAAAAGGTGATCATGAGAATCAGATTGCGTCTTACAAAGAGGACACAACAACGGATCCTCGTCTGAAGTATCTTGACGCCTTAACATATCTTGAGTCCGCAACCGCCTCTTTATAACTAACCACAAGTGAAAGGCATGCCTCGGAATCCGATGAGAAAACCACACCAGGTGATACCAATCAACACTAATATCACGCGGCCTAATACACTCCCAAACCAAAGAAACCGAAAACGGACGAAACACCCCATCATTAGAACGCCACCCTAAAGAATCAGCCATATGATCAACCAATTGAGGAACTGATATAGAACCAAGAGCAGGGTAACGAACCATCCAATCATTAGGCCAAGCCCACCCGTTAGAAGTAATGATCTCCCGAATAGTAGAATTAGAATTAAAACCAGCCCGGTGAATATCACGAGGAGAAACAATACGAGATAAAGGACTTAGCAAACACCAAGAATCAAACCATGCTGAAGCCTTAGAGCCATCCCCTAATTTATGCCATATAAATTTTTGAACAAGGGATCTAAGCTGAAGGATTTTACGCCAACTCCATGTCATATTACCACGACATGGGATATCCCAGAAATTACGCCCCCTTAGCTTATGAGAATGAATCCATCTAACCCATAGGGACTCCTTACCAGTAACAATACTCCAAATATGGGTAGTGATCAGCGCACTATTAAACGTATCCAACCTCCTAATCCCAAGCCCACCTTCCTGCTTAGGAAGACAAACCACCTCCCATGCAACTTTAGATTTAGCCTTTTGCCCCTCACCCTTACCCCACAAAAAACCCCTCATAAGCTGCTCAAGATCATGGATAATACGGGAAGGAAGGATAAAAACCGAAGCCCAGTAAATATGCATAGAAGATAGCACAGACTGAATAAGTTGAAGCCTACCAGCAAAAGAGAGAGATTTATTCTTCCAATCATTAATACGATTAGACAACCTCTCAACCAACTCCTTACAGTCTCTAAAGATCAGCCTAGTAGTAACCAAAGGAACGCCCAAATACTTAACTGGAAGCCTACCCTCAACAAACGGAATCACCTGTAAAATGGCAAGCTTGACATGGTTACGAACATTACAAAAATAAGCCGTGCTCTTAGGCAAACTCGGGGTTAGACCAGAAACTTGCTTAAACTCGTCCAACGCCTCCATAATAACTCTAGCCGATTCAACGTCACCATGAGCAAAGAGAAATAGATCATCAGCAAAGCAAAGATTAATGATATTAAGGTTAGAGCAATGATGATGAAATGTAAATAGCTCAGAATTGCGAACCCTCTTCCGTAAAATAAGAGTAAGAACCTCCATGACAAGGGTAAATAGATAAGGCGACAACGAATCACCTTGCCGAAGACCCCTCTTACCCTTAAAATAACCATGCAGATTACCGTTAACACTAATAGAAAAAGAAGCCGATGTCACACATTCCATAATCCAACCAATCATACGGTTGTGGAAACCAAAACCAATCAGAATTTGCCGCAAAAAGTTCCAATCAACCGTATCATAAGCCTTCTGAATATCCACTTTAAAAGCACATCTCGCCGGACCCCGATCAACATGATAATTATGCATAAGCTCCTGAGTGAGTAAAATATTATCCGAAATCCTCCTACCCGGAACAAAAGCTGATTGGTTCAAGCTAACTAAGGATGTTAAACTATTCTTGATGCGGTTAGCAATAATCTTGCAAATACATTTAAATAATATATTGCAGCAAGAAATAGGCCTAAAGTCATTAATCCGAGTTGGTGAAGTAACCTTAGGAAGAAGAGCAATAATAGTATGGTTCACTTCCTTCAAAAGCTTACCATTAGTAAAGAATTCCTGAATCGCCTTAGTAACATCCGAAGACACAATATCCCAAGCTCCTTTAAAGAAAGCCACCGTATACCCATCCGGACCAGGAGATTTGTCATCCCCCATAGAAAATAAAGCATCCTTAACTTCTTGCATAGAAACATCCCGAACCATCTCCTCAGCAACTATCGGATCAAGAGTAGACATAAATAGATCATGGTTATCAAACGGAACCGTATACCCCTCTTGACCAAGGAAAGAAGCATAATGACTAACGAACGCATTAGGGACATTCTCTCCATCAAACCGAACCCCATCACTATTGCTGATCACATCAATTCGACTCCTCGCTTTACGGCTCTTAACCACCTTATGAAAATAAGCCGAGTTAGAATCCCCAACTTGGAGCCATTCAACCTTTGATTTTTGCTTAAGGAACTGCTCCTCTAACAAAATAGCATCATTATACGCATTAAGATAGCATGCCTCCTCTTCCCAAATAGAAACATTAAAAGGATCTACATCAAGAGCACGTTGAACAGTATCTAACTCATGACGAAGTCTAATGACCTTGTCATGGATATTCCCTTCATTAAAAAGCATCTTACGAAGCGGCTTCTTTAACGACTTAAGTTTAGTCACAACTTGGTACATGTGATAACCACTTGTAGACACATTCCAACACTCCTTAACCTGCAATTTAAACCGAGGATTCTGAACTAGGACATTATAAAACTTAAACGGTCTCGGTTTAAACTTATGGGATGTAGGAATAGTAAGAATAGCCGGGGAGTGGTCAGAAATACGGTAAGGCTGAAATATGGCATGAACACCAACAAAACCATCTGTACATTCAAGATTAGCTATAATACGATCAATCTTTTTTAGAGTACCATCCTCCCCTCTTGGTTTTTGATTCCAAGTGAATTGCAAACCAGAACGATTGACATCAAAAACCTCAATCATGAACACACTCCTTGAACTCCCTCATAGCAATATCAATAATAGAAGAACCCTCCACTTTATCTTCTAAATTCAGCGCTGAATTAAAGTCACCTAGAAGACACCAAGCACGGTTCCTAACATATTGCTTATGAACCATTAAATTCTGCCAAAGAGGACGCCTATGAGTATAACGGTTATGAGCATATATAAAAGAACAAAACAGCTCCTTCTTATCAATTTTAAAACGAATACAAGTATGTATAACTTGATCATCCATAGTAATCAAGGTTAAATCAACATCCTCTTGATTCCAGCCTAAAACGATGCGAGAACCTTTAGAACACAATTGACCATTAGAAGTCCAATTCCAACTCTTAAAAACCTTCTTACAAAGCCCTTCCAACCGAGAACAAGCAACATGAGATTCAAGAATAGCACATACAGAAAGTTTATTCTCACAAATAACTTGTCGAACCTCATTTTGTTTAGGGGATTGGTTCATTCCCCTTATATTCCAAGAAGCGATACTATACATGAGGAACATCACTAGAGGAAGTGCTTGCTTCCTTTTTATTACTCGTGACCGTGTTTCGCTTACCACATTCAATATACTCATCAACCTCATTATCCGTATCACTATCCACAACATGAACTCCTTTATTCTCATGAGATGAATCCTCTTCAAACCCGAATTCAGAACTGGTCACATCACCACTGAGAGCTCCAAAAGAATTCTTAGTGATAATATCACTTAAATCATCATGAATATACTTAGAAGAAGCTGGAACATCACTATTAACTTGATTATCCAATGAATTAAGACCAGCTTCCACATTCTTATCATTATTTATACCTTGAGCCATCGAAGAAGAAGCACCATTCTCCACACCCTCCTTAGGAACAGTAGGTTCCTTATTAGTAACATTACCCTTAGAAGACGACGCTCCATCAGACCCACCTTTAGTTTTAGAAACCGGCTGCCAACGGTAATTAAATGTAACCTTAGGTTTTGCAAAACGAATTCCATCAATAACCTTTTCATGAGTTTGCACCTTACCCTTACCCTTACGCTTAGTAACTTCCACAAAACCTTCATCATCAACAGTAGACTTCACATTAGATTGCTTAACCTTCTTGGGACAAGCAGCATCATCATGATCAAAAATTTTGCACACATCACACCTAGGAGGCTGCCATTCATATTCAATTTCAATACGTTCCAGAGAATGACCTAAACCATTAGGAAACGGAATTGCCACAACCACATGATCCATTAACTTGTTAATAGAAGACACTTCAATAAGAGCTCGAGCATATGAATTCCGACCCCAAGACTTAACACACATAGTACTAGTATACGAATCCAACATGATAGGTTTACCAATTTGAGTCGTAATCAAGCTCAATCCAACCTCCGTATAAGCAACAATTGGAACCTTATGTAACTTCACCCATAAGGGGGCTGAAGTAACCTCTTCCTTAGCAAGCGTAGTATTAGGCGTCCAAATGTTCAAGAAGATAGGAATAGATCGAATCAACCCCGGACCAGTTTCTAACACTTTATCCATACCATCCTTAGTGGAAAATTGAAATAAAAAGAATCCGTTATTCAACATGACACGTTCTAATCCAAATTTAGCCCATGTATTCTTAACATAATTCTCCACAATAGGGAAAGCAAGACGTTTCCCAATAAAGTACCCATAAAGAGTGTGCGCAAATCTGGCCGAAACATCATTAATCTCTTTTAACGGAATTGTAACATGAGCTCCTTCCACACGTTCCTCATTACGTAATTCACATATGTTAACAGATTTGAAATTGTTCTTAGTTTGAAACATAGAAGCATAAGAGAGTTTAGGAGCTTGTTGAGAACCAACAGCACTAGAATGCTTACCATTATCACCAACATTAGCACTCACACCAGTAGGTTGACTTGAATCCTTCGTACTAGTCACTTGAGAAGCAAACGAAACATGTTTAGCACTAGCAACCTGAGTTGCATCACCCGTTGCATTGTTAGACGTACCACTAGAACCCTTGTCATTCCCTAACTCCATATTCAGATCCGTAGACCTCACATCCTCATGATCAGCAAATTTAACCACACGATAAGGTTTCAAAGCCTTACCATCTCTACTCAAAATCGGACCATCAACACTCTTAAGCTTAGAAGCAATACCACTCCTCAAAAAATCTTCCTCTAAACCCTCATCTTGCACAACGGATGATAATAACTCATCAGCAAAAATATGCGGCTTAATCACACTAGCAACACCTTTGTTTCTCAGAATCGACTTTAAAATAGGTGCATTAGAGATTAGAGTTGAATTAGGAGAGATTGAGGGTTTATTAGCTTTGTTAGATGACTCCATAACAAGCACCACTAAATCAATACGAGCAGCAGAAAACAAAACACCAAACGAAACCCTAACAATCGATCAAACAGTAACAGCAGCAAACAAACAAATAAACCCAAAAAAATAGCGAACAGGAAAAACCCTAAAAAACCACAACCAAAATCGACCACCTCAAATAATCACGAAACCCTAAGATGGTATTAAATAAACTTCATACTTCCTAACCGACCCTCATTATGAATCGTACCAATATAATGATAGCATCCAATAATAAAAGCGAAAATAACCAAGCCAATCAATAAATCAGATATGGTAGCACCGTCCCACGATCATGGAAAAAAAGGAATATAGTAACTCCAACCATGCAATAAACGACAAGGAGTGATATTATAAGTTGGAAACCCTTTTTTTGGGTAAAAGGGATACGAGTTGGAAACCCTTTATCGCCGCAAAACAAAACAAATCTAAAACAAATACCACCGACCCACGATTGCAAAGAAGGTGAAATTAGTTAATAATGAGATTCGTTTGTTTTTGTCGCCAGTGTCGCCATTTTTCTCCAGAGAAACTAGAGGAGTGATATTATAAGTTGGAAACCCTTTATTCCCTAAACGCTTGCTCACTTGATGAAAGCAATTGCCCTTTACATGATCATAGCCGTTGTCCCTAATGCTTGCACACTTGATAAGAGCAATTGTCACTGACATGGTGAGATCCGTTGTCTCTAAAGGCTACCTTTATAAGTGCAACTTGTCTCTTCCATGATAAGAGCCGTTGTCCCTAAAGGCTCACTTGTTAAGAGCAATTGTACCTGACATTATGGGAGCCGTTGTGCCTAAACACTTTCTTACTTGATGAGAGCAATTGCCCTTTACATGATGATAGTCATTGTCCCTAATGCTTGCACACTTGATAAGAGCAATTGTCACTTACATGATGAGATCCGTTGTCTCTAAAGGCTACCTTAATAAGGGCAATTTGTCTCTTCCATGATAAGAGCCGTTGTTCCTAAAGGCTCACTTGTTGAGAGCAATTGTACCTTACTTTATGGTAGCCGTTGTCCCTAAATGCTTGCTTACTTGATGAGAGCAATTGTCCTTTATATGATGATAGCCGTTGTCCCTAATGCTTGCACACTTGACAAGAGCAATTGTCACTTGCATGATGAGATACGTTGTCCCTAAAGGCTAAATTTATGAGGGCCATTTTCCTTTACATGATAAGAGTCGTTGTCCCTAAAGTCTCACTTGTTGAGAGCAATTTTACCTTACTTTATGGGAGTCGTTGCCCCTAAACGCTTGCTCACTTGATGAGAGCAATTTCCCTTTCATGATGATAACCGTTGTCCCTAATGCTTCCACATTTGATAAGAGCAATTGTCATTTACATGATGAGATCCGTTGTCTCTAAAGGCTACCTTTATTGGAACAATTTGTCTCTTCCATGATAAGAGTCGTTATCCCTAAAGGATCACTTGTTAAGAGCAATTGTACCTGACTTTATGGGAGCCGTTGTCCCTAAACGCTTGCTCACTTGATGAGAGCAATTGCCCTTTACATGATGATAGCCGTTGTCCCTAATGCTTGCACACTTGATAAGATCAATTGTCACTTACATGACGAGACCCGTTGTCCCTAAAGGCTAACTTTATGAGGGCCATTTGCCCTATACATGATATGTGCCGTTGTCCCTAAAGACTCACTTGTTGAGAGCAATTATGGGATCTGTTGTCCCTAAACGCTTGGTCATTTGATGAGAGCAATTGTCCTTTACATGATGATTGTTGTTGTCTCTAATGCTTGCACACTTGACAAGAGTAATTGTCACTTGCATGACGAGATCCGTTGTCCCTAAAGGCTAACTTTATGAGGGCGATTTGTCCCTTACATGATAAGTGCCGTTGTCCCTAAAGGCTCATTTTTTGTGAGCAATTCTTCCTTACTTTATGGGAGCCGTTGTCCCTAAATGCTTGCTCACTTGATGAGACCAATTGCCCTTTACATGATGATAGCCGTTGTCCCTAATGCTTCCACACTTCATAAGAGCAATTTTAACTTACACGATCAGATCCGTTGTCTCTGAAGGCTACCTTTATAAGGGCAATTTGTCTCTTTCATGATAAGAGCCATTGTCCTTAAAGGCACACTTATTGAGAGCAATTTTACCTGACTTTATGGGAGCCGTTGTCCCTAAAGGCTTGTTCGGATGAGAGCAATTGGCCTTTACATGATGATAGCCATTGTCCCTAATGCTTGCACACTTGATAAGACCAATTGTCACTGACATGGTGAGATCCATTGTCTCTAAAGGCTACCTTTATAAGTGCAATTTGTCTCTTCCATGATAAGAGCCGTTGTCCGTAAAGGCTCACTTGTTGAGAGTAATTGTACCTGACTTTGTGGGAGTCGTTGTCCCTGAACGCTTGCTCACTTGATGAGAGCAATTGCCCTTTACATGATGATAGCCGTTGTCCCTAATGCTTGCACACTTGATAAGAGCAATTGTCACTTACATGATGAGAGCTGTTGTCTCTGAAGGCTACATTAATAAGGGCAATTTGTCCCTTCCATGATAAGAGCCATTTTTCCTAAAGGCTCACTTGTTGAGAGCAATTGTACCTTACATTATGTTAGCCGTTGTCCCTAAACGCTTGCTTGCTTGATGAGAGCAATTGTCCTTCATATGATGATAGCCGTTGTCCCTAATGCTTGCACACTTGACAAGAGCAATTGTTACTTGCATGATGAGATCCGTTGTCCCTAAAGGCTAACTTTATGAGGGCCATTTGTCCTTTACATGATAAGAGCCGTTGTCCCTAAAGGCTCAATTGTTGAGAGCAATTTTACCTTACTTTATGGGAGCCGTTGTCCCTAAATGCTTGCTCACTTGATGAGAGCAATTGCCCTTTACATGATGATAGCCGTTGTCCCTAATGCTTCCACACTTGATAAGAGCAATTGTCACTTACATGATGAGATCCGTTGTCTCTAAAGGCTACCTTTATTAGGGCAATTTTTCTCTTCCATGATTTGAGCTGTTGTTCTTAATGGCTCACTTATTGAGAGCAATTGTACCTGACTTTATGAGAGCCGTTGCCCCTAAACGCTTGCTCACTTGATGAGAGCAATTGCCCTTTACATGATGATAGCCGTTGTCCCAAATGCTTGCAAACTTGATAAGAGCAATTGTCACTTACATGACGAGACCCGTTGTCCCTAAAGGCTAACTTTATAATTGCCATTTGTCCCTTATATGATAAGAGCCGTTGTCCCTAAAGACTCACTTGTTGAGAGCAATTATGAGATTCGTTGTCCCTAAACACTTGCTCACTTGATGAGAGCAATTGTCCTTTACATGATGATAGCTGTTGTCTCTAATGCTTGCACACTTGACAAGAACAATTGCCACTTGCATGAAGAGATCCGTTGTCCCTAAAGGCTAACTTTATGAGGGCGATTTGTCCCTTACATGATAACTGCCGTTGTCCCTAAAGGCTCGTTTGTTGTGAGCAATTCTTCCTTACTTTATGGGAGCCGTTGTCCCTAAACGCTTGCTCACTTGATGAGAGCAATTGCCCTTCACATGATGATAGCCGTTGTCCCTAATGCTTGCACACTTGATAAGACCAATTGTCACTGACATGGTGAGATCCGTTGTCTCTAAAGGCTACCTTTATAAGTGCAATTTGTCTCTTCCATGATAAGAGCCGTTGTCCCTAAAGGCTCACTTGTTGAGAGCAATTGTACCTGACTTTATGGGAGCCGTTGTCCCTGAACGCTTGCTCACTTGATGAGAATAAATGTCCTTTATATGATGATAGCTGTTGTCCCTAATGCTTGCACACTTGACAAGAGCAATTGTTACTTGCATGATGAGATCCGTTGTCCCTAAAGGCTAACTTTATGTGGGCCATTTGTCCTTTACATGATAAGAGTTGTTGTCCCTAAAGGCTCAATTGTTGAGAGCAATTTTACCTTACTTTATGGGAGCCGTTGTCACTAAACGCTTGCTCACTTGATGAGAGCAATTGCCCTTTACATGATGATAGCCATTGTCCCTAATGCTTGCACACTTGACAAGAGCAATTGTCACTTGCATGATGAGATCCGTTGTCCCTATAGGCTAACTTTATGAGGGCAATTTGTCTCTTCCATGATAAGAGCCGTTGTCCCTAAAGGCTCACTTGTTAAAAGCAATTGTACCTGACTTTATGGGAGCCGTTGTCCCTAAACGCTAGCTCACTTGATGAGAGCAATTGCCTTTTACATGATGATAGACGTTGTCCCTAATGCTTGCACACTTGATAAGAGCAATTGTCACTTACATGATGAGACCCGTTGTTCCTAAAGGCTAACTTTATGAGGGCCATTTGTCCCTTACATGATACGAGTTGTTGTCCCTAAAGACTCACTTGCTGAGAGCAATTATGGGAGCCGTTGTCCCTAAACGCTTGCTCACTTGATGAGAGCAATTGTCCTTTACATGATGATAGCCGTTGTACCTAACGCTTGCACACTTGACAAGAGCAATTGTCACTTGCATGATGAGATCCGTTATCCCTAAAGGCTAACTTTGTGGGCGATTTGTCCCTTACTTGTTAAGTGTCGTTGTCCCTAAAGGCTCATTTGTTGAGAGCAATTCTACCTTGCTTTATGGGAGCCGTTGTCCCTAAATACTTGCTCACTTGATGAGAGCAATTGCCCTTTACATGATGATAGCCGTTGTCCCTAATGCTTCCACACTTGATAAGAGCAATTGTCACTTACATGATGAGATCCGTTGTCTCTAAAGGCTACCTTTATAAGGGCAATTTGTCTCTTCCATGATAACAGCCGTTGTTCCTAACGGCTCACTTATTGAGAGCAATTGTACCTGACTTTATGGGAGCCGTTGTCCCTAAACGCTTGCTTACTTGATGAGAGCAATTGCCCTTTACATGATGATAGTCGTTATCCCTAATGCTTGCACAGTTGATAAGAGCAATTATCACTTACATGATGAGATCTGCTGTCTCTAAAGGCTACCTTAATAAGGGCAATTTGTCTCTTCCCTGATAACAGCCGTTGTTCCTAAAGGCTCACTTGTTGAGAGCAATTGTACCTGACTTTATGGGATTCGTTGTCCCAAAACGCTTGCTCACTTGATGAGAGCAATTGTCCTTTACATGATGATAGCCGTTGTCCCTAATGCTTACAAACTTGATAAGAGCAATTGTCACTTACATGATGAGACCCGTTGTCCCTAAAGGCTAACTTTATGAGGGAAATTTGTCCCTTACATGATAAGAGCCGTTGTCCCTAAAGAATCACTTGTTGAGAGCAATTGTACCTTACTTTATGGTAGCCGTTGTCCCTAAACGCTTGCTCACTTGTTGAGAGCAATTGTCCTTTACATGATGATAACCATCTCCCTATACACGCCTCTCTACCATTCTTGGTATGCAATCGTGTTTAGGGTGTGTTTTCATTGAGAGGTGGCGGGCTGCAGAAACTCTAACTTTGTGAATCGTTTTTAGGGTTTCAATCGCTATTTGGTTTTTATTCGCTCCCTTGTTTCTGTTTATCATAAGCGGTTGTTTAATCGATTTTATATATATATATATATATATATATATATATATATATATATATATATATATATATATATATATATATATATATATATATATATATAAAGGGTCAATCTGGTTGACGAAACCCTAATCATTCTTACTCGATCGATTTCTTTTTGAGGGTTCGTTTATCTAGGGTTTCGTTTGCTTGATGATTTATTGTAATCGTATCCTGCTCTTTTTTCGGTTTAATGAATTTTAATGATTCATTTATTCTGGTACATGGACCTGTTCTTCAATTTTAAAACCTCTTTCGGGTTATATGATGTCAACTGTTTGGGCTATTCTATGCTTAACTATATACTAAACCCTTTTAGGGTTCGGTATCTTTTTAGCTGCTGGGCGTGATCTACATCAAATCTGTGTATACCGTTTTTGGGTTGATTCTGTGCCTGGATGTTCTTAGCAGATGTACATGATTTTGTTTGTGGGTTAAGAGAGATGGATGCCAATCTTTTGGTCATTCTGGTCGCTTGCTGCTGCTATGTCTTGATTATTTTCCAGCTGAGCATTATGGACGTTATTGTGTAAGTTAGGGTCTCGAAACCCTAGGTCTGGTTGTGGGATGTCTTGTGGCTGGTCGATTCTGAATGTTAATGTGTTGATCACTTGTTGATGCAGAATTGATCGGGGTATTGAAGTTAGGGTTTGTTAAACCTTTGATACCATATTATGTGTAGCATACATGGATCGTTGATTCGGTGCTGATTTTGGATGTATGGCTATTGGTAGTTCCGTTGGCAGCTTGGTCTATCTCATTACATGAAATCCTAACCTTTAGGTTTTTGTTGCTATGATTTTTGTCAAATTCGGATTGGTGGTGATTAACCCAAGTGGCGTTTGTTTGTTTGTTGGTGACCTGCATCGTGGTGCTGCTGGAATGAGTGGTCTTATTACTACATATATATTTTGTGTTGCTCATGATGTCATGTCATCATTGCTGCTGCATATTACTTGTTCCTTGGTTTGTCTTCATGTGTTTCATTCGTATTTGTTGGAAGAATGGGTTCAAGTTCGAATATGCTGGAAGGTTAGGTCGCTTGGACCATGTTTATGCTTCAAGTTCGATTTGCTACGGAAGTAACTCTTATTAGGTTATTAGATTATGTTTTTTGCATAATACTAATAGAAGACGCAATTGGTTGTAGCTGGAAGTTTGAACTACTATGACGATTTGAAGATTCAAGGATTTATCTAATTAAATAGCATTTATTTTGTGTTATTTTATAGTCGTTGTAGTTTATGTTCAATGTAAGTTTATGTTCAATGTAAGTTATAAGAATGGCGTGTCATTCTTATATGAGAGTCTGTAAGTGTCCTAAGGGACTGAGATGAGGGAAGTCACCCTCATCCTATGTACTTCAACGCTTTTTGGTGTAATGAATTTTACCGGGGTGAATTAACCCTTTTACCCAAAAAAAACTTTATGAGCGAACTTTTTTTTGTGAGAACCTAAAAAAAAAAAAAAAAATGTAACCCTAAAAGTTTCTCTCGTTTTTGGCGACTTTTGGCAAAAAAAACGATTCCCTCATAAATCGATTAACCTGATTCGTTCTTAAACTTTAATTCTTTAATTGTCCTCTTGTGGGTCAGTTATTGATTATTGTTTTAGCTATCATGGGTCGGTTACTTTTTAGATTCGTTTTTTTTGCCAAGAGTTGCTAGGGTGGACAGCAAAACATTGTTCTATCTTTTTAATTCTTTAATAGTGTTTTGTCTATTAGTGCATGGTTTTCATTCTAATATCTGATCGTTTATTGGTCGGTTGGAGTTTATAATAGATCTGCACTTGCGTTGGTTTTATATATCTTTGGCTCTAGTTTTACTATTAACGATTCCCATTATATGGTTTCGTATATTAAGCGCAAGATTGGTAGGGTGGTGCTGGTGTTGCCGAAACTCTTATTGTCCTTTGTATTCTTTGATCTTTTTTTAGGGTTTTGGCAAATTGTTGTTTAATCGTATTCCAGGATTCATGGTTGATAATTCATGTCGGTTTGATTATCTATTTGATTTTTAGATCGATATTTTATTCCTGGTACGATGTGTTGATAAGTAAACTCTTTCTAGGGTTTTCTGGGTTTTGGGTTGTTTCGATGGAAGTTATTGTGATGGGAAGTTCTATACTGATGTTAGTGATTATGTTTGGGGGTTATGAGAGAATGTACGTCAAGTTGTGAGGGTTCCTTGTTCAAAAACCCTTGTTTGCGTTCCAAGACCTGCTGATCATGTTGATTATTATGTTACACGTTCTGGTCTTGTTATCATGTTGCTGGAAGTCAAGTTTAGGGATCCTTGTGCTAAAACCCTTGTCATCGTTCAAGATCTATAGTGCTGATATTTTATATAATGGTCTCTTGATCGATGCTGCTGGTTGCTGTAGAAGTTAGGGGTTTGTTCGATGTTAACCCTATGATTGGTATCACATTTGATCTACTTGTTAGGGTTTCGATTTACCCTATGTATGTTGCATGGTGCCCTTTAGTTGTGCTGATTGCTTTTCGTGGCTGTTTATGGAGGGGTGCACATGTTTTGTATGTTGCAGATTTGTTGCATGGGTGTTATCATTCAAGTTTGGCTCTTGCTTTTGGTGAATACATATTTAGCTTTGCTGCATGGGATTCTATGATGCAAGGCACGGCTTTGTTACCTTTTTGAATGATAGTTATTGTCTTATTATCCACTCGTATATTCAGACTTAGTGCTGATTGATGATTTTGCAAGTATCATTCCATGATGATTTTGCAAGTATGATTTTGAATGATATGTTGAAGATCGCTTGGATTTTTTTGGTTAGGGTTTGGGAAACTCTATGTTGGTTCATCATGGTCATTACGCTGCTATGTTGTTTTGATTTTGATGATGAGTGTGCTGGTTTGGTATGGGTTAATTCGTATCATTCCATGGTGTGGTCTGTAAGCCGTTTATGGCTTTATTTGATCGATACCTTATGAGTGTAAGTTAGGGTTTGTTCAAAACTCTATTTCTCGTCCATGGCAATTCTGGTTCAATTGGATTTCAATCTCTCTTCTTGTTTTAGAGGATGCTGAAGATGTACGAATCATGCTAATGGTTGGATTTGTGATCGGTGCTCGTGGTTAGGGTTTGTGAAACCCTATGTCGGTTCATCGGTCCTTGTGCTGCTGCTTATGGATGCTCGTCTATGGCAGGCTGCTACGTGGTAAGTTTGGACTTCTATGACGACTTTGAAGAATCAAGTTTTTACTTGGCTAGCATTTAATTGTTTTATAGTCGTTGTAGTTTATGTTCAATGTAAGTTTATGTTCAATGTTTTGGTCAGTTGCACATGTTGTGCATGTTTGTTTTAAGAATGGTATGTCATTCTTAGATAGGTGTCTTGTAAGTGTCCTAACGGACTGAGGGCGAGGGAAATCACCCTCGTCATTTTGTACTTCAATGTTTTTGGATAATGTCATTTACCAGGGTGCAGGATTACTCCCCTTTACCCAAAAAATTGTACCTTACTTTATGGTAGCCGTTGTCCCTAAACGCTTGCTTACTTGATGAGAGCAATTGTCCTTTACATGATGATAGCCGTTATCCCTAATGCTTGCACACTTGATAAAAGCAATTGTCAGTTGCATGATGAGATCCGTTGTCCCTAAAGGCTAAATTTATGAGGGCCATTTGTCCTTTACTACAAAAGAGCCTTTGTCCCTAAAGGCTCACTTATTGAGAGCAATTTTACCTTACTTTGTGGGAGCCGTTGTCCCTAAACGCTTGCTCACTTGATGAGAGCAATTGCCCGTTACATGATGATAACCGTTGTCCCTAATGCTTCCATACTTGATAAGAGCAATTGTCACTTACATGACGAGATCCGTTGTCTCTAAAGGCAACCATTATCAGAGCAATTTGTCTCTTCCATGATAAGAGCCATTGTCCTTAAAGGCTCAATTGATAAGAGCAATTGTACCTAACTTTATAGGAGCCGTTGTCCCTAAACGCTTGCTTACTTGATGAGAGCAATTGCCCTTTACATGATGATAGCCGTTGTCCCTAATGCTTGCACACTTGATAAGAGCAATTGTCACTGACATGGTGAGATCCGTTGTCTCTAAAGGCTACCTTTATAAGTGCAATTTGTCTCTTCCATGATAAGAGCCATTGTAACTAAAGGCTCATTTGTTGAGAGCAATTGTACCTGACTTTATGGGAGCCGTTGTCCCCAAACACTTTCTCACTTGATGAGAGCAATTGCCCTTTACATGATGATAGCCGTTGTCCCTAATGCTTGCACACTTGATAAGAGCAATTGTTACTTACATGATAAGATCCGTTGTCTCTAAACGCTACCTTAATAAGGGCAATTTGTCTCTTCCATGATAAGAGCTGTTGTTCCTAAAGGCTCACTTGTTGAGAACAATTGTACCTTACTTTATGGTAGCCGTTGTCCCTAAACGCTTGCTTACTTGATGAGAGCAATTGTCCTTTATATGATGAAAGCCGTTGTCCCTAATGCTTGCACACTTGATAAGTGCAATTATCACTGACATGGTGAGATTCGTTGTCTCTAAAGGCTACCTTTATAAGTGCAATTTGTCTCTTCCATGATAAGAGCCGTTGTCCCTAAAGGCTCACTTGTTGAGAGCAATTGTACCTGACTTTATGGGAGCCATTGTCCCTAAACACTATCTCACTTAATGAGAGCAATTGACCTTTACATGATGATAGCTGTTGTCCCTAATGCTTGCACACTTGATAAGAGCAATTGTCACTTACATGATGAGATCCGTTGTCTCTAAAGGCTACCTTTATAAGGGCAATTTTTCTCTTCCATGATAAGAGCCGTTGTCCTTAAAGGCTCACTTGTTGAGAGCAATTGTACCTGACTTTATGGGAGCCGTTGTCCCTAAACGCTAGCTCACTTGATGAGAGCAATTGCCCTTTACATGATGATACCCGTTGTCCCTAATGCTTGCACACTTGATAAGACCAATTGTCACTGACATGGTGAGATCCGTTGTCACTAAAGGCTACCTTTATAAGTGCAATTTGTCTCTTCCATGATAAGAGCCATTGTCCCTAAAGGCTTACTTGTTGAGAGCAATTGTACCTGACTTTATGGGAGCCGTTGTCCCTAAACACTATCTCACTTTATGAGAGCAATTGCTCTTTACATGATGATTGCCGTTGTCCCTAATGCTTGCACACTTGATAAGAGCAATTGTCACTTACATGATAAGATCCGTTGTCTCTAAAGGCTACCTTAATATGGGCAATTTGTCTCTTCCATGATAAGAGCCGTTGTTCCTAAAGGCTCACTTGTTGAGACCAATTGTACCTTACTTTATGGTAGCCATTGTCCCTAAACGCTTGCTTAATTGATGGGAGAAACTTTCCTGGATATGATGATAGCCGTTGTCCCTAATGCTTGCACACTTGACATGAGCAATTGTCACTTGCATGATGAGATCCGTTGTCCCTAAAGGCTAACTTTATGAGGGCCATTTGTCCTTTACATGATAAGAGCCGTTGTCCCTAAAGGCTCACTTCTTGAGAGCAATTTTACCTTACTTTATGGGAGCCGTTGTCCCTAAACGCTTGCTCACTTGATGAGAGCAATTGCCGACATGATGATAGCCGTTGTCCCTAATGCTTCCACACTTGATAAGAGCAATTGTCACTTACATGATGAGATCCGTTGTCTCCAAAGGCTACCTTTATAAGGGCAATTTTTCTCTTCCATGATAAGAGCCGTTGTCCTTAAAGGCTCACTTATTGAGAGCAATTGTACCTGACTTTATGGGAGCCGTTGTCCCTAAACGCTTGCTCACTAGATGAGAGAAATTGCCCTTTACATGATGATAGTCGTTGTCCCTAATGCTTGCACACTTGATAAGAGCAATTGTCACTGACATGGTGAGATTCGTTGTCTCTAAAGGCTACCTTTATAAGTGCAATTTGTCTCTTCCATAATAAGGGCTGTTGTCCCTAAAGGCTCACTTATTGAGAGCAATTGTACCTGACTTTATGGGAACTGTTGTCCCTAAACACAATCTTACATGATGAGAGCAATTGCCCTTTACATTATGATAGCCATTGTCCCTAATGCTTGCACACTTGATAAGAGCAATTGTCACTTACATGATGAGATCCGTTGTCTCTAAAGGCTACCTTAATATAGGCAATTTGTCTCTTCCATGATAAGAGCCGTTGTTCCTAAAGGCTCACTTGTTGAGACCAATTGTTCATTACTTTATGGTAGCCATTGTCCCCAAACGCTTGCTTACTTGATGGGAGCAACTTTCCTGTATATGATGATAGCCGTTGTCCCTAATGCTTGCACACTTGACTAGAGCAATTGTCACTTGCATGATGAGATCCGTTGTCCCTAAAGGCTAACTTTATGAGGGCCATTTGTCCTTTACTAAGAGCCGTTGTCCATAAAGGCTCACTTGTTGAGAGCAATTTTACCTTACTTTATGGGAGCCGTTGTCCCAAAACGCTTGCTCACTTGATGAGAGCAATTGCCGACATGATGATAGCCGTTGTCCCTAATGCTTCCACACTTCATAAGAGCAATTGTCACTTACATGATGAGATCCGTTGTCTCTAAAGGCTACCTTTATAAGGCCAATTTTTCTCTTCCATAATAAGAGCCGTTGTCCTTAAAGGCTCACTTGTTGAGAGTAATTGTACCTGACTTTATTGGAACCGTTGTCCCTAAACGCTTGCTCACTTGATGAGAGCAATTGCCCTTTACATGATGATACCCGTTGTCCCTAATGCTTGCACACTTGATAAGAGCAATTGTCATTGACATGGTGAGATCCGTTGTCTCTAAAGGCTACCTTTATAAGTGCAATTTGTCTCTTCCATGGTAAGAGCCGTTGTCCCTAAAGGCTCACTTGTTGAGAGCAATTGTACCTAACTTTATGGGAGCCGTTGTCCCTAAACACTATCTCACTTGATGAGAGCAATTGCCCTTTACATGATGATAGCCGTTGTCCCTAATGCTTGCACACTTGATAAGAGCAATTGTCACTTACATGATGAGATCCGTTGTCTCGAAAGGCTACCTTATTAAGGGCAATTTGTCTCTTCCATGATAAGAGCCGTTGTTCCTAAAGGCTCACTTGTAGAGAGCAATTGTACCTTACTTTATGGTAGCCGTTGTCCCTGAACGCTTGCTTACTTGATGAGAGCTATTGTCCTTTATATGATGATAGTCGTTGTCCCTAATGCTTGCACACTTGAAAAAAGCAATTGTCAGTTGCATGATGAGATCCGTTGTCCCTTAAGGCTAAATTTATGATTGCCATTTGTCCTTTACATCAAAAGAGCCTTTGTCCCTAAAGGCTCACTTGTTGAGAGCAATTTTACCTTACTTTGTGGGAGCCGTTGTCCCTAAACGCTTGCTCACTTGATGAGAGCAATAGCCCGTTACATGATGATAACCGTTGTCCCTAATGCTTGCACACTTGATAAGAGCAATTATCACTGACATGGTGAGATTCGTTGTCTCTAAAGGCTACCTTTATAAGTGCAATTTGTCTCTTCCATGATAAGAGTCGTTGTCCCTAAAGGCTCACTTGTTGAGAGCAATTGTAACTTACTTTATGGTAGCCGTTGTCCCTAAACGCTTGCTCACTTGATGAGAGCAATTGCCCTTTACATGATGATAGCCATTGTCCCTATTGCTTGCACACTTGATAAGAGCAATTGTCACTGACATGGTGAGATTCGTTATCTCTAAAGGCTACCTTTATAAGTGCAATTTGTCTCTTCCATGATAAGAGCCGTTGTCCCTAAAGGGTCACTTGTTGAGAGCAATTGTACTTGACTTTATGGGAGCCGTTGTCCCTAAACACTATCTAACTTGATGAGAGCAATTGCCCTTTACATGGTGATAGCCGTTGTCCCTAATGCTTGCACACTTGATAAGAGCAATTGTCACTTACATGATGAGATCCGTTGTCTCGAAAGGCTACCTTAATAAGGGCAATTTGTCTCTTCCATGATAAGAGCGGTTGTTCCTAAAGGCTCACTTGTTGAGAACAATTGTACCTTACTTTATGGTAGCCGTTGTCCCTAAACGCTTGCTTACTTGATGAGAGCAATTGTCCTTTATATGATGATAGCCATTGTCCCTAATGCTTGCACACTTGACAAGAGCAATTGTCACTTGTATGATGAGATCCGTTGTCCCTAAAGGCTAACTTTATGAGGGCCATTTGTTCTTTACATGATAAGAGTCGTTGTCCCTAAAGGCTCACTTGTTGAGAGCAATTTTACCTTACTTTATGGGAGCCGTTGTCCTTAAGCGCTTGCTCACTTGATGAGAGCAATTGCCGACATCAAGCCGTTGTCCCTAATGCTTCCACACTTGATAAAAGCAATTGCCACTTACATGATGAGATCCGTTGTCTCTAAAGGCTACCTTTATAAGGGCAATTTTTCTCTTCCATGATAAGAGCCGTTGTCCTTAAAGGCTCACTTATTGAGATTAATTGTACCTGACTTTATGGTAGCCGTTGTCCCAAAACACTTGCTCACTTCCCTTTACATGATGATAGCCGTTGTCCCGAATGCTTGCACACTTTATAAGAGCATTTGTCACTGACTTGGTGTGATCCGTTGACTCTAAAGGCTACCTTTATAAGTGCAATTTGTCTTTTCCATGATAAGAGCCGTTGTCCCTAAAAGCTCACTTGTTGAGAGCAATTGTACCTGACTTTATGGGAGCCGTTGTCCCTAAACGCTTGCTCACTTGATGAGTGCAATTGCCCTTTACATGATGATAGCCGTTGTCCCTAATGCTTGCACACTTGATAAGAGCAATTGTCACTTACATGATGAGATCCGTTGTCTCTAAAGGCTACCTTAATAAGGGCAATTTGTCTCTTCCATGATAAGAGCCGTTGTTCCCAAAGGCTCACTTGATGAGAACAATTGTACCTTACTTTCTGGTAGCCGTTGTCCCTAAACGCTTGCTTACTTGATGAGAGCAATTGTCCATTATATGATGATAGCCGTTGTCCCTAATGCTTGCACACTTGACAAGAGCAATTGTCACTTGCATGATGAGATCCATTGTCCCTAAAGGCTAAATTTATGAGGGCCATTTGTCCTTTACATGATAAGAGTCATTGTCCCTAAAGGCTCACTTGTTGAGAGCAATTTTACCTTACTTTATGGGACCCGTTGTCCCTAAACGCTTGCTCACTTGACGAGAGCAATTGCCCTTTACATGATGATAGCCATTGTCCCTAATGCTTCCACACTTGATAAGAGCAATTGTCACTTACATGATGAGATCCGTTGTCTCCAAAGGCTACCTTTATAAGGGCAATTTTTCTCTTCCATGATTAGAGCCGTTGTCCTTAAAGGCTCACTTATTGAGAGCAATTGTACCTGACTTTATGGGAGCCGTTGTCCCTAAACGCTTGCTCACTTGATGAGAGCAATTGCCCTTTACATGATGATAGCCGTTGTCCCTAATGCTTGCACACTTGATAAGTGCAATTGTCACTGACATGGTGAGATCCGTTGTCTATAAAGGCAACCTTTATAAGTGCAATTTGTCTCTTCCATGATAAGAGCCATTGTCCCTAAAGGCTCATTTGTTGAGAGCAATTGTACCTGACTTTATGGGAGCCGTTGTCCCCAAACACTTTCTCACTTGATGAGAGCAATTGCCCTTTACATGATGATAGCCGTTGTCCCTAATGCTTGTACACTTGATAAGAGCAATTGTCACTTACATGACGAGATCCATTGTCTCTGAACGCTACCTTAATAAGGGCAATTTGTCTTTTCCATGATAAGAGCCGTTGTTCCTAAAGGCTCACTTGTTGAGAACAATTGTACCTTACTTTATGGTTGCCGTTGTCCCTAAACACTTGCTTACTTGATGAGAGCAATTGTCCTTTATATGATGATAGCCGTTGTCCCTAATGCTTGCACACTTGACAAGAGCAAGAGCTATTGTCAGTTGCATGATGAGATCCGTTGTCCCTAAAAGCTAAATTTATGACGGCCATTTGTCCTTTACATGATAAGAGCCGTTGTCCCTAAAGGCTCACTTGTTGAGAGCAATTTTACCTTACTTTATGGGAGCCGTTGTCCCTAAACGCTTGCTCACTTGATGAGAGCTGTTGCCCTTTACATGATGATAGTCGTTGTCCTTAACGCTTCCACACTTGATAAGAGCAATTGTCACTTACATGATGAGATCCGTTGTCTAAAAGGCTACCTTTATAAAGGCAATTTTTCTCTTCCATGATAAGAGCCATTGTCCTTAAAGGCTCACTTATTGAGAGCAATTGTACCTGACTTTATTGGAGCCGTTGTCCCTATACGCTTGCTCACTTGATGAGAGCAATTGCCCTTTACATGATGATAGCCGTTGTCCCTAATGCTTGAACACTGGATAAGAGCAATTGTCACTTACATGATGAGATCCGTTGTCTCGAAAGGCTACCTTAATAAGGGCAATTTGTCTCTTCCATGATAAGAGCCGTTGTTCCTAAAGGCTCACTTGATGAGAACAATTGTACCTTACTTTCTGGTAGCCGTTGTCCCTAAACGCTTGCTTACTTGATGAGAGCAATTGTCCATTATATGATGATAGTCGTTGTCCCTAATGCTTGCACACTTGACAAGAGCAATTGTCACTTGCATGATGAGATCCATTGTCCCTAAAGGCTAAATTTATGAGGGCCATTTGTCCTTTACATGATAAGAGTCATTGTCCCTAAAGGCTCACTTGTTGAGAGCAATTTTACCTTACTTTATGGGACCCGTTGTCCCTAAACGCTTGCTCACTTGACGAGAGCAATTGCCCTTTACGTGATGATAGCCGTTGTCCCTAATGCTTGCACACTTGATAAGAGCAAATGTCACTGACATGGTGAGATCCGTTGTCTCTAAAGGCTACCTTTATAAGTGCAATTTGTTTCTTCCATGAAAAGAGCCGTTGTCCCTAAAGGCTCATTTGTTGAGAGCAATTGTACCTGACTTTATGGGAGCCGTTGTCCCCAAACACTTTCTCACTTGATGAGAGCAGTTGCCCTTTACATGATGATAGCCGTTGTCCCTAATGCTTGCACACTTGATAAGAACAAATGTCACTTACATGACGAGATCCATTGTCCCTAAACGCTACCTTAATAAGGGCAATTTCTCTCTTCCATGATAAGAGCCGTTGTTCCTAAAGGCTCACTTGTTGAGAACATTTGTACCTTACTTTATGGTAGCTGTTGTCCCTAAACGCTTGCTTACTTGATGAGAGCAATTGTCCTTTATATGATGATAGTCGTTGTCCCTAATGCTTGCACACTTGACAAGAGCTATTGTCAGTTGCATGATGAGATCCGTTGTCCCTAAAGGCTAAATTTATGACGGCCATTTGTCCTTTACATGATAAGAGCCGTTGTCCCTAAAGGCTCACTTGTTGAGAGCAATTTTACCTTACTTTATGGGAGCCGTTGTCCCTAAACGCTTGCTCACTTGATGAGAGCTGTTGCCCTTTACATGATGATAGCCGTTGTCCTTAACGCTTCCACACTTGATAAGAGCAATTGTCACTTACATGATGAGATCCGTTGTCTCCAAAGGCTACCTTTATAAAGGCAATTTTTCTCTTCCATGATAAGAGCCATTGTCCTTAAATTCTCACTTATTGAGAGCAATTGTACCTGACTTTATGAGAGCCGTTGTCCCTAAACGCTTGCTCACTTGATGAGTGCAATTGCCCTTTACATGATGATAGCCGTTGTCCCTAATGCTTCCACACTTGATAAGAGCAATTGTCACTTACATGATGAGATTCGTTGTCTCTAAAGGCTACCTTTATAAGGGCAATTTGTCTCTTCCATGATAAGAGCCGTTGTCCTTAAAGGCTCACTTGTTGAGAGCAATTGTACCTGACTTTATGGGAGCCGTTGTCCCTAAACACTATCTAACTTGATGAGAGCAATTGCCCTTTACATGATGAAAGCCGTTGTCCCTAATGCTTGAACATTTGATAAGAGCAATTGTCACTTACATGATGAGATCCGTTGTCTCGAAAGGCTACCTTAATAAGGGCAATTTGTCTCTTCCATGATAAGAGCCGTTGTTCCTAAAGGCTCACTTGTTGAGAACAATTGTACCTTACTTTATGGTAGCCGTTGTCCCTAAACGCTTGCTTACTTGACGAGAGCAATTGTCCTTTATATGATGATAGCCATTGTCCCTAATGCTTGCACACTTGACAAGAGCAATTGTCACTTGTATGATGAGATCCGTTGTCCCTAAAGGCAAACTTTATGAGGGCCATTTGTCCTTTACATGATAAGAGTCGTTGTCCCTAAAGGCTCACTTGTTGAGAGCAATTTTACCTTACTTTATGGGAGCCGTTGTCCCTTAACGCTTGCTCACTTGATGAGAGCAATTGCCGACATCAAGCCGTTGTCCCTAATGCTTCCACACTTGATAAAAGCAATTGTCACTTACATGATGAGATCCGTTGTCTCTAAAGGCTACCTTTATAAGGGCAATTTTTCTCTTCCACGATAAGAGCCGTTGTCCTTAAAGGCTCACTTATTGAGAGCAATTGTACCTGACTTTATGGTAGCCGTTGTCCCAAAACGCTTGCTCACTTCCCTTTACGTGATGATAGCTGTTGTCCCTAATGCTTGCACACTTTATAAGAGCAATTGTCACTGACTTGGTGTGATCCGTTGACTCTAAAGGCTACCTTTATAAGTGCAATTTGTCTCTTCCATGATAAGAACCGTTGTCCCTAAAAGCTCACTTGTTGAGAGCAATTGTACCTGACTTTATGGGAGCCGTTGTCCCTAAACGCTTGCTCACTTGATGAGTGCAATTGCCCTTTACATGATGATAGCCGTTGTCCCTAATGCTTCCACACTTGATAAGAGCAATTGTCACTTACATGATGAGATCCGTTGTCTCTAAAGGCTACCTTTATAAGGGCAATTTCTCTCTTCCATGATAAGAGCCATTGTCCTTAAAGGCTCACTTGTTGAGAGCAATTGTACCTGACTTTATGGGAGCTGTTGTCCCTAAACACTATCTAACTTGATGAGAGCAATTGCCCTTTACATGATGATAGCCGTTGTCCCTAATGCTTGAACACTTGATAAGAGCAATTGTCACTTACATGATGAGATCCGTTGTCTCGAAAGGCTACCTTAATAAGGGCAATTTGTCTCTTCCATGATAAGAGCCGTTGTTCCTAAAGGCTCACTTGATGAGAACAATTGTACCTTACTTTCTGGTAGCCGTTGTCCCTAAACGCTTGCTTACTTGATGAGAGCAATTGTCCATTATATGATGATAGCCGTTGTCTCTAATGCTTGCACACTTGACAAGAGCAATTGTCACTTGCATGAAGAGATCCATTGTCCCTAAAGGCTAAATTTATGAGTGCCATTTGTCCTTTACATGATAAGAGTCATTGTCCCTAAAGGCTCACTTGTTGAGAGCAATTTTACCTTACTTTATGGGACCCGTTGTCCCTAAACGCTTGCTCACTTGACGAGAGCAATTGCCCTTTACATGATGATAGCCATTGTCCCTAATGCTTCCACACTTGATAAGAGCAATTGTCACTTACATGATGAGATCCGTTGTCTCCAAAGGCTACCTTTATAAGGGCAATTTTTCTCTTCCATGATTAGAGCCGTTGTCCTTAAAGGCTCACTTATTGTGAGCAATTGTACCTGACTTTATGGGAGCCGTTGTCCCTAAACGCTTGCTCACTTAATGAGAGCAATTGCCCTTTACATGATGATAGCCGTTGTCCCTAATGCTTGCACACTTGATAAGAGCAATTGTCACTGACATGGTGAGATCCGTTGTCTCTAAAGGCTACCTTTATAAGTGCAATTTGTTTCTTCCATGATAAGAGCCGTTGTCCCTAAAGGCTCATTTGTTGAGAGCAATTGTACCTGACTTTATGGGAGCCGTTGTCCCCAAACACTTTCTCACTTGATGAGAGCAATTGCCCTTTACATGATGATAGCCGTTGTCCCTAATGCTTGCACACTTGATAAGAGCAATTGTCACTTACATGACGAGATCCATTGTCTCTAAACGCTACCTTAATAAGGGCAATTTGTCTCTTCCATGATAAGAGCCGTTGTTCCTAAAGGCTCACTTGTTGAGAACATTTGTACTTTACTTTATGGTAGCCGTTGTCCCTAAACGCTTGCTTACTTGATGAGAGCAATTGTCCTTTATATGATGATAGCCGTTGTCCCTAATGCTTGCACACTTGACAAGAGCTATTGTCAGTTGCATGATGAGATCCGTTGTCCCTAAAGGCTAAATTTATGACGGCCATTTGTCCTTTACATGATAAGAGCCGTTGTCCCTAAAGGCTCACTTGTTGAGAGCAATTTTACCTTACTTTATGGGAGCCGTTGTCCCTAAACGCTTGCTCACTTGATGAGAGCTGTTGCCCTTTACATGATGATAGCCGTTGTCCTTAACGCTTCCACACTTGATAAGAGCAATTGTCACTTACATGATGAGATCCGTTGTCTCCAAAGGCTACCTTTATAAAGGCAATTTTTCTCTTCCATGATAAGAGCCATTGTCCTTAAAGGCTCACTTATTGAGAGCAATTGTACCTGACTTTATGGGAGCCGTTGTCCCTAAACGCTTGCTCACTTGATGAGAGCAATTGCCCTTTACATGATGATAGCCATTGTCCCTAATGCTTGCACACTTGATAAGAGCAATTGTCCCTGACATGGTGAGATTCGTTGTCTCTAAAGGCTACCTTTATAAGTGCAATTTGTCTCTTCCATGATAAGAGTCGTTGTCCCTAAAGGGTCACTTGTTGAGAGCAATTGTACCTGACTTTATGGGAGCCGTTGTCCCTAAACACTATCTAACTTGATGAGAGCAATTGCCCTTTACATGATGATAGCCGTTGTCCCTAATGCTTGAACACTTGATAAGAGCAATTGTCACTTACATGATGAGATCCGTTGTCTCGAAAGGCTACCTTAATAAGGGCAATTTGTCTCTTCCATGATAAGAGCCGTTGTTCCTAAAGGCTCACTTGTTGAGAACAATTGTACCTTACTTTATGGTAGCCGTTGTACCTAAACGCTTGCTTACTTGACGAGAGCAATTGTCCTTTATATGATGATAGCCATTGTCCCTAATGCTTGCACACTTGACAAGAGCAATTGTCACTTGTATGATGAGATCCGTTGTCCCTAAAGGCAAACTTTATGAAGGCCATTTGTCCTTTACATGATAAGAGTCGTTGTCCCTAAAGGCTCACTTGTTGAGAGCAATTTTACCTTACTTTATGGGAGCCGTTGTCCCTTAACGCTTGCTCACTTGATGAGAGCAATTGCCGACATCAAGCCGTTGTCCCTAATGCTTCCACACTTGATAAAAGCAATTGTCACTTACATGATGAGATCCGTTGTCTCTAAAGGCTACCTTTATAAGGGCAATTTTTCACTTCCATGATAAGAGCCGTTGTCCTTAAAGGCTCACTTATTGAGAGCAATTGTACCAGACTTTATGGTAGCCGTTGTCCCAAATCGCTTGCTCACTTCCCTTTACGTGATGATAGCCGTTGTCCCTAATGCTTGCACACTTTATAAGAGCAATTGTCACTGACTTGGTGTGATCCGTTGACTCTAAAGGCTAACTTTATAAGTGCAATTTGTCTCTTACATGATAAGAGCCGTTGTCCCTAAAAGCTCACTTGTTGAGAGCAATTGTACCTGGCTTTATGGGAGCCGTTGTCCCTAAACGCTTGCTCACTTGATGAGTGCAATTGCCCTTTACATGATGATAGCCGTTGTCCCTAATGCTTGCACACTTGATAAGAGCAATTGTCACTGACATGGTGAGATCCGTTGTCTCTAAAGGCTACCTTTATAAGTGCAATTTGTTTCTTCCATGATAAGAGCCGTTGTCCCTAAAGGCTCATTTGTTGAGAGCAATTGTACCTGACTTTATGGGAGCCGTTGTCCCCAAACACTTTCTCACTTGATGAGAGCAATTGCCCTTTACATGATGATAGCCGTTGTCCCTAATGCTTGCACACTTGATAAGTGCAATTGTCACTTACATGACGAGATCCATTGTCTCTAAACGCTACCTTAATAAGGGCAATTTGTCTCTTCCATGATAAGAGCCGTTGTTCCTAAAGGCTCACTTGTTGAGAACATTTGTACCTTACTTTATGGTAGCCGTTGTCCCTAAACGCTTGCTTACTTGATGAGAGCAATTGTCCTTTATATGATGATAGCCGTTGTCCCTAATGCTTGCACACTTGACAAGAGCTATTGTCAGTTGCATGATGAGATCCGTTGTCCCTAAAGGCTAAATTTATGACGGCCATTTGTCCTTTACATGATAAGAGCCGTTGTCCCTAAAGGCTCACTTGTTGAGAGCAATTTTACCTTACTTTATGGGAGCCGTTGTCCCTAATCGCTTGCTCACTTGATGAGAGCGGTTGCCCTTTACATGATGATAGCCGTTGTCCTTAACGCTTCCACACTTGATAAGAGCAATTGTCACTTACATGATGAGATCCGTTGTCTCCAAAGGCTACCTTTATAAAGGCAATTTTTCTTTTCCATGATAAGAGCCATTGTCCTTAAAGGCTCACTTATTGAGAGCAATTGTACCTGACTTTATGGGAGCCGTTGTCCCTAAACGCTTGCTCACTTGATGAGAGCAATTGCCCTTTACATGATGATAGCCATTGTCCCTAATGCCTGCACACTTGATAAGAGCAATTGTCACTGACATGGTGAGATTCGTTGTCTCTAAAGGCTACCTTTATAAGTGCAATTTGTCTCTTCCAAGATAAGAGTCGTTGTCCCTAAAGGGTCACTTGTTGAGAGCAATTGTACCTGACTTTATGGGAGCCGTTGTCCCTAAACAATATCTAACTTGATGAGAGCAATTGCCCTTTACATGATGATAGCCGTTGTCCCTAATGCTTGAACACTTGATAAGAGCAATTGTCACTTACATGATGAGATCCGTTGTCTCGAAAGGCTACCTTAATAAGGGCAATTTGTCTCTTCCATGATAAGAGCCGTTGTTCCTAAAGGCTCACTTGTTGAGAACAATTGTACCTTACTTTATGGTAGCCGTTGTCCCTAAACGCTTGCTTACTTGACGAGAGCAATTGTCCTTTATATGATGATAGCCATTGTCCCTAATGCTTGCACACTTGACAAGAGCAATTGTCACTTGTATGATGAGATTCGTTGTCCCTAAAGGCAAACTTTATGAAGGCCATTTGTCCTTTACATGATAAGAGTCGTTGTCCCTAAAGGCTCACTTGTTGAGAGCAATTTTACCTTACTTTATGGGAGCCGTTGTCCCTTAACGCTTGCTCACTTGATGAGAGCAATTGCCGACATCAAGCCGTTGTCCCTAATGCTTCCACACTTGATAAAAGCAATTGTCACTTACATGATGAGATCCGTTGTCTCTAAAGGCTACCTTTATAAGGGCAATTTTTCACTTCCATGATAAGAGCCGTTGTTCTTAAAGGCTCACTTATTGAGAGCAATTGTACCTGACTTTATGGTAGCCGTTGTCCCAAAACGCTTGCTCACTTCCCTTTACGTGATGATAGCCGTTGTCCCTAATGCTTGCACACTTTATAAGAGCAATTGTCACTGACTTGGTGTGATCCGTTGACTCTAAAGGCTTCCTTTATAAGTGCAATTTGTCTCTTACATGATAAGAGCCGTTGTCCCTAAAAGCTCACTTGTTGAGAGCAATTGTACCTGGCTTTATGGGAGCCGTTGTCCCTAAACGCTTGCTCACTTGATGAGTGCAATTGCCCTTTACATGATGATAGCCGTTGTCCCTAATGCTTGCACACTTGATAAGAGCAATTGTCACTTACATGATGAGATCCGTTGTCTCTAAAGGCTACCTTAATAAGGGCAATTTGTCTCATCCATGAAAATAGCCGTTGTTCCTAAAGGCTCACTTGATGAGAACAATTGTACCTTACTTTCTGGTAGCCGTTGTCCCTAAACGCTTGCTTACTTGATGAGAGCAATTGTCCATTATATGATGATAGCCGTTGTCCCTAATGCTTGCACACTTGACAAGAGCAATTGTCACTTGCATGATGAGATCCATTGTCCCTAAAGGCTAAATTTATGAGGGCCATTTGTCCTTTACATGATAAGAGTCGTTGTCCCTAAAGGCTCACTTGTTGAGAGCAATTTTACCTTACTTTATGGGACCCGTTGTCCCTAAACGCTTGCTCACTTGACGAGAGCAATTGCCCTTTACATGATGATAGCCATTGTCCCTAATGCTTCCACACTTGATAAGAGCAATTGTCACTTACATGATGAGATCTGTTGTCTCCAAAGGCTACCTTTATAAGGGCAATTTTTCTCTACCATGATTGGAGCCGTTGTCATTAAAGGCTCACTTATTGAGAGCAATTGTACCTGACTTTATGGGAGCTGTTGTCCCTAAACGCTTGCTCACTTGATGAGAGCAATTGCCCTTTACATGATGATAGCCGTTGTCCCTAATGCTTGCACACTTGATAAGAGCAATTGTCACTGACATGGTGAGATTCCTTGTCTCTAAAGGCTACCTTTATAAGTGCAATTTGTCTCTTCCATGATAAGAGCCGTTGTCCCTAAAGGCTCACTTGTTGAGAGCAATTGTACCTGACTTTACGGGAGCCGTTGTCCCTAAACACTATCTCACTTGATGAGAGCAATTGCCCTTTACATTAAGATAGCCGTTGTCCCTAATGCTTGCACACTTGACAAGAGCAATTGTCACTTGCATGATGAGATCCGTTGTCCCTAAAGGCTAACTTTATGAGGGCCATTTGTCCTTAACATGATAAGAACCGTTGTCCCTAATGGCTCACTTGTTGAGAGCAATTTTACCTTACTTTATGCGAGCCGTTGTCCCTAAACGCTTGCTCACTTGATAAGAGCAATTGCCGACATGATGATAGCCGTGGTCCCTAATGCTTCCACACTTGATAAGAGCAATTGTTACTTACATGATGAGATCCGTTGTCTCTAAAGGCTACCTTTATAAGGGCAATTTTTCTCTTCCATGAGAAGAGCCGTTGTCCTTAAAGGCTCACTTGTTGAGAGCAATTGTACCTGACTTTATGGGTGTCGTTGACCCTAAACGCTTGCTCACTTGATGAGTGCAATTGCCCTTTACATGTTGATACCCGTTGTCCCTAATGCTTGCACACTTGATAAGAGCAATTGTCACTGACATGGTGAGATCCGCTGTCACTAAAGGCTACATTTATAAGTGCAATTTGTCTCTTCCATGATAAGAGCCGTTGTCCCTAAAGGCTTACTTGTTGAGAGCAATTGTACCTGACTTTATGGGAGCCGTTGTCCCTAAACACTATCTCACTTGATGAGAGCAATTGCCCTTTACAGTATGATAGCCGTTGTCCCTAATGCTTGCACACTTGATAAGAGCAATTGTCACTTACATGATGAGATCCGTTGTCTCGAAAGGCTACCTTAATAAGGGCAATTTGTCTCTTCCATGATAAAAGCCGTTGTTCCTAAAGGCTCACTTGTTGAGAACAATTGTACCTTACTTTATGGTAGCCGTTGTCCCTAAACGCTTGCTTACTTGATGAGAGCAATTGTCCTTTATATGATGATAGCCGTTGTCCCTAATGCTTGCACACTTGACAAGAGCAATTGTCACTTGCATGATGAGATCCGTTGTCCCTAAAGGCTAACTTTATGAGGGCCATTTGTCCTTAACATGATAAGAGCCGTTGTCCCTAATGGCTCACTTGTTGAGAGCAATTTTACCTTACTTTATGCGAGCCGTTGTCCCTAAACGCTTGCTCACTTGATGAGAGCAATTGCCGACATGATGATAGCCGTGGTCCCTAATGCTTCCACACTTGATAAGAGCAATTGTCACTTACATGATGAGATCCGTTGTCTCTAAAGGCTACCTTTATAAGGGCAATTTTTCTCTTCTATGAGAAGAGCCGTTGTCCTTAAAGGCTCACTTGTTGAGAGCAATTGTACCTGACTTTATGGGTGTCGTTGACCCTAAACGCTTGCTCACTTGATGAGTGCAATTGCCCTTTACATGATGATACCCGTTGTGCCTAATGCTTGCACACTTGATAAGAGCAATTGTCACTGACATGGTGAGATCCGCTGTCACTAAAGGCTACCTTTATAAGTGCAATTTGTCTCTTCCATGATAAGAGCCGTTGTCCCTAAAGGCTTACTTGTTGAGAGCAATTGTACCTGACTTTATGGGAGTCGTTGTCCCTAAACACTATCTCACTTGATGAGAGCAATTGCCCTTTACATGATGATAGCCGTTGTCCCTAATGCTTGCACACTTGATAAGAGCAATTGTCACTTACATGATGAGATCCGTTGTCTCGAAAGGCTACCTTAATAAGGGCAATTTGTCTCTTCCATGATAAAAGCCGTTGTTCCTAAAGGGTCACTTGTTAAGAACAATTGTACCTTACTTTATGGTAGCCGTTGTCCCTAAACGCTTGCTTACTTGATGAGAGCAATTGTCCTTTATACGATGATAGCCGTTGTCCCTAATGCTTGCACACTTGACAAGAGCAATTGTCACTTGCATGATGAGATCCGTTGTCCCTAAAGGCTAACTTTATGAGGGCCATTCGTCCTTTACATGATAAGAGCCGTTGTCCCTAAACGCTTGCTCACTTGATGAGAGCAATTGCCCTTTACATGATGATAGCCGTTGTCCCTAATGCTTGTACACTTGATAAGAGCAATTGTCACTTACATGATGAGATCCGTTGTCTCGAAAGGCTACCTTAATAAGGGCAATTTGTCTCTTCTATGATAAGAACCGTTGTTCCTAAAGGCTCACTTGTTGAGAACAATTGTACCTTGCTTTATGGTAGCCGTTGTCCCTAAACGCTTGCTTACTTGATGAGAGCAATTGTCCTTTATATGATGATAGCCGTTGTCCCTAATGCTTGCACACTTGACAAGAGCAATTGTCACTTGCATGATGAGATCCGTTTTCCCTAAAGGCTAACTTTATGAGGGCCATTTGTCCTTAACATGATAAGAACCGTTGTCCCTAATGGCTCACTTGTTGAGAGCAATTTTACCTTACTTTATGCGAGCCGTTGTCCCTAAACGCTTGCTCACTTGATGAGAGCAATTGCCGACATGATGATAGCCGTGGTCCCTAATGCTTCCACACTTGATAAGAGCAATTGTTACTTACATGATGAGATCCGTTGTCTCTAAAGGCTACCTTTATAAGGGCAATTTTTCTCTTCCATGAGAAGAGCCGTTGTCCTTAAAGGCTCACTTGTTGAGAGCAATTGTACCTGACTTTATGGGTGTCGTTGACCCTAAACGCTTGCTCACTTGATGAGTGCAATTGCCCTTTACATGATGATACCCGTTGTCCCTAATGCTTGCACACTTGATAAGAGCAATTGTCACTGACATGGTGAGATCCGCTGTCACTAAAGGCTACATTTATAAGTGCAATTTGTCTCTTCCATGATAAGAGCCGTTGTCCCTAAAGGCTTACTTGTTGAGAGCAATTGTACCTGACTTTATGGGAGCCGTTGTCCCTAAACACTATCTCACTTGATGAGAGCAATTGCCCTTTACAGTATGATAGCCGTTGTCCCTAATGCTTGCACACTTGATAAGAGCAATTGTCACTTACATGATGAGATCCGTTGTCTCGAAAGGCTACCTTTTTTTGGGTAAAGGGGAGTAATCCTGCACCCTGGTAAAGTATATTAAAACCAAAAAAATCGTTGAAGTACAATGGATATGGGTGAATCCCATATCTAAGCCCGTTACATAGGCACTACATTTTCTTTAATACAAAGAAGTAGACCACTACCACATAAAATCCAAAAACAACTAAAAATGACTAAAAATTAAAATACAATACATCACAACTCAAATAAACACTTGAGTCCCCTCGTCATCTTAGCCCTCCAGATCTTGAACATGAAGAAACCCATAACCAAGTTTCTCCGCCTTCCAAGTGCTCCTTCCAAAACAAATCCATTTGCATCTTCTATTAGTATCATGCAATATGCATAATCTAATAACCTAATAAGAGTGACATCCGTAGCAAATCGAATTTGAAGCTTAAACATGGTCTAATCGACCCAACCTTCCAGCATATCTGGTACTTGAACCAATCTTCCAACAAATACGAGTGAAAACACATGAAGACAACCAATGATCAAGTTCCAATGCAACACACATGAATGTACCATACCAGGTCAAACTTGCCCATAACCCGATCAGCTCCATAGCATCATCAATACACATTAAACGAACAGCATGAACACCTTGCTGAAACTGATCAAATAATCATCCTTATGGGACCAAGACGACACCAGCTAACAACAATAACAAGACATGAACGAGTTAAACAGAATGATCATCATGTCTTGTATCGTACCCAAGGGTTAACCAAACCCTAAAATCCCAATATGCCATAAACATAATCATTTCTCCATGAAACCCCACGTACATATGATAACCATGTAATAACCAGATGTAGATCACCAATCAACCAACCCCAATACAGGTTAATCATCATAGTTACGACCAGATACATCATCATAAACCAGTAAGAAAATCGAAACCCTAAACAAGGTTTCATAAGCATGAACGTATAGTACCATCACAACCCCAATGGATCCGAGAATAACCAAAACCCTAAAAAAGGTTTCATTAAATCAGTAAGCACATCAAATCCACCCATAACGCACCATGTTACATATAGTCGATCTATGAAAACCGACTGGATTTAAATCATGAACATGCTACGCACACCAAACAAGAAGATCGTAGAAAAATAATCCCATTTAATCAAGCCAATCGATCCAGAACCAAAGAACCCTAAACCGATTGAAACAAGGTACTCGATTAGGATATAAAACCTAAATCGATCACCCATATATATTCATAAGAATCGTTAAGGTTATTAAATCGGTAAGGGAATAAAAGGTCGATTTAAAGAACCGACTATAATAAAATCGATTAGGGTTTAGGATAGGCGACGAAATCATAAAAGTTACTGAATGAAAATCGAAAACACACCCCTTCCCAGATGCCAACTACCATTAAAACCGATTGCATATCATTACAAGAACAATAGAGAGGCGGTTTAATGGCAGTTTTAGCGATTGGAGTGTGGGGGAAGGGGTGGCCGGATTTCGCCACTAGGGAGAGATTTTTTTATCGCTTTTAGGGTTTTCTTAAAACGCTTGCTCTATTTTGTCGTACGATTGGTTTTCTTAAATTGTTTAGGTTATCGAAAGGCTACCTTAATAAGGGCAATTTGTCTCTTCCATGATAAAAGCCGTTGTTCCTAAAGGCTCACTTGTTGAGAACAATTGTACCTTACTTTATGGTAGCCGTTGTCCCTAAACGCTTGCTTACTTGATGAGAGCAATTGTCCTTTATATGATGATAGCCGTTGTCCCTAATGCTTGCACACTTGACAAGAGCAATTGTCACTTGCATGATGAGATCCGTTGTCCCTAAAGGCTAACTTTATGAGGGCCATTTGTCCTTAACATGATAAGAGCCGTTGTCCCTAATGGCTCACTTGTTGAGAGCAATTTTACCTTACTTTATGCGAGCCGTTGTCCCTAAACGCTTGCTCACTTGATGAGAGCAATTGCCCTTTACATGATGATAGCCGTTGTCCCTAATGCTTGTACACTTGATAAGAGCAATTGTCACTTACATGATGAGATCCGTTGTCTCGAAAGGCTACCTTAATAAGGGCAATTTGTCTCTTCTATGATAAGAACCGTTGTTCCTAAAGGCTCACTTGTTGAGAACAATTGTACCTTGCTTTATGGTAGCCGTTGTCCCTAAACGCTTGCTTACTTGATGAGAGCAATTGTCCTTTATATGATGATAGCCGTTGTCCCTAATGCTTGCACACTTGACAAGAGCAATTGTCACTTGCATGATGAGATCCGTTGTCCCTAAAGGCTAACTTTATGAGGGCCATTTGTCCTTAACATGATAAGAGCCGTTGTCCCTAATGGCTCACTTGTTGAGAGCAATTTTACCTTACTTTATGCGAGCCGTTGTCCCTAAACGCTTGCTCACTTGATGAGAGCAATTGCCCTTTACATGATGATAGCCATTGTCCCTAATGCTTCCACACTTGATAAGAGCAATTGTCACTTACATGATGAGATCCGTTGTCTCTAAAGGCTACCTTTATAAGGGCAATTTGTCTCTTCCATGATAAGAGCCGTTGTCCTTTAAGGCTCACTTGTTGAGAGCAATTGTACCTGACTTTATGGGAGCCGTTGTCCCTAAACGCTTGCTCACTTGGTGAGTGCAATTGCCCTTTACATGATGATTGCCGTTGTCCCTAATGCTTGCACACTTGATAAGAGCAATTGTCACTTACATGATGAGATCCGTTGTCTCTAAAGGCTACCTTTATAAGAGCATTTTGTCTCTTCCATGATAAGAGCCATTGTCCTTAAAGGCTCACTTGTTGAGAGCAATTGTACCTGACTTTATAGGAGCCGTTGTCCCTAAACGCTTGCTCACTTGATGAGAGCAATTGCCCTTTACATGATGATAGCTGTTGTCCATAATGCTTGCACACTTGATAAGAGCAATTGTCACTTACATGATGAGATCCGTTGTCTTTAAAGGCTACCTTTATAAGAGCATTTTGTCTCTTCCATGATAAGAGCCATTGTCCTTAAAGGCTCACTTGTTGAGAGCAATTGTACCTGACTTTATAGGAGCCGTTGTCCCTAAACGCTTGCTCACTTGATGAGAGCAATTGCCCTTTACATGATGATAGCTGTTGTCCATAATGCTTGCACACTTGATAAGAGCAATTGTCAATTACATGGTGAGCTCCGTTGTCTCTAAAGGCTACCTTTATAAGTGCAATTTGTCTCCTCCATGATAAGAGCTGTTGTCCCTAAAGGCTCACTTGTTGAGAGCAATTGTACCTGACTTTATGGGAGCCGTTGTCCCTAAACGCTTGCTCACTTGATGAGAGCAATTGCCCTTTACATGATGATAGCTGTTGTCCCTAATGCTTGCACACTTGATAAGAGCAATTGTCACTTACATGATGAGATCCGTTGTCTCTAAAGGCTACCTTTATAAGTGCAATTTTTCTTTTCCATGATAAGAGCCGTTGTCCCTAAAGGCTCACTTGTTGAGAGCAATTGTACCTGACTTTATGGGAGCCGTTGTGCCTAAACGCTTGCTCACTTGATGAGAGCAATTGCCCTTTACATGATGATAGCCGTTGTCCCTAATGCTTGTACACTTGATAAGAGCAATTGTCACTTACATGATGAGATCCGTTGTCTCTAAAGGCTACCTTTATAAGTGCAATTTTTCTTTTCCATGATAAGAGCCGTTGTCCCTAAAGGCTCACTTGTTGAGAACAATTATACCTTGCTTTATGGTAGCCGTTGTCCCTAAACGCTTGCTTACTTGATGAGAGCAATTGTCCTTTATATGATGATAGCCGTTGTCCCTAATGCTTGCACACGTGACAAGAGCAATTGTCACTTGCATGATGAGATCCGTTGTCCCTAAAGGCTAACTTTATGAGGGCCATTTGTCCTTAACATGATAAGAGCCGTTGTCCCTAATGGCTCACTTGTTGAGAGCAATTTTACCTTACTTTATGCGAGCCGTTGTCCCTAAACGCTTGCTCACTTGATGAGAGCAATTGCCCTTTACATGATGATAGCCATTGTCCCTAATGCTTCCACACTTGATAAGAGCAATTGTCACTTACATGATGAGATCCGTTGTCTCTAAAGGCTACCTTTATAAGGGCAATTTGTCTCTTCCATGATAAGAGCCGTTGTCCTTAAAGGCTCACTTGTTGAGAGCAATTGTACCTGACTTTATAGGAGCCGTTGTCCCTAAACGCTTGCTCACTTGATGAGAGCAATTGCCCTTTACATGATGATAGCCGTTGTCCCTAATGCTTGCACACTTGATAAGGGCAATTGTCACTTACATGATGAGATCCGTTGTCTCTAAAGGCTACCTTTATAAGTGCAATTTTTCTTTTCCATGATAAGAGCCGTTGTCCCTAAAGGCTCACTTGTTGAGAGCAATTGTACCTGACTTTATGGGAGCCGTTGTGCCTAAACGCTTGCTCACTTGATGAGAGCAATTGCCCTTTACATGATGATAGCCGTTGTCCCTAATGCTTGTACACTTGATAAGAGCAATTGTCACTTACATGATGAGATCCGTTGTCTCTAAAGGCTACCTTTATAAGGGCAATTTGTCTCTTCCATGATAAGAGCCGTTGTCCTTTAAGGCTCACTTGTTGAGAGCAATTGTACCTGACTTTATGGGAGCCGTTGTCCCTAAACGCTTGCTCACTTGGTGAGTGCAATTGCCCTTTACATGATGATTGCCGTTGTCCCTAATGCTTGCACACTTGATAAGAGCAATTGTCACTTACATGATGAGATCCGTTGTCTCTAAAGGCTACCTTTATAAGAGCATTTTGTCTCTTCCATGATAAGAGCCATTGTCCTTAAAGGCTCACTTGTTGAGAGCAATTGTACCTGACTTTATAGGAGCCGTTGTCCCTAAACGCTTGCTCACTTGATGAGAGCAATTGCCCTTTACATGATGATAGCTGTTGTCCATAATGCTTGCACACTTGATAAGAGCAATTGTCACTTACATGATGAGATCCGTTGTCTTTAAAGGCTACCTTTATAAGAGCATTTTGTCTCTTCCATGATAAGAGCCATTGTCCTTAAAGGCTCACTTGTTGAGAGCAATTGTACCTGACTTTATAGGAGCCGTTGTCCCTAAACGCTTGCTCACTTGATGAGAGCAATTGCCCTTTACATGATGATAGCTGTTGTCCATAATGCTTGCACACTTGATAAGAGCAATTGTCAATTACATGGTGAGCTCCGTTGTCTCTAAAGGCTACCTTTAAAAGTGCAATTTGTCTCCTCCATGATAAGAGCTGTTGTCCCTAAAGGCTCACTTGTTGAGAGCAATTGTACCTGACTTTATGGGAGCCGTTGTCCCTATACGCTTGCTCACTTGATGAGAGCAATTGCCCTTTACATGATGATAGCCGTTGTCCCTAATGCTTCCACACTTGATAAGAGCAATTGTCACTTACATGATGAGATCCGTTGTCTCTAAAGGCTACCTTTATAAGAGCATTTTGTCTCTTCCATGATAAGAGCCATTATCCTTAAAGGCTCACTTGTTGAGAGCAATTGTACCTGACTTTATAGGAGCCGTTGACCCTAAACGCTTGCTCACTTGATGAGAGCAATTGCCCTTTACATGATGATAGCTGTTGTCCATAATGCTTGCACACTTGATAAGAGCAATTGTCACTTACATGGTGAGCTCCGTTGTCTCTAAAGGCTACCTTTATAAGTGCAATTTGTCTCCTCCATGATAAGAGCTGTTGTCCCTAAAGGCTCACTTGTTGAGAGCAATTGTACCTGACTTTATGGGAGCCGTTGTCCCTAAACGCTTGCTCACTTGATGAGAGCAATTGCCCTTTACATGATGATAGCCGTTGTCCCTAATGCTTGCACACTTGATAAGAGCAATTGTCACTTACATGATGAGATCCGTTGTCTCTAAAGGCTACCTTTATAAGTGCAATTTTTCTTTTCCATGATAAGAGCCGTTGTCCCTAAAGGCTCACTTGTTGAGAGCAATTGTACCTGACTTTATGGGAGCCGTTGTGCCTAAACGCTTGCTCACTTGATGAGAGCAATTGCCCTTTACATGATGATAGCCGTTGTCCCTAAGGCTTGTACACTTGATAAGAGCAATTGTCACTTACATGATGAGATCCGTTGTCTCTAAAGGCTACCTTTATAAGTGCAATTTTTCTTTTCCATGATAAGAGCCGTTGTCCCTAAAGGCTCACTTGTTGAGAACAATTGTACCTTGCTTTATGGTAGCCGTTGTCCCTAAACGCTTGCTTACTTGATGAGAGCAATTGTCCTTTATATGATGATAGCCGTTGTCCCTAATGCTTGCACACGTGACAAGAGCAATTGTCACTTGCATGATGAGATCCGTTGTCCCTAAAGGCTAACTTTATGAGGGCCATTTGTCCTTAACATGATAAGAGCCGTTGTCCCTAATGGCTCACTTGTTGAGAGCAATTTTACCTTACTTTATGCGAGCCGTTGTCCCTAAACGCTTGCTCACTTGATGAGAGCAATTGCCCTTTACATGATGATAGCCATTGTCCCTAATGCTTCCACACTTGATAAGAGCAATTGTCACTTACATGATGAGATCCGTTGTCTCTAAAGGCTACCTTTATAAGGGCAATTTGTCTCTTCCATGATAAGAGCCGTTGTCCTTAAAGGCTCACTTGTTGAGAGCAATTGTCACTTACATGGTGAGCTCCGTTGTCTCTAAAGGCTACCTTTATAAGTGCAATTTGTCTCCTCCATGATAAGAGCTGTTGTCCCTAAAGGCTCACTTGTTGAGAGCAATTGTACCTGACTTTATAGGAGCCGTTGTCCCTAAACGCTTGCTCACTTGATGAGAGCAATTGCCCTTTACATGATGATAGCTGTTGTCCATAATGCTTGCACACTTGATAAGAGCAATTGTCACTTACATGATGAGATCCGTTGTCTATAAAGGCTACCTTTATAAGTGCAATTTTTCTTTTCCATGATAAGAGCCGTTGTCCTTAAAGGCTCACTTGTTGAGAGCAATTGTACCTGACTTTATAGGAGCCGTTGTCCCTAAACGCTTGCTCACTTGATGAGAGCAATTGCCCTTTACATGATGATAGCTGTTGTCCATAATGCTTGCACACTTGATAAGAGCAATTGTCACTTACATGATGAGATCCGTTGTCTATAAAGGCTACCTTTATAAGTGCAATTTTTCTTTTCCATGATAAGAGCCGTTGTCCCTAAAGGCTCACTTGTTGAGAGCAATTGTACCTGACTTTATGGGAGCCGTTGTCCCTAAACGCTTGCTCACTTGATGAGAGCAATTGCCCTTTACATGATGATAGCCATTGTCCCAAATGCTTGCACACATGATAAGAGCAATTGTCACTTACATGGTGAGCTCCGTTGTCTCTAAAGGCTACCTTTATAAGTGCAATTTGTCACCTCCATGATAAGAGCTGTTGTCCCTAAAGGCTCACTTGTTGAGAGCAATTGTACCTGACTTTATGGGAGCCGTTGTCCCTAAACGCTTGCTCACTTGATGAGAGCAATTGCCCTTTACATGATGATAGCCGTTGTCCCTAATGCTTGCACACTTGATAAGGGCAATTGTCACTTCCATGACGAGATCCGTTTTCTCTAAAGGCTACCTTTATTAGGGCAATTTGTCTCTTCCATGATAAGAGCCGTTGTCCCTAAAGGCTCACTTGTTGAGAGCAATTGTACCTGAGTTTATGGGAGCCGTTGTCCCTAAACGCATGCTCACTTGATGAGAGCAATTGCCCTTTACATGATGATAGCCATAATCCCTAATGCTTCCACACTTGATAAGAGCAATTGTCACTTACATGATGAGATCCGTTGTCTTTAAAGGCTACCTTTATAAGGGCAATTTGTCTCTTCCATGATAAGAGCCGTTGTCCTTTAAGGCTCACTTGTTGAGAGCAATTGTACCTGACTTTATGGGAGCCGTTGTCCCTAAACGCTTGCTCACTTGGTGAGAGCAATTGCCCTTTACATGATGATTGCCGTTGTCCCTAATGCTTGCACACTTGATAAGAGCAATTGTCACTTACATGATGAGATCCGTTGTCACTAAAGGCTACCTTTATAAGTGCAATTTTTCTCTTCCATGATTAGAGCCGTTGTCCCTAAAGGCTCACTTGTTGAGAGCAATTGTACCTGACTTTATGGGAGCCGTTGTCCCTAAACGCTTGCTCACTTGATGAGAGCAATTGCCCATTACATGATGATAGCCGTTGTCCCTAATGCTTGCACAGTTGATAAGAGCAATTGTCACTTACATGATGAGATCCGTTGTCTCTAAAGGCTACCTTTATAAGTGCAATTTTTCTCTTCCATGATATGAGCCGTTGTCCCTAAAGGGTCACTTGTTGAGAGCAATTGTACCTGACTTTATGGGAGCCGTTGTCCCTATACGCTTGCTCACTTGATGAGAGCAATTGCCCTTTACATGATGATAGCCGTTGTCCCTAATGCTTGCACAGTTGATAAGAGCAATTGTCACTTACATGATGAGATCCGTTGTCTCTAAAGGCTACCTTTATAAGTGCAATTTTTCTCTTCCATGATATGAGCCGTTGTCCCTAAAGGGTCACTTGTTGAGAGCAATTGTACCTGACTTTATGGGAGCCGTTGTCCCTATACGCTTGCTCACTTGATGAGAGCAATTGCCCTTTACATGATGATAGCCGTTGTCCCTAATGCTTCCACACTTGATAAGAGCAATTGTCACTTACATGATGAGATCCGTTGTCTATAAAGGCTACCTTTATAAGTGCAATTTTTCTTTTCCATGATAAGAGCCGTTGTCCCTAAAGGCTCACTTGTTGAGAGCAATTGTACCTGACTTTATGGGAGCCGTTCTCCCTAAACGCTTGCTCACTTGATGAGAGCAATTGCCCTTTACATGATGATAGCCATTGTCCCAAATGCTTGAACACATGATAAGAGCAATTGTCACTTACATGGTGAGCTCCGTTGTCTCTAAAGGCTACCTTTATAAGTGCAATTTGTCTCCACCATGATAAGAGCTGTTGTCCCTAAAGGCTCACTTGTTGAGAGCAATTGTACCTGACTTTATGGGAGCCGTTGTCCCTAAACGCTTGCTCACTTGATGAGAGCAATTGCCCTTTACATGATGATAGCCGTTGTCCCTAATGCTTGCACACTTGATAAGAGCAATTGTCACTTACATGATGAGATCCGTTGTCTCTAAAGGCTACCTTTATAAGTGCAATTTTTCTTTTCCATGATAAGAGCCGTTGTCCCTAAAGGCTCACTTGTTGAGAGCAATTGTACCTGACTTTATGGGAGCCGTTGTGCCTAAACGCTTGCTCACTTGATGAGAGCAATTGCCCTTTACATGATGATAGCCATTGTCCCTAATGCTTGCACACATGATAAGAGCAATTGTCACTTACATGGTGAGCTCCGTTGTCTCTAAAGGCTACCTTTATAAGTGCAATTTGTCTCCTCCATGATAAGAGCTGTTGTCCCTAAAGGCTCACTTGTTGAGAGCAATTGTACCTGACTTTATGGGAGCCGTTGTCCCTAAACGCTTGCTCACTTGATAAGAGCAATTGCCCTTTTCATGATGATAGCCGTTGTCCCTAATGCTTGCACACTTAATAAGAGCAATTGTCACATACATGACGAGATCCGTTTTCCCTAAAGGCTACCTTTATTAGGGCAATTTGTCTCTTCCATGATAAGAGCCGTTGTCCCTAAAGGCTCACTTGTTGAGAGCAATTGTACCTGAGTTTATGGGAGCCGTTGTCCCTAAACGCTTGCTCACTTGATGAGAGCAATTGCCCTTTACATGATGATAGCCGTTGTCCCTAATGCTTCCACACTTGATAAGAGCAATTGTCACTTACATGATGAGATCCGTTGTCTCTAAAAGGCTACCTTTATAAGGTCAATTTGTCTCTTCCAGGATAAGAGCCGTTGTCCTTAAAGGCTCACTTGTTGAGAGCAATTGTACCTGACTTTATGGGAGTCGTTGTCCCTAAACGCTTGCTCACTTGGTGAGAGCAATTGCCCTTTACATGATGATAGCCGTTGTCCCTAATGCTTGCACACTTGATAAGAGCAATTGTCACTTACATGATGAGATCCGTTGTCTCTAAAGGCTACCTTTATAAGTGCAATTTTTCTATTCCATGATAAGAGCCGTTGTCCCTAAAGGCTCACTTGTTGAGAGCAATTGTACCTGACTTTATGGGAGCCGTTGTCCCTAAACGCTTGCTCACTTGATGAGAGCAATTGCCCTTTACATGATGATAGCCGTTGTCCCTAATGCTTGCACACTTGATAAGAGCAATTGTCACTTACATGATGAGATCCATTGTCTCTAAAGGCTACCTTTATAAGTGCAATTTTTCTTTTCCATGATAAGAGCCGTTGTCCCTAAAGGCTCACTTGTTGAGAGCAATTGTACCTGACTTTATGGGAGCCGTTGTGCCTAAACGCTTGCTCACTTGATGAGAGCAATTGCCCTTTACATGATGATAGCCATTGTCCCTAATGCTTGCACACATGATAAGAGCAATTGTCACTTACATGGTGAGCTCCGTTGTCTCTAAAGGCTACCTTTATAAGTGCAATTTGTCTCCTCCATGATAAGAGCTGTTGTCCCTAAAGGCTCACTTGTTGAGAGCAATTGTACCTGACTTTATGGGAGTCGTTGTCCCTAAACGCTTGCTCACTTGATGAGAGCAATTGCCCTTTACATGACAATAGCCGTTGTCCCTAATGCTTGCACACTTAATAAGAGCAATTGTCACATACATGACGAGATCCGTTTTCTCTAAAGGCTACCTTTATTTGGGCAATTTGTCTCTTCCTTGATAAGAGCCGTTGTCCCTAAAGGCTCACTTGTTGAGAGCAATTGTACCTGATTTATGGGAGCCGTTGTCCCTAAACGCTTGCTCACTTGATGAGAGCAATTGCCCTTTACATGATGATAGCCGTTGTCCCTAATGCTTCCACACTTGATAAGAGCAATTGTCACTTACATGATGAGATCCGTTGTCTCTAAAGGCTACCTTTATAAGGGCAATTTGTCTCTTCCATGATAAGAGCCGTTGTCCTTAAAAGCTCACTTGTTGAGAGCAATTGTACCTGACTTTATAGGAGCCGTTGTCCCTAAACGCTTGCTCACTTGATGAGAGCAATTGCCCTTTACATGATGATAGCTGTTGTCCATAATGCTTGCACACTTGATAAGAGCAATTGTCACTTACATGGTGAGCTCCGTTGTCTCTAAAGGCTACCTTTATAAGTGCAATTTGTCTCCACCATGATAAGAGCTGTTGTCCCTAAAGGCTCACTTGTTGAGAGCAATTGTACCTGACTTTATGGGAGCCGTTGTCCCTAAACGCTTGCTCACTTGATGAGAGCAATTGCCCTTTACATGATGATAGCCGTTGTCCCTAATGCTTGCACACTTGATAAGAGCAATTGTCACTTACATGATGAGATCCGTTGTCTCTAAAGGCTACCTTTATAAGTGCAATTTTTCTTTTCCATGATAAGAGCCGTTGTCCCTAAAGGCTCACTTGTTGAGAGCAATTGTACCTGACTTTATGGGAGCCGTTGTGCCTAAACGCTTGCTCACTTGATGAGAGCAATTGCCCTTTACATGATGATAGCCATTGTCCCTAATGCTTGCACACATGATAAGAGCAATTGTCACTTACATGGTGAGCTCCGTTGTCTCTAAAGGCTACCTTTATAAGTGCAATTTGTCTCCTCCATGATAAGAGCTGTTGTCCCTAAAGGCTCACTTGTTGAGAGCAATTGTACCTGACTTTATGGGAGCCGTTGTCCCTAAACGCTTGCTCACTTGATAAGAGCAATTGCCCTTTTCATGATGATAGCCGTTGTCCCTAATGCTTGCACACTTAATAAGAGCAATTGTCACATACATGACGAGATCCGTTTTCTCTAAAGGCTACCTTTATTAGGGCAATTTGTCTCTTCCATGATAAGAGCCGTTGTCCCTAAAGGCTCACTTGTTGAGAGCAATTGTACCTGAGTGTATGGGAGCCGTTGTCCCTAAACGCTTGCTCACTTGATGAGAGCAATTGCCCTTTACATGATGATAGCCGTTGTCCCTAATGCTTCCACACTTGATAAGAGCAATTGTCACTTACATGATGAGATCCGTTGTCTCTAAAGGCTACCTTTATAAGGTCAATTTGTCTCTTCCAGGATAAGAGCCGTTGTCCTTAAAGGCTCACTTGTTGAGAGCAATTGTACCTGACTTTATGGGAGTCGTTGTCCCTAAACGCTTGCTCACTTGGTGAGAGCAATTGCCCTTTACATGATGATAGCCGTTGTCCCTAATGCTTGCACACTTGATAAGAGCAATTGTCACTTACATGTTGAGATCCGTTGTCTCTAAAGGCTACCTTTATAAGTGCAATTTTTCTATTCCATGATAAGAGCCGTTGTCCCTAAAGGCTCACTTGTTGAGAGCAATTGTACCTGACTTTATGGGAGCCGTTGTCCCTAAACGCTTGCTCACTTGATGAGAGCAATTGCCCTTTACATGATGATAGCCGTTGTCCCTAATGCTTGCACACTTGATAAGAGCAATTGTCACTTACATGATGAGATCCATTGTCTCTAAAGGCTACCTTTATAAGTGCAATTTTTCTTTTCCATGATAAGAGCCGTTGTCCCTAAAGGCTCACTTGTTGAGAGCAATTGTACCTGACTTTATGGGAGCCGTTGTGCCTAAACGCTTGCTCACTTGATGAGAGCAATTGCCCTTTACATGATGATAGCCATTGTCCCTAATGCTTGCACACATGATAAGAGCAATTGTCACTTACATGGTGAGCTCCGTTGTCTCTAAAGGCTACCTTTATAAGTGCAATTTGTCTCCTCCATGATAAGAGCTGTTGTCCCTAAAGGCTCACTTGTTGAGAGCAATTGTACCTGACTTTATGGGAGTCGTTGTCCCTAAACGCTTGCTCACTTGATGAGAGCAATTGCCCTTTACATGACGATAGCCGTTGTCCCTAATGCTTGCACACTTAATAAGAGCAATTGTCACATACATGACGAGATCCGTTTTCTCTAAAGGCTACCTTTATTTGGGCAATTTGTCTCTTCCTTGATAAGAGCCGTTGTCCCTAAAGGCTCACTTGTTGAGAGCAATTGTACCTGATTTATGGGAGCCGTTGTCCCTAAACGCTTGCTCACTTGATGAGAGCAATTGCCCTTTACATGATGATAGCCGTTGTCCCTAATGCTTCCACACTTGATAAGAGCAATTGTCACTTACATGATGAGATCCGTTGTCTCTAAAGGCTACCTTTATAAGGGCAATTTGTCTCTTCCATGATAAGAGCCGTTGTCCTTAAAGGCTCACTTGTTGAGAGCAATTGTACCTGACTTTATAGGAGCCGTTGTCCCTAAACGCTTGCTCACTTGATGAGAGCAATTGCCCTTTACATGATGATAGCTGTTGTCCATAATGCTTGCACACTTGATAAGAGCAATTGTCACTTACATGGTGAGCTCCGTTGTCTCTAAAGGCTACCTTTATAAGTGCAATTTGTCTCCACCATGATAAGAGCTGTTGTCCCTAAAGGCTCACTTGTTGAGAGCAATTGTACCTGACTTTATGGGAGCCGTTGTCCCTAAACGCTTGCTCACTTGATGAGAGCAATTGCCCTTTACATGATGATAGCCGTTGTCCCTAATGCTTGCACACTTGATAAGAGCAATTGTCACTTACATGATGAGATCCGTTGTCTCTAAAGGCTACCTTTATAAGTGCAATTTTTCTTTTCCATGATAAGAGCCGTTGTCCCTAAAGGCTCACTTGTTGAGAGCAATTGTACCTGACTTTATGGGAGCCGTTGTGCCTAAACGCTTGCTCACTTGATGAGAGCAATTGCCCTTTACATGATGATAGCCATTGTCCCTAATGCTTGCACACATGATAAGAGCAATTGTCACTTACATGGTGAGCTCCGTTGTCTCTAAAGGCTACCTTTATAAGTGCAATTTGTCTCCTCCATGATAAGAGCTGTTGTCCCTAAAGGCTCACTTGTTGAGAGCAATTGTACCTGACTTTATGGGAGCCGTTGTCCCTAAACGCTTGCTCACTTGATAAGAGCAATTGCCCTTTTCATGATGATAGCCGTTGTCCCTAATGCTTGCACACTTAATAAGAGCAATTGTCACATACATGACGAGATCCGTTTTCTCTAAAGGCTACCTTTATTAGGGCAATTTGTCTCTTCCATGATAAGAGCCGTTGTCCCTAAAGGCTCACTTGTTGAGAGCAATTGTACCTGAGTTTATGGGAGCCGTTGTCCCTAAACGCTTGCTCACTTGATGAGAGCAATTGCCCTTTACATGATGATAGCCGTTGTCCCTAATGCTTCCACACTTGATAAGAGCAATTGTCACTTACATGATGAGATCCGTTGTCTCTAAAGGCTACCTTTATAAGGTCAATTTGTCTCTTCCAGGATAAGAGCCGTTGTCCTTAAAGGCTCACTTGTTGAGAGCAATTGTACCTGACTTTATGGGAGTCGTTGTCCCTAAACGCTTGCTCACTTGGTGAGAGCAATTGCCCTTTACATGATGATAGCCGTTGTCCCTAATGCTTGCACACTTGATAAGAGCAATTGTCACTTACATGATGAGATCCGTTGTCTCTAAAGGCTACCTTTATAAGTGCAATTTTTCTATTCCATGATAAGAGCCGTTGTCCCTAAAGGCTCACTTGTTGAGAGCAATTGTACCTGACTTTATGGGAGCCGTTGTCCCTAAACGCTTGCTCACTTGATGAGAGCAATTGCCCTTTACATGATGATAGCCGTTGTCCCTAATGCTTGCACACTTGATAAGAGCAATTGTCACTTACATGATGAGATCCATTGTCTCTAAAGGCTACCTTTATAAGTGCAATTTTTCTTTTCCATGATAAGAGCCGTTGTCCCTAAAGGCTCACTTGTTGAGAGCAATTGTACCTGACTTTATGGGAGCCGTTGTGCCTAAACGCTTGCTCACTTGATGAGAGCAATTGCCCTTTACATGATGATAGCCATTGTCCCTAATGCTTGCACACATGATAAGAGCAATTGTCACTTACATGGTGAGCTCCGTTGTCTCTAAAGGCTACCTTTATAAGTGCAATTTGTCTCCTCCAAGATAAGAGCTGTTGTCCCTAAAGGCTCACTTGTTGAGAGCAATTGTACCTGACTTTATGGGAGTCGTTGTCCCTAAACGCTTGCTCACTTGATGAGAGCAATTGCCCTTTACATGACGATAGCCGTTGTCCCTAATGCTTGCACACTTAATAAGAGCAATTGTCACATACATGACGAGATCCGTTTTCTCTAAAGGCTACCTTTATTTGGGCAATTTGTCTCTTCCTTGATAAGAGCCGTTGTCCCTAAAGGCTCACTTGTTGAGAGCAATTGTACCTGATTTATGGGAGCCGTTGTCCCTAAACGCTTGCTCACTTGATGAGAGCAATTGCCCTTTACATGATGATAGCCGTTGTCCCTAATGCTTCCACACTTGATAAGAGCAATTGTCACTTACATGATGAGATCCGTTGTCTCTAAAGGCTACCTTTATAAGGGCAATTTGTCTCTTCCATGATAAGAGCCGTTGTCCTTAAAGGCTCACTTGTTGAGAGCAATTGTACCTGACTTTATAGGAGCCGTTGTCCCTAAACGCTTGCTCACTTGATGAGAGCAATTGCCCTTTACATGATGATAGCTGTTGTCCATAATGCTTGCACACTTGATAAGAGCAATTGTCACTTACATGGTGAGCTCCGTTGTCTCTAAAGGCTACCTTTATAAGTGCAATTTGTCTCCACCATGATAAGAGCTGTTGTCCCTAAAGGCTCACTTGTTGAGAGCAATTGTACCTGACTTTATGGGAGCCGTTGTCCCTAAACGCTTGCTCACTTGATGAGAGCAATTGCCCTTTACATGATGATAGCCGTTGTCCCTAATGCTTGCACACTTGATAAGAGCAATTGTCACTTACATGATGAGATCCGTTGTCTCTAAAGGCTACCTTTATAAGTGCAATTTTTCTTTTCCATGATAAGAGCCGTTGTCCCTAAAGGCTCACTTGTTGAGAGCAATTGTACCTGACTTTATGGGAGCCGTTGTGCCTAAACGCTTGCTCACTTGATGAGAGCAATTGCCCTTTACATGATGATAGCCATTGTCCCTAATGCTTGCACACATGATAAGAGCAATTGTCACTTACATGGTGAGCTCCGTTGTCTCTAAAGGCTACCTTTATAAGTGCAATTTGTCTCCTCCATGATAAGAGCTGTTGTCCCTAAAGGCTCACTTGTTGAGAGCAATTGTACCTGACTTTATGGGAGCCGTTGTCCCTAAACGCTTGCTCACTTGATAAGAGCAATTGCCCTTTTCATGATGATAGCCGTTGTCCCTAATGCTTGCACACTTAATAAGAGCAATTGTCACATACATGACGAGATCCGTTTTCTCTAAAGGCTACCTTTATTAGGGCAATTTGTCTCTTCCATGATAAGAGCCGTTGTCCCTAAAGGCTCACTTGTTGAGAGCAATTGTACCTGAGTTTATGGGAGCCGTTGTCCCTAAACGCTTGCTCACTTGATGAGAGCAATTGCCCTTTACATGATGATAGCCGTTGTCCCTAATGCTTCCACACTTGATAAGAGCAATTGTCACTTACATGATGAGATCCGTTGTCTCTAAAGGCTACCTTTATAAGGTCAATTTGTCTCTTCCAGGATAAGAGCCGTTGTCCTTAAAGGCTCACTTGTTGAGAGCAATTGTACCTGACTTTATGGGAGTCGTTGTCCCTAAACGCTTGCTCACTTGGTGAGAGCAATTGCCCTTTACATGATGATAGCCGTTGTCCCTAATGCTTGCACACTTGATAAGAGCAATTGTCACTTACATGATGAGATCCGTTGTCTCTAAAGGCTACCTTTATAAGTGCAATTTTTCTATTCCATGATAAGAGCCGTTGTCCCTAAAGGCTCACTTGTTGAGAGCAATTGTACCTGACTTTATGGGAGCCGTTGTCCCTAAACGCTTGCTCACTTGATGAGAGCAATTGCCCTTTACATGATGATAGCCGTTGTCCCTAATGCTTGCACACTTGATAAGAGCAATTGTCACTTACATGATGAGATCCATTGTCTCTAAAGGCTACCTTTATAAGTGCAATTTTTCTTTTCCATGATAAGAGCCGTTGTCCCTAAAGGCTCACTTGTTGAGAGCAATTGTACCTGACTTTATGGGAGCCGTTGTGCCTAAACGCTTGCTCACTTGATGAGAGCAATTGCCCTTTACATGATGATAGCCATTGTCCCTAATGCTTGCACACATGATAAGAGCAATTGTCACTTACATGGTGAGCTCCGTTGTCTCTAAAGGCTACCTTTATAAGTGCAATTTGTCTCCTCCAAGATAAGAGCTGTTGTCCCTAAAGGCTCACTTGTTGAGAGCAATTGTACCTGACTTTATGGGAGTCGTTGTCCCTAAACGCTTGCTCACTTGATGAGAGCAATTGCCCTTTACATGACGATAGCCGTTGTCCCTAATGCTTGCACACTTAATAAGAGCAATTGTCACATACATGACGAGATCCGTTTTCTCTAAAGGCTACCTTTATTTGGGCAATTTGTCTCTTCCTTGATAAGAGCCGTTGTCCCTAAAGGCTCACTTGTTGAGAGCAATTGTACCTGATTTATGGGAGCCGTTGTCCCTAAACGCTTGCTCACTTGATGAGAGCAATTGCCCTTTACATGATGATAGCCGTTGTCCCTAATGCTTCCACACTTGATAAGAGCAATTGTCACTTACATGATGAGATCCGTTGTCTCTAAAGGCTACCTTTATAAGGGCAATTTGTCTCTTCCATGATAAGAGCCGTTGTCCTTAAAGGCTCACTTGTTGAGAGCAATTGTACCTGACTTTATAGGAGCCGTTGTCCCTAAACGCTTGCTCACTTGATGAGAGCAATTGCCCTTTACATGATGATAGCTGTTGTCCATAATGCTTGCAAACTTGATAAGAGCAATTGTCACTTACATGGTGAGCTCCGTTGTCTCTAAAGGCTACCTTTATAAGTGCAATTTGTCTCCACCATGATAAGAGCTGTTGTCCCTAAAGGCTCACTTGTTGAGAGCAATTGTACCTGACTTTATGGGAGCCGTTGTCCCTAAACGCTTGCTCACTTGATGAGAGCAATTGCCCTTTACATGATGATAGCCGTTGTCCCTAATGCTTGCACACTTGATAAGAGCAATTGTCACTTACATGATGAGATCCGTTGTCTCTAAAGGCTACCTTTATAAGTGCAATTTTTCTTTTCCTTGATAAGAGCCGTTGTCCCTAAAGGCTCACTTGTTGAGAGCAATTGTACCTGACTTTATGGGAGCCGTTGTGCCTAAACGCTTGCTCACTTGATGAGAGCAATTGCCCTTTACATGATGATAGCCATTGTCCCTAATGCTTGCACACATGATAAGAGCAATTGTCACTTACATGGTGAGCTCCGTTGTCTCTAAAGGCTACCTTTATAAGTGCAATTTGTCTCCTCCATGATAAGAGCTGTTGTCCCTAAAGGCTCACTTGTTGAGAGCAATTGTACCTGACTTTATGGGAGCCGTTGTCCCTAAACGCTTGCTCACTTGATAAGAGCAATTGCCCTTTTCATGATGATAGCCGTTGTCCCTAATGCTTGCACACTTAATAAGAGCAATTGTCACATACATGACGAGATCCGTTTTCTCTAAAGGCTACCTTTATTAGGGCAATTTGTCTCTTCCATGATAAGAGCCGTTGTCCCTAAAGGCTCACTTGTTGAGAGCAATTGTACCTGAGTTTATGGGAGCCGTTGTCCCTAAACGCTTGCTCACTTGATGAGAGCAATTGCCCTTTACATGATGATAGCCGTTGTCCCTAATGCTTCCACACTTGATAAGAGCAATTGTCACTTACATGATGAGATCCGTTGTCTCTAAAGGCTACCTTTATAAGGTCAATTTGTCTCTTCCAGGATAAGAGCCGTTGTCCTTAAAGGCTCACTTGTTGAGAGCAATTGTACCTGACTTTATGGGAGTCGTTGTCCCTAAACGCTTGCTCACTTGGTGAGAGCAATTGCCCTTTACATGATGATAGCCGTTGTCCCTAATGCTTGCACACTTGATAAGAGCAATTGTCACTTACATGATGAGATCCGTTGTCTCTAAAGGCTACCTTTATAAGTGCAATTTTTCTATTCCATGATAAGAGCCGTTGTCCCTAAAGGCTCACTTGTTGAGAGCAATTGTACCTGACTTTATGGGAGCCGTTGTCCCTAAACGCTTGCTCACTTGATGAGAGCAATTGCCCTTTACATGATGATAACCGTTGTCCCTAATGCTTGCACACTTGATAAGAGCAATTGTCACTTACATGATGAGATCCATTGTCTCTAAAGGCTACCTTTATAAGTGCAATTTTTCTTTTCCATGATAAGAGCCGTTGTCCCTAAAGGCTCACTTGTTGAGAGCAATTGTACCTGACTTTATGGGAGCCGTTGTGCCTAAACGCTTGCTCACTTGATGAGAGCAATTGCCCTTTACATGATGATAGCCATTGTCCCTAATGCTTGCACACATGATAAGAGCAATTGTCACTTACATGGTGAGCTCCGTTGTCTCTAAAGGCTACCTTTATTAGGGCAATTTGTCTCTTCCATGATAAGAGCCGTTGTCCCTAAAGGCTCACTTGTTGAGAGCAATTGTACCTGACTTTATGGGAGCCGTTGTCCCTAAACGCTTGCTCACTTGATGAGAGCAATTGCCCTTTACATGATGATAGCCGTTGTCCCTAATGCTTCCACACTTGATAAGAGCAATTGTCACTTACATGATGAGATCCGTTGTCTCTAAAGGCTACCTTTATAAGGTCAATTTGTCTCTTCCAGGATAAGAGCCGTTGTCCTTAAAGGCTCACTTGTTGAGAGCAATTGTACCTGACTTTATGGGAGTCGTTGTCCCTAAACGCTTGCTCACTTGGTGAGAGCAATTGCCCTTTACATGATGATAGCCGCTGTCCCTAATGCTTGCACACTTGATAAGAGCAATTGTCACTTACATGATGAGATCCGTTGTCTCTAAAGGCTACCTTTATAAGTGCAATTTTTCTATTCCATGATAAGAGCCGTTGTCCCTAAAGGCTCACTTGTTGAGAGCAATTGTACCTGACTTTATGGGAGCCGTTGTCCCTAAACGCTTGCTCACTTGATGAGAGCAATTGCCCTTTACATGATGATAGCCGTTGTCCCTAATGCTTGCACACTTGATAAGAGCAATTGTCACTTACATGATGAGATCCATTGTCTCTAAAGGCTACCTTTATAAGTGCAATTTTTCTTTTCCATGATAAGAGCCGTTGTCCCTAAAGGCTCACTTGTTGAGAGCAATTGTACCTGACTTTATGGGAGCCGTTGTGCCTAAACGCTTGCTCACTTGATGAGAGCAATTGCCCTTTACATGATGATAGCCATTGTCCCTAATGCTTGCACACATGATAAGAGCAATTGTCACTTACATGGTGAGCTCCGTTGTCTCTAAAGGCTACCTTTATAAGTGCAATTTGTCTCCTCCAAGATAAGAGCTGTTGTCCCTAAAGGCTCACTTGTTGAGAGCAATTGTACCTGACTTTATGGGAGTCGTTGTCCCTAAACGCTTGCTCACTTGATGAGAGCAATTGCCCTTTACATGACGATAGCCGTTGTCCCTAATGCTTGCACACTTAATAAGAGCAATTGTCACATACATGACGAGATCCGTTTTCTCTAAAGGCTACCTTTATTTGGGCAATTTGTCTCTTCCTTGATAAGAGCCGTTGTCCCTAAAGGCTCACTTGTTGAGAGCAATTGTACCTGATTTATGGGAGCCGTTGTCCCTAAACGCTTGCTCACTTGATGAGAGCAATTGCCCTTTACATGATGATAGCCGTTGTCCCTAATGCTTCCACACTTGATAAGAGCAATTTTCACTTACATGATGAGATCCGTTGTCTCTAAAGGCTACCTTTATAAGGGCAATTTGTCTCTTCCATGATAAGAGCCGTTGTCCTTAAAGGCTCACTTGTTGAGAGCAATTGTACCTGACTTTATAGGAGCCGTTGTCCCTAAACGCTTGCTCACTTGATGAGAGCAATTGCCCTTTACATGATGATAGCTGTTGTCCATAATGCTTGCACACTTGATAAGAGCAATTGTCACTTACATGGTGAGCTCCGTTGTCTCTAAAGGCTACCTTTATAAGTGCAATTTGTCTCCACCATGATAAGAGCTGTTGTCCCTAAAGGCTCACTTGTTGAGAGCAATTGTACCTGACTTTATGGGAGCCGTTGTCCCTAAACGCTTGCTCACTTGATGAGAGCAATTGCCCTTTACATGATGATAGCCGTTGTCCCTAATGCTTGCACACTTGATAAGAGCAATTGTCACTTACATGATGAGATCCGTTGTCTCTAAAGGCTACCTTTATAAGTGCAATTTTTCTTTTCCATGATAAGAGCCGTTGTCCCTAAAGGCTCACTTGTTGAGAGCAATTGTACCTGACTTTATGGGAGCCGTTGTGCCTAAACGCTTGCTCACTTGATGAGAGCAATTGCCCTTTACTTGATGATAGCCATTGTCCCTAATGCTTGCACACATGATAAGAGCAATTGTCACTTACATGGTGAGCTCCGTTGTCTCTAAAGGCTACCTTTATAAGTGCAATTTGTCTCCTCCATGATAAGAGCTGTTGTCCCTAAAGGCTCACTTGTTGAGAGCAATTGTACCTGACTTTATGGGAGCCGTTGTCCCTAAACGCTTGCTCACTTGATAAGAGCAATTGCCCTTTTCATGATGATAGCCGTTGTCCCTAATGCTTGCACACTTAATAAGAGCAATTGTCACATACATGACGAGATCCGTTTTCTCTAAAGGCTACCTTTATTAGGGCAATTTGTCTCTTCCATGATAAGAGCCGTTGTCCCTAAAGGCTCACTTGTTGAGAGCAATTGTACCTGAGTTTATGGGAGCCGTTGTCCCTAAACGCTTGCTCACTTGATGAGAGCAATTGCCCTTTACATGATGATAGCCGTTGTCCCTAATGCTTCCACACTTGATAAGAGCAATTGTCACTTACATGATGAGATCCGTTGTCTCTAAAAGGCTACCTTTATAAGGTCAATTTGTCTCTTCCAGGATAAGAGCCGTTGTCCTTAAAGGCTCACTTGTTGAGAGCAATTGTACCTGACTTTATGGGAGTCGTTGTCCCTAAACGCTTGCTCACTTGGTGAGAGCAATTGCCCTTTACATGATGATAGCCGTTGTCCCTAATGCTTGCACACTTGATAAGAGCAATTGTCACTTACATGATGAGATCCGTTGTCTCTAAAGGCTACCTTTATAAGTGCAATTTTTCTATTCCATGATAAGAGCCGTTGTCCCTAAAGGCTCACTTGTTGAGAGCAATTGTACCTGACTTTATGGGAGCCGTTGTCCCTAAACGCTTGCTCACTTGATGAGAGCAATTGCCCTTTACATGATGATAGCCGTTGTCCCTAATGCTTGCACACTTGATAAGAGCAATTGTCACTTACATGATGAGATCCATTGTCTCTAAAGGCTACCTTTATAAGTGCAATTTTTCTTTTCCATGATAAGAGCCGTTGTCCCTAAAGGCTCACTTGTTGAGAGCAATTGTACCTGACTTTATGGGAGCCGTTGTGCCTAAACGCTTGCTCACTTGATGAGAGCAATTGCCCTTTACATGATGATAGCCATTGTCCCTAATGCTTGCACACATGATAAGAGCAATTGTCACTTACATGGTGAGCTCCGTTGTCTCTAAAGGCTACCTTTATAAGTGCAATTTGTCTCCTCCATGATAAGAGCTGTTGTCCCTAAAGGCTCACTTGTTGAGAGCAATTGTACCTGACTTTATGGGAGTCGTTGTCCCTAAACGCTTGCTCACTTGATGAGAGCAATTGCCCTTTACATGACGATAGCCGTTGTCCCTAATGCTTGCACACTTAATAAGAGCAATTGTCACATACATGACGAGATCCGTTTTCTCTAAAGGCTACCTTTATTTGGGCAATTTGTCTCTTCCTTGATAAGAGCCGTTGTCCCTAAAGGCTCACTTGTTGAGAGCAATTGTACCTGATTTATGGGAGCCGTTGTCCCTAAACGCTTGCTCACTTGATGAGAGCAATTGCCCTTTACATGATGATAGCCGTTGTCCCTAATGCTTCCACACTTGATAAGAGCAATTGTCACTTACATGATGAGATCCGTTGTCTCTAAAGGCTACCTTTATAAGGGCAATTTGTCTCTTCCATGATAAGAGCCGTTGTCCTTAAAGGCTCACTTGTTGAGAGCAATTGTACCTGACTTTATAGGAGCCGTTGTCCCTAAACGCTTGCTCACTTGATGAGAGCAATTGCCCTTTACATGATGATAGCTGTTGTCCATAATGCTTGCACACTTGATAAGAGCAATTGTCACTTACATGGTGAGCTCCGTTGTCTCTAAAGGCTACCTTTATAAGTGCAATTTGTCTCCACCATGATAAGAGCTGTTGTCCCTAAAGGCTCACTTGTTGAGAGCAATTGTACCTGACTTTATGGGAGCCGTTGTCCCTAAACGCTTGCTCACTTGATGAGAGCAATTGCCCTTTACATGATGATAGCCGTTGTCCCTAATGCTTGCACACTTGATAAGAGCAATTGTCACTTACATGATGAGATCCGTTGTCTCTAAAGGCTACCTTTATAAGTGCAATTTTTCTTTTCCATGATAAGAGCCGTTGTCCCTAAAGGCTCACTTGTTGAGAGCAATTGTACCTGACTTTATGGGAGCCGTTGTGCCTAAACGCTTGCTCACTTGATGAGAGCAATTGCCCTTTACATGATGATAGCCATTGTCCCTAATGCTTGCACACATGATAAGAGCAATTGTCACTTACATGGTGAGCTCCGTTGTCTCTAAAGGCTACCTTTATAAGTGCAATTTGTCTCCTCCATGATAAGAGCTGTTGTCCCTAAAGGCTCACTTGTTGAGAGCAATTGTACCTGACTTTATGGGAGCCGTTGTCCCTAAACGCTTGCTCACTTGATAAGAGCAATTGCCCTTTTCATGATGATAGCCGTTGTCCCTAATGCTTGCACACTTAATAAGAGCAATTGTCACATACATGACGAGATCCGTTTTCTCTAAAGGCTACCTTTATTAGGGCAATTTGTCTCTTCCATGATAAGAGCCGTTGTCCCTAAAGGCTCACTTGTTGAGAGCAATTGTACCTGAGTTTATGGGAGCCGTTGTCCCTAAACGCTTGCTCACTTGATGAGAGCAATTGCCCTTTACATGATGATAGCCGTTGTCCCTAATGCTTCCACACTTGATAAGAGCAATTGTCACTTACATGATGAGATCCGTTGTCTCTAAAGGCTACCTTTATAAGGTCAATTTGTCTCTTCCAGGATAAGAGCCGTTGTCCTTAAAGGCTCACTTGTTGAGAGCAATTGTACCTGACTTTATGGGAGTCGTTGTCCCTAAACGCTTGCTCACTTGGTGAGAGCAATTGCCCTTTACATGATGATAGCCGTTGTCCCTAATGCTTGCACACTTGATAAGAGCAATTGTCACTTACATGATGAGATCCGTTGTCTCTAAAGGCTACCTTTATAAGTGCAATTTTTCTATTCCATGATAAGAGCCGTTGTCCCTAAAGGCTCACTTGTTGAGAGCAATTGTACCTGACTTTATGGGAGCCGTTGTCCCTAAACGCTTGCTCACTTGATGAGAGCAATTGCCCTTTACATGATGATAGCCGTTGTCCCTAATGCTTGCACACTTGATAAGAGCAATTGTCACTTACATGATGAGATCCATTGTCTCTAAAGGCTACCTTTATAAGTGCAATTTTTCTTTTCCATGATAAGAGCCGTTGTCCCTAAAGGCTCACTTGTTGAGAGCAATTGTACCTGACTTTATGGGAGCCGTTGTGCCTAAACGCTTGCTCACTTGATGAGAGCAATTGCCCTTTACATGATGATAGCCATTGTCCCTAATGCTTGCACACATGATAAGAGCAATTGTCACTTACATGGTGAGCTCCGTTGTCTCTAAAGGCTACCTTTATAAGTGCAATTTGTCTCCTCCATGATAAGAGCTGTTGTCCCTAAAGGCTCACTTGTTGAGAGCAATTGTACCTGACTTTATGGGAGTCGTTGTCCCTAAACGCTTGCTCACTTGATGAGAGCAATTGCCCTTTACATGACGATAGCCGTTGTCCCTAATGCTTGCACACTTAATAAGAGCAATTGTCACATACATGACGAGATCCGTTTTCTCTAAAGGCTACCTTTATTTGGGCAATTTGTCTCTTCCTTGATAAGAGCCGTTGTCCCTAAAGGCTCACTTGTTGAGAGCAATTGTACCTGATTTATGGGAGCCGTTGTCCCTAAACGCTTGCTCACTTGATGAGAGCAATTGCCCTTTACATGATGATAGCCGTTGTCCCTAATGCTTCCACACTTGATAAGAGCAATTGTCACTTACATGATGAGATCCGTTGTCTCTAAAGGCTACCTTTATAAGGGCAATTTGTCTCTTCCATGATAAGAGCCGTTGTCCTTAAAGGCTCACTTGTTGAGAGCAATTGTACCTGACTTTATAGGAGCCGTTGTCCCTAAACGCTTGCTCACTTGATGAGAGCAATTGCCCTTTACATGATGATAGCTGTTGTCCATAATGCTTGCACACTTGATAAGAGCAATTGTCACTTACATGGTGAGCTCCGTTGTCTCTAAAGGCTACCTTTATAAGTGAAATTTGTCTCCACCATGATAAGAGCTGTTGTCCCTAAAGGCTCACTTGTTGAGAGCAATTGTACCTGACTTTATGGGAGCCGTTGTCCCTAAACGCTTGCTCACTTGATGAGAGCAATTGCCCTTTACATGATGATTGTCGTTGTCCCTAATGCTTGCACACTTGATAAGAGCAATTGTCACTTACATGATGAGATCCGTTGTCTCTAAAGGCTACCTTTATAAGTGCAATTTTTCTTTTCCATGATAAGAGCCGTTGTCCCTAAAGGCTCACTTGTTGAGAGCAATTGTACCTGACTTTATGGGAGCCGTTGTGCCTAAACGCTTGCTCACTTGATGAGAGCAATTGCCCTTTACATGATGATAGCCATTGTCCCTAATGCTTGCACACATGATAAGAGCAATTGTCACTTACATGGTGAGCTCCGTTGTCTCTAAAGGCTACCTTTATAAGTGCAATTTGTCTCCTCCATGATAAGAGCTGTTGTCCCTAAAGGCTCACTTGTTGAGAGCAATTGTACCTGACTTTATGGGAGCCGTTGTCCCTAAACGCTTGCTCACTTGATAAGAGCAATTGCCCTTTTCATGATGATAGCCGTTGTCCCTAATGCTTGCACACTTAATAAGAGCAATTGTCACATACATGACGAGATCCGTTTTCTCTAAAGGCTACCTTTATTAGGGCAATTTGTCTCTTCCATGATAAGAGCCGTTGTCCCTAAAGGCTCACTTGTTGAGAGCAATTGTACCTGAGTTTATGGGAGCCGTTGTCCCTAAACGCTTGCTCACTTGATGAGAGCAATTGCCCTTTACATGATGATAGCCGTTGTCCCTAATGCTTCCACACTTGATAAGAGCAATTGTCACTTACATGATGAGATCCGTTGTCTCTAAAGGCTACCTTTATAAGGTCAATTTGCCTCTTCCAGGATAAGAGCCGTTGTCCTTAAAGGCTCACTTGTTGAGAGCAATTGTACCTGACTTTATGGGAGTCGTTGTCCCTAAACGCTTGCTCACTTGGTGAGAGCAATTGCCCTTTACATGATGATAGCCGTTGTCCCTAATGCTTGCACACTTGATAAGAGCAATTGTCACTTACATGATGAGATCCGTTGTCTCTAAAGGCTACCTTTATAAGTGCAATTTTTCTATTCCATGATAAGAGCCGTTGTCCCTAAAGGCTCACTTGTTGAGAGCAATTGTACCTGACTTTATGGGAGCCGTTGTCCCTAAACGCTTGCTCACTTGATGAGAGCAATTGCCCTTTACATGATGATAGCCGTTGTCCCTAATGCTTGCACACTTGATAAGAGCAATTGTCACTTACATGATGAGATCCATTGTCTCTAAAGGCTACCTTTATAAGTGCAATTTTTCTTTTCCATGATAAGTGCCGTTGTCCCTAAAGGCTCACTTGTTGAAAGCAATTGTACCTGACTTTATGGGAGCCGTTGTGCCTAAACGCTTGCTCACTTGATGAGAGCAATTGCCCTTTACATGATGATAGCCATTGTCCCTAATGCTTGCACACATGATAAGAGCAATTGTCACTTACATGGTGAGCTCCGTTGTCTCTAAAGGCTACCTTTATAAGTGCAATTTGTCTCCTCCATGATAAGAGCTGTTGTCCCTAAAGGCTCACTTGTTGAGAGCAATTGTACCTGACTTTATGGGAGTCGTTGTCCCTATACGCTTGCTCACTTGATGAGAGCAATTGCCCTTTACATGACGATAGCCGTTGTCCCTAATGCTTGCACACTTAATAAGAGCAATTGTCACATACATGACGAGATCCGTTTTCTCTAAAGGCTACCTTTATTTGGGCAATTTGTCTCTTCCTTGATAAGAGCCGTTGTCCCTAAAGGCTCACTTGTTGAGAGCAATTGTACCTGATTTATGGGAGCCGTTGTCCCTAAACGCTTGCTCACTTGATGAGAGCAATTGCCCTTTACATGATGATAGCCGTTGTCCCTAATGCTTCCACACTTGATAAGAGCAATTGTCACTTACATGATGAGATCCGTTGTCTCTAAAGGCTACCTTTATAAGGGCAATTTGTCTCTTCCATGATAAGAGCCGTTGTCCTTAAAGGCTCACTTGTTGAGAGCAATTGTACCTGACTTTATGGGAGTCGTTGTCCCTAAACGCTTGCTCACTTGGTGAGAGCAATTTCCCTTTACATGATGATAGCCGTTGTCCCTAATGCTTGCACACTTGATAAGAGCAATTGTCACTTACATGATGAGATCCGTTGTCTCTAAAGGCTACCTTTATAAGTGCAATTTTTCTCTTCCATGATAAGAGCCGTTGTCCCTAAAGGCTCACTTGTTGAGAGCAATTGTACCTGACTTTATGGGAGCCGTTGTCCCTAAACGCTTGCTCACTTGATGAGAGCAATTGCCCTTTACATGATGATAGCCGTTGTCCCTAATGCTTGCACACTTGATAAGAGCAATTGTCACTTACATGATGAGATCCATTGTCTCTAAAGGCTACCTTTATAAGTGCAATTTTTCTTTTCCATGATAAGAGCCGTTGTCCCTAAAGGCTCACTTGTTGAGAGCAATTGTACCTGACTTTATGGGAGCCGTTGTGCCTAAACGCTTGCTCACTTGATGAGAGCAATTGCCCTTTACATGATGATAGCCATTGTCCCTAATGCTTGCACACATGATAAGAGCAATTGTCACTTACATGGTGAGCTCCGTTGTCTCTAAAGGCTACCTTTATAAGTGCAATTTGTCTCCTCCATGATAAGAGCTGTTGTCCCTAAAGGCTCACTTGTTGAGAGCAATTGTACCTGACTTTATGGGAGTCGTTGTCCCTAAACGCTTGCTCACTTGATGAGAGCAATTGCCCTTTACATGACGATAGCCGTTGTCCCTAATGCTTGCACACTTAATAAGAGCAATTGTCACATACATGACGAGATCCGTTTTCTCTAAAGGCTACCTTTATTTGGGCAATTTGTCTCTTCCTTGATAAGAGCCGTTGTCCCTAAAGGCTCACTTGTTGAGAGCAATTGTACCTGATTTATGGGAGCCGTTGTCCCTAAACGCTTGCTCACTTGATGAGAGCAATTGCCCTTTACATGATGATAGCCGTTGTCCCTAATGCTTCCACACTTGATAAGAGCAATTGTCACTTACATGATGAGATCCGTTGTCTCTAAAGGCTACCTTTATAAGGGCAATTTGTCTCTTCCATGATAAGAGCCGTTGTCCTTAAAGGCTCACTTGTTGAGAGCAATTGTACCTGACTTTATGGGAGTCGTTGTCCCTAAACGCTTGCTCACTTGGTGAGAGCAATTTCCCTTTACATGATGATAGCCGTTGTCCCTAATGCTTGCACACTTGATAAGAGCAATTGTCACTTACATGATGAGATCCGTTGTCTCTAAAGGCTACCTTTATAAGTGCAATTTGTCTCCTCCATGATAAGAGCTGTTGTCCCTAAAGGCTCACTTGTTGAGAGCAATTGTACCTGACTTTATGGGAGCCGTTGTCCCTAAACGCTTGCTCACTTGATAAGAGCAATTGCCCTTTTCATGATGATAGCCGTTGTCCCTAATGCTTGCACACTTAATAAGAGCAATTGTCACATACATGACGAGATCCGTTTTCTCTAAAGGCTACCTTTATTAGGGCAATTTGTCTCTTCCATGATAAGAGCCGTTGTCCCTAAAGGCTCACTTGTTGAGAGCAATTGTACCTGAGTTTATGGGAGCCGTTGTCCCTAAACGCTTGCTCACTTGATGAGAGCAATTGCCCTTTACATGATGATAGCCGTTGTCCCTAATGCTTCCACACTTGATAAGAGCAATTGTCACTTACATGATGAGATCCGTTGTCTCTAAAGGCTACCTTTATAAGGTCAATTTGCCTCTTCCAGGATAAGAGCCGTTGTCCTTAAAGGCTCACTTGTTGAGAGCAATTGTACCTGACTTTATGGGAGTCGTTGTCCCTAAACGCTTGCTCACTTGGTGAGAGCAATTGCCCTTTACATGATGATAGCCGTTGTCCCTAATGCTTGCACACTTGATAAGAGCAATTGTCACTTACATGATGAGATCCGTTGTCTCTAAAGGCTACCTTTATAAGTGCAATTTTTCTATTCCATGATAAGAGCCGTTGTCCCTAAAGGCTCACTTGTTGAGAGCAATTGTACCTGACTTTATGGGAGCCGTTGTCCCTAAACGCTTGCTCACTTGATGAGAGCAATTGCCCTTTACATGATGATAGCCGTTGTCCCTAATGCTTGCACACTTGATAAGAGCAATTGTCACTTACATGATGAGATCCATTGTCTCTAAAGGCTACCTTTATAAGTGCAATTTTTCTTTTCCATGATAAGTGCCGTTGTCCCTAAAGGCTCACTTGTTGAAAGCAATTGTACCTGACTTTATGGGAGCCGTTGTGCCTAAACGCTTGCTCACTTGATGAGAGCAATTGCCCTTTACATGATGATAGCCATTGTCCCTAATGCTTGCACACATGATAAGAGCAATTGTCACTTACATGGTGAGCTCCGTTGTCTCTAAAGGCTACCTTTATAAGTGCAATTTGTCTCCTCCATGATAAGAGCTGTTGTCCCTAAAGGCTCACTTGTTGAGAGCAATTGTACCTGACTTTATGGGAGTCGTTGTCCCTATACGCTTGCTCACTTGATGAGAGCAATTGCCCTTTACATGACGATAGCCGTTGTCCCTAATGCTTGCACACTTAATAAGAGCAATTGTCACATACATGACGAGATCCGTTTTCTCTAAAGGCTACCTTTATTTGGGCAATTTGTCTCTTCCTTGATAAGAGCCGTTGTCCCTAAAGGCTCACTTGTTGAGAGCAATTGTACCTGATTTATGGGAGCCGTTGTCCCTAAACGCTTGCTCACTTGATGAGAGCAATTGCCCTTTACATGATGATAGCCGTTGTCCCTAATGCTTCCACACTTGATAAGAGCAATTGTCACTTACATGATGAGATCCGTTGTCTCTAAAGGCTACCTTTATAAGGGCAATTTGTCTCTTCCATGATAAGAGCCGTTGTCCTTAAAGGCTCACTTGTTGAGAGCAATTGTACCTGACTTTATGGGAGTCGTTGTCCCTAAACGCTTGCTCACTTGGTGAGAGCAATTTCCCTTTACATGATGATAGCCGTTGTCCCTAATGCTTGCACACTTGATAAGAGCAATTGTCACTTACATGATGAGATCCGTTGTCTCTAAAGGCTACCTTTATAAGTGCAATTTTTCTCTTCCATGATAAGAGCCGTTGTCCCTAAAGGCTCACTTGTTGAGAGCAATTGTACCTGACTTTATGGGAGCCGTTGTCCCTAAACGCTTGCTCACTTGATGAGAGCAATTGCCCTTTACATGATGATAGCCGTTGTCCCTAATGCTTGCACACTTGATAAGAGCAATTGTCACTTACATGATGAGATCCATTGTCTCTAAAGGCTACCTTTATAAGTGCAATTTTTCTTTTCCATGATAAGAGCCGTTGTCCCTAAAGGCTCACTTGTTGAGAGCAATTGTACCTGACTTTATGGGAGCCGTTGTGCCTAAACGCTTGCTCACTTGATGAGAGCAATTGCCCTTTACATGATGATAGCCATTGTCCCTAATGCTTGCACACATGATAAGAGCAATTGTCACTTACATGGTGAGCTCCGTTGTCTCTAAAGGCTACCTTTATAAGTGCAATTTGTCTCCTCCATGATAAGAGCTGTTGTCCCTAAAGGCTCACTTGTTGAGAGCAATTGTACCTGACTTTATGGGAGTCGTTGTCCCTAAACGCTTGCTCACTTGATGAGAGCAATTGCCCTTTACATGACGATAGCCGTTGTCCCTAATGCTTGCACACTTAATAAGAGCAATTGTCACATACATGACGAGATCCGTTTTCTCTAAAGGCTACCTTTATTTGGGCAATTTGTCTCTTCCTTGATAAGAGCCGTTGTCCCTAAAGGCTCACTTGTTGAGAGCAATTGTACCTGATTTATGGGAGCCGTTGTCCCTAAACGCTTGCTCACTTGATGAGAGCAATTGCCCTTTACATGATGATAGCCGTTGTCCCTAATGCTTCCACACTTGATAAGAGCAATTGTCACTTACATGATGAGATCCGTTGTCTCTAAAGGCTACCTTTATAAGGGCAATTTGTCTCTTCCATGATAAGAGCCGTTGTCCTTAAAGGCTCACTTGTTGAGAGCAATTGTACCTGACTTTATGGGAGTCGTTGTCCCTAAACGCTTGCTCACTTGGTGAGAGCAATTTCCCTTTACATGATGATAGCCGTTGTCCCTAATGCTTGCACACTTGATAAGAGCAATTGTCACTTACATGATGAGATCCGTTGTCTCTAAAGGCTACCTTTATAAGTGCAATTTTTCTCTTCCATGATAAGAGCCGTTGTCCCTAAAGGCTCACTTGTTGAGAGCAATTGTACCTGACTTTATGGGAGCCGTTGTCCCTAAACGCTTGCTCACTTGATGAGAGCAATTGCCCTTTACATGATGATAGCCGTTGTCCCTAATGCTTGCACACTTGATAAGAGCAATTGTCACTTACATGATGAGATCCATTGTCTATAAAGGCTACCTTTATAAGTGCAATTTTTCTTTTCCACGATAAGAGCCGTTGTCCCTAAAGGCTCACTTGTTGAGAGCAATTGTACCTGACTTTATGGGAGCCGTTGTCCCTAAACGCTTGCTCACTTGATGAGAGCAATTGCCCTTTACATGATGATAGCCATTGTCCCAAATGCTTGCACACATGATAAGAGCAATTGTCACTTACATGGTGAGCTCCGTTGTCTCTAAAGGCTACCTTTATAAGTGCAATTTGTCACCTCCATGATAAGAGCTGTTGTCCCTAAAGGCTCACTTGTTGAGAGCAATTGTACCTGACTTTATGGGAGCCGTTGTCCCTAAACGCTTGCTCACTTGATGAGAGCAATTGCCCTTTACATGATGATAGCCGTTGTCCCTAATGCTTGCACACTTGATAAGAGCAATTGTCACTTCCATGACGAGATCCGTTTTCTCTAAAGGCTACCTTTATTAGGGCAATTTGTCTCTTCCATGATAAGAGCCGTTGTCCCTAAAGGCTCACTTGTTGAGAGCAATTGTACCTGAGTTTATGGGAGCCGTTGTCCCTAAACGCTTGCTCACTTGATGAGAGCAATTGCCCTTTACATGATGATAGCCATTCTCCCTAATGCTTCCACACTTGATAAGAGCAATTGTCACTTACATGATGAGATCCGTTGTCTTTAAAGGCTACCTTTATAAGGGCAATTTGTCTCTTCCATGATAAGAGCCGTTGTCCTTTAAGGCTCACTTGTTGAGAGCAATTGTACCTGACTTTATGGGAGCCGTTGTCCCTAAACGCTTGCTCACTTGGTGAGAGCAATTGCCCTTTACATGATGATTGCCGTTGTCCCTAATGCTTGCACACTTGATAAGAGCAATTGTCACTTACATGATGAGATCCGTTGTCTCTAAAGGCTACCTTTATAAGTGCAATTTTTCTCTTCCATGATTAGAGCCGTTGTCCCTAAAGGCTCACTTGTTGAGAGCAATTGTACCTGACTTTATGGGAGCCGTTGTCCCTAAACGCTTGCTCACTTGATGAGAGCAATTGCCCTTTACATGATGATAGCCGTTGTCCCTAATGCTTGCACAGTTGATAAGAACAATTGTCACTTACATGATGAGATCTGTTGTCTCTAAAGGCTACCTTTATAAGTGCAATTTTTCTCTTCCATGATATGAGCCGTTGTCCCTAAAGGGTCACTTGTTGAGAGCAATTGTACCTGACTTTATGGGAGCCGTTGTCCCTATACGCTTGCTCACTTGATGAGAGCAATTGCCCTTTACATGATGATAGCCATTGTCCCTAATGCTTCCACACTTGATAAGAGCAATTGTCACTTACATGATGAGATCCGTTGTCTCTAAAGGCTACCTTTATAAGGGCAATTTGTCTCTTCCATGATAAGAGCCATTGTCCTTAAAGGCTCACTTGTTGAGAGCAATTGTACCTGACTTTATAGGAGCCGTTGTCCCTAAACGCTTGCTCACTTGATGAGAGCAATTTCCCTTTACATGATGATAGCTGTTGTCCATAATGCTTGCACACTTGATAAGAGCAATTGTCACTTACATGGTGAGCTCCGTTGTCTCGAAAGGCTACCTTAATAAGGGCAATTTGTCTCTTCTATGATAAGAACCGTTGTTCCTAAAGGCTCACTTGTTGAGAACAATTGTACCTTACTTTATGGTAGCCGTTGTCCCTAAACGCTTGCTTACTTGATGAGAGCAATTGTCCTTTACTTGATGAGAGCAATTGTCACTTACTTGCTGACTTTATGGGAGCCGTTGTCCCTAAACGCTTGCTCACTTGATTAGAGCAATTGCCCTTTACATGATGATAGCCGTTGTCCCTAATGCTTTTACACTTGATAAGAGCAATTGTCACTTACATGATGAGATCCGTTGTCTCTAAAGGCTACCTTTATAAGGGCAATTTTTCTCTTCCATGATAAGAGCCGTTGTCCTTAAAGGCTCACTTGTTGAGAGCAATTGTACCTGACTTTAAGGGAGCCGTTGTCCCTAAACGCTTGCTCACTTGGTGAGAGCAATTGCCCTTTACATGATGATAGCCGTTGTCCCTAATGCTTCCACACTTGATAAGAGCAATTGTCACTTACATGATGAGATCCGTTGTCTCTAAAGGCTACCTTTATAAGAGCATTTTGTCTCTTCCATGATAAGAGCCATTGTCTTTAAAGGCTCACTTGTTGAGAGCAATTGCACCTGACTTTATAGGAGCCGTTGTCCCTAAACGCTTGCTCACTTGATGAGAGCAATTGCCCTTTACATGATGATAGCTGTTGTCCATAATGCTTGCACACTTGATAAGAGCAATTGTCACTTACATGGTGAGCTCCGTTGTCTCTAAAGGCTACCTTTATAAGTGCAATTTGTCTCCTCCATGATAAGAGCTGTTGTCTCTAAAGGCTCACTTGTTGAGAGCAATTGTACCTGACTTTATGGGAGCCGTTGTCCCTAAACGCTTGCTCACTTGATGAGAGCAATTGCCCTTTACATGATGATAGCCGTTGTCCCTAATGCTTGCACACTTGATAAGAGCAATTGTCACTTACATGATGAGATCTGTTGTCTCTAAAGGCTACCTTTATAAGTGCAATTTTTCTTTTCCATGATAAGAGCCGTTGTCCCTAAAGGCTCACTTGTTGAGAGCAATTGTACCTGACTTTATGGGAGCCGTTGTGCTTAAACGCTTGCTCACTTGATGAGAGCAATTGCCCTTTACATGATGATAGCCATTGTCCCTAATGCTTGCACACATGATAAGAGCAATTGTCACTTACATGGTGAGCTCCGTTGTCTCTAAAGGCTACCTTTATAAGTGCAATTTGTCTCCTCCATGATAAGAGCTGTTGTCCCTAAAGGCTCACTTGTTGAGAGCAATTGTACCTGACTTTATGGGAGCCGTTGTCCCTAAACGCTTGCTCACTTGATGAGAGCAATTGCCCTTTACATGATGATAGCCGTTGTCCCTAATGCTTGCACAGTTAATAAGAGCAATTGTCACATACATGACGAGATCCGTTTTCTCTAAAGGCTACCTTTATTAGGGCAATTTGTCTCTTCCATGATAAGAGCCGTTGTCCCTAAAGGCTCATTTGTTGAGAGCAATTGTACATGAGTTTATGGGAGCCGTTGTCCCTAAACGCTTGCTCACTTGATGAGAGCAATTGCCCTTTACATGATGATAGCCGTTGTCCCTAATGCTTCCACACTTGATAAGAGCAATTGTCACTTACATGATGAGATCCGTTGTCTCTAAAGGCTACCTTTATAAGGGCAATTTGTCTCTTCCAGGATAAGAGCCGTTGTCCTTAAAGGCTCACTTGTTGAGAGCAATTGTACCTGACTTTATGGGAGTCGTTGTCCCTAAACGCTTGCTCACTTGGTGAGAGCAATTGCCCTTTACATGATGATAGCCGTTGTCCCTAATGCTTGCACACTTGATAAGAGCAATTGTCACATACATGATGAGATCCGTTGTCTCTAAAGGCTACCTTTATAAGTGCAATTTTTCTCTTCCATGATAAGAGCCGTTGTCCCTAAAGGCTCACTTGTTGAGAGCAATTGTACCTGACTTTATGGGAGCCGTTGTCCCTAAACGCTTGCTCACTTGATGAGAGCAATTGCCCTTTACATGATGATAGCCGTTGTCCCTAATGCTTGCACACTTGATAAGAGCAATTGTCACTTACATGATGAGATCCGTTGTCTCTAAAGGCTACCTTTATAAGTGCAATTTTTCTTTTCCATGATAAGAGCCGTTGTCCCTAAAGGCTCACTTGTTGAGAGCCATTGTACCTGACTTTATGGGAGCCGTTGTGCCTAAACGCTTGCTCACTTGATGAGAGCAATTGCCCTTTACATGATGATAGCCATTGTCCCTAATGCTTGCACACATGATAAGAGCAATTGTCACTTACATGGTGAGCTCCGTTGTCTCTAAAGGCTACCTTTATAAGTGCAATTTGTCTCCTCCATGATAAGAGCTGTTGTCCCTAAAGGCTCACTTGTTGAGAGCAATTGTACCAGACTTTATGTGAGCCGTTGTCCCTAAACGCTTGCTCACTTGATGAGAGCAATTGCCCTTTACATGATGATAGCCGTTGTCCCTAATGCTTGCACACTTAATAAGAGCAATTGTCACATACATGACGAGATCCGTTTTCTCTAAAGGCTACCTTTATTAGGGCAATTTGTCTCTTCCATGATAAGAGCCGTTGTCCCTAAAGGCTCAATTGTTGAGAGCAATTGTACCTGAGTTTATGGGAGCCGTTGTCCCTAAACGCTTGCTCACTTGATGAGAGCAATTGCCCTTTACATGATGATAGTCGTTGTCCCTAATGCTTGCACACTTGATAAGAGCAATTGTCACTTACATGATGAGATCCGTTGTCTCTAAAGGCTACCTTTATAAGTGCAATTTTTCTTTTCCATGATAAGATCCGTTGTCCCTAAAGGCTCACTTGTTGAGAGCAATTGTACCTGACTTTATGGGAGCCGTTGTGCCTAAACACTTGCTCACTTGATGAGAGCAATTGCCCTTTACATGATGATAGCCATTGTCCCTAATGCTTGCACACATGATAAGAGCAATTGTCACTTACATGGTGAGCTCCGTTGTCTCTAAAGGCTACCTTTATAAGTGCAATTTGTCTCCTCCATGATAAGAGCTGTTGTCCCTAAAGGCTCACTTGTTGAGAGCAATTGTACCTGACTTTATGGGAGCCGTTGTCCCTAAACGCTTGCTCACTTGATGAGAGCAATTGCCCTTTACATGATGATAGCCGTTGTCCCTAATGCTTGCACACTTAATAAGAGCAATTGTCACATACATGACGAGATCCGTTTTCTCTAAAGGCTACCTTTATTAGGGCAATTTGTCCCTTCCATGATAAGAGCCGTTGTCCCTAAAGGCTCACTTGTTGAGAGCAATTGTACCTGAGTTTATGGGAGCCGTTGTCCCTAAACGCTTGCTCACTTGATGAGAGAAATTGCCCTTTACATGATGATAGCCGTTGTCCCTAATGCTTCCACACTTGATAAGGGCAATTGTCACTTACATGATGAGATCCGTTGTCTCTAAAGGCTACCTTTATAAGGGCAATTTGTCTCTTCCAGGATAAGAGCCGTTGTCCTTAAAGGCTCACTTGTTGAGAGCAATTGTACCTGACTTTATGGGAGCCGTTGTCCCTAAACGCTTGCTCACTTGATGAGAGCAATTGCCCTTTACATGATGATAGCCGTTGTCCCTAATGCTTGCACACTTAATAAGAGCAATTGTCACATACATGACGAGATCCGTTTTCTCTAAAGGCTACCTTTATTAGGGCAATTTGTCCCTTCCATGATAAGAGCCGTTGTCCCTAAAGGCTCACTTGTTGAGAGCAATTGTACCTGAGTTTATGGGAGCCGTTGTCCCTAAACGCTTGCTCACTTGATGAGAGCAATTGCCCTTTACATGATGATAGCCGTTGTCCCTAATGCTTCCACACTTGATAAGAGCAATTGTCACTTACATGATGAGATCCGTTGTCTCTAAAGGCTACCTTTATAAGGGCAATTTGTCTCTTCCAGGATAAGAGCCGTTGTCCTTAAAGGCTCACTTGTTGAGAGCAATTGTACCTGAGTTTATGGGAGCCGTTGTCCCTAAACGCTTGCTCACTTGATGAGAGCAATTGCCCTTTACATGATGATAGTCGTTGTCCCTAATGCTTGCACACTTGATAAGAGCAATTGTCACTTACATGATGAGATCCGTTGTCTCTAAAGGCTACCTTTATAAGTGCAATTTTTCTTTTCCATGATAAGAGCCGTTGTCCCTAAAGGCTCACTTGTTGAGAGCAATTGTACCTGACTTTTTGGGAGCCGTTGTGCCTAAACGCTTGCTCACTTGATGAGAGCAATTGCCCTTTACATGATGATAGCCATTGTCCCTAATGCTTGCACACATGATAAGAGCAATTGTCACTTACATGGTGAGCTCCGTTGTCTCTAAAGGCTACCTTTATAAGTGCAATTTGTCTCCTCCATGATAAGAGCTGTTGTCCCTAAAGGCTCACTTGTTGAGAGCAATTGTACCTGACTTTATGGGAGCCGTTGTCCCTAAACGCTTGCTCACTTGATGAGAGCAATTGCCCTTTACATGATGATAGCCGTTGTCACTAATGCTTGCACACTTAATAAGAGCAATTGTCACATACATGACGAGATCCGTTTTCTCTAAAGGCTACCTTTATTAGGGCAATTTGTCTCTTCCATGATAAGAGCCGTTGTCCCTAAAGGCTCACTTGTTGAGAGCAATTGTACCTGAGTTTATGGGAGCCGTTGTCCCTAAACGCTTGCTCACTTGATGAGAGCAATTGCCCTTTACATGATGATAGCCGTTGTCCCTAATGCTTCCACACTTGATAAGAGCAATTGTCACTTACATGATGAGATCCGTTGTCTCTAAAGGCTACCTTTATAAGGGCAATTTGTCTCTTCCAGGATAAGAGCCGTTGTCCTTAAAGGCTCACTTGTTGAGAGCAATTGTACCTGACTTTATGGTAGTCGTTGTCCCTAAACGCTTGCTCACTTGGTGAGAGCAATTGCCCTTTACATGATGATAGCCGTTGTCCCTAATGCTTGCGCACTTGATAAGAGCAATTGTCACTTACATGATGAGATCCGTTGTCTCTAAAGGCTACCTTTATAAGTGCAATTTTTCTCTTCCATGATAAGAGCCGTTGTCCCTAAAGGCTCACTTGTTGAGAGCAATTGTACCTGACTTTATGGGAGCCGTTGTCCCTAAACGCTTGCTCACTTGATGAGAGCAATTGCCCTTTACATGATGATAGCCGTTGTCCCTAATGCTTGCACACTTGATAAGAGCAATTGTCACTTACATGATGAGATCCGTTGTCTCTAAAGGCTACCTTTATAAGTGCAATTTTTCTTTTCCATGATAAGAGCCGTTGTCCCTAAAGGCTCGCTTGTTGAGAGCAATTGTACCTGACTTTATGGGAGCCGTTGTGCCTAAACGCTTGCTCACTTGATGAGAGCAATTGCCCTTTACATGATGATAGCCATTGTCCCTAATGCTTGCACACATGATAAGAGCAATTGTCACTTACTTGGTGAGCTCCGTTGTCTCTAAAGGCTACCTTTATAAGTGCAATTTGTCTCCTCCATGATAAGAGCTGTTGTCCCTAAAGGCTCACTTGTTGAGAGCAATTGTACCTGACTTTATGGGAGCCGTTGTCCCTAAACGCTTGCTCACTTGATGAGAGCAATTGCCCTTTACATGATGATAGCCGTTGTCCCTAATGCTTGCACACTTAATAAGAGCAATTGTCACATACATGACGAGATCCGTTTTCTCTAAAGGCTACCTTTATTAGGGCAATTTGTCTCTTCCATGATAAGAGCCGTTGTCCCTAAAGGCTCACTTGTTGAGAGCAATTGTACCTGAGTTTATGGGAGCCGTTGTCCCTAAACGCTTGCTCACTTGATGAGAGCAATTGCCCTTTACATGATGATAGTCGTTGTCCCTAATGCTTGCACACTTGATAAGAGCAATTGTCACTTACATGATGAGATCCGTTGTCTCTAAAGGCTACCTTTATAAGTGCAATTTTTCTTTTCCATGATAAGATCCGTTGTCCCTAAAGGCTCACTTGTTGAGAGCAATTGTACCTGACTTTATGGGAGCCGTTGTGCCTAAACACTTGCTCACTTGATGAGAGCAATTGCCCTTTACATGATGATAGCCATTGTCCCTAATGCTTGCACACATGATAAGAGCAATTGTCACTTACATGGTGAGCTCCGTTGTCTCTAAAGGCTACCTTTATAAGTGCAATTTGTCTCCTCCATGATAAGAGCTGTTGTCCCTAAAGGCTCACTTGTTGAGAGCAATTGTACCTGACTTTATGGGAGCCGTTGTCCCTAAACGCTTGCTCACTTGATGAGAGCAATTGCCCTTTACATGATGATAGCCGTTGTCCCTAATGCTTGCACACTTAATAAGAGCAATTGTCACATACATGACGAGATCCGTTTTCTCTAAAGGCTACCTTTATTAGGGCAATTTGTCTCTTCCATGATAAGAGCCGTTGTCCCTAAAGGCTCACTTGTTGAGAGCAATTGTACCTGAGTTTATGGGAGCCGTTGTCCCTAAACGCTTGCTCACTTGATGAGAGCAATTGCCCTTTACATGATGATAGCCGTTGTCCCTAATGCTTCCACACTTGATAAGAGCAATTGTCACTAACATGATGAGATCCGTTGTCTCTAAAGGCTACCTTTATAAGGGCAATTTGTCTCTTCCAGGATAAGAGCCGTTGTCCTTAAAGGCTCACTTGTTGAGAGCAATTGTACCTGACTTTATGGGAGCCGTTGTCCCTAAACGCTTGCTCACTTGATGAGAGCAATTGCCCTTTACATGATGATAGCCGTTGTCCCTAATGCTTGCACACTTAATAAGAGCAATTGTCACATACATGACGAGATCCGTTTTCTCTAAAGGCTACCTTTATTAGGGCAATTTGTCCCTTCCATGATAAGAGCCGTTGTCCCTAAAGGCTCACTTGTTGAGAGCAATTGTACCTGAGTTTATGGGAGCCGTTGTCCCTAAACGCTTGCTCACTTGATGAGAGCAATTGCCCTTTACATGATGATAGCCGTTGTCCCTAATGCTTGCACACTTAATAAGAGCAATTGTCACATACATGACGAGATCCGTTTTCTCTAAAGGCTACCTTTATTAGGGCAATTTGTCTCTTCCATGATAAGAGCCGTTGTCCCTAAAGGCTCAATTGTTGAGAGCAATTGTTCCTGAGTTTATGGGAGCCGTTGTCCCTAAACGCTTGCTCACTTGATGAGAGCAATTGCCCTTTACATGATGATAGCCGTTGTCCCTAATGCTTCCACACTTGATAAGAGCAATTGTCACTAACATGATGAGATCCGTTGTCTCTAAAGGCTACCTTTATAAGGGCAATTTGTCTCTTCCAGGATAAGAGCCGTTGTCCTTAAAGGCTCACTTGTTGAGAGCAATTGTACCTGACTTTATGGGAGCCGTTGTCCCTAAACGCTTGCTCACTTGATGAGAGCAATTGCCCTTTACATGATGATAGCCGTTGTCCCTAATGCTTGCACACTTAATAAGAGCAATTGTCACATACATGACGAGATCCGTTTTCTCTAAAGGCTACCTTTATTAGGGCAATTTGTCCCTTCCATGATAAGAGCCGTTGTCCCTAAAGGGTCACTTGTTGAGAGCAATTGTACCTGAGTTTATGGGAGCCGTTGTCCCTAAACGCTTGCTCACTTGATGAGAGCAATTGCCCTTTACATGATGATAGCCGTTGTCCCTAATGCTTCCACACTTGATAAGAGCAATTGTCACTTACATGATGAGATCCGTTGTCTCTAAAGGCTACCTTTATAAGGGCAATTTGTCTCTTCCAGGATAAGAGCCGTTGTCCTTAAAGGCTCACTTGTTGAGAGCAATTGTACCTGAGTTTATGGGAGCCGTTGTCCCTAAACGCTTGCTCACTTGATGAGAGCAATTGCCCTTTACATGATGATAGCCGTTGTCCCTAATGCTTGCACACTTGATAAGAGCAATTGTCACTTACATGATGAGATCCGTTGTCTCTAAAGGCTACCTTTATAAGTGCAATTTTTCTCTTCCATGATAAGAGCCGTTGTCCTTAAAGGCTCACTTGTTGAGAGCAATTGTACCTGACTTTATGGGAGCCGTTGTCCCTAAACGCTTGCTCACTTGATGAGAGCAATTGCCCTTTACATGATGATAGCCGTTGTCCCTAATGCTTCCACACTTGATAAGAGCAATTGTCACTTACATGATGAGATCCGTTGTCTCTAAAGGCTACCTTTATAAGTGCAATTTGTCTCCTCCATGATAAGAGCTGTTGTCCCTAAAGGCTCACTTGTTGAGAGCAATTGTACCTGACTTTATGGGAGCCGTTGTCCCTAAACGCTTGCTCACTTGATGAGAGCAATTGCCCTTTACATGATGATAGCCGTTGTCCCTAATGCTTGCACACTTAATAAGAGCAATTGTCACATACATGACGAGATCCGTTTTCTCTAAAGGCTACCTTTATTAGGGCAATTTGTCTCTTCCATGATAAGAGCCGTTGTCCCTAAAGGCTCAATTGTTGAGAGCAATTGTTCCTGAGTTTATGGGAGCCGTTGTCCCTAAACGCTTGCTCACTTGATGAGAGCAATTGCCCTTTACATGATGATAGCCGTTGTCCCTAATGCTTCCACACTTGATAAGAGCAATTGTCACTAACATGATGAGATCCGTTGTCTCTAAAGGCTACCTTTATAAGGGCAATTTGTCTCTTCCAGGATAAGAGCCGTTGTCCTTAAAGGCTCACTTGTTGAGAGCAATTGTACCTGACTTTATGGGAGCCGTTGTCCCTAAACGCTTGCTCACTTGATGAGAGCAATTGCCCTTTACATGATGATAGCCGTTGTCCCTAATGCTTGCACACTTAATAAGAGCAATTGTCACATACATGACGAGATCCGTTTTCTCTAAAGGCTACCTTTATTAGGGCAATTTGTCTCTTCCATGATAAGAGCCGTTGTCCCTAAAGGCTCAATTGTTGAGAGCAATTGTTCCTGAGTTTATGGGAGCCGTTGTCCCTAAACGCTTGCTCACTTGATGAGAGCAATTGCCCTTTACATGATGATAGCCGTTGTCCCTAATGCTTCCACACTTGATAAGAGCAATTGTCACTTACATGATGAGATCCGTTGTCTCTAAAGGCTACCTTTATAAGGGCAATTTGTCTCTTCCAGGATAAGAGCCGTTGTCCTTAAAGGCTCACTTGTTGAGAGCAATTGTACCTGAGTTTATGGGAGCCGTTGTCCCTAAACGCTTGCTCACTTGATGAGAGCAATTGCCCTTTACATGATGATAGCCGTTGTCCCTAATGCTTGCACACTTGATAAGAGCAATTGTCACTTACATGATGAGATCCGTTGTCTCTAAAGGCTACCTTTATAAGTGCAATTTTTCTCTTCCATGATAAGAGCCGTTGTCCTTAAAGGCTCACTTGTTGAGAGCAATTGTACCTGACTTTATGGGAGCCGTTGTCCCTAAACGCTTGCTCACTTGATGAGAGCAATTGCCCTTTACATGATGATAGCCGTTGTCCCTAATGCTTCCACACTTGATAAGAGCAATTGTCACTTACATGATGAGATCCGTTGTCTCTAAAGGCTACCTTTATAAGTGCAATTTGTCTCCTCCATGATAAGAGCTGTTGTCCCTAAAGGCTCACTTGTTGAGAGCAATTGTACCTGACTTTATGGGAGCCGTTGTCCCTAAACGCTTGCTCACTTGATGAGAGCAATTGCCCTTTACATGATGATAGCCGTTGTCCCTAATGCTTGCACACTTAATAAGAGCAATTGTCACATACATGACGAGATCCGTTTTCTCTAAAGGCTACCTTTATTAGGGCAATTTGTCTCTTCCATGATAAGAGCCGTTGTCCCTAAAGGCTCACTTGTTGAGAGCAATTGTACCTGAGTTTATGGGAGCCGTTGTCCCTAAACGCTTGCTCACTTGATGAGAGCAATTGCCCTTTACATGATGATAGCCGTTGTCCCTAATGCTTCCACACTTGATAAGAGCAATTGTCACTAACATGATGAGATCCGTTGTCTCTAAAGGCTACCTTTATAAGGGCAATTTGTCTCTTCCAGGATAAGAGCCGTTGTCCTTAAAGGCTCACTTGTTGAGAGCAATTGTACCTGACTTTATGGGAGCCGTTGTCCCTAAACGCTTGCTCACTTGATGAGAGCAATTGCCCTTTACATGATGATAGCCGTTGTCCCTAATGCTTGCACACTTAATAAGAGCAATTGTCACATACATGACGAGATCCGTTTTCTCTAAAGGCTACCTTTATTAGGGCAATTTGTCCCTTCCATGATAAGAGCCGTTGTCCCTAAAGGCTCACTTGTTGAGAGCAATTGTACCTGAGTTTATGGGAGCCGTTGTCCCTAAACGCTTGCTCACTTGATGAGAGCAATTGCCCTTTACATGATGATAGCCGTTGTCCCTAATGCTTGCACACTTAATAAGAGCAATTGTCACATACATGACGAGATCCGTTTTCTCTAAAGGCTACCTTTATTAGGGCAATTTGTCTCTTCCATGATAAGAGCCGTTGTCCCTAAAGGCTCAATTGTTGAGAGCAATTGTTCCTGAGTTTATGGGAGCCGTTGTCCCTAAACGCTTGCTCACTTGATGAGAGCAATTGCCCTTTACATGATGATAGCCGTTGTCCCTAATGCTTCCACACTTGATAAGAGCAATTGTCACTAACATGATGCGATCCGTTGTCTCTAAAGGCTACCTTTATAAGGGCAATTTGTCTCTTCCAGGATAAGAGCCGTTGTCCTTAAAGGCTCACTTGTTGAGAGCAATTGTACCTGACTTTATGGGAGCCGTTGTCCCTAAACGCTTGCTCACTTGATGAGAGCAATTGCCCTTTACATGATGATAGCCGTTGTCCCTAATGCTTGCACACTTAATAAGAGCAATTGTCACATACATGACGAGATCCGTTTTCTCTAAAGGCTACCTTTATTAGGGCAATTTGTCCCTTCCATGATAAGAGCCGTTGTCCCTAAAGGCTCACTTGTTGAGAGCAATTGTACCTGAGTTTATGGGAGCCGTTGTCCCTAAACGCTTGCTCACTTGATGAGAGCAATTGCCCTTTACATGATGATAGCCGTTGTCCCTAATGCTTCCACACTTGATAAGAGCAATTGTCACTTACATGATGAGATCCGTTGTCTCTAAAGGCTACCTTTATAAGGGCAATTTGTCTCTTCCAGGATAAGAGCCGTTGTCCTTAAAGGCTCACTTGTTGAGAGCAATTGTACCTGAGTTTATGGGAGCCGTTGTCCCTAAACGCTTGCTCACTTGATGAGAGCAATTGCCCTTTACATGATGATAGCCGTTGTCCCTAATGCTTGCACACTTGATAAGAGCAATTGTCACTTACATGATGAGATCCGTTGTCTCTAAAGGCTACCTTTATAAGTGCAATTTTTCTCTTCCATGATAAGAGCCGTTGTCCTTAAAGGCTCACTTGTTGAGAGCAATTGTACCTGACTTTATGGGAGCCGTTGTCCCTAAACGCTTGCTCACTTGATGAGAGCAATTGCCCTTTACATGATGATAGCCGTTGTCCCTAATGCTTCCACACTTGATAAGAGCAATTGTCACTTACATGATGAGATCCGTTGTCTCTAAAGGCTACCTTTATAAGTGCAATTTGTCTCCTCCATGATAAGAGCTGTTGTCCCTAAAGGCTCACTTGTTGAGAGCAATTGTACCTGACTTTATGGGAGCCGTTGTCCCTAAACGCTTGCTCACTTGATGAGAGCAATTGCCCTTTACATGATGATAGCCGTTGTCCCTAATGCTTGCACACTTAATAAGAGCAATTGTCACATACATGACGAGATCCGTTTTCTCTAAAGGCTACCTTTATTAGGGCAATTTGTCTCTTCCATGATAAGAGCCGTTGTCCCTAAAGGCTCACTTGTTGAGAGCAATTGTACCTGAGTTTATGGGAGCCGTTGTCCCTAAACGCTTGCTCACTTGATGAGAGCAATTGCCCTTTACATGATGATAGCCGTTGTCCCTAATGCTTCCACACTTGATAAGAGCAATTGTCACTAACATGATGAGATCCGTTGTCTCTAAAGGCTACCTTTATAAGGGCAATTTGTCTCTTCCAGGATAAGAGCCGTTGTCCTTAAAGGCTCACTTGTTGAGAGCAATTGTACCTGACTTTATGGGAGCCGTTGTCCCTAAACGCTTGCTCACTTGATGAGAGCAATTGCCCTTTACATGATGATAGCCGTTGTCCCTAATGCTTGCACACTTAATAAGAGCAATTGTCACATACATGACGAGATCCGTTTTCTCTAAAGGCTACCTTTATTAGGGCAATTTGTCCCTTCCATGATAAGAGCCGTTGTCCCTAAAGGCTCACTTGTTGAGAGCAATTGTACCTGAGTTTATGGGAGCCGTTGTCCCTAAACGCTTGCTCACTTGATGAGAGCAATTGCCCTTTACATGATGATAGCCGTTGTCCCTAATGCTTGCACACTTAATAAGAGCAATTGTCACATACATGACGAGATCCGTTTTCTCTAAAGGCTACCTTTATTAGGGCAATTTGTCTCTTCCATGATAAGAGCCGTTGTCCCTAAAGGCTCAATTGTTGAGAGCAATTGTTCCTGAGTTTATGGGAGCCGTTGTCCCTAAACGCTTGCTCACTTGATGAGAGCAATTGCCCTTTACATGATGATAGCCGTTGTCCCTAATGCTTCCACACTTGATAAGAGCAATTGTCACTAACATGATGAGATCCGTTGTCTCTAAAGGCTACCTTTATAAGGGCAATTTGTCTCTTCCAGGATAAGAGCCGTTGTCCTTAAAGGCTCACTTGTTGAGAGCAATTGTACCTGACTTTATGGGAGCCGTTGTCCCTAAACGCTTGCTCACTTGATGAGAGCAATTGCCCTTTACATGATGATAGCCGTTGTCCCTAATGCTTGCACACTTAATAAGAGCAATTGTCACATACATGACGAGATCCGTTTTCTCTAAAGGCTACCTTTATTAGGGCAATTTGTCCCTTCCATGATAAGAGCCGTTGTCCCTAAAGGCTCACTTGTTGAGAGCAATTGTACCTGAGTTTATGGGAGCCGTTGTCCCTAAACGCTTGCTCACTTGATGAGAGCAATTGCCCTTTACATGATGATAGCCGTTGTCCCTAATGCTTCCACACTTGATAAGAGCAATTGTCACTTACATGATGAGATCCGTTGTCTCTAAAGGCTACCTTTATAAGGGCAATTTGTCTCTTCCAGGATAAGAGCCGTTGTCCTTAAAGGCTCACTTGTTGAGAGCAATTGTACCTGAGTTTATGGGAGCCGTTGTCCCTAAACGCTTGCTCACTTGATGAGAGCAATTGCCCTTTACATGATGATAGTCGTTGTCCCTAATGCTTGCACACTTGATAAGAGCAATTGTCACTTACATGATGAGATCCGTTGTCTCTAAAGGCTACCTTTATAAGTGCAATTTTTCTTTTCCATGATAAGAGCCGTTGTCCCTAAAGGCTCACTTGTTGAGAGCAATTGTACCTGACTTTTTGGGAGCCGTTGTGCCTAAACGCTTGCTCACTTGATGAGAGCAATTGCCCTTTACATGATGATAGCCATTGTCCCTAATGCTTGCACACATGATAAGAGCAATTGTCACTTACATGGTGAGCTCCGTTGTCTCTAAAGGCTACCTTTATAAGTGCAATTTGTCTCCTCCATGATAAGAGCTGTTGTCCCTAAAGGCTCACTTGTTGAGAGCAATTGTACCTGACTTTATGGGAGCCGTTGTCCCTAAACGCTTGCTCACTTGATGAGAGCAATTGCCCTTTACATGATGATAGCCGTTGTCACTAATGCTTGCACACTTAATAAGAGCAATTGTCACATACATGACGAGATCCGTTTTCTCTAAAGGCTACCTTTATTAGGGCAATTTGTCTCTTCCATGATAAGAGCCGTTGTCCCTAAAGGCTCACTTGTTGAGAGCAATTGTACCTGAGTTTATGGGAGCCGTTGTCCCTAAACGCTTGCTCACTTGATGAGAGCAATTGCCCTTTACATGATGATAGCCGTTGTCCCTAATGCTTCCACACTTGATAAGAGCAATTGTCACTTACATGATGAGATCCGTTGTCTCTAAAGGCTACCTTTATAAGGGCACTTTGTCTCTTCCAGGATAAGAGCCGTTGTCCTTAAAGGCTCACTTGTTGAGAGCAATTGTACCTGACTTTATGGTAGTCGTTGTCCCTAAACGCTTGCTCACTTGGTGAGAGCAATTGCCCTTTACATGATGATAGCCGTTGTCCCTAATGCTTGCGCACTTGATAAGAGCAATTGTCACTTACATGATGAGATCCGTTGTCTCTAAAGGCTACCTTTATAAGTGCAATTTTTCTCTTCCATGATAAGAGCCGTTGTCCTTAAAGGCTCACTTGTTGAGAGCAATTGTACCTGACTTTATGGGAGCCGTTGTCCCTAAACGCTTGCTCACTTGATGAGAGCAATTGCCCTTTACATGATGATAGCCGTTGTCCCTAATGCTTGCACACTTGATAAGAGCAATTGTCACTTACATGATGAGATCCGTTGTCTCTAAAGGCTACCTTTATAAGTGCAATTTTTCTCTTCCATGATAAGAGCCGTTGTCCTTAAAGGCTCACTTGTTGAGAGCAATTGTACCTGACTTTATGGGAGCCGTTGTCCCTAAACGCTTGCTCACTTGATGAGAGCAATTGCCCTTTACATGATGATAGCCGTTGTCCCTAATGCTTCCACACTTGATAAGAGCAATTGTCACTTACATGATGAGATCCGTTGTCTCTAAAGGCTACCTTTATAAGTGCAATTTGTCTCCTCCATGATAAGAGCTGTTGTCCCTAAAGGCTCACTTGTTGAGAGCAATTGTACCTGACTTTATGGGAGCCGTTGTCCCTAAACGCTTGCTCACTTGATGAGAGCAATTGCCCTTTACATGATGATAGCCGTTGTCCCTAATGCTTGCACACTTAATAAGAGCAATTGTCACATACATGACGAGATCCGTTTTCTCTAAAGGCTACCTTTATTAGGGCAATTTGTCTCTTCCATGATAAGAGCCGTTGTCCCTAAAGGCTCACTTGTTGAGAGCAATTGTACCTGAGTTTATGGGAGCCGTTGTCCCTAAACGCTTGCTCACTTGATGAGAGCAATTGCCCTTTACATGATGATAGCCGTTGTCCCTAATGCTTCCACACTTGATAAGAGCAATTGTCACTAACATGATGAGATCCGTTGTCTCTAAAGGCTACCTTTATAAGGGCAATTTGTCTCTTCCAGGATAAGAGCCGTTGTCCTTAAAGGCTCACTTGTTGAGAGCAATTGTACCTGACTTTATGGGAGCCGTTGTCCCTAAACGCTTGCTCACTTGATGAGAGCAATTGCCCTTTACATGATGATAGCCGTTGTCCCTAATGCTTGCACACTTAATAAGAGCAATTGTCACATACATGACGAGATCCGTTTTCTCTAAAGGCTACCTTTATTAGGGCAATTTGTCCCTTCCATGATAAGAGCCGTTGTCCCTAAAGGCTCACTTGTTGAGAGCAATTGTACCTGAGTTTATGGGAGCCGTTGTCCCTAAACGCTTGCTCACTTGATGAGAGCAATTGCCCTTTACATGATGATAGCCGTTGTCCCTAATGCTTGCACACTTAATAAGAGCAATTGTCACATACATGACGAGATCCGTTTTCTCTAAAGGCTACCTTTATTAGGGCAATTTGTCTCTTCCATGATAAGAGCCGTTGTCCCTAAAGGCTCAATTGTTGAGAGCAATTGTTCCTGAGTTTATGGGAGCCGTTGTCCCTAAACGCTTGCTCACTTGATGAGAGCAATTGCCCTTTACATGATGATAGCCGTTGTCCCTAATGCTTCCACACTTGATAAGAGCAATTGTCACTAACATGATGAGATCCGTTGTCTCTAAAGGCTACCTTTATAAGGGCAATTTGTCTCTTCCAGGATAAGAGCCGTTGTCCTTAAAGGCTCACTTGTTGAGAGCAATTGTACCTGACTTTATGGGAGCCGTTGTCCCTAAACGCTTGCTCACTTGATGAGAGCAATTGCCCTTTACATGATGATAGCCGTTGTCCCTAATGCTTGCACACTTAATAAGAGCAATTGTCACATACATGACGAGATCCGTTTTCTCTAAAGGCTACCTTTATTAGGGCAATTTGTCCCTTCCATGATAAGAGCCGTTGTCCCTAAAGGCTCACTTGTTGAGAGCAATTGTACCTGAGTTTATGGGAGCCGTTGTCCCTAAACGCTTGCTCACTTGATGAGAGCAATTGCCCTTTACATGATGATAGCCGTTGTCCCTAATGCTTCCACACTTGATAAGAGCAATTGTCACTTACATGATGAGATCCGTTGTCTCTAAAGGCTACCTTTATAAGGGCAATTTGTCTCTTCCAGGATAAGAGCCGTTGTCCTTAAAGGCTCACTTGTTGAGAGCAATTGTACCTGAGTTTATGGGAGCCGTTGTCCCTAAACGCTTGCTCACTTGATGAGAGCAATTGCCCTTTACATGATGATAGTCGTTGTCCCTAATGCTTGCACACTTGATAAGAGCAATTGTCACTTACATGATGAGATCCGTTGTCTCTAAAGGCTACCTTTATAAGTGCAATTTTTCTTTTCCATGATAAGAGCCGTTGTCCCTAAAGGCTCACTTGTTGAGAGCAATTGTACCTGACTTTTTGGGAGCCGTTGTGCCTAAACGCTTGCTCACTTGATGAGAGCAATTGCCCTTTACATGATGATAGCCATTGTCCCTAATGCTTGCACACATGATAAGAGCAATTGTCACTTACATGGTGAGCTCCGTTGTCTCTAAAGGCTACCTTTATAAGTGCAATTTGTCTCCTCCATGATAAGAGCTGTTGTCCCTAAAGGCTCACTTGTTGAGAGCAATTGTACCTGACTTTATGGGAGCCGTTGTCCCTAAACGCTTGCTCACTTGATGAGAGCAATTGCCCTTTACATGATGATAGCCGTTGTCACTAATGCTTGCACACTTAATAAGAGCAATTGTCACATACATGACGAGATCCGTTTTCTCTAAAGGCTACCTTTATTAGGGCAATTTGTCTCTTCCATGATAAGAGCCGTTGTCCCTAAAGGCTCACTTGTTGAGAGCAATTGTACCTGAGTTTATGGGAGCCGTTGTCCCTAAACGCTTGCTCACTTGATGAGAGCAATTGCCCTTTACATGATGATAGCCGTTGTCCCTAATGCTTCCACACTTGATAAGAGCAATTGTCACTTACATGATGAGATCCGTTGTCTCTAAAGGCTACCTTTATAAGGGCACTTTGTCTCTTCCAGGATAAGAGCCGTTGTCCTTAAAGGCTCACTTGTTGAGAGCAATTGTACCTGACTTTATGGTAGTCGTTGTCCCTAAACGCTTGCTCACTTGGTGAGAGCAATTGCCCTTTACATGATGATAGCCGTTGTCCCTAATGCTTGCGCACTTGATAAGAGCAATTGTCACTTACATGATGAGATCCGTTGTCTCTAAAGGCTACCTTTATAAGTGCAATTTTTCTCTTCCATGATAAGAGCCGTTGTCCCTAAAGGCTCACTTGTTGAGAGCAATTGTACCTGACTTTATGGGAGCCGTTGTCCCTAAACGCTTGCTCACTTGATGAGAGCAATTGCCCTTTACATGATGATAGCCGTTGTCCCTAATGCTTGCACACTTGATAAGAGCAATTGTCACTTACATGATGAGATCCGTTGTCTCTAAAGGCTACCTTTATAAGTGCAATTTTTCTTTTCCATGATAAGAGCCGTTGTCCCTAAAGGCTCACTTGTTGAGAGCAATTGTACCTGACTTTATGGGAGCCGTTGTGCCTAAACGCTTGCTCACTTGATGAGAGCAATTGCCCTTTACATGATGATAGCCATTGTCCCTAATGCTTGCACACATGATAAGAGCAATTGTCACTTACTTGGTGAGCTCCGTTGTCTCTAAAGGCTACCTTTATAAGTGCAATTTGTCTCCTCCATGATAAGAGCTGTTGTCCCTAAAGGCTCACTTGTTGAGAGCAATTGTACCTGACTTTATGGGAGCCGTTGTCCCTAAACGCTTGCTCACTTGATGAGAGCAATTGCCCTTTACATGATGATAGCCGTTGTCCCTAATGCTTGCACACTTAATAAGAGCAATTGTCACATACATGACGAGATCCGTTTTCTCTAAAGGCTACCTTTATTAGGGCAATTTGTCTCTTCCATGATAAGAGCCGTTGTCCCTAAAGGCTCACTTGTTGAGAGCAATTGTACCTGAGTTTATGGGAGCCGTTGTCCCTAAACGCTTGCTCACTTGATGAGAGCAATTGCCCTTTACATGATGATAGTCGTTGTCCCTAATGCTTGCACACTTGATAAGAGCAATTGTCACTTACATGATGAGATCCGTTGTCTCTAAAGGCTACCTTTATAAGTGCAATTTTTCTTTTCCATGATAAGATCCGTTGTCCCTAAAGGCTCACTTGTTGAGAGCAATTGTACCTGACTTTATGGGAGCCGTTGTGCCTAAACACTTGCTCACTTGATGAGAGCAATTGCCCTTTACATGATGATAGCCATTGTCCCTAATGCTTGCACACATGATAAGAGCAATTGTCACTTACATGGTGAGCTCCGTTGTCTCTAAAGGCTACCTTTATAAGTGCAATTTGTCTCCTCCATGATAAGAGCTGTTGTCCCTAAAGGCTCACTTGTTGAGAGCAATTGTACCTGACTTTATGGGAGCCGTTGTCCCTAAACGCTTGCTCACTTGATGAGAGCAATTGCCCTTTACATGATGATAGCCGTTGTCCCTAATGCTTGCACACTTAATAAGAGCAATTGTCACATACATGACGAGATCCGTTTTCTCTAAAGGCTACCTTTATTAGGGCAATTTGTCTCTTCCATGATAAGAGCCGTTGTCCCTAAAGGCTCACTTGTTGAGAGCAATTGTACCTGAGTTTATGGGAGCCGTTGTCCCTAAACGCTTGCTCACTTGATGAGAGCAATTGCCCTTTACATGATGATAGCCGTTGTCCCTAATGCTTCCACACTTGATAAGAGCAATTGTCACTAACATGATGAGATCCGTTGTCTCTAAAGGCTACCTTTATAAGGGCAATTTGTCTCTTCCAGGATAAGAGCCGTTGTCCTTAAAGGCTCACTTGTTGAGAGCAATTGTACCTGACTTTATGGGAGTCGTTGTCCCTAAACGCTTGCTCACTTGGTGAGAGCAATTGCCCTTTACATGATGATAGCCGTTGTCCCTAATGCTTGCACACTTGATAAGAGCAATTGTCACTTACATGATGAGATCCGTTGTCTCTAAAGGCTACCTTTATAAGTGCAATTTTTCTCTTCCATGATAAGAGCCGTTGTCCCTAAAGGCTCACTTGTTGAGAGCAATTGTACCTGACTTTATGGGAGCCGTTGTCCCTAAACGCTTGCTCACTTGATGAGAGCAATTGCCCTTTACATGATGATAGCCGTTGTCCCTAATGCTTGCACACTTGATAAGAGCAATTGTCACTTACATGATGAGATCCGTTGTCTCTAAAGGCTACCTTTATAAGTGCAATTTTTCTTTTCCATGATAAGAGCCGTTGTCCCTAAAGGCTCACTTGTTGAGAGCAATTGTACCTGACTTTATGGGAGCCGTTGTGCCTAAACGCTTGCTCACTTGATGAGAGCAATTGCCCTTTACATGATGATAGCCATTGTCCCTAATGCTTGCACACATGATAAGAGCAATTGTCACTTACATGGTGAGCTCCGTTGTCTCTAAAGGCTACCTTTATAAGTGCAATTTTTCTCTTCCATGATTAGAGCCGTTGTCCCTAAAGGCTCACTTGTTGAGAGCAATTGTACCTGACTTTATGGGAGCCGTTGTCCCTAAACGCTTGCTCACTTGATGAGAGCAATTGCCCTTTACATGATGATAGCCGTTGTCCCTAATGCTTGCACAGTTGATAAAAGCAATTGTCACTTACATGATGAGATCCGTTGTCTCTAAAGGCTACCTTTATAAGTGCAATTTTTCTCTTCCATGATATGAGCCGTTGTCCCTAAAGGGTCACTTGTTGAGAGCAATTGTACCTGACTTTATGGGAGCCGTTGTCCCTAAACGCTTGCTCACTTGATGAGAGCAATTGCCCTTTACATGATGATAGCCGTTGTCCCTAATGCTTGCACACTTGATAAGAGCAATTGTCACTTACATGATGAGATCCGTTGTCTCTAAAGGCTACCTTTATAAGTGCAATTTTTCTCTTCCATGATAAGAGCCGTTGTCCCTAAAGGGTCACTTGTTGAGAGCAATTGTACCTGACTTTATGGGAGCCGTTGTCCCTAAACGCTTGCTCACATGATGAGAGCAATTGCCCTTTACATGATGATAGCCGTTGTCCCTAATGCTTGCGCACTTGATAAGAGCAATTGTCACTTACATGATGAGATCCGTTGTCTCTAAAGGCTACCTTTATAAGTGCAATTTTTCTCTTCCACGATAAGAGCCGTTGTCCCTAAAGGCTCACTTGTTGAGAGCAATTGTACCTGACTTTATGGGAGCCGTTGTGCCTAAACGCTTGCTCACATGATGAGAGCAATTGCCCTTTACATGATGATAGCCGTTGTCCCTAATGCTTGCGCACTTGATAAGAGCAATTGTCACTTACATGATGAGATCCGTTGTCTCTAAAGGCTACCTTTATAAGGGCAATTTTTCTTTTCCACGATAAGAGCCATTGTCCCTAAAGGCTCACTTGTTGAGAGCAATTGTACCTGACTTTATGGGAGCCGTTGTCCCTAAACGCTTGCTCACTTGGTGAGAGCAATTGCCCTTTACATGATGATAGCCGTTGTCCCTAATGCTTGCACACTTGATAAGAGCAATTGTCACTTACATGATGAGATCCGTTGTCTCTAAAGGCTACCTTTATAAGTGCAATTTTTCTCTTCCATGATAAGAGCCGTTGTCCTTAAAGGCTCACTTGTTGAGAGCAATTGTACCTGACTTTATGGGAGCCGTTGTCCCTAAACGCTTGCTCACTTGGTGAGAGCAATTGCCCTTTACATGATGATAGCCGTTGTCCCTAATGCTTGCACACTTGATAAGAGCAATTGTCACTTACATGATGAGATCCGTTGTCTCTAAAGGCTACCTTTATAAGTGCAATTTTTCTCTTCCATGATAAGAGCCGTTGTCCCTAAAGGCTCACTTGTTGAGAGCAATTGTACCTGACTTTATGGGAGCCGTTGTCCCTAAACGCTTGCTCACTTGATGAGAGCAATTGCCCTTTACATGATGATAGCCGTTGTCCCTAATGCTTGCGCACTTGATAAGAGCAATTGTCACTTACATGATGAGATCCGTTGTCTCTAAAGGCTACCTTTATAAGTGCAATTTTTCTTTTCCATGATAAGAGCCGTTGTCCCTAAAGGCTCACTTGTTGAGAGCAATTGTACCTGACTTTATGGGAGCCGTTGTGCCTAAACGCTTGCTCACATGATGAGAGCAATTGCCCTTTACATGATGATAGCCGTTGTCCCTAATGCTTGCGCACTTGATAAGAGCAATTGTCACTTACATGATGAGATCCGTTGTCTCTAAAGGCTACCTTTATAAGTGCAATTTTTCTTTTCCACGATAAGAGCCGTTGTCCCTAAAGGCTCACTTGTTGATAGCAATTGTACCTGACTTTATGGGAGCCGTTGTGCCTAAACGCTTGCTCACTTGATGAGAGCAATTGCCCTTTACATGATGATAGCCGTTGTCCCTAATGCTTGCACACTTGATAAGAGCAATTGTCACTTACATGATGAGATCCGTTGTCTCTAAAGGCTACCTTTATAAGTGCAATTTTTCTCTTCCATGATAAGAGCCGTTGTCCCTAAAGGCTCACTTGTTGAGAGCAATTGTACCTGACTTTATGGGAGCCGTTGTCCCTAAACGCTTGCTCACATGATGAGAGCAATTGCCCTTTACATGATGATAGCCGTTGTCCCTAATGCTTGCGCACTTGATAAGAGCAATTGTCACTTACATGATGAGATCCGTTGTCTCTAAAGGCTACCTTTATAAGTGCAATTTTTCTTTTCCACGATAAGAGCCGTTGTCCCTAAAGGCTCACTTGTTGAGAGCAATTGTACCTGACTTTATGGGAGCCGTTGTGCCTAAACGCTTGCTCACTTGATGAGAGCAATTGCCCTTTACATGATGATAGCCATTGTCCCTAATGCTTGCACACTTGATAAGAGCAATTGTCACTTACATGGTGAGCTCCGTTGTCTCTAAAGGCTACCTTTATAAGTGCAATTTGTCTCCTCCATGATAAGAGTTGTTGTCCCTAAAGGCTCACTTGTTGAGAGCAATTGTACCTGACTTTATGGGAGCCGTTGTCCCTAAACGCTTGCTCACTTGATGAGAGCAATTGCCCTTTACATGATGATAACCGTTGTCCCTAATGCTTGCACACTTGATAAGAGCAATTGTCACTTACATGACGAGATCCGTTTTCTCTAAAGGCTACCTTTATTAGGGCAATTTGTCTCTTCCATGATAAGAGCCGTTGTCCCTAAAGGCTCACTTGTTGAGAGCAATTGTACCTGAGTTTATGGGAGCCGTTGTCCCTAAACGCTTGCTCACTTGATGAGAGCGATTGCCCTTTACATGATGATAGCCGTTGTCCCTAATGCTTCCACACTTGATAAGAGCAATTGTCACTTACATGATGAGATCCGTTGTCTCTAAAGGCTACCTTTATAAGGGCAATTTGTCTCTTCCATGATAAGAGCCGTTGTCCTTAAAGGCTCACTTGTTGAGAGCAATTGTACCTGACTTTATGGGAGCCGTTGTCCCTAAACGCTTGCTCACTTGGTGAGAGCAATTGCCCTTTACTTGATGATAGCCGTTGTCCCTAATGCTTGCACACTTGATAAGAGCAATTGTCACTTACATGATGAGATCCGTTGTCTCTGAAGGCTACCTTTATAAGTGCAATTTTTCTTTTCCATGATAAGAGCCGTTGTCCCTAAAGGCTCACTTGTTGAGAGCAATTGTACCTGACTTTATGGGAGCCGTTGTCCCTAAACGCTTGCTCACTTGATGAGAGCAATTGCCCTTTACATGATGATAGCCGTTGTCCCTAATGCTTGCACACTTGATAAGAGCAATTGTCACTTACATGATGAGATCCGTTGTCTCTAAAGGCTACCTTTATAAGTGCAATTTTTCTCTTCCATGATAAGAGCCGTTGTCCCTAAAGGCTCACTTGTTGAGAGCAATTGTACCTGACTTTATGGGAGCCGTTGTCCCTAAACGCTTGCTCACATGATGAGAGCAATTGCCCTTTACATGATGATAGCCGTTGTCCCTAATGCTTGCGCACTTGATAAGAGCAATTGTCACTTACATGATGAGATCCGTTGTCTCTAAAGGCTACCTTTATAAGTGCAATTTTTCTTTTCCACGATAAGAGCCGTTATCCCTAAAGGCTCACTTGTTGAGAGCAATTGTACCTGACTTTATGGGAGCCGTTGTGCCTAAACGCTTGCTCACTTGATGAGAGCAATTGCCCTTTACATGATGATAGCCATTGTCCCTAATGCTTGCACACATGATAAGAGCAATTGTCACTTACATGGTGAGCTCCGTTGTCTCTAAAGGCTACCTTTATAAGTGCAATTTGTCTCCTCCATGATAAGAGCTGTTGTCCCTAAAGGCTCACTTGTTGAGAGCAATTGTACCTGACTTTATGGGAGCCGTTGTCCCTAAACGCTTGCTCACTTGATGAGAGCAATTGCCCTTTACATGATGATAGCCGTTGTCCCTAATGCTTGCACACTTAATAAGAGCAATTGTCACATACATGACGAGATCCGTTTTCTCTAAAGGCTACCTTTATTAGGGCAATTTGTCTCTTCCATGATAAGAGCCGTGGTTCCTAAAGGCTCACTTGTTGAGATCAATTGTACCTGAGTTTATGGGAGCCGTTGTCCCTAAACGCTTGCTCACTTGATGAGAGCAATTGCCCTTTACATGATGATAGTCGTTGTCCCTAATGCTTCCACACTTGATAAGAGCAATTGTCACTTACATGATGAGATCCGTTGTCTCTAAAGGCTACCTTTATAAGGGCAATTTGTCTCTTCCATGATAAGAGCCGTTGTCCTTAAAGGCTCACTTGTTGAGAGCAATTGTACCTGACTTTATGGGAGTCGTTGTCCCTAAACGGTTGCTCACTTGGTGAGAGCAATTGCCCTTTACATGATGATAGCCGTTGTCCCTAATGCTTGCACACTTGATAAGAGCAATTGTCACTTACATGATGAGATCCGTTGTCTCTAAAGGCTACCTTTATAAGTGCAATTTTTCTCTTCCATGATAAGAGCCGTTGTCCCTAAAGGCTCACTTGTTGAGAGCAATTGTACCAGACTTTATGGGAGCCGTTGTCCCTAAACGCTTGCTCACTTGATGAGAGCAATTGCCCTTTACATGATGATAGCCGTTGTCCCTAATGCATGCACACTTGATAAGAGCAATTGTCACTTACATGATGAGATCCGTTGTCTCTAAAGGCTACCTTTATAAGTGCAATTTTTCTTTTCCATGATAAGAGCCGTTGTCCCTAAAGGCTCACTTGTTGAGAGCAGTTGTACCTGACTTTATGGGAGCCGTTGTCCCTAAACGCTTGCTCACTTGATGAGAGCAATTGCCCTTTACATGATGATAGCCATTGTCCCAAATGCTTGCACACATGATAAGAGCAATTGTCACTTACATGGTGAGCTCCGTTGTCTCTAAAGGCTACCTTTATAAGTGCAATTTGTCACCTCCATGATAAGAGCTGTTGTCCCTAAAGGCTCACTTGTTGAGAGCAATTGTACCTGACTTTATGGGAGCCGTTGTCCCTAAACGCTTGCTCACTTGATGAGAGCAATTGCCCTTTACATGATGATAGCCGTTGTCCCTAATGCTTGCACACTTGATAAGAGCAATTGTCACTTCCATGACGAGATCCGTTTTCTCTAAAGGCTACCTTTATTAGGGCAATTTGTCTATTCCATGATAAGAGCCGTTGTCCCTAAAGGCTCACTTGTTGAGAGCAATTGTACCTGAGTTTATGGGAGCCGTTGTCCCTAAACGCTTGCTCACTTGATGAGAGCAATTGCCCTTTACATGATGATAGCCATTCTCCCTAATGCTTCCACACTTGATAAGAGCAATTGTCACTTACATGATGAGATCCGTTGTCTTTAAAGGCTACCTTTATAAGGGCAATTTGTCTCTTCCAATGATAAGAGCCGTTGTCCTTTAAGGCTCACTTGTTGAGAGCAATTGTACCTGACTTTATGGGAGCCGTTGTCCCTAAACGCTTGCTCACTTGGTGAGAGCAATTGCCCTTTACATGATGATTGCCGTTGTCCCTAATGCTTGCACACTTGATAAGAGCAATTGTCACTTACATGATGAGATCCGTTGTCTCTAAAGGCTACCTTTATAAGTGCAATTTTTCTCTTCCATGATTAGAGCCGTTGTCCCTAAAGGCTCACTTGTTGAGAGCAATTGTACCTGACTTTATGGGAGCCGTTGTCCCTAAACGCTTGCTCACTTGATGAGAGCAATTGCCCTTTACATGATGATAGCCGTTGTCCCTAATGCTTGCACAGTTGATAAGAGCAATTGTCACTTACATGATGAGATCCGTTGTCTCTAAAGGCTACCTTTATAAGTGCAATTTTTCTCTTCCATGATATGAGCCGTTGTCCCTAAAGGGTCACTTGTTGAGAGCAATTGTACCTGACTTTATGGGAGCCGTTGTCCCTAAACGCTTGCTCACTTGATGAGAGCAATTGCCCTTTACATGATGATAGCCGTTGTCCCTAATGCTTGCACACTTGATAAGAGCAATTGTCACTTACATGATGAGATCCGTTGTCTCTAAAGGCTACCTTTATAAGTGCAATTTTTCTCTTCCATGATAAGAGCCGTTGTCCCTAAAGGGTCACTTGTTGAGAGCAATTGTACCTGACTTTATGGGAGCCGTTGTCCCTAAACGCTTGCTCACATGATGAGAGCAATTGCCCTTTACATGATGATAGCCGGTGTCCCTAATGCTTGCGCACTTGATAAGAGCAATTGTCACTTACATGATGAGATCCGTTGTCTCTAAAGGCTACCTTTATAAGTGCAATTTTTCTCTTCCACGATAAGAGCCGTTGTCCCTAAAGGCTCACTTGTTGAGAGCAATTGTACCTGACTTTATGGGAGCCGTTGTGCCTAAACGCTTGCTCACATGATGAGAGCAATTGCCCTTTACATGATGATAGCCGTTGTCCCTAATGCTTGCGCACTTGATAAGAGCAATTGTCACTTACATGATGAGATCCGTTGTCTCTAAAGGCTACCTTTATAAGGGCAATTTTTCTTTTCCACGATAAGAGCCGTTGTCCCTAAAGGCTCACTTGTTGAGAGCAATTGTACCTGACTTTATGGGAGCCGTTGTCCCTAAACGCTTGCTCACTTGGTGAGAGCAATTGCCCTTTACATGATGATAGCCGTTGTCCCTAATGCTTGCACACTTGATAAGAGCAATTGTCACTTACATGATGAGATCCGTTGTCTCTAAAGGCTACCTTTATAAGTGCAATTTTTCTCTTCCATGATAAGAGCCGTTGTCCCTAAAGGCTCACTTGTTGAGAGCAATTGTACCTGACTTTATGGGAGCCGTTGTCCCTAAACGCTTGCTCACTTGGTGAGAGCAATTGCCCTTTACATGATGATAGCCGTTGTCCCTAATGCTTGCACACTTGATAAGAGCAATTGTCACTTACATGATGAGATCCGTTGTCTCTAAAGGCTACCTTTATAAGTGCAATTTTTCTCTTCCATGATAAGAGCCGTTGTCCTTAAAGGCTCACTTGTTGAGAGCAATTGTACCTGACTTTATGGGAGCCGTTGTCCCTAAACGCTTGCTCACTTGGTGAGAGCAATTGCCCTTTACATGATGATAGCCGTTGTCCCTAATGCTTGCACACTTGATAAGAGCAATTGTCACTTACATGATGAGATCCGTTGTCTCTAAAGGCTACCTTTATAAGTGCAATTTTTCTCTTCCATGATAAGAGCCGTTGTCCCTAAAGGCTCACTTGTTGAGAGCAATTGTACCTGACTTTATGGGAGCCGTTGTCCCTAAACGCTTGCTCACTTGATGAGAGCAATTGCCCTTTACATGATGATAGCCGTTGTCCCTAATGCTTGCGCACTTGATAAGAGCAATTGTCACTTACATGATGAGATCCGTTGTCTCTAAAGGCTACCTTTATAAGTGCAATTTTTCTTTTCCATGATAAGAGCCGTTGTCCCTAAAGGCTCACTTGTTGAGAGCAATTGTACCTGACTTTATGGGAGCCGTTGTGCCTAAACGCTTGCTCACATGATGAGAGCAATTGCCCTTTACATGATGATAGCCGTTGTCCCTAATGCTTGCGCACTTGATAAGAGCAATTGTCACTTACATGATGAGATCCGTTGTCTCTAAAGGCTACCTTTATAAGTGCAATTTTTCTTTTCCACGATAAGAGCCGTTGTCCCTAAAGGCTCACTTGTTGAGAGCAATTGTACCTGACTTTATGGGAGCCATTGTGCCTAAACGCTTGCTCACTTGAAGAGAGCAATTGCCCTTTACATGATGATAGCCGTTGTCCCTTATGCTTGCACACTTGATAAGAGCAATTGTCACTTACATGATGAGATCCGTTGTCTCTAAAGGCTACCTTTATAAGTGCAATTTTTTTCTTCCATGATAAGAGCCGTTGTCCCTAAAGGCTCACTTGTTGAGAGCAATTGTACCTGACTTTATGGGAGCCGTTGTCCCTAAACGCTTGCTCACATGATGAGAGCAATTGCCCTTTACATGATGATAGCCGTTGTCCCTAATGCTTGCGCACTTGATAAGAGCAATTGTCACTTACATGATGAGATCCGTTGTCTCTAAAGGCTACCTTTATAAGTGCAATTTTTCTTTTCCACGATAAGAGCCGTTGTCCCTAAAGGCTCACTTGTTGAGAGCAATTGTACCTGACTTTATGGGAGCCGTTGTGCCTAAACGCTTGCTCACTTGATGAGAGCAATTGCCCTTTACATGATGATAGCCATTGTCCCTAATGCTTGCACACATGATAAGAGCAATTGTCACTTACATGGTGAGCTCCGTTGTCTCTAAAGGCTACCTTTATAAGTGCAATTTGTCTCCTCCATGATAAGAGTTGTTGTCCCTAAAGGCTCACTTGTTGAGAGCAATTGTACCTGACTTTATGGGAGCCGTTGTCCCTAAACGCTTGCTCACTTGATGAGAGCAATTGCCCTTTACATGATGATAGCCGTTGTCCCTAATGCTTGCACACTTGATAAGAGCAATTGTCACTTACATGACGAGATCCGTTTTCTCTAAAGGCTACCTTTATTAGGGCAATTTGTCTCTTCCATGATAAGAGCCGTTGTCCCTAAAGGCTCACTTGTTGAGAGCAATTGTACCTGAGTTTATGGGAGCCGTTGTCCCTAAACGCTTGCTCACTTGATGAGAGCGATTGCCCTTTACATGATGATAGCCGTTGTCCCTAATGCTTCCACACTTGATAAGAGCAATTGTCACTTACATGATGAGATCCGTTGTCTCAAAAGGCTACCTTTATAAGGGCAATTTGTCTCTTCCATGATAAGAGCCGTTGTCCTTAAAGGCTCACTTGTTGAGAGCAATTGTACCTGACTTTATGGGAGCCGTTGGCCCTAAACGCTTGCTCACTTGGTGAGAGCAATTGCCCTTTACTTGATGATAGCCGTTGTCCCTAATGCTTGCACACTTGATAAGAGCAATTGTCACTTACATGATGAGATCCGTTGTCTCTAAAGGCTACCTTTATAAGTGCAATTTTTCTTTTCCATGATAAGAGCCGTTGTCCCTAAAGGCTCACTTGTTGAGAGCAATTGTACCTGACTTTATGGGAGCCGTTGTCCCTAAACGCTTGCTCACTTGATGAGAGCAATTGCCCTTTACATGATGATAGCCGTTGTCCCTAATGCTTGCACACTTGATAAGAGCAATTGTCACTTACATGATGAGATCCGTTGTCTCTAAAGGCTACCTTTATAAGTGCAATTTTTCTCTTCCACGATAAGAGCCGTTGTCCCTAAAGGCTCACTTGTTGAGAGCAATTGTACCTGACTTTATGGGAGCCGTTGTCCATAAACGCTTGCTCACATGATGAGAGCAACTGCCCTTTACATGATGATAGCCGTTGTCCCTAATGCTTGCGCACTTGATAAGAGCAATTGTCACTTACATGATGAGATCCGTTGTCTCTAAAGGCTACCTTTATAAGTGCAATTTTTCTTTTCCACGATAAGAGCCGTTGTCCCTAAAGGCTCACTTGTTGAGAGCAATTGTACCTGACTTTATGGGAGCCGTTGTGCCTAAACGCTTGCTCACATGATGAGAGCAATTGCTCTTTACATGATGATAGCCGTTTTCCCTAATGCTTGTGCACTTGATAAGAGCAATTGTCACTTACATGATGAGATCCGTTGTCTCTAAAGGCTACCTTTATAAGTGCAATTTTTCTTTTCCACGATAAGAGCCGTTGTCCCTAAAGGCTCACTTGTTGAGAGCAATTGTACCTGACTTTATGGGAGCCGTTGTGCCTAAACGCTTGCTCACTTGATGAGAGCAATTGCCCTTTACATGATGATAGCCGTTGTCCCTAATGCTTGCACACTTGATAAGAGCAATTGTCACTTACATGATGAGATCCGTTGTCTCTAAAGGCTACCTTTATAAGTGCAATTTTTCTCTTCCATGATAAGAGCCGTTGTCCCTAAAGGCTCACTTGTTGAGAGCAATTGTACCTGACTTTATGGGAGCCGTTGTCCCTAAACGCTTGCTCACATGATGAGAGCAATTGCCCTTTACATGATGATAGCCGTTGTCCCTAATGCTTGCGCACTTGATAAGAGCAATTGTCACTTACATGATGAGATCCGTTGTCTCTAAAGGCTACCTTTATAAGTGCAATTTTTCTTTTCCACGATAAGAGCCGTTGTCCCTAAAGGCTCACTTGTTGAGAGCAATTGTACCTGACTTTATGGGAGCCGTTGTGCCTAAACGCTTGCTCACTTGATGAGAGCAATTGCCCTTTACATGATGATAGCCGTTGTCCCTAATGCTTGCACACTTGATAAGAGCAATTGTCACTTCCATGACGAGATCCGTTTTCTCTAAAGGCTACCTTTATTAGGGCAATTTGTCTATTCCATGATAAGAGCCGTTGTCCCTAAAGGCTCACTTGTTGAGAGCAATTGTACCTGAGTTTATGGGAGCCGTTGTCCCTAAACGCTTGCTCACTTGATGAGAGCAATTGCCCTTTACATGATGATAGCCATTCTCCCTAATGCTTCCACACTTGATAAGAGCAATTGTCACTTACATGATGAGATCCGTTGTCTTTAAAGGCTACCTTTATAAGTGCAATTTTTCTCTTCCATGATTAGAGCCGTTGTCCCTAAAGGCTCACTTGTTGAGAGCAATTGTACCTGACTTTATGGGAGCCGTTGTCCCTAAACGCTTGCTCACTTGATGAGAGCAATTGCCCTTTACATGATGATAGCCGTTGTCCCTAATGCTTGCACAGTTGATAAGAGCAATTGTCACTTACATGATGAGATCCGTTGTCTCTAAAGGCTACCTTTATAAGTGCAATTTTTCTCTTCCATGATATGAGCCGTTGTCCCTAAAGGCTCACTTGTTGAGAGCAATTGTACCTGACTTTATGGGAGCCGTTGTCCCTAAACGCTTGCTCACTTGATGAGAGCAATTGCCCTTTTCATGATGATAGCCGTTGTCCCTAATGCTTGCACACTTGATAAGAGCAATTGTCACTTACATGATGAGATCCGTTGTCTCTAAAGGCTACCTTTATAAGTGCAATTTTTCTCTTCCATGATAAGAGCCGTTGTCCCTAAAGGGTCACTTGTTGAGAGCAATTGTACCTGACTTTATGGGAGCCGTTGTCCCTAAACGCTTGCTCACATGATGAGAGCAATTGCCCTTTACATGATGATAGCCGTTGTCCCTAATGCTTGCGCACTTGATAAGAGCAATTGTCACTTACATGAAGAGATCCGTTGTCTCTAAAGGCTACCTTTATAAGTGCAATTTTTCTCTTCCACGATAAGAGCCGTTGTCCCTAAAGGCTCACTTGTTGAGAGCAATTGTACCTGACTTTATGGGAGCCGTTGTGCCTAAACGCTTGCTCACATAATGAGAGCAATTGCCCTTTACATGATGATAGCCGTTGTCCCTAATGCTTGCGCACTTGATAAGAGCAATTGTCACTTACATGATGAGATCCGTTGTCTCTAAAGGCTACCTTTATAAGGGCAATTTTTCTTTTCCACGATAAGAGCCGTTGTCCCTAAAGGCTCACTTGTTGAGAGCAATTGTACCTGACTTTATGGGAGCCGTTGTCCCTAAACGCTTGCTCACTTGGTGAGAGCAATTGCCCTTTACATGATGATAGCCGTTGTCCCTAATGCTTGCACACTTGATAAGAGCAATTGTCACTTACATGATGAGATCCGTTGTCTCTAAAGGCTACCTTTATAAGTGCAATTTTTCTCTTCCATGATAAGAGCCGTTGTCCTTAAAGGCTCACTTGTTGAGAGCAATTGTACCTGACTTTATGGGAGCCGTTGTCCCTAAACGCTTGCTCACTTGGTGAGAGCAATTGCCCTTTACATGATGATAGCCGTTGTCCCTAATGCTTGCACACTTGATAAGAGCAATTGTCACTTACATGATGAGATCCGTTGTCTCTAAAGGCTACCTTTATAAGTGCAATTTTTCTCTTCCATGATAAGAGCCGTTGTCCCTAAAGGCTCACTTGTTGAGAGCAATTGTACCTGACTTTATGGGAGCCGTTGTCCCTAAACGCTTGCTCACTTGATGAGAGCAATTGCCCTTTACATGATGATAGCCGTTGTCCCTAATGCTTGCGCACTTGATAAGAGCAATTGTCACTTACATGATGAGATCCGTTGTCTCTAAAGGCTACCTTTATAAGTGCAATTTTTCTTTTCCATGATAAGAGCCGTTGTCCCTAAAGGCTCACTTGTTGAGAGCAATTGTACCTGACTTTATGGGAGCCGTTGTGCCTAAACGCTTGCTCACACGATGAGAGCAATTGCCCTTTACATGATGATAGCCGTTGTCCCTAATGCTTGCGCACTTGATAAGAGCAATTGTCACTTACATGATGAGATCCGTTGTCTCTAAAGGCTACCTTAATAAGTGCAATTTTTCTTTTCCACGATAAGAGCCGTTGTCCCTAAAGGCTCACTTGTTGAGAGCAATTGTACCTGACTTTATGGGAGCCGTTGTGCCTAAACGCTTGCTCACTTGATGAGAGCAATTGCCCTTTACATGATGATAGCCGTTGTCCCTAATGCTTGCACACTTGATAAGAGCAATTTTCACTTACATGATGAGATCCGTTGTCTCTAAAGGCTACCTTTATAAGTGCAATTTTTCTCTTCCATGATAAGAGCCGTTGTCCCTAAAGGCTCACTTGTTGAGAGCAATTGTACCTGACTTTATGGGAGCCGTTGTCCCTAAACGCTTGCTCACATGATGAGAGCAATTGCCCTTTACATGATGATAGCCGTTGTCCCTAATGCTTGCGCACTTGATAAGAGCAATTGTCACTTACATGAAGAGATCCGTTGTCTCTAAAGGCTACCTTTATAAGTGCAATTTTTCTTTTCCACGATAAGAGCCGTTGTCCCTAAAGGCTCACTTGTTGAGAGCAATTGTACCTGACTTTATGGGAGCCGTTGTGCCTAAACGCTTGCTCACTTGATGAGAGCAATTGCCCTTTACATGATGATAGCCATTGTCCCTAATGCTTGCACACTTGATAAGAGCAATTGTCACTTACATGGTGAGCTCCGTTGTCTCTAAAGGCTACCTTTATAAGTGCAATTTGTCTCCTCCATGATAAGAGTTGTTGTCCCTAAAGGCTCACTTGTTGAGAGCAATTGTACCTGACTTTATGGGAGCCGTTGTCCCTAAACGCTTGCTCACTTGATGAGAGCAATTGCCCTTTACATGATGATAGCCGTTGTCCCTAATGCTTGCACACTTGATAAGAGCAATTGTCACTTACATGACGAGATCCGTTTTCTCTAAAGGCTACCTTTATTAGGGCAATTTGTCTCTTCCATGATAAGAGCCGTTGTCCCTAAAGGCTCACTTGTTGAGAGCAATTGTACCTGAGTTTATGGGAGCCGTTGTCCCTAAACGCTTGCTCACTTGATGAGAGCGATTGCCCTTTACATGATGATAGCCGTTGTCCCTAATGCTTCCACACTTGATAAGAGCAATTGTCACTTACATGATGAGATCCGTTGTCTCTAAAGGCTACCTTTATAAGGGCAATTTGTCTCTTCCATGATAAGAGCCGTTGTCCTTAAAGGCTCACTTGTTGAGAGCAATTGTACCTGACTTTATGGGAGCCGTTGGCCCTAAACGCTTGCTCACTTGGTGAGAGCAATTGCCCTTTACTTGATGATAGCCGTTGTCCCTAATGCTTGCACACTTGATAAGAGCAATTGTCACTTACATGATGAGATCCGTTGTCTCTAAAGGCTACCTTTATAAGTGCAATTTTTCTCTTCCATGATAAGAGCCGTTGTCCCTAAAGGCTCACTTGTTGAGAGCAATTGTACCTGACTTTATGGGAGCCGTTGTCCCTAAACGCTTGCTCACATGATGAGAGCAACTGCCCTTTACATGATGATAGCCGTTGTCCCTAATGCTTGCGCACTTGATAAGAGCAATTGTCACTTACATGATGAGATCCGTTGTCTCTAAAGGCTACCTTTATAAGTGCAATTTTTCTTTTCCACGATAAGAGCCGTTGTCCCTAAAGGCTCACTTGTTGAGAGCAATTGTACCTGACTTTATGGGAGCCGTTGTGCCTAAACGCTTGCTCACTTGATGAGAGCAATTGCCCTTTACATGATGATAGCCGTTGTCCCTAATGCTTGCACACTTGATAAGAGCAATTGTCACTTACATGATGAGATCCGTTGTCTCTAAAGGCTACCTTTATAAGTGCAAATTTTCTCTTCCATGATAAGAGCCGTTGTCCATAAAGGCTCACTTGTTGAGAGCAATTGTACCTGACTTTATGGGAGCCGTTGTCCCTAAACGGTTGCTCACATGATGAGAGCAATTGCCCTTTACATGATGATAGCCGTTGTCCCTAATGCTTGCGCACTTGATAAGAGCAATTGTCACTTACATGATGAGATCCGTTGTCTCTAAAGGCTACCTTTATAAGTGCAATTTTTCTTTTCTACGATAAGAGCCGTTGTCCCTAAAGGCTCACTTGTTGAGAGCAATTGTACCTGACTTTATGGGAGCCGTTGTGCCTAAACGCTTGCTCACTTGATGAGAGCAATTGCCCTTTACATGATGATAGCCATTGTCCCTAATGCTTGCACACATGATAAGAGCAATTGTCACTTACATGGTGAGCTCCGTTGTCTCTAAAGGCTACCTTTATAAGTGCAATTTGTCTCCTCCATGATAAGAGCTGTTGTCCCTAAAGGCTCACTTGTTGAGAGCAATTGTACCTGACTTTATGGGAGCCGTTGTCCCTAAACGCTTGCTCACTTGATGAGAGCAATTGCCCTTTACATGATGATAGCCGTTGTCCCTAATGCTTGCACACTTGATAAGAGCAATTGTCACTTACATGACGAGATCCGTTTTCTCTAAAGGCTACCTTTATTAGGGCAATTTGTCTCTTCCATGATAAGAGCCGTTGTCCCTAAAGGCTCACTTGTTGAGAGCAATTGTACCTGAGTTTATGGGAGCCGTTGTCCCTAAACGCTTGCTCACTTGATGAGAGCGATTGCCCTTTACATGATGATAGCCGTTGTCCCTAATGCTTCCACACTTGATAAGAGCAATTGTCACTTACATGATGAGATCCGTTGTCTCTAAAGGCTACCTTTATAAGGGCAATTTGTCTCTTCCATGATAAGAGCCGTTGTCCTTAAAGGCTCACTTGTTGAGAGCAATTGTACCTGACTTTATGGGAGCCGTTGTCCCTAAACGCTTGCTCACTTGGTGAGAGCAATTGCCCTTTACTTGATGATAGCCGTTGTCCCTAATGCTTGCACACTTGATAAGAGCAATTGTCACTTAAATGATGAGATCCGTTGTCTCTAAAGGCTACCTTTATAAGTGCAATTTTTCTCTTCCAAGATAAGAGCCGTTGTTCCTAAAGGCTCACTTGTTGAGAGCAATTGTACCTGACTTTATGGGAGCCGTTGTCCCTAAACGCTTGCTCACTTGATGAGAGCAATTGCCCTTTACATGATGATAGCCGTTGTCCCTAATGCTTGCACACTTGATAAGAGCAATTGTCACTTACATGATGAGATCCGTTGTCTCTAAAGGCTACCTTTATAAGTGCAATTTTTCTCTTCCATGATAAGAGCCGTTGTCCCAAAAGGCTCACTTGTTGAGAGCAATTGTACCTGACTTTATGGGAGCCGTTGTCCCTATACGCTTGCTCACTTGATGAGAGCTATTGCCCTTTACATGATGATAGCCGTTGTCCCTAATGCTTCCACACTTGATAAGAGCAATTGTCACTTACATGATGAGATCCGTTGTCTCTAAAGGCTACCTTTATAAGGGCAATTTGTCTCTTCCATGATAAGAGCCATTGTCCTTAAAGGCTCACTTGTTGAGAGCAATTGTACCTGACTTTATGGGAGCCGTTGTCCCTAAACGCTTGCTCACTTGATGAGAGCAATTGCCCTTTACATGATGATAGCCGTTGTCCCTAATGCTTGCACACTTGATAAGAGCAATTGTCACTTACATGACGAGATCCGTTTTCTCTAAAGGCTACCTTTATTAGGGCAATTTGTCTCTTCCATGATAAGAGCCGTTGTCCCTAAAGGCTCACTTGTTGAGAGCAATTGTACCTGAGTTTATCGGAGCCGTTGTCCCTAAACGCTTGCTCACTTGATGAGAGCAATTGCCCTTTACATGATGATAGCCGTTGTCCCTAATGCTTCCACACTTGATAAGAGCAATTGTCACTTACATGATGAGATCCGTTGTCTCTAAAGGCTACCTTTATAAGCGCAATTTGTCTCTTCCATGATAAGAGCCGTTGTCCTTAAAGGCTCACTTGTTGAGAGCAATTGTACCTGACTTTATGGGAGCCGTTGTCCCTAAACGCTTGCTCACTTGGTGAGAGCAATTGCCCTTTACATGATGATAGCCGTTGTCCCTAATGCTTGCACACTTGATAAGAGCAATTGTCACTTACATGATGAGATCCGTTGTCTCTAAAGGCTACCTTTATAAGTGCAATTTTTCTTTTCCATGATAAGAGCCGTTGTCCCTAAAGGCTCACTTGTTGAGAGCAATTGTACCTGACTTTATGGGAGCCGTTGTCCCTAAACGCTTGCTCACTTGATGAGAGCAATTGCCCTTTACATGATGATAGCCGTTGTCCCTAATGCTTGCACACTTGATAAGAGCAACTGTCACTTACATGATGAGATCCGTTGTCTCTAAAGGCTACCTTTATAAGTGCAATTTTTCTCTTCCATGATAAGAGCCGTTGTCCCTAAAGGCTCACTTGTTGAGAGCAATTGTACCTGACTTTATGGGAGCCGTTGTCCCTAAACGCTTGCTCACATGATGAGAGCAATTGCCCTTTACATGATGATAGCCGTTGTCCCTAATGCTTGCGCACTTGATAAGAGCAATTGTCACTTACATGATGAGATCCGTTGTCTCTAAAGGCTACCTTTATAAGTGCAATTTTTCTTTTCCACGATAAGAGCCGTTGTCCCTAAAGGCTCACTTGTTGAGAGCAATTGTACCTGACTTTATGGGAGCCGTTGTGCCTAAACGCTTGCTCACTTGATGAGAGCAATTGCCCTTTACATGATGATAGCCATTGTCCCTAATGCTTGCACACATGATAAGAGCAATTGTCACTTACATGGTGAGCTCCGTTGTCTCTAAAGGCTACCTTTATAAGTGCAATTTGTCTCCTCCATGATAAGAGCTGTTGTCCCTAAAGGCTCACTTGTTGAGAGCAATTGTACCTGACTTTATGGGAGCCGTTGTCCCTAAACGCTTGCTCACTTGATGAGAGCAATTGCCCTTTACATGATGATAGCCGTTGTCCCTAATGCTTGCACACTTGATAAGAGCAATTGTCACTTACATGACGAGATCCGTTTTCTCTAAAGGCTACCTTTATTAGGGCAATTTGTCTCTTCCATGATAAGAGCCGTTGTCCCTAAAGGCTCACTTGTTGAGAGCAATTGTACCTGAGTTTATGGGAGCCGTTGTCCCTAAACGCTTGCTCACTTGATGAGAGCGATTGCCCTTTACATGATGATAGCCGTTGTCCCTAATGCTTCCACACTTGATAAGAGCAATTGTCACTTACATGATGAGATCCGTTGTCTCTAAAGGCTACCTTTATAAGGGCAATTTGTCTCTTCCATGATAAGAGCCGTTGTCCTTAAAGGCTCACTTGTTGAGAGCAATTGTACCTGACTTTATGGGAGCCGTTGTCCCTAAACGCTTGCTCACTTGGTGAGAGCAATTGCCCTTTACTTGATGATAGCCGTTGTCCCTAATGCTTGCACACTTGATAAGAGCAATTGTCACTTAAATGATGAGATCCGTTGTCTCTAAAGGCTACCTTTATAAGTGCAATTTTTCTCTTCCAAGATAAGAGCCGTTGTTCCTAAAGGCTCACTTGTTGAGAGCAATTGTACCTGACTTTATGGGAGCCGTTGTCCCTAAACGCTTGCTCACTTGATGAGAGCAATTGCCCTTTACATGATGATAGCCGTTGTCCCTAATGCTTGCACACTTGATAAGAGCAATTGTCACTTACATGATGAGATCCGTTGTCTCTAAAGGCTACCTTTATAAGTGCAATTTTTCTCTTCCATGATAAGAGCCGTTGTCCCAAAAGGCTCACTTGTTGAGAGCAATTGTACCTGACTTTATGGGAGCCGTTGTCCCTATACGCTTGCTCACTTGATGAGAGCTATTGCCCTTTACATGATGATAGCCGTTGTCCCTAATGCTTCCACACTTGATAAGAGCAATTGTCACTTACATGATGAGATCCGTTGTCTCTAAAGGCTACCTTTATAAGGGCAATTTGTCTCTTCCATGATAAGAGCCATTGTCCTTAAAGGCTCACTTGTTGAGAGCAATTGTACCTGACTTTATGGGAGCCGTTGTCCCTAAACGCTTGCTCACTTGATGAGAGCAATTGCCCTTTACATGATGATAGCCGTTGTCCCTAATGCTTGCACACTTGATAAGAGCAATTGTCACTTACATGACGAGATCCGTTTTCTCTAAAGGCTACCTTTATTAGGGCAATTTGTCTCTTCCATGATAAGAGCCGTTGTCCCTAAAGGCTCACTTGTTGAGAGCAATTGTACCTGAGTTTATCGGAGCCGTTGTCCCTAAACGCTTGCTCACTTGATGAGAGCAATTGCCCTTTACATGATGATAGCCGTTGTCCCTAATGCTTCCACACTTGATAAGAGCAATTGTCACTTACATGATGAGATCCGTTGTCTCTAAAGGCTACCTTTATAAGCGCAATTTGTCTCTTCCATGATAAGAGCCGTTGTCCTTAAAGGCTCACTTGTTGAGAGCAATTGTACCTGACTTTATGGGAGCCGTTGTCCCTAAACGCTTGCTCACTTGGTGAGAGCAATTGCCCTTTACATGATGATAGCCGTTGTCCCTAATGCTTGCACACTTGATAAGAGCAATTGTCACTTACATGATGAGATCCGTTGTCTCTAAAGGCTACCTTTATAAGTGCAATTTTTCTTTTCCATGATAAGAGCCGTTGTCCCTAAAGGCTCACTTGTTGAGAGCAATTGTACCTGACTTTATGGGAGCCGTTGTCCCTAAACGCTTGCTCACTTGATGAGAGCAATTGCCCTTTACATGATGATAGCCGTTGTCCCTAATGCTTGCACACTTGATAAGAGCAACTGTCACTTACATGATGAGATCCGTTGTCTCTAAAGGCTACCTTTATAAGTGCAATTTTTCTCTTCCATGATAAGAGCCGTTGTCCCTAAAGGCTCACTTGTTGAGAGCAATTGTACCTGACTTTATGGGAGCCGTTGTCCCTAAACGCTTGCTCACATGATGAGAGCAATTGCCCTTTACATGATGATAGCCGTTGTCCCTAATGCTTGCGCACTTGATAAGAGCAATTGTCACTTACATGATGAGATCCGTTGTCTCTAAAGGCTACCTTTATAAGTGCAATTTTTCTTTTCCACGATAAGAGCCGTTGTCCCTAAAGGCTCACTTGTTGAGAGCAATTGTACCTGACTTTATGGGAGCCGTTGTGCCTAAACGCTTGCTCACTTGATGAGAGCAATTGCCCTTTACATGATGATAGCCGTTGTCCCTAATGCTTGCACACTTGATAAGAGCAATTGTCACTTACATGATGAGATCCATTGTCTCTAAAGGCTACCTTTATAAGTGCAATTTTTCTCTTCCATGATAAGAGCCGTTGTCCCTAAAGGCTCACTTGTTGAGAGCAATTGTACCTGACTTTATGGGAGTCGTTGTCCCTAAACGCTTGCTCACATGATGAGAGCAATTGCCCTTTACATGATGATAGCCGTTGTCCCTAATGCTTGCGCACTTGATAAGAGCAATTGTCACTTACATGATGAGATCCGTTGTCTCTAAAGGCTACCTTTATAAGTGCAATTTTTCTTTTCCACGATAAGAGCCGTTGTCCCTAAAGGCTCACTTGTTGAGAGCAATTGTACCTGACTTTATGGGAGCCGTTGTGCCTAAACGCTTGCTCACTTGATGAGAGCAATTGCCCTTTACATGATGATAGCCATTGTCCCTAATGCTTGCACACATGATAAGAGCAATTGTCACTTACATGGTGAGCTCCGTTGTCTCTAAAGGCTACCTTTATAAGTGCAATTTGTCTCCTCCATGATAAGAGCTGTTGTCCCTAAAGGCTCACTTGTTGACAGCAATTGTACCTGACTTTATGGGAGCCGTTGTCCCTAAACGCTTGCTCACTTGATGAGAGCAATTGCCCTTTACATGATGATAGCCGTTGTCCCTAATGCTTGCACACTTGATAAGAGCAATTGTCACTTACATGACGAGATCCGTTTTCTCTAAAGGCTACCTTTATTAGGGCAATTTGTCTCTTCCATGATAAGAGCCGTTGTCCCTAAAGGCTCACTTGTTGAGAGCAATTGTACCTGAGTTTATGGGAGCCGTTGTCCCTAAACGCTTGCTCACTTGATGAGAGCGATTGCCCTTTACATGATGATAGCCGTTGTCCCTAATGCTTCCACACTTGATAAGAGCAATTGTCACTTACATGATGAGATCCGTTGTCTCTAAAGGCTACCTTTATAAGGGCAATTTGTCTCTTCCATGATAAGAGCCGTTGTCCTTAAAGGCTCACTTGTTGAGAGCAATTGTACCTGACTTTATGGGAGCCGTTGTCCCTAAACGCTTGCTCACTTGGTGAGAGCAATTGACCTTTACTTGATGATAGCCGTTGTCCCCAATGCTTGCACACTTGATAAGAGCAATTGTCACTTAAATGATGAGATCCGTTGTCTCTAAAGGCTACCTTTATAAGTGCAATTTTTCTCTTCCAAGATAAGAGGCGTTGTTCCTAAAGGCTCACTTGTTGAGAGCAATTGTACCTGACTTTATGGGAGCCGTTGTCCCTAAACGCTTGCTCACTTGATGAGAGCAATTGCCCTTTACATGATGATAGCCGTTGTCCCTAATGCTTGCACACTTGATAAGAGCAATTGTCACTTACATGATGAGATCCGTTGTCTCTAAAGGCTACCTTTATAAGGGCAATTTGTCTCTTCCATGATAAGAGCCATTGTCCTTAAAGGCTCACTTGTTGAGAGCAATTGTACCTGACTTTATAGGAGCCGTTGTCCCTAAACGCTTGCTCACTTGATGAGAGCAATTGCCCTTTACATGATGATAGCTGTTGTCCATAATGCTTGCACACTTGATAAGAGCAATTGTCACTTACATGATGAGATCCGTTGTCTCTAAAGGCTACCTTTATAAGTGCAATTTTTCTCTTCCATGATATGAGCCGTTGTCCCTAAAGGGTCACTTTTTGAGAGCAATTGTACCTGACTTTATGGGAGCCGTTGTCCCTATACGCTTGCTCACTTGATGAGAGCAATTGCCCTTTACATGATGATAGCCATTGTCCCTAATGCTTCCACACTTGATAAGAGCAATTGTCACTTACATGATGAGATCCGTTGTCTTTAAAGGCTACCTTTATAAGGGCAATTTGTCTCTTCCATGATAAGAGCCGTTCTCCTTTAAGGCTCACTTGTTGAGAGCAATTGTACCTGACTTTATGGGAGTCGTTGTGCCTAAACGCTTGCTCACTTGATGAGAGCAATTGCCTTTTACATGATGATAGCCATTGTCCCTAATGCTTGCACACATGATAAGAGCAATTGTCACTTACATGGTGAGCTCCGTTGTCTCTAAAGGCTACCTTTATAAGTGCAATTTGTCTCCTCCATGATAAGAGCTGTTGTCTCTAAAGGCTCATTTGTTGAGAGCAATTGTACCTGACTTTATGGGAGCCGTTGTCCCTAAACGCTTGCTCACTTGATGAGAGCAATTGCCCTTTACATGATGATAGCCGTTGTCCCTAATGCTTGCACACTTGATAAGAGCAATTGTCACTTACATGACGAGATCCGTTTTCTCTAAAGGCTACCTTTATAAGTGCAATTTGTCTCCTCCATGATAAGAGCTGTTGTCCCTAAAGGCTCACTTGTTGAGAGCAATTGTACCTGACTTTATGGGAGCCGTTGTCCCTAAACGCTTGCTCACTTGATGAGAGCAATTGCCCTTTACATGATGATAGCCGTTGTCCCTAATGCTTGCACACTTGATAAGAGCAATTGTCACTTACATGACGAGATTCGTTTTCTCTAAAGGCTACCTTTATTAGGGCAATTTGTCTCTTCCATGATAAGAGCCGTTGTCCCTAAAGGCTCACTTGTTGAGAGCAATTGTACCTGAGTTTATGGGAGCCGTTGTCCCTAAACGCTTGCTCACTTGATGAGAGCAATTGCCCTTTACATGATGATAGCCGTTGTCCCTAATGCTTCCACACTTGATAAGAGCAATTGTCACTTACATGATGAGATCCGTTGTCTCTAAAGGCTACCTTTATAAGGGCAATTTGTCTCTTCCATGATAAGAGCCGTTGTCCTTAAAGGCTCACTTGTTGAGAGCAATTGTACCTGACTTTATGGGAGCCGTTGTCCCTAAACGCTTGCTCACTTGGTGAGAGCAATTGCCCTTTACATGATGATAGCCGTTGTCCCTAATGCTTGCACACTTGATAAGAGCAATTGTCACTTACATGATGAGATCCGTTGTCTCTAAAGGCTACCTTTATAAGTGCAATTTTTCTCTTCCATGATAAGAGCCGTTGTCCCTAAAGTCTCACTTGTTGAGAGCAATTGTACCTGACTTTATGGGAGCCGTTGTCCCTAAACGCTTGCTCACTTGATGAGAGCAATTGCCCTTTACATGATGATAGCCGTTGTCCCTAATGCTTGCGCACTTGATAAGAGCAATTGTCACTTACATGATGAGATCCGTTGTCTCTAAAGGCTACCTTTATAAGTGCAATTTTTCTTTTCCATGATAAGAGCCGTTGTCCCTAAAGGCTCACTTGTTGAGAGCAATTGTACCTGACTTTATGGGAGCTGTTGTCCCTAAACGCTTGCTCACTTGATGAGAGCAATTGCCCTTTACATGATGATAGTTGTTGTCCATAATGCTTGCACACTTGATAAGAGCAATTGTCACTTACATGGTGAGCTTCGTTGTCTCTAAAGGCTACCTTTATAAGTGCAATTTGTCTCCTCCATGATAAGAGCTGTTGTCCCTAAAGGCTCACTTGTTGAGAGCAATTGTACCTGACTTTATGGGAGCCGTTGTCCCTAAACGCTTGCTCACTTGATGAGAGCAATTGCCCTTTACATGATGATAGCCGTTGTCCCTAATGCTTGCACACTTGATAAGAGCAATTGTCACTTACATGATGAGATCCGTTGTCTCTAAAGGCTACCTTTATAAGTGCAATTTTTCTTTTCCCTGATAAGAGCCGTTGTCCCTAAAGGCTCACTTGTTGAGAGCAATTGTACCTGACTTTATGGGAGCCGTTGTGCCTAAACGCTTGCTCACTTGATGAGAGCAATTGCCCTTTACATGATGATAGCCATTGTCCCTAATGCTTGCACACATGATAAGAGCAATTGTCACTTACATGGTGAGCTTCGTTGTCTCTAAAGGCTACCTTTATAAGTGCAATTTGTCTCCTCCATGATAAGAGCTGTTGTCCCTAAAGGCTCACTTGTTGAGAGCAATTGTACCTGACTTTATGGGAGCCGTTGTCCCTAAACGCTTGCTCACTTGATGAGAGCAATTGCCCTTTACATGATGATAGCCGTTGTCCCTAATGCTTGCACACTTGATAAAAGCAATTGTCACTTACATGACGAGATCCGTTTTCTCTAAAGGCTACCTTTATTAGGGCAATTTGTCTCTTCCATGATAAGAGCCGTTGTCCCTAAAGGCTCACTTGTTGAGAGCAATTGTACCTGAGTTTATGGGAGCCGTTGTCCCTAAACGCTTGCTCACTTGATGAGAGCAATTGCCCTTTACATGATGATAGCCGTTGTCCCTAATGCTTCCACACTTGATAAGAGCAATTGTTACTTACATGATGAGATCCGTTGTCTCTAAAGGCTACCTTTATAAGGGCAATTTGTCTCTTCCA